>JAPDVU010000003.1:189616393-190359518 GCA_026230045.1 Corynorhinus townsendii
CACTAAATAGTAACACACTCTTTTCATGATAAAGGCTGAGAATCTCCATTTGTGCCCAGTGACAGTTAGAGGCACACCAGAAAATACTTGGAATTTTCTAGTTTCAGTAATTTGCTGTCTGGTCTATATTCTAAATTATACAACACCAGTTGAATTATTCAGGAGTTAATTCTAATTTAATGCCATGTAAAAGCAGAGAGGATGATAGAAATGCTTGATCACTTATAAATGAATTAAAAGCCTATACAATAAAACCCTAATGTGCCGGGCCAAAACAGTCAAGGGTTTGGTGAGCCTGAGGGGAGGGCAGTGAAAGATTAAAGACAAAGAGAATAAGCTGGGGCTCCTTGAATCTCCTGTGCCTGGCTGAGGCCACAGAGAGATCCAGCCAGCAAGAGGAGGGTTTATTTTATAGTTGGAGAAAAACAAGGTAGTGGTCAACATAGTTACAATGTTCTTGTGAGTTTCACTTGTTTTGGCAGCCTTGCTGTACTTCCCACAGCCCATTAGCTACCCAGGAAGGATCGAGGGAACGTCATAAGCTCAAGCTTAACTATGGTAAGAGGGCTGTGCCATCTAAGCTAGGACTTGTTTGTGGCTTTGCCAACAGGTCAGTCTGAGGCTTAACCCTGTAACCGCTCCCTACATCCTAATATGCAAATTGACCGAACAGCAGAATGGCTGGTCACTATGACATGCACTGACCACCAAGGGGCAGACGCTCAATGCAGGAGCTGCCCCCTGGTGGTCAGTGCACTCCCACAGGGGGAGCACTGCTCAGGCAGAAGCCAGGCTCACAGCTGGCAAGTGCAATGGCAGTGAGGGGAGCCTCTCCTGCCTTCATGCACCTCTAAGGACCCCTTGGGGGAAGTCCAACTGCCGGCTTAGGCCCACTCGCCCCACCGGCAGTTGGACATCCCCCAAGGGGTCCCGGACTGGAAGATGGTGCAGGCCAGGCTGAAGGACCCCCTCCCCCCAGTGCACGAATGTTGTACGCTGGGTCTCTAGTCCTATCTAATAAAGATGGAATATGCAAATTAACCTGTAACCCCACGACGAAGATGGAAGTGCCCACAGCCAATAAGGAGGGAATATGCAAATTGGTGCAACAAGGCGAGAGGCTGAAGGTGGCTCTGGGCTGGAGCGAAGGCGGAAAGGTGGTTCTGGGCCGGGGCAAAGGTGTTGCCGGCAGCCAAGGGAAGGAAGGCCTATTCTTGCATGAATCTTAGTGCATCGGGCCTGAAGTATAAATATAAGAAGGCTGGGCATATTAAAATCATACCCTTTTTGCAGCAGTAAGACAATTAAGTCAATAATAAAGCAAGCTGATATGGACTGAGGTCAGTCATAATTGCAAAAAGCTCTGTTCTTTACACTTCAAAAACTACAGCAAGATTTTTACTGTAGCCAAAGAGATAAAGTAGGCAGAGATATGTTCAAATGGAGGTGAAGCAATACCTTAGCAGGTGAATGTGTTCTTTATAGCTACTTTAGACACTAGTCCCTTTTCTCCATTTATTTATTTTATTGATTCTAGAGAGGTAGGGAGAGAGACACACATTGATTGGTTGCCTCCCACATGTGCAGACTGGCGATCAAACCTGCAACCTAGGTATGTGCCGTGGATGGAAATGGACCACACAACCTTTTGGTGTTTGAGATGATGCTCCAATCAACAGAGACATCTGACCAGGGTATTTTTTTTTTTCTTTTAAATGAGAACTGTAATGTCAATGGCAGCCTGGACCCGAAAGAATTCAAGAAGGGAACATTCAAAAATTTACCATAAAATAGAGATTTTTCAAAGCTATCAATTTTTAATGCCACCAGACTAAGATGACTACCTTTACACAGGATGCTTGAGATTATAAGAAAATATACTAATTTTCAACCTAATTTTATAGAACTAATTTTTTTCTAATTTCATTATAAACTTGATCCTAGATTTATGGCAACAGCTGTATCCATTGAAATGTGTGGAATTTTTTTTTAAACTTTTCTTTAAATATACCTTTATTGATTTCAGAGAGGAAGGGAGAGAGAGAGAGAGATAGAACCATCAAAGATGAGAGAGAATCACTGATAGGCTGCCTCCCACATACTCCCTTACTGGGGATCAATCCCACAACACAGGCATGTGCCCTTGACGGGAATCAAACCTGGGACCCTTCAGTCCACAGGCTGATCCTCTATCCACTGAGCCAAAACGGCTAAGGCTGGAAAAAATTTTTTAAGAGCTGATCATAATAGAGATAACACAGGTTACATAAAATGATTAATAAACTCCATATGTGGGAGAAACCAAGATGGCAGCATAGGTAAATACCTAAACTGCTGCTTCACACAATAAATATCAAAACTACAACTAAAAGACAAAACGGACACCATCCAGAACCACAGGAAAGCTGGCTGAGTGGAAATTCTACAACTAGAAGGAAAGAGGAAAGCACATTGAGACAGAGAGGAGCTGCAAAAGGCTGAGGTACAGGGATGTGCGTGCAGAGAGGACGGGCGGCTGAGTGCATGGGCGGCTCAGTGCACAGGCGGCTGAATGTGTGGCTGGCTTTCTAAAGTGGAAGGGAGAAGGAAGCTCCCGACTGTGCTGAACTCCAGTTCCGGGCGAGACTCTGGGAAACCAGACTCATTAGGGGGGAATCTGAACTGTCAGGAAAAGAGGAAAGCACACTGAGACTCAAGGGAGCTGCGGAAGGCAGAGGTCCGGAGGCGTGTGCACGCAGAAAGGACTGACTGCTGAGTGCATGGGCGGCTGAGTATGTGGTTGGCTTTCTAAAGCAGAAGGGAGACGGAAGCTCCCGACTGCACGGAACTCCAGTTCTGGGCGAGTTTCTGGGAACCCCGACTCATTTGGGGAGAAACTGGACTGTCTGTTAGCGGGTGAAACTCGAGGGCAGCTTTCTCTCAGAGGTGTTTGCAGTGATTACCGAGGGACACTGAGACCCAGGGGCCTCAGAGGGCAGGGCTGACGGGAAGCCAAGGCTGTCTGCTCTGCCCTGAGACTCCGCTCCATCCAAGCCGAGCACAGAGGCTTTTGCAATTTTGCAAGTCTTGTCTCCAGCACAGAAGTTCTCCAAGCATAGACAAAGCTGATCCTCACAGCCAATTGGCCTGGAGGTCAATTCCTCCCAGTGATACCAACAACAATCAAGACTTAACTACAACAAGGCTGTACACACAGTCCACAAAAGGGTACACCAAAAGTGTCCACCTCAGGTAACTGGGGTGGCTGAGCCACTGGGCCCTGTAGGACACCTACCACACAAAGCTACTCTAACAACTCAGGGAAGCAGCCAAAATACGGAGACAAAGAAACAAATCACAAATGAAAGAAACGGAGGAAAGCAAACGACTGGATACAGAGTTCAAAACCATGGTTATAAGGTTTTTCAAGGATTTTCTAGAAAAGGCCGATAAATTTAGCGAGACCCTCGAGGATATGAAAAAGGACCAACTAGAAATTAAGCATACACTGACTGGAATAAAAAATATTATACAGAGACCTAACAGCAGACTAGAGGACCGTAAGAATCAAGTCAAAGATTTGAAATACAAAGAAGCAAAAAACACTCAACTGGTAAAGCAAAAAGAAAAAAGAATCCAAAAAATTGAAGATAGTGTAAGGAGCCTCTGGGACAACCTCAAGCATACCAACATCGAATTATGGGGGTGCCAGAAGAAGAGAGAGAGAAAGATACTGAAAAACCTATTTGAAGAAATAATGACCAAAAACTTCCCCTACCTGGTGAAAGAAATAGACTTACAAGTCCAGGAAGCGCACAGAAGCCCAAACAAAAAGTATCCAAAGAGGACCACACCAAGACACATCATAATTAAAATGCCAAGAGCAAAAGACAGAGAGAGAATATTAAAAGCAGCAAGACAAAAACAGTTAATTACCTACAAGGGAGCACCCATACAATTGTCAGCTGATTTCTCAACAGAAACTATGCAGGCCAGAAGGGAATGGCAAGAAATATTCAAAGTGATGAATAGCAAGAACCTACAACCAAGATTACTCTACCCAGCAAAGCTATCATTCAGAATGGAAGGTCAGATAAAGAGCTTCACAGACAAGAAAAAGCTAAAGAAGTTCATCACCACCAGACCAGTATTATATGAAATGCTGAAAGGTATTCTTTAAGAAGAAGAAGAAGAAGAAGAAGAAGAAAAAGGTAAAGATAAAAATTATGAACAACAAATACATATCTATCAACAAGTGAATCGTGAATCTAAAAATCAAGTGAATAAAAAATCCAATGAACAGAATAAACTGGTGAATATAATAGAATCATGGGCACAGAAAGGGAGTGGACTGACAATTCTTGGGGGGGAAAGTGGTGTGGGGGGTGTGGGAAGAGACTGGACAAAAATTGTACACCTATGGATGAGGACAGTGGGGGGGAGGTAAGGGCAGAGGGTGTAGTGGGAACCGGGTGGAGGGGAGCTATGGGGGGGAAAAAAGAGGAACAATTGTAATAATCTGAACAATAAAGATTTATTAAATTAAAAAAAAATAAACCTAATATATGTGGGTATTACTCAAAACTTGTTGCTTTTTTTTAAAAAAATGGGGAATTTTAAATAATCAGATTACCTGTTATTTATATTGCCGATGAAAATATTACCATATAGCTCAATTGCTAAAAGATGTTTTGCACCAGTGTACAGACCCATGACTGCCAACCCACTCCAAGCCTGATTCCCAGCTCTGCCAGTTCTCTATGGCTTAGGCTTCTCATTTTTAAGGAGATGAAATGCTTACATAGTGAAAGGTACATTGAGTGCTCAATAACTAGTGGGTAGATCTGCATGGCATATGCAGCAAATGAGTTAATGCATATAAAACGCTCAGCAGAGTGCCTGGAGCATAGTTAAGCATTCCATAAATAGCAGGTATTATATAAAAGGTAGATAAGAACTTAGATCAGCAAATAAAATTAATGTAGTCTCTAATTCAATTGTTTTCTCAAAATCTTAAAAAGTAAAAAAAATAACCCACATTCCTAGCTTGCAATTTTTTATCCCTAATGTCTAGCACCAAGGGTTCCTAGCAAATAGTAGGTAGAGGATAAACATTTTTACATTACTAAACAATGACTATCAAAATCAATTATGAAGGTCTACTAGTCTGTAGACCTTCTCTATTTCATCTTTGCATCCCAGTGCCTAGAAGATTATGTAACACAGTATTCATCTAATTTCATTTTTCCCCCATTCAATTAAAATATAAATTTATTTGAAAATTTAAAAGTTTAAAATCAATGCATGGGGTTTTGTGTTTGGATTATGGGTCTGTCTAGTTCATTACTATCTTCCTAATAGGCAGTCAATATTTAACACATATTAGGGACCCAAATATTTAAATAAATGCGTGCTTTTTTTTTTTTTTCATGTTCTGTAGAAATAGGAATAACTCCTAACCAGAGTTCATACCAAACACATTATGAGACGGCTATGATGAAAAATTACTGCTGGGAAGATGGTTTAAGAAAAAGTCTTGGCTTGTGTCCAGTGTATTTCAATAGAGCTAGAGAAAAAGAAAACAAAGACTTGGAAGTGACAAGTAGAATACGCCGATCACAGTAAAGGCCGAACAGCAATGTTATCATTATGGCTACCATAAACATTTACTCTAAGTAGCACACTGCGTTTTTGTGTGCTTTCTTAACAAAACTAAAACATAACAATTCAGTGCCGTGTATAGTTTTACCAATAACACATGCTTTATTACCTGAGAAGCTCCATACAACCAACTTTCTAAAGTAAAAAGCAAATTTTCCACACTGCTCTATAGAAATCTCTAATTATTTCCTCTTGTGTTTCCCAGAAGTTATAACAACTGGTTAGGTTCTATGCCCTAAACAAAGCAAGGAAATGCTCCTACTTAGTCTTTTTGACCCCTCTGCCAATTAAAGAGCATACTCCAAGGGAGGTCCCTGCAATACCAACTTTGAAAGATAATAACTGACATAGGAAACCTCAAAAAGCAAGATTATAAAATGGAAATTATTTTCTAATACAAATAATTCTTTAAAAAAAACCTAACAGAAATATTATGTAGCAAATTATAAAAATTACCTTCTCTGTATATGTGGATCTACCTATATAAACTATTACTGAGAAAAAGGACAGTTTATTCCACATATGCTTGTCAGGAATGTCTCTGAATATAAACAACATTTTCATTGAGGTGAGTTTTTTCCAGAGAGCTATGTGAATTGTTTCAGAGGGCATTAGTACACCAATGGTCCCCAACTTAAAATGGTTCGAATTACGATTGGTTTTTTGAATTTATAATAGTGCAAAAATGATACACATAATAATTACATGAGATATTCAATATTTTATTATAAACTAGGCTTTGTGTTAGATGATTTGACCCAACCGTACACCATATGTGTTCTGAGCACATTTAAGGAAGGCTAGGCTAAGCTATGACATTTGACAGGTCAGGTTTATTAAATGCATTTTCAGTTTAGGATGGGTTTATTGGGGTGTTACCCCATCTTAAATCCAGAAGCATCTGTATTTGGGTCAGTAAGGCGTTATGCTTAGTTCCACAGAAGCCAGAAAACATCACTATTCTTCTCCATGTGTTTGATTATGAGAAATTCTATCTATAGTAGAATCTTACCACCTAAGTGAAGGCCTTTGCGATCTTGAGTGCAGAGCAGTAACACACTTTAGATAAAGATTAATATTATTTTATGCCTGAGACAATTCACACAATTAAATTGTTATTGTCTTTTACATATTCTATCCCAATTTGATTCTAGGTAGATCACATTTACAGTCCTGATAATGGTGATTCCGAGGGTAATTTAAAAATCAACAGTCCCTGCACAGGCCGGGTAGCTGGGTTGGTTGGAGCACCTTCCCATACACCAAAGGATGCGTGTTCAATTCTCAGTCAGGGCACATACCTAGGTTGCGGGTTCGATCCCCAGTTGGGAGGCACGTGTAAGGCAACTGATCAATGTCCCTCCCCACCCAAATCAATAAAAGTTATCCTTGGGTGAGGGGAAAAAAAAAAAAATAACAGGCCCCCAAACCACACCAGATCAGGTGGATTGTCTGACTAAAGACTATCAGAGAAACATAGTAAGGGGAGACCTGAAGAAAAATTGAAGGCTGAGGGACTTCGCAGGAAAGAATCTTGTTTTCTCCCATTCCTGGCAGAGGCTCTCTTACTAGATAGAGTTGCGTTCATTATTCACAAGCATCTAATAAAAGCATTTTATTTAATCTCATGATCAAAACAGGTTCAGAATTGTCTGGATTTCCTTCTTGCCAGGGAAAACAGCTGGTATTATAAAAACACACCTAAGCTATTTTACATAGAGCTTGTCTTCCACATATGTGACAATGAGCTTTCTGGTAAGGACTAGCCAGCAACGTAAAGAAATACCTAGCCGGCAACATAAACAAATATAAGAATTAAAATGAAAAAGAAATAAAAGGACTGGAAAGATCACTGAAAGGAAGAGAAGGCAAGCTACAAACCTGAATTTACAAAAGATTATTATCTATACTAAACAAACAAAAATCACAAGAAAAAAAGACACCAAGAAAAGTGAACACAAGATATAAACAGGCATTTCACAGAGGAAGAACACGAACACACAATGAACCTAATAAAAGATGCTTAATTTCATTAATCTGGGAAACTCAAAAGTAAAAGCCACAGTAAGAAAACATTTGACAACCACCAGATTGACAAAAATATAAAAGTTAGACAATATCAAGTACTGACAAAGATATGAAGCAACAAGAACTCATGTACTGCTGGAGGGGTTATAATAGTACAACCACTTTGGAAAATAATTTAGATTTATTCAATAAAGTTGAAATGCACACACCTTAAAACCTCAATTATATTCCTAGTTATTTTTCTAGAGAAACACATATAAATGTGGATGAGGAGACATACAACAATATATATAAAAGGCTAATATGCAAAGTGTCCCCTGGGGATTTTGACGGGGAGACTGGGAGTTCAATCACTCGCTATGACATGCACTGACCACCAGGGGGTGGCGCGACACTAAGGAAGGCTCTGATCAGCTCTGATCGCTGGCTAGGCCTAGGGACCTTACCCATGCATGAATGTCATGCACCGGGCCTCTAGTGTTCACATAATATCCATAAAATAAAACAGGAAGCAATGTCCACCAACGGGAAATGGTTATAGTATAAACATACAAAAAAAATTAAAATAAACTACATCAATTGTGGATGAATCTCACAAATAATACACTTAACACAATAAGCAAAATCAAATAATGAGTAATTTCCCTTTTGTAATGTAAAAATAAAAGGCAGGGGAAATTAAACCATACATTGTATATCGATTCAGGCATACGTGGTAAAACTTAAAGAAGACTATAAGGATGTTATAAACACAAAATAAAGGATGGTGGCTACCTATGGGAGGCAGAGGAATGGGAAGGAGGAACAAGAGGGACGGACCTTCAAAGGTCTGAGCACATTCTAGAGCTAAAGTTGAGTTTCATGTGTAGTGGTTCTTCATCTTGTTTTCCTTTACCTCTGCTGTATTATATTCATTCAGCAGGTATTAAATTGACCCTCCCCTAAAGAATCCACAGTGAAATAAAACACATACTCAAAAAAGGTTTTAAACTGTCTTAGATCAGATAAATGTGGTAGTAAAATATTTCACCCACAGAGATTAGAAAATCGCTAATTGCATAAAATAAACTCACCTGTATTGTACAGTCTAAATTACACAGATTATTTTAACCTGCCTTGCTCCTTTCAATGGAACAAGTATGACCACAGAGTTAGAGGCAAGAAAGTAATTATTATTAATTATTCTTCATGTTACAGAGTTCCTACTTACGAGTTTAGAGTAAAATTATTTCCAGGTGGTTCCGGGAATTTGTAAATCTTCCACTGCTGTCATTCCTATTTTGTTGCCTATTAGGCAACTTTGTGGTTTAAAGATTATGAAATTTTGCTCTGGTTCACCACATAGTTTAAACTTTCAAAGTGATTACGAGCAAAAGGAAGTGATTAAATATTTACACTTAAAATATCTACTTTGTTTACACCAAGTGAAAAAGACTTTAGAAGCAAAAACTGGAAAATGTTAATCTGAAAATCCTGATCCTTGGATTTTAGACTTGATTTAGTATTTGATAAATAGAACTACATAAAGTAATTTAATCACTGTTCTTTGGCATTTACATATATCATTAATGTTTGATATTTTTAAATAGCTTACATTAGAAAAATGTATTTTTTAATAAAAAAATGATAAAGTATTCTGAAAAAAACCTACAGTAAAAATACTGAAGTAATAAATGAGTTCTATGTCTGTCTAGTAAATAAGCTCCCAAGAGTTCACAATATGTCTACCTAAACCCCTGGGCTAACCACTGCACTGTTGGTCAAATGTCTTAGCCTCTGTCTGTTAGCCTCAGGGTCACTTGTCTTTAATATTCTACTGAACTTAAATCCATCGAACCTCTCAGTGCCCAAGACAGTCGCCATTCCATTTCTCAATCCACCCCTTAAACCAACATTAGCCCTACGATGTTTTGCTCTGTCTGTCCCTGACCTAGCCTCCACCCTACCTCAATCTTGTAAACTACACTACCATGGAAGTGGTGGTCCATCATTAGCAAACTCCCCTATATCCTCAACCTCTTCTCAAAGCATTACCCCAATATCCTGGCTGTTAAAGACTTCCCCCTGAGGACAGCAGCTGCCCTGCTGCACCAATAGCAGCTATTTATTCCCTACTGTTCATGGTCCTTCAACTACCCGAGCCATTCATTCCCTTAATCCTAGGACCCTGTCATACTCACAACATGGCACATCTGAAGTCATCACGGCAGTGACCATACTACAGCAAAACAACCCTCAACCTCCCAGCATGCATGCTTAACCACTCTCCCTCTGTCTTGGGAGAATCTCTATCCCAACCCATTAAATGTCTTCTTGCTCCACTTCCCTCCTTCCCAGCCTAAAGTCCAACCATCTAACATTTCAACAAATTTATCAAACCCTAAACTCTCATCCGCCTTCCTTTGCATTTATCTGGAAAAAACCCTTTGTGGTTCCAACTATTTGTTTTCTGTGAGCTCCCACTCCCATGACCCTCCCTTAAAAAAATCCACAAAGAGTTAATGAATGTCTACAATATACCAGAGACACAGCATATAGTACACTGTAGTTTAACATGTTGCTGACTTGTCTATCACAAGTTTTTTATTACGAATATTTACTGAGGATCTCCTAAGGCACTAACTTGAGCTCTGAGAATTCAGTAGTGAACATGCCAGAGGAGGTCCCTGCTCTTGGGAACCTCAAGTCTCAGTGGAATTAGATAAATGACAAAAGTAAATGAACCAGAACTTGAGACACTGGTAAGTGCCACGAGGAAAATAAAATTTGGTAACATGACTGTAAATGCCCGGACAGTGGGTTTTGGGTATGGGCAAGACATAGGCATCTCACACATCGCAGGTTCAGTTCCAGACCACCTTTTAAAGCAAGGCATAATCTCTTTGATGGTGGAGGGTCTTGCCTTCAATTGTAAAAAAGACCCACAAACACACAACATTTGTAAAGTGTAATAAAGCAAAGGCAAGCCAGTACTTGAAAGCCTTCTCAGAAACACACTGAAACATACAGTATCTTCTTTCCCTCCCATAACAGAAACACTATGGCCCATTCTGAACCTTCAACTGATGAGGCCTCAATGAGACTACCAACCCACTAAATACATCATCAAAAGGAAAAAAAACCCTGTTCTAGAGGATTCAGGTACTAAATGTTTTAATAAAGAAGACTCACAGCTCTGGCCAGGTAGCTCAGTTGGTTAAAGTGTCATCCCGATAACGCCATGATTGTAGGTTCAATCCCGGGCCAGGGCACACACGCAATCAACCAATGAATTCATAAATAAGTAAAACAACAAATTGATGTTTCTGTCTCCTCCCCCCCACCCCCCGTCTCTAAAAGCACTTTTTAAAAAAGTAAAAGAATCTTACATACATGTCCACTTAACCTTCTATGTAATTGAAGGAATACATGACGAGCAGTGTGACCATGATCAAGTGTAATCCCATATTTGAGACAGAGAAACTTCAATTCAGTTGGGTTCTGTAATTTGGGGGCACATGTGTTATACGGATTATAAAAATCCTCCAATTCTTTATTCTCTGTCTCCACAGGCTTTACAATATGAGTTTGCAACACTTTCCTATTTAGCCACTCCTTGAATCGGAGCTGGCCTTGTGTCTTTCTTTGACCAACAGAAAGCAGTGGTCAAAGAACGCTGTCTCAATTCTGAGCCCAGGCCTCAAGAGACACAGAGCACTTCTGCTCACTCACTTTTCCAGTATAAATGACTCCTGCTTTCACCACAAGAGCAAGCCTACTGGAGGACACGAGAGCATGTAAAAGAGAGCCAAGTTCAGATAAGGCCATTCTAGACCAGCCAAGATGAGCAAAGTCTCCCACTTGACCCACAATTGATCCCACACAACAGTCAACCCAACAGAAACTAGAGGAATTGCCCAGCCAACCCAGGGATGTGTACACAATAATATAGTTCTTTCTTAAGCCACTGCATTTTTTGGATGGTTGGGTTATATAGCAAGATTAATTAATCATATCTATTCACCCTGGATACTCAATTACACTTCTCCTTTAATGATTTTCAGGAATTGAAGCCAAAAATTGTGAAATATTTTAATTTAGGTGTCTTCTGAAATGAGGCTTTAATAGCAGACCAGGAAGGAAGTATTTATTACTTGCATAAAGGATTTAGAATCCCATTCACAGGGTTTCATTTCTCCTACCAATAATACTGCTTGTTTTCAACTTAGAGTTTCTTTTGCAGCTGTGCTGAGAACTGCAGAGTGTGTGTGTGTCTGTGTGTGTGTGTGTGTGTGTGTGTGTGTGTGTGTGTGTAAATGCAAAAATGGGGGATTAGAAGATGAACCAAACTTGATATGTATAACCTCCTGGGGTGCAAAGCAGGGGGGGGGTGGGGAGCATAAAAGAAGACTCCACAAACTGGTCCAGGAGCAACAGTAACATTTCCCAATACATCTTCCTTAGAATACAGAAGGCTATAGTGTCTGACCTTAAATTGTCACGGATAATTACTAGTTAAATCACATGAATCAACCCAAAGGTCAAGTGACAACTTAGTCAAGTACTTACAAATCACACAATCACGTATACATATCAATACATATGTGACTCTAGCCATCCATCCATTCACCCAACTTTCCATCCACACACACGATCCTGGGCTGTACTCTCTTGATCACTGCTAAAGGCATTTAACCTAATCTGTGAATCCTGCTATAAGTTTTTCACTCAGAAATGGGAAGCAGCAGTTCTGGTATAATATAATGGTATTTTGCAAACCAACCCAGCAGAAGATACCAATTGCTGATACCTTATACTACCAGTTATATTAGCTGTCAATGTGAAACCAGGATGAACAAAAGCTTAATACTCAATTTACCCAAGAACTCAAAATATTTCTAAACGACTTGGGGTTACATGCAAACTCATGAATTGCTTTTATTTTTCAGGTTTAAGGCTTTATGATATAAGTATAAACTCATAGATATTAAATTAAGGATGATAAATCCATCCACATCCTCACTTGCAACCATCACTAGTTTTTCACGATATGCTTCCTTGCTGATGCAGAAGTCGGTCTCCAAATCTTCTGAATACAGTGGTCCATACTGCTACTGCTGATCGATTAGAGTGGCAATGCTGACTGAAACTCAGTTACCATCTCTGGTAGTCCATGACATCAATGGTCTGCCATAAAACACTCCTCCCAGTATTTGCAGGCTGGTGTCCTCTCCACTTTTCATTTTGGCCTTGGTCATGCCACCTGCTTTGGCTAACAGGACATAAGTAAGCACGATGCAGGCAGAGATTTTATAAGCCCCAGCACAGTGGTGCTTGTCCCCTTGGGATGTTCCCTTAGAAGCCAGCTGCCATGTTATAAAGAAACTCTAAAGAGACCACTAGGCGCTAAGAGGCCGCAAGCAGAGACAATGGATATTCCAGCCACAGCCCAGTTCCAGCCAGACTTCTGCATGAGTAACCTCAGTGATACCACACACAACAGAAGAACAGCCTAGCTGAGCCCACTCATCTACAGCAAGGTGCACAATTATGTATATCATTGCTGTTTTCAGCCACTAAGTTTTGGGGGCAGACTAATCGCTGTTCCGAACCAAATGAATCACTAATAACAATTCACATAGATTCTCCAACAGTTATCTTTCAATTCCATCAGTCCAATCAAGGGAATTTATTGCAGGTATGAAGAAATGGTGGCACTTTCATACACGTTCACATACTGTAGGAGAGAATATAAATCTGTACCGATCTTCTAGAGAGCAATTTGGCAAAATGTTAAGTGATGAACCTTTTAAAAAGCTCATTATCTTTTTCCAATAATTCCAAGTCTAGGAAACAGACATGCACTTAAGAATGTTATATAAGAATTTTCCTCACAGCAAAAAGCTGGAAATACAGCCATCTAAAAATAGAGGAATGATTAAAGTATTATGTATTCATAAAACAGAACATCCTCATTTAAAAAAAATCTACTGCATAGCCCAGCCAGTGTGGTTCAGTGGTTGAGTGTCGACCCATGCAGCAGGAGGAGGGCATTGGTCTGATTCCTTCCTGGTCAGGGCACATGCCCGAGCGTCAGGCTCAGTCCCCAGCAGGGGGTGTGCAGTAGGCAGCAGATCGATGTTGATGTTTCTCTCTCCCTCTCCCATCTTTTCTCTCTAAAATTCAATAAAAAGAAAAAAAAAACACAACACATGTGACATCTATTGAATAAATATATAATGACATGGGAACACAATGTACATTTAAATATATTTTTGACTTTAGAGAGAGGAAGGGAAAAGGAGAGAAAGGGAGACACACAGAGAGAAACATGGATGTGAGAGAGAAACATCAACTGGTTGCCTCCTTGTATGCACCCCAACTGGGCACTGAACTGGCAACCTGGGCATGTGCCCTGACCGAGAATCAAACTGGCGACCTTCCAATGCACTGGACAATGCTCCAACACCAACTGAGCCACAATGGCCAAGCCAATAATGTAAATTTTATTAAAACAGTATTTAATGCAGGATTAGTGGTAAGACCCAAATCTTTTAAAAAATGATTATGTATATAAACAAAAATATTAATATAAATTCTCTGTGCATAACAAGAGTGGGTGGTGTTTTTTTCCCCTTCTTTATACTCTTCAGTATTTTCCAAATGTTCTATAATAAAAATGCATTACTTCTATAATCAGAAAAAACACATCATAAAACAGGTTGGAAAAAAGCATACCTACTAAACAGACATATTATTTGTCTGATAGATTTATTGTTTAAAATGGAATCTTCTGATATTTCTTTACTAAATTTTTTAAATGCTGCAATTATTAGAATGCACCTATATTCTGTGATGGAACAACTTTTAAAAGTAAATGCAGTGCAACAGATGGATTTTCAACAGAAGAAACAGCTGACACTAAGTATATAACATGCTACTTTTCCCTCGATCGTTGCTTTGTACTCTAAGAACTGGGCAAGGAGTGCCTTATTTCTTTTCCGGATTCTGCCATACTGTCCTATTTTACTGAGCTTTAAATTTTAGGTTGAACAGCTTTATAATATTTAATCAAGTGGGTATCATATGCACCTTCAACCAAGTTCAGCAAACCCTGTTGGAATTGATTCAATATGAACACTAAAACTAATTTTCATCTCAGAGGTAGATTCTCCCCTTTGTTTATTTTTAAGACCATGTCCATCCAAAATAATATGTGTGATGAATCTAAGTCATTTGGAAGGGGAGGGAAAGGGGAAACGAAATCCGTGTACACAGTGGGCACGTTTTGGCAGCAGATGGCTGCAGCGGTGAAACAGTTTGGGAGGTATTCTCTGAAGTGACCAGTAATTTTCGAAGAACCAAAGGGAATCGCTGGCCTACCACAGCAGGGTAGAGTTTTGATCACAGTGGAGTTCCGCCGCCTGGTTTCCTCAATCATCCTTGCCCATGACAGCCAGTGTAGGATTGGTTTCTCTTGTTTTCTTGCTCAGAATTCAACACTTCCTCCTCATTCTCACAGGTCCAGGCCCAAACCTGGACTAAAAATACGGCAATGTACATCCCGCACATTTTCAACTACTCCCCCTGAAATGCAAGGCAAAAGCTTCCTTAAAGAGCAGTGTGAAACCCGGAGGGCTTCTCTCAGGTGCTTCTATAGTTACTAGCCACTTCAGAGAATAATTCCCCAAGGCACAGAGGTTACTCCCAAGTGGCCAAGGGGTTCCCAAGCGGTTCATTAAACTTCTATCATCTGTACAACATGAGGACTATTTTCTATTTCTCCCAGGTTTCTGTAAGGATCCACAAACTAGTATTTTCAGATTTGGTCTGCATTCGCTTTACCAATGCTATTCATGACAGTATAGACTTCAGTATCTCCCCTGTTCTCTGGAAACCACAGCAGCCTAAACTGGGAACGTTTCTAACTGGAAACAGCATGATTACTGGCAAGTTCTGGCTTTCAGCTATCTTCACTCAGGCCTCAGGGGTCCCTGCACTATCGTGGCTTTGTCATGCCTCCACTACCATCAGGCCTCTGGGCAGATCCTATCTGTCTCTCAAAGGAGAATCATGTAACCAAACTTGATCAACAGCTGGTTTACTAACTCCATATTGGATTGGATAAATGTCACATGGGAAATATTTAAATTTCACAAAGAGCCAAATTATAAAGTTTCTGAATAGCATGAAATTAAGTTGACTGTCATCATCAAAATTCATTCAATCAAGAAATATTTATTGAGGAACTACTAGGAGAAAGGCTTAGGCTAAGGGACTAAAAATATGGCAATGAACAAGACTGTTTTTCATGAAGCTTACCTATCTATCACACGAGTGTGTGCAAACAGGCATTAAACTAAGTGTTAACTTGATTCTAAAATATACTGTTTCTGAAATAAGGATTGAGGGTTTTTTTTATATAATATGATCATGTCTCCCTTTTCTCCTATAAAGCTGTTATTAACTCAATGCTAACTGATAATCATGGCACCTTAAACAAAATATAGCAATTACATATTAAATATTTAACCATAATCCTGTTAAGAACTAAGAGGTATAAGGAGAGAATCGGATGGGGCACAGAACTGGCTCTGAAGGGGCTGCATTAGTCCTCTAAAATCTCATCAATTGACCCTTCCAAAGGGTGAAGGTGGATCACGTCTCCTCCTCTGCTCAGACCTGCAATGGCTCATCTCCCTGAGCAATAGCCAATCACATCAACCAATGAGGGCCCCCCTCCACCCGCCCAGTCCACCCACTACTTCTCAGATTTCACCTCCCTTTTCTCCCATACTCCTTGCTCATCATTCTCCTGCTCTTACCCTGTTCTATTTTTTTCTTATATCATTTATATATTCTTACATACTATACAATTTACTTATCTTTTCACTCTGACATTTGCTCCCCTACCACCCCACTCCCCAAAAGGGGAGAGCTTTTTGTTCTATTTTGGTTAGTGATGCATCCTAATTGCCAAGGCATATAATTCTGAGTTCAAAATGTGGTGAAGAGTAATGAAAGAAAGAAAGCACCAGTGGATGACTGATTGGAAAATCTTGCCACTGGGACTGAAGTAATAACCAAAATCAGTTGGCCAAGTCTGGCTCTCTCTTCGACAGTAGACAGGAACTTCAACTACTTCTGCTGCAGTTTTACTCCTTTTTCTAAATGTCCACATCACACCAATCCCATTCCAAGTCTTTCTTTAGATACGTCAATACTTTCACTCTGGTGATGGCCCAATCTCACTTTCAGGTGCCTTTCTTACTGCTCTGTCCTGATCCACTCCATGGGGACTTCACTGCTCTGATCCACTCCAGCTGACCTTTCAGAGGCAGGCTCAGCTCTCTGTTTGTGAGAAAGGCCTCTTCCAATAACCCCCACATTGGGCCAAGTCCTCTCACATATCTAGTCAAAGCACGATGTATATTTCACAGCATTTATCATAGTCTACAATGATATACTTGTGGTTATTTTATTATTGACTCTCCCACTAATTTAACTATATAAGCTCCTTAAGAATATGGTCTATGCTTGTTTCATTGACAAAGCCTAAATCACTGGGTGCATAGTAAATACTCAATAAGTATTTGTTAAATAAATAATGGATTGGATGAATATGGTATTTCCAACTTGGTTCTGTATATACACAGACAGTCAATTAGGTAGCTGAGATAGGATTTTTTGTGGGTAGGAGGTTGTGTTTCTTGTTCATAAGGGAGGAATAGAAAATAATGTTGGGAGTCCTTTGGAAAGGCCAGATTTTAGCTACCTAAAGTGCTATGCCCAACAGCTCAAAAATCAAATCATCATTAACACCTTCACCTAGAGACCCCCCCCAACCCCCACCTACTTACTCCCTACACAAATCATTCTTGTAGCCACTCAGACACAAAGGCTTACAGTGGCTTTTGACCTCTCTTTCTCTGTCAACCTCCTAGCTCAGCAAGATTTCTAAGGCCTGTCAACTCCTTTTTAATATCTTTGATCAATGGCCTCCTTCCTTTCTATTCCCACTGCTACTCGGTTTACGCAACTAGCTCCTAGATTACAGCAACAGAGCCAGAATTGGTCTCCTTGATTCTAGGCTTGTCCCTTTCTAATCCATGCTGCCTATATCAAAATCTCTCTTAAGCCCTAACTGGTTTGACTCAGTGGATAGAATCGGCCTGCAGACTGAAGGGTCCCAGGTTCGATTCCAGTCAAGGGCATGTACCTTGGTTGCGGGCACATCCCCAGCAGGGGGTGTGCAGGAGGCAGCTGATCGATGTTTCTCTCTCATCGATGTTTCTAACTCTCTATCCCTCTCCCTTCTTCTCTGTAAAAAATCAATAAAATATATGTTTTTAAAAATCTCTCTTAAAACCTCCACTTTACATTATGAATACACCAAAAGACATCTGCCATGGCTTGCCTAGAAAATAAGAAGTTCAGCCTGACATTTGAAGACCAGACACAATATAGTTCCATCATTTACCAGCAGGGTAGTTATCACTACTCATCACAGACATTATATATATCCCACCCCTATGAATTTATTCTACCATTCATTTAGATCAACCCATGTGAATTCCATCCATACCCCCAGGCCTAGCAACCCTTACCTCCTTCCTTCATGCCTTTCTAGGACAGCCAGCACATTTGCCTCTTCCTCCTCTGATTTCTGGTAACACCATCTGACAGACAACTAGTATCATTTTTTCACACTATTACTCCAATTTCCACATACACACATATATACATGTAACTTTTCACCATCAACCCCAACTTATGCATATCTGTTATAGAGGAAGGGGGGGAAAAAACGACAGAAGAGCATTTGTCAACAAATGCTAAAGAACTCTATGTCTTTCACAGGGCAGAGGTGGGTAGACAGAGATGTTTACATCCGGGGCCTCCAACTCTGACTCTTGTAACCAATTCTATCTTTTTCTACTCTTCATGTCTTCCCCTTCGTTAAACATACACCAGCTTTGCAAATAAGAAAAAACATCCAGGTTACGGGGAAAATCATTTGAGAAATTCAGAAAGGGTTCTCAAAATGCCACCTCTTGAGTTGTGGCGACTCCTCTTGTTCATTCCCAATTAACTCCTTCCCAGAGTAGGAGCCACATCCTATCATCACCATGGACATGGCTTGCTCAGAGGATGACTGGATTCTAGGCATTCAGCTATATATTCCAAGGAGAGGACACCAGCAGGCCTAGTCTTGAGCAGTGGTCCTGGGACTAAAAAGATGGACAAAGGGATTCCGCAATAAAATTCACTGTGATTGCGAGTCCTGATATCCCAACCTTGACACTCTAAATGCATTTTATCATTGAAACACCGCTATTCACGATAAACTTTCCTAATCTGTCACAGGACACTCTTCTTTCCCTTTATGAAGCTGCCATTTAAAAAATCATATTTTTCCCCCCATTTTTTGTTTTAATGTTTTCCTCCTACTAGACTGCAGGCTCCAGGAAGGCAGGGTCCCTAGAGTGTGGTCCCCTTTTAATTTCTAAGTCCCTGGAATAGTGCATGGTATTTACTAGGCACTCCTGAGTGGATGAAAAGAAATGACCAAATTCTAAGACCCTGCCAATATATAAGACTAATCAACAGGTTTTTGGAAGGTTAAATAAGCTTTTATTTGTAGGCTCAGCCAATTACCTAAGACTGCACTTGTTTCTATGATAGAATACCTCTAGTCCCGAGCAATCAACTTATGGAGGGATAAAAGAACCTGCTAATACTGCCCAGCCATAGCAGATATTTTTAGGTATAGAAGAGTTTTAGCCCAGAGCCATTAATTTGAATGCTTGTGACTAGTAGTGAAGGTGTATGACCTACAATTGCTCCTTAACCTCTTTCTATTTCAGTTTCATAATCTGAAAAAACACACACGCAAAAACCAAAAGGCTATTGTGAAGATTAAATTCATTTGATGCTATGGTGAAATGCCCAGCATTAAATAAGTTTATGATTCCCACACCACCGCCCTTTTTTAATACATGTCTTTATACTACAAACTCCTTGAAGGTTGTTCATAGTTATGTTGTGCCTACTATATTAGTATAAAGTGCTTTACTATTATCGGCATCTTATTATTCATAAGAATTACTTATTACAGTCTAAACTCTGTTATGAATATAAAAAATACAATGTCGATTAATTGTTCTTAGCGGCATACAGTTATTACTTAGTCCAATTACAGTACTAAGATATATCAAACATTTTAAACATGAAATACACAGTAATATATCCTAATATTCTTGCAGCAGTTATTTTATGTTCTCATCTTCACTCATATTTTGGATTGTAGTAATCTATGAAGAAACACTTTTTAAATCACTTGCAATCTTATATGGCTACTTCATGTAAGAACTTCCCCTCATTGAAGGTTAGTTTGAAATTCTCAGTACACATTAGGTCCAGCTATCGCAGATATTGAAATAAAACTTCATTAGTCAAAATCAAACACTGCTCTGTTTGCATATATAAGAAGTTCAATTTTCAGAACTGAAAAAATAAATTTAAGCCAAGGAAAAAGCAATATGAGAGAATATAACCTCAAAATTTACATACCATTTTATTATCCTACAATGACTTTTTTTCATTTCCCATCCTGCCACATAAAACAATGACCTTTAAATAATCAGAACAAAGTTTCTCACTATTCAGAGGACATTGTTTTAAGACTTACTGGCACTTTAAGTTAACCATCTCAAAGCTATGAAACACAAAGGAATAGTCAATGACACATCCATTTAAGTTACTGTGACCTGTCATTACACCATCATTAAGTGTTATTTTCAAGGAGTAAGCAGAAAGCTTTATAATTTTTAAACATATAAAATTATTTTCTGTACTTTATGGGCTAAGGCATTGAATATTTTAAGCTATACTTTATAAATTATGAAACTCACTAACAATTATTTCTAAAGACAAGTAGCATGAATTAAGTTTTAAAAGCAATATAGAAACTCGGTAATCAAATTCAAACTCTGTGTATATGTATTTACACACACACACACACACACATAATACGATAATTTAGAGGCTGGATGGCTTAAGGTACACAGAAGAAGGTTTCACAGAAAAGAATTAAAGTATTAAATAGCTATATTTGCGATAAATTAATTTTCCAATACTAACATTTTTTGGCCATATGGATTTAGAGTAAAATACATTCTCTATATTACATATTCTGTTACCTAACTGTAAACTTTTATTAAAAACCAATTCAAAAAGTGTATAACATACACTAATTTATCCAACACATATCTGTGCAACTCCTACTCTAATCAGGCCCTTTGTTGACATTAACACTATTAGCTGCTTCAGGCAGCTCTGCAGGAAAGATACGAACAAAGTACACACTGCAGCAACCGAAAGCAAGCCCACACAGCCCTGCCACTACAGGCTTCACACTTATCTATGGCTGTCTATAAAAGGTTAGAGAGAGAGGCTAAAATAGTTAAGCAAGATAGGAAAGCTAAGTAGCTTTCCCACTTTCCCACAACGTCTCTTCTTGGTACTGTGAGTCCATTATTTTGTAGATTATTGTAAATTCCCAGAATAGTGTAAAATGCAAAGAAATTTAAAAATGGGATAGAATTTATTTTTTAAAACTACTTTCTTTCTTTTTTAAAATATATTTTTATTGATTTCAGAGAGGAAGGGAGAGGAAGAGAGAGATAGAAACACCAATGATGAGGATCATCTATCAGCTGCCTCCTGCACACCCCCCCCCCCAACTGGGAATCGAGCCCGCAACCTGGGCATGTGCCCTGACTGGGAATCGAACCGTGACCTCCTGGTTCATAGGTCAACGCTCAACCACTGAGCCACGCCAGTCGGGCAAAATGGAATGGAATTCAGAAGTTGCCTTTTTCAGCCAGCCTAATATAAAGATGTGAAGACAGATGGGGAGGGGGAGGTAGGAGAGGGTGAATGGGGAATAAAACACACAAACAAACAGTTGTGAAGACAACTCCAAAGTGATTGAAAGGTTTAAGACCATTGTCCAGCTCTTCTGACTTCCCAGCTCGGGTGCCTTACCACACACATTGATCCCACAGTGAATACCAAACTATTATCCAAAGATAATTCTTTTTGGCAATCTGCCCTTTTGAGCAATAGTCAACATATGTTCAAGAGAGAAAGAATTTGAGAGTTATATGTTCCTCAAGTTCTCTAGATCTCCCTTCTTGCTAAGGGAGTCTCCCAGGAACACATGATTAGGAATAAGCACGAGGCTGATGGATCTGTTTTTGGCCGATCTTCCCTCTTCCCATGTGAACAAAATCCACTCTGCTTATTGTATCACCTCTTTTTTTTTTTCCTTTAATCTGATCAATTTCCTTTCTTCATCGAAGAACCAACAAAGAGAAATTACATTCACCAACATTAATCACTTTCCTACTTCAGATTCCTATCCTTTCTTCTACTCAGAACATTCTAAATATAGTCCATGTTCCTGCTGTTTCTCATCTATCTTTTGAGACTGTAAGTTCCAAAGGCATGTATCTGTTATTTTATTACATGGTGTGACAATGAACATAGTAATTCTTCCTACTACTTTCATGATTAAAATGAGATTCAGACATGGCAATATATGTGAAAGCGCTTTGTAAATGTAAGCTCTAAAATAAAAGTAGTGCCATCGTATTAGATTGGTACAGCATCCCTAATTGCTCAAAACAACACAAGTAAAAAGTTTCTAGGAAGTTACAGTCTACATTAGGAATACAACTAATCTTAAAAGAAATTAGTCTTCTGATATAATCCAGAAAGGAAAAACCTATGTTCCACTCAACAGATCATAAATTTTATATAAAAAAAGCTTGATGAGTGATATGTTTCCATAATATGCTCAATTTTAGAACAAATTACTTTTATAACCTAAATTATTTATTGTTACTTTCAGACACAATTATCGGATGTCTCTTAATACTAAATGATTAAAAACAACTAGTCTTAAAAGGTCCTCAGAGTTAAAGTAAAATTACAGCTTACTTAACTGTCCCTCACTTTCCTGAAAAACTTCCTTAGGCATGACACCCAAAAGAAAATTCTTATTTAAGTCAACATAAAAGTAAGTCTAATCACAATGGCTAGTAAAACAAAAGAAAATTCAGTCTCTTAAACAGCTTAGTTCTAAAGTAAAACATACAGAATAACATTTTGTACTCTCAAATAAACATTCATCTAAGAATGTACACAATCACAGAAATTAAAACACTGAGGGTTGTGTTACTCCTATTACTGTAAGATCAGTGAGGCTTAGTTAAAAAGATACTGGATAGAAATAAATGAACATCTTCAGAAGCATTAAGACTATATCCAAAAAAAAAGAGAAGCATCCCTTTTCATGCCAATAAACACTCACCTTAAATTAAGATGACAAGAAGCACTAGAAAAAATACTTGATGACGCCGCACTTTACTCAGACCTTCAGCTTTTAGGCCATCTAACAGTGTATCACACAATCTCCAAATAAAAGATGTAACTGAAAAATACTCAGTAGTACCACACTCGTGCTTTCTCTATTCTCCGTCCAAAAGCAAGCATTCCTAATTCCTATAAACATCCCTTGACATTTTATATGCATATCATTCTAAAAAATGTTAAAGTCATACAAGCAATTATAATTTAATGTTAGTATGGCATGATCTTAAAAATGTCACTTAGTAAAAATTAAAAATACCTTACAGGGACCGAGGAAATAAAGGTAACTTTAGCTAGGTATCTATTATAATGAGTAAACTATTGACATCTCAGGCAAATCTTATATTCTCTTTCAAGCTTCAGTTCCTTAGTATTAAGCAAAAAATTTAAAATGACAAAAAACATGCTCTTAAGTAAACAAGTTTCTAGTTTAAAATAAATATGAAAGCACCTTTGTTTTCCCTTGGGAGACAAAAATTTTTCCTACGTAGTTTGACCTCAAGCATTGCATTTGTCTCTAAGCACTACCAAGTTAACTGTGCATAGAAATTAGTTGGATAGTTCACAGAATTAGTTCAAAGATCAAGACTGACTGGTCATCCCTCCTCCGCATGCTCCACTGAAAGCCTTTTATTCAATCACAGACATCAGTAACACAGTTAGATCTATTTCATAAAAACTTAGATATATTTAAATACTGAGGCAAATTACAAACAATGCTCGACAGATATTTGTGAAATATTCAGTATTTATTTGTTTTTACTTTCAGCCCTGATATTGCTCATCAAACTGTAACCTAGCTTTCCATCACTTCTGCTACTTCTTAACAGCACTGAACAAAAAACACATGAACAGAATTCACATTAAAAGAGGGGGGAAAAGATGACACGCTAAAGACAAAAATATTATACTATATCACCCAGTAATCAGAAAGACCAAAAATGTAAGTGTTGTCATTTCCAAATCGATGAGTGCCCAGGCAAACAGCATGCAACTGAGAGTGTCATCTATTCTCTCAAAATTACACCATCATATGAAGGGGGGAGAGGCCATATGATACAAAAAAATTTTAAGAATCATAAGCCTATCTACACATACAACTATTCAACTGAAGATTAATCACAACATTCAAATTACCAAGGAAAAAAACCATAATAAAAAAAAACTCACTTTATATAGTATCTTGCACCTTCAAAAGTATATGCTTCTTCCCAGCCAGTAGGCAAATCTAAAAAACATACATTTCACAATTAGTATTACTTCAATAGAATAGCAAAATGTCTTAATCCATTTTAATCATTCATTTTCATGGACAGCTATTTTCATTTATTAAGTAGGTTTCTAGCAAAAAAAATGTGTTAGGCTGGTAATAAAACAGAGTAGATATAATATCATTTTTAGGGAAATGGCAATTCAAATCGAAAGCCATCAGAAGAGTATCACAATATTAATAATCTCTCACAATATTAGAGATTATCTGATATGATCATATACTTTAATGATCAGAATGGAGATGATCTATGCTGACACCCAAAAACCAAATGAATCCTTCTAATCTTTAGGTGAAATAACCATGAACAGCTGGCAAAAAAACACAAACCAAAAAAAACCCTGTCCATAAAAGGTAACACCTGCTTCTTCTTAGGTATACTGTGTCTATTTAAGGCCATTCCTTTCAGCTACATTAATGAATCCATCCAGGAAGTTTCACTGATGAGAAAGCACTTCCTAAACACAAAATTAGAGGAAAGAAATCTGACATCACATACTTATACATGTTTCTATAGACTTGACTTTAAGAGAATTAAAGTTTCAAATAATAAACCTGAATAATTCAGATGAGACATGGTGACTTTATTGCATATTATTTATAAATGACTAGTGGCTTGGATTTAATCAGTATCTCTCGGAAACAAAAAGCCCTGATGTGGTACAAAACCAGAGTCAAAGCAAAGTAAACCAAGCCAGAAACAAAAAGATCATGTTTTTAAAAATTAACGTGAAATTATCTGAGAACAAAATTTTCCCATGGTGTCAATGTAATCAAATCTATGGGGGTAAAATAGGATACACATTAACCACAATAAGCAAGAAAAACAATTCCACAAGATAATTAAGTTAAATAACTTAAATACTATATAGCCTTCTAAAATAAATTTGTTACTATCCGTAAGGCAAAGAGCCCAGCAAAGTTGAAATATGTATGCAAAACATTGAAAGGTATATTTAAGTCGAAGATTCCTCTGGGGAGTTAAATATGACCATGTTATTAGTCAGAAATGCCTTAAAAATGTAATCTCATGTTTGCTACACTAACCTTCCCTTTCCTCCTCCACCTTTTTGCAAATTTAGAGACATTAGTCACGTTAGTGCACTCCAGATTTAAAATAAAAGGCAGGTTTGTTCAATATCCTGGCAACTTGAGAGTCACAGAACCCCAGAGTTGGAGAGAAAGTAGTATCCTGGAAGACAGCTCTGTAAAAGGCTGATGAAGCCGGCCTCACCTTCGACCCAAACTGTTCTCAAGCCTCTCCAATCACCAGATTTAGAGGCAGGCCAGTACGAGAACACATGTTCCATTTCAAAGACAAACAAGTTTCACGAATGTAAACAAAGAATGACAAAAGAAAGCCAGACCAGCACTGAAGCTCTAACCAGCCCTTCTCCAGCTCAACTCACATGTTAGCATTCAAACAAGCTACCAAAGGCATCGGAGAGATCTGCTTCCCCGCCGATCCCCTCCAATTAGGGCACAAACGCCCACCCATGGGACACCCCCTTGCACGCCCACCGCCTCCTGGCGGTCTGTGCAACCTCTGTACTGCTGCCGGGGACTTTGAATCTGGCTGGCCAGCAACTGCGGCTGCAAATGCCTCCTCCTGAGGCAGGAGGGAAAGCGCCCAGCATTTCCACAGCAGTTCTCGGTCAGGGAGGATCGCAGCACCCGCAAACTCCTCTCTTCCTCCTCAATCAGCTACCTACCCACAAAACCCACCAAGGAGGAGGAGGAAGCTGCACGGCAGGAGGCAGCTCTCCCGAAGGAAGGAGAGGATGTGAATACATTACCCCGCGGACCAGTGGCAGGGTCCCGGGCTGCAGGGAGGGGAGTGGGAAAGGACTTCCTAAAGGTTGAAAGGGGGCAGATTTAGAGGGGTGGGGGTAAGTAGAAGGATTCTGGAGTGGCTGCAGGAGGAAAACCTCAGGATTCGAGGGAGAGGAGAATCAGCCACGCTAGGGGGGTGGGGGTTGTCCAGGTTGGGATGGGGAGAGGGCGCAGGAAGAGGGCGCCGTCTCCAAGTGGTGATGAAAGGCTGCGGAAAAGAGGGGCGTCCAGAGACTCGAGAGAAGTAAGGCGGCGGGGCTGCCGCCTCACCTCGGCGCTCCCAGGGACCGCGGCTCGGGGCAGGTTGCCGGGGGGCGGGCGGCCGGGCTCCGCCGCCTCCTCCCGGCGGAGCCCAACTCCGCTCGGGCCCGGCCGGACTGAGCGTTACCTGTGCTCTGCCGCCGGTGGCCGGTGACCACGGCCTCGCCGGTGACGGGGTGCAGCCAGGTGGTGCTCTTCGCCTCCTCGCTGCAGGGGTGAGAGAAGGGGCAGAGACCGAGCGTGAGTGGGGGCGCGGGAGCACCGAGTGGACTGAAGCGGCGCAGACCCCGCTCGCTCTCCCCCTCGCCAGACCCCGGCACCCTCCGGGCCCCCGCGCCGCCCCCGGCTCTTTACTTGATGAAGAAGACTCGGCCGCCCCTGGTGATCCCGTAAGTCCAGGACCGGGGCAAGGAGCAGACCCACTCCAGGTTCAGATCCGCCGCCATGTCTGATCCCCAGCCGCCGCCGCCGCCGCCTTCTCCTGCTGCCGCCGCGGGAGGAGGGAGGGAGCGAGCGAGGGAGCGCGGAGCGAGCGCGGCCGGAGCGCGCCTCCCCAGTCCGGCGCGCCCCCGCGCGCCCTACCCCCTCGGGCGGCACCCGCCCCGCCGCCCGGGCTGGGTCCGGCCCGCGTCGCCGCCCCTCCGCATCTTCCGCGGCCGCCGGCCGGCTGCCCCGCCGCGCGCTCGGGGGATGGGCGAGCGGTGCCGCGCCCCGCGACCAGACCCCTCCCTCGCGCCCTCGGCGCTCCCGCCCCCCTTGCCCGAGCGCAGGTTCCGGGATCGATGGAAAAAAAACAACTAAAACCGCGCTCTACCCCCAGGGCTTTGCCCCAAGGCTTCCCAGTCCAGCGCGCAATGGGAGGAGAGCGTAATCCCCGCGCTCCTGATGGCTCTCTTTTAAAACAACAAAAGCACGGCATATGGGCTTTGTTTTATAAGATCCATTGGCTATCCGAGAGATTTTTCTAATATGTATGTATATATTTGTAAAATAGAAAGCTGTTTTAATTAAAGCACACGGAAGGTTTTTCCTGTTTGTGTTTTATGCGCCAGATATCGAAGGTTTGACTAGTTATCAGATTGGTGAAATATAAGTGGATTCAGACTTGAGAAAACAAATTTTCCTCTTCCCAGTCCCCTTAAATCATATAATGTCTTATAAAATAAAAACTTGCCTTTTTCTCTTACATTAAAAAAAAAAGGATCCACTGTTATCAATCTGGATTTCCACTTTTTCTTATCTCCCATAAATTACAATAATAGCTAATTTTACGGAGTCCTTGAAAGGGTGTACATTTTAAATCCCCATAACAACCCTATAGATGCTATCATAATCCCCATTTTCTGAATGGGGAAAATGAGGTTTATAGAAACAGCAACTTGCCCAAGGTCATAGTAGTAAGTAGCAAAGCCTGAATTTAATATTTAGGCTCTAGTATTTCAAAGTCTATTTGTACAACCACATTGCTATACTTATTTTTTAAATCTTCTTTAATCCCCCCACCCCCACCCCTTACATGTTCCTTGAACAAGAGGACAGATTTCACTGCAAATCAGATCTCCCTTAATTTAGGAATACTTGCCTCTTCCTATTGTGTCTGGTCCTCCGCCACACTTGGAATTGCTTATGCATCTTTGCAGCAAGATGACTCATTCCAGCAGGATCCACAGTTCAATAATAATAGTACTACTGTACTTGGTATTCTTTTAGCACCTTTTTTCTCACCAGTTTTGGGTGCCCCCAAAGCATTATCTCATTCAGCTTCCCCGTAGTTCAAAGAGGCCAATAATCTTTTTCAATATTTAAGGAAACTAAGGCATAGAAAGGGTAAATAACCTTGGCCAAAACTATATCCAGCAAGTCAGGCGGGGCCTGGATGAGAATGCAGTTTTATGGACGTTTTCTCTCCTACTCTAATTCCCCAAGGTCATCTGTCTTTGGTGAAAAGAAGTCTGCAATTACTGCTATAATTTTCCTGTCTATCTGCATATACAGAAGAAAAAAAATAAGGTCACTTCAATGTTTCTTTTTGCTTCTTTTGCATTCCCCTCTTTCATTTCACTACTTATTACTTCTTGACATCTCCTGCCCACTTTCTGGAAAAGAAAAAGACTTTTTTTTTTTTTTCAATGAATAACTAGCAGGAAATGTTCCATTTTACCATCAGTGGTCACTAGCTAGAACATAGCAAGAAAATCAAGAGCTATTGACTTTGTATTGTGCTATCATTAAAAATTTTAAAAATCTAAAGCCAATCTTTTTAAAAATATATATATCTTTATTGATTTCAGAGAGAAAGGAAGAGGGAGATAGAAACATCAATGATGAGAGGGAATCACTGATCTGCTGCCTCCTGCACGTCTCCAACTGGGGGTCAAGTCCACAACTTGGGCATATATCCTTGAACAGAACCAAACCTGGGACCCTTCAGTCAATAGGCTGACGCTCTATCCTCTGAGCCAAACTGGTTAGGGTTTTAGAAACGTTTTATCTCTTAGTCCAGCTATAATATTTGACTTTTTGACTGTGTGTTGCTGGGAAGTCTTTAAGTTAACCATATGTTGTATGGGAATTCCTTTTAGCTGTGAACCTTTGAATTTTTAAGACTCATTAGTGCAAGGAATATTTCAAAAAGTGATAGAGGTTCACTAAATAAAAACATGTAACTTAAGAAACTGCATTTGTAGTGCTTAAATGGTAACCTAAAATCTTAAATACAATTCTATATTATATCCCAAAATTTAGGAAAAGCAGTAAACAAAATATGTAGGGACTTTATATACACAATGAGGCATGCTTCTGGATTGGGGAAATAATAGTCCTTGTCACTTCCAGGAACTAATAAAAGTAGCTTCATGTATGAGAATGTCAGGCATTCTGGATAATTTTCACCCTTAATGAGTAAAATTGTATTTTTCTTAAATTTTTTTCTGAACGCCCTTTCTCTGTAAACGTATTACCTTATCCTGGTTTGCTTTACCCTCCAGTTACATGTATATGTGTGTCTCCATCACTGCAGGAGGCCAGGGATCATGTCTCCCCCATCTCTGAATCCTCCTCAACCTTCAGTCAGTACCTAAACAATTATTGAATTTCATTTTCTTCCCATGCCTCAACCTCCCAACAGAGTTATTTCCAAATAACACATCCCATTTTTATCACCCCATACCTTTTC
The DNA here is from genome assembly GCA_026230045.1 of Corynorhinus townsendii. Classification (NCBI taxonomy): domain Eukaryota; kingdom Metazoa; phylum Chordata; class Mammalia; order Chiroptera; family Vespertilionidae; genus Corynorhinus; species Corynorhinus townsendii. Next base: position 189,646,018 of record JAPDVU010000003.1, read on the forward strand.
AATAACTGACTCAGGCCTAAACCATATCTAACCTCTGCTTTTTATTACATTTTGTTCATATTTCCATCCTACAAGACTCTTCAGTTTCTGGTATCATGATCTGCCTTTTTGAGGTGTATTATGACAATTTCAGCTCCTTTGAAAAAAAAAAAGAAGAGGCTTAAAAAGTACTAAAAATAAACATAAAAATAAACATCACTCTATTCATCTATAGAGGGCAGCCCTTATTCTAAAAAGCTTCCAGTTCAAATATTACAGATAAATACACACGGTGACAAGAAAAACTCAAAAGCAAGTTTCTTAAAATATGAAAAAGGAAACAGAACTGGGTGACATCTAAGAAAACAGCAAATCAATGCCCCCCCTTTTAAAGGGAATGAAAAAAAGCATGAACTCTACAAAGTGGAAAAAGAGACTTTTAAGAGAAAAAAAATCTATCAAGAAACGTCTTAATTCATAAACATAAATGTTTATTAAAATCTATCAACAAAATGTGGTGACTTTGATTAAGTTGTCTTGCCACATATATTTGTGTTACGTTATATAGTTTGTTACATTATCGGTTCACAAAATAAAGAATATCATAAACACACTTCCTTTAGCTAGTCAACTGTAGAGTATTATATATCATGAAAAGGTATCAGGACGGGCAAAGTAGAGGATCCAATTAGCTTAGTAGAAGTCTAGACAGAAGGGATGGAGCTTGAGTGTCTAAGACGGAAAACAATAATGTGTGGAAGTCAATTTATTAGGGATTTCCTTTTTTTTTTTTTTTTTTCTGTTAAAGAATAAACTGACTAGCCCTGGTCGGTGTGACTCAGTTGGTTGGAGCATGTTCCATGCACTGGAAGGTTTCAGGTTCGATTCAGTGAGGGCACATACCTAGCTTTCACGTTTGATGCCCCCAGGGCTTGTACAGGAGGCAACAGATCAATGTTTCTCTCTCCCTCCCCCCCCCCTCTCTCTTCCCCTCTCTCCCTCCCTCTTTCTCTCCTCCTCCCTCTCCCCCTCCCTCTCTTCTCTAAAATCAGTTTTTTAAAAAATATATATACTTTTTAAAAGAATAAACTGATCAGAGACCTATGAATAAATTATTTCATTCATTTATTCAACCATCATATATAGGACCCCTACCGCATGCCATACATTCTTCTGGGTAATAGGGATGAAAAGATTTGTCCTGTTTTGGGTAGCTTAGAAAATGGAGATGTAGATATTTAAGGGGAAATAGCATCTCTGTCCTTGTCATAGAAATAAATCTTCCATACCACTCGTTTTCAAGCTTGTTCTGTGAACCACTCAAGGCCTATCTCAAACTAGTCTTTTAATACTGATTTTTGGAGAGCTCTTCAATTATGAATGGGGGTCATTGAAAGGAATATGTAGCAGCCCTAGTTATTCTGCCGCTGGCTGATCCCTCTACTATGCTGGGGATCTAGACTAAGTTGGCACCTCTCTTAAGTCTTGAAAATGAGAGGGGAGGAGATAGTTCACAAATGTCTTCAAGGAGCTTACATCTAAACCCTCAGAGTTGTTCATATTAAACACCTCTTCTCTTAACCCAATCAGCAAAGCTCCAGTCATCTGCATCTCTTTCTTTGCTGTAAAAAGACCAAAATTCAAATGACAGAGAATGAAGAAAAGAAGCATGTTATAATGTAGGGGTAGGCGGCTGGATGAAGGGGACGGCATTCAGTCAGGAGTCTGACTAAGTTTTATATCTGGCTTTGCCATTAATTAGCTGTATGACGCTGAACAAATCATTTAGCCTGCATTCCCATTCAAACCTCTGGATCCTCATCTGTAAAGTAAGAGCACTGATATACTTAAGACATTACATATGATTCGTTTCCCCTCTAAAGCCTTCTGCTTTTATGGGGTGAGCTCCAATGACTAAAATTGGGGATGGTTTGTCACTGTGTACACACACAAGTGAGTTGCCTGCTGTATAGAACTGTTTAGGATTATCTGCCACTTAATTTGTTAATAGAAGAGGTTGCAAGCACAATTTACAACATTCGTTCACATGCAATATCATATACTTAACTTGTACAAAGGGCTCTGTAATAGACACTATTTTTTAAAAATATATATATTTTTTTATTTCAGAGGGGAAGGAAAAGGGAGAGAGAGATAGAAACATCAATGATAAGAGAGAATCATTGATTGGCTGCCTCCTGCACGCCCCCCACTGGGGATTGAGCCTGCAACCCTGACATGCGCCCTTGATCAGAATCGAACCTGGGACCCTTCAATACTCAGGCTGAAGCTCTGTCCATTGAGCCAAACAGGCTAGGGTGTAACCAACATTATTAACATTAAAAACAAGAAAATGGCCCTAGCCATTTTTGCACAGTGGTTAGAACATGGGTCTATGGACCAAAAGGTTCTGGGTTCGATTCCAGTTGCAGGCTCGATCCCTGGCCCTGGTAGGGGCACATGTGGGAGGCAACCAGTCAATGTTTCTCTCTGTCTCTCCCCCTCCCTTCCACTCTGTCTAAAAATCAATGGAAAAAGGATCCTCGGGTGAGAATTAACAACAAAACACACACACACACACACACACACACACACACACACACACACACACACAGGACAAGAAAATGTGTGAAGATGTGTAATATAGCCATTAAGTGGCAGACTTAGGGCTTTAACCAGGTCCTTTGGCTATTAGATTTCAAATTCTGTCCATAAGGTGGCCCCTTCCTTCTCTTATTCACTGTGTACTCCTCCCTACCCCAATCCCTCTTACACCTACTGCACTCCGTCTGCTCTCACCACCTCACTGCACCTTCTCTTCTGAGTCACCAGTGTTCCCTGTAGGCCACTAAGTCCAGTGGATGCTCTCAGTTCCAGACGCCCTGGCTATATTCACATGGCACCACTTCAACGCCTTGAGACTTGCACTTTTTGGTCTCATGATACCACTTCCTATAGACCATCTTGCTATAGACCATCTTCAGTACAACCAATTATTTAAATTAAGTAAATTAAATTGTACTTAATTTAAATAATTAAGTACAATTATTTAAATATTGATTCCTGGGCCTCTCCCCAGGCCCATTTAACCAGAACTTCTGAGGGTTAGACTAAGGAATTAGCATTTAACAAGCACTTTGGTGATTCTTATATAAACTAACATTTGATTCTTATACACTAGAGGCCCAAAATTCATGCATGGGGGAGGGTGTCCCTCAGCCCAGCCTGCACCCTCTCCAATCTGAGACCCCTCGAGGGATGTCCGACTGCCCGTTTAGGCCCCATCCTACTGGGATGGGGCCTAAACGGGCAGTTGGACATCTCTCTCACAATCCAGGACTGCTGGCTCCCAACTGCTCACCTGCCTGCCTTGCTGATTGCCCCTAACCACCTCTGCCTGCCAGCCTGATCACCCCCTAACCACTCCCCTGCCAGCCTGATTGGTGCCTAACTGCTCCCCTGCTGGCCTGATTGCCCCTAACTGCCCTCCCCTGAAGGCCTGGTCACCCCTAACTGCCTCTCCCCTGCAGGCATGGTCACCCTCAACTGCCCTCCCCTGCAGGCCTGGGTCCCCCCGCCCCCCAACTGCCCTTCCCTACAGGCCCGGTTGCCCCCAACTTCCCTCCTCTGCTGGCCTGGTCACCCCTAACTGCCCTCTCCTGCAGGCTTGATTGCCCCCAACTGCCCTCCCTTGCAGGCCTGGTCTCTCCCAACTGCCCTCCCCTGCTGGCCATCTTGTGGCAGCCATCTTGTGTCCACATGGGGGCAGCCATCTTTGACCACATGGGGGCAGCAATCTTGTGTGTTGGAGTGATGGTCAATCTGCATATTACTCTTTTATTAGATAGGATAGAGGCCTGGTGCACGGGTGGGGGCCAGCTGGTTTGCCCTGAAGGGTGTCCCAGATCAGGATGGGGGTTCCCTTGGGGTGTGGGGAGACCTGGGGTGTGGGAGAGGGGCCTGTGGTGGTTTGCAGGCCGACCATGCCCCCCGGCGACCCAAGTGGAGGCCCTGGTATCTGGGATTTATTTATCTTCTATAATTGAAACTTTGTAGCCTTGAGTGGAGGCCTAGGCTGTCCAGGGTGTGGGGAAAACTTGGCTTCCTCCATTACTGGGTAAACTCAAGCCTCCTGCTTGCTCCGTGGCCACAGCCATCTAGGTTAGGTTAATTTGCATACTTGCTCCTGATTGGCTGGTGGCTGTGGCTTGTGGGTGTAGCAGAGGTACGGTCAATTTGCATATTACTCTTTTATTAGATAGGACATACAGTTGGCCTTCATATCCTTGGGTTTCACATCTGTGGATTCGGCCAGCTATGGATGGAGAACAGTATTTTTGATCTGTGGCTGGGAATCCCAGTATGTGGAGGGCCAATTTAAGTTATACCTGGATTTTTCACTGCATGGGAAGAAAGGGTGGTGATGGGAGCCCCTAGCCCCTACATTGCTCAAAGATCAACTGTAATTGTTGAGTCTATATTTCAGCTTAGACCTCTCTCCTTAGCTCTAGATCATATATCAAATTTCCTTCTAGACATGTTCCATCTGGAATATTCCTTCTGTGTATTCCTTAAGTCAGTCAAGCTCAACATTGCAAAATAAGTCACTTTTCCTTCAAATACATGCATCACCCTTTGTATTCCTCTCTTATGGAATGGTACCAGCATCCAAACAGATATCCACATCAGATATTTTGGAATCATCCTTCCACAACAAGTGGTTAATAAATTACATTAATTGTCCAATAAATATATCACAAAAGTATCTCTCTTCCTCATTTTCTATATCCTAATATGAGCATTCATCCCTGCTATCAGAAGGACCTTTTTTTAAAAATGCTAATCTGATTATATTCCTTTCTCGCATAAAATCTTCTCATAAAATCCAAAGCCTGTTGCCTTATTTGATCTCAGCTCTGCCCTCCCACATGTTAACCATATGGAATAGCCTACTGTTCTCTGAACAAGCCAGGCTCTTTCAAGTGTCTATGCATGCTACGTTTTCTGCCTGGAATACTTATGTTTATGTTTAAGTCCTTAGTTCGGAAGTTATTTCCACTCAGAAACCATCCCTGATTCCTTTGGGCCAACCTAGTTACTCCTTCCACAATAACACCATATCTTCTCTACTGAATTGTTATTATAGCCTGCTTCTCTTTCTCCTCCCTAAGTTTCCTACACGAAAATATTTTATCTTCATCACTGAGCATATAATAAATGTTACTTACATGAATGAATAATAGTACTTACATTTACACAGTGCCCTATATTTTATAAAGCACTCCATGTTTAATTCTTATTTCTGTTTGAATTGCTGCAACTTACCAGTGAGTCATGTTTCCACCCTTTCTTAGCTTTAACCTTCTCTTTAGCTTTTTATAGACCAAGGGAGCCCCGGTGCATGAAATTTCTGCACAGGGGAGGGGTTGGGGGAAGGGTCCCTCAGCCTGGCCTGCACCCTCTTGAAATCTGGGACCCCCTTGGGGGATGTCCGACTGCTGGTCTATGGGCCTAAACTGGCAGTCAGACATTCCTCTTGCAATCTGGGACTGCTGGACCCTAACTGCTTATCTGCCTGCCTGATCACCTCTAACCACTCTGTCTGCCTGCCTGATTGCCCCTAACCACTTGCCTGCCTGCCTGATCACCCCTTACCGTCTCTCCTGGTCGCCCCTCACCGCCTCTGCCTGCCTGATCGCCCCTAAGCACTCTGCCTGCCTATTCACCCCTAACCACCTCTGCCTGACTCCCTGATCACCCCTAACTGCTCGCCTGCCTGATCACCCCTAACTGCTTGCGGCCAGCTGGGGTGAGAGGCTGTGGTTGTTCCAGTCTCTGGTTGTTCTGGTCGTTTTGCTATTTCGGTCACTGGGCTTTTATTATATAGGATTCCACAGAGAGGAGAAAAAATGGTGTGGGCCCAACAGCAACATAGCAGTATCTGCAGTAGTTGGTTTCTATAAAGTGTCTATCTATAATTATATTGAATGAGATATTGAAGGACAGAAAAGACACTATATTTATTTGTGAAAGGGATCTATGGAAAGTTCTTTTGAATATAAATTCCTCTTAGAAACAATATAGATAAACATAATATGTAGTACTTAGAAAATTAAGTACAATAGCTGGATGAACTGGGGAAAGAAAAAAATATAGTTTATAATCACTAATGATATGTATAGCCATGAGTGTTTAAGGTTGTCAGATCTCATGCCCTGAGTTCAAGGGAAAGATGAAAGAATAAAGGGGAATCATTTTCTCCCTCATTGTTAGTGTTTAATATAGTACACCAGTACTCTCTGAATAGATAATTTCTTCTTTAATATTTTGAGACATTTAATTGCTTTAAAGCAAGAAAATATTTCTCATTTGACAATTTATATCTTTTTAAGGAAAATTATATACACACATGTGTATATATTTGATTTTTAAGCAGTTTTCTTCAGTTTCCAATCCATTATTTATGGTTCAGTTACATATAGAATTATATAAATAGTAATTTAAAATAGAGTATCTGTAGCTAATTAATACATAAATGTAGTCCAAATTAAGGAAATGTAATGTGAATGCAAATTATTTTGTAATATCATAGGCACTGTCTTGTATATTGTGAGTATTCACTAAATATCTAGTAATTGAATGAATCATAAAATAATAGTGTACAGAGCTAGGAAAAAAACCCAGAGGCTTTTTAACAATGCTCTTCTATTTGGGATACATTTTTCTTAAAACCAAGCAGTTGGAAATTGACAATTGTTTGATTAGTTAAATTTCTGATCTAAAGAACATGCATGTTTTACCTAAGAAAATCGGGAAAAAGTTATGAATAATTACGATAGGAAATGAATGTTTTTTATTTATTTTATTTTTTAATTTTTATTAATAAATATTTATTCAGATTATTACAATTGTTTCTCCTTTTTCCCCCCATAGCTCCCCTCCACCTGGTTCCCACCCCACTTTCTGCCCTTACCTCCCCCTCACTGTCCTCATCTATAGGTGTACGATTTTTGTCCAGTCTCTTCCTGCACCCTCCCATACCCCTTTCCCTCTGAGAATTATCAGTCCATTCCTTTTCTATGCCCGATTCTATTATATTCACCAGTTTATTCTGTTCCTCAGGTTTTTAATTCACTTGATTTTTAGGTTCACTTGTTGATAGATATGTATTTATTGTTCATAATTTTTATCTTTACTTTTTTTCTTCTTCCTCTTCTTAAAGAATACTGTTCAGCATTTCATATAATACTGGTTTGGTGGTGATAAACTCCTTTAGCTTTTTCTTATCTGTGAAGCTCTTTATCTGACCTTCCATTCTGAATGATAGCTTTGCAGGGTAGAGTAATCTTGGTTGTAGGTTCTTGCTATTCATCACTTTGAAAATTTCATGCTACTCCCTTCTGGCCTGCATAGTTTCTGTTGAGAAATCAGCTGACAATCATATGGATGCTCCCTTGAAGGTAACTAACTGTTTTTCTCTTGCTGCTTTTAATATTCTTTGTCTTTTGCTCTTGGCATTTTAATTATGATGTGTCTTGGTGTGGTCCTCTTTGAATTCCTCTTGTTTGGGGTTCTGTGTGCTTCCTGGACTTGTAAGTCTATTTCTTTCACCAGGTGGGGGAAGTTTTTGGTCATTATTTCTTCAAATAGGTTTTCAGTATCTTGTTCTCGCTCTTCTTCTGACACCCCCATAATTCTGATGTTGGTATGCTTGAAGTTGTCCCAGAGGCTTCTTACACTATCTTCAACTTTTTGGATTTTTTTTTTCTTTTTGCTTTTCCGGTAGAGTGTTTTTTGCTTCTTTGTATTTCAATTCTTTGACTTGATTCTTGTGTTCCTCTAGTCTGTTGTTGGGTCTTTGTATAATATTTTTTAATTTCAGTCAGTGTATGTTTAATTTCTAGTTGGTCCCTTTTCATATCTTTGAGGGTCTCGTTATATTTATCGGCCTTTTCTAAGATATTCTTGAAAAGCTTTATAACCATGGTTTTGAATTCTATATCCAGTCGTTTGTTTTCCTCCATTTCTTTCGTTTGTGATCTGTTTCTTTGTCGCCGCATTTTCACTGCTTCCCTGAGTTGGTAGGGTAGCTTTGTGTGCTAGGTTTCCTATATGGCCTAGTGGCTCAGCCTCCCCAGGTACCTGAGGTGGACTCTCTTGGTGCACCCCTTTGTGGGCTGTGTGTACAGCCTTGTTGTAGTTAAGTCTTGATTGCTGTTGGTATTACTGGGAGGAATTGACTCCAGGCCCATTGGCTGTGAGGATCAGCTGTGTCTATAATGGGAGAAGTTTGGTGCTGGAGACAGCCTTATAGGATTAGACTTGCCAAATTGCAAAAGCCTCTGTGTTCAGCTTGAATGGGTGGAGTCTCAGAGCAGAGCAGACAATCTTGGCTTCCCGTCAGCCCTGCCCTTGGGTGCGCACGCCTCCAGACCTCTGGCTTCCCTGGCTCCCAAGGCTCCGCCCAAGAGTTGAGAATCCCCCCGCAAGAGCGTGGGTCCCCAGGGGCTCACCTGGAACTGGGGTTTATTGCAGTCAGAACTGGGGTTCAGTGCATCCAGGAGCTTCCAACTCCCTTTTGCTAGGGAAAGCCTATGGCAACCTCCACAGTGTTTGTGCACATTCGCGCACGTGCGCATGCCTCCAGACCTCTGCCTGCTGGGGCTCCCCTGGGATCTCCGAGTCTCTGAGTGCCTTTCTCTCTACCTGACAGTCCAGACTCCCCCTGTATGAGCCTGGGTCCACGGGGTTTCGCCTGGACCTGGGGTTCAGTGCAGTCAGGGGCTTCCTTCCCCCTCCCGCTAGAGAAAGTCAGCCAGGCTCTCAGCCGCCTTTCCTCTCTGTGAGCACAAAGACCCTTTGCTGTACCTCAACCCTTTGCCATTCCTCCAATTCTCCGTGAGCTTTTCTCTTTCCTTCTAGTTGTAGAATTTCCATTCAGCCAGCTTTCCTGTGGTTCTGGATGGTGTCCATTCTGTCTTTTAGTTGTAGTTTTGAAATTGTTGTGCAAGGCAGCAGTTTAGGTGCTTACCTATGCTGCCATCTTGGTTTGGAAATGAATGTTTTTTAAATGAAAAGGCTAACAAGAATAAATCATAGCTTAAATTTCTTTTTACAGGTTGTGTGTGGATAACAGAGGGAAGGAGAGACTGAGCGGTGGGCCTCACTTTGGTGAGAGCCTTGTTGCCCACTGGAGACCTGCCCCAGGAGAGCTGTGTAAAGGTATAAACCTAGGAAACAACATTTATTTAGTCATGTGTGTCATTCTATTTCCAACTAGAGGCCCAGTGCATGAAATTTGTGCACAGGTGTGGTCCCTAGGTCTGGCTGGTGATCGAAGCACAAACTTCTAGCATGGAAGGGCGTATCCCAGCTGACCTCTGTTCCCTGGGCAGCACCTGGGTCCCCAGGCCCCCATGTGCCCCCCTCTGCCTGAGTCATGGTGCCTGAGTCCCCATGCAGAGATACAGTGAGTGCAGCCTGACGCCGCAGGCCGGGGTACAGCCGGCCTCGCAGACTGGCTCCAGTGTGAACCCACAGGGAATGCGACTAGCCCCTGTGGTCCTAGTGGCTGCGGTCTGGCTCACCTGGAAGAGACCACATGGATGCAGGCTTCCCCGGCACATGAGCCCTGGCATCCCAGCAAGGGTAACAGGGGGAGTGAGAGTGAGCTCGGCAGACCCCACATTCTCACCGCACCTCTGTCCCCATCACCCCTGCCACCAGGTAGCCAGCGAGAGGTTGCAGCCCCCTGCCTGCGTGCTGCAGGAGGTTGGTCACAACCACCCACTCCCAGTTCCCTGTCTCAGCCCAGGTCCTGGCCCCGACTGGGTGATCAGGGCCTCCTGGCTTCTGGTCACCATTTGTGGGGTGATTGGCGGCACAATTGAGCCCCTGCTTGCACCTGCCATGACCTGCTGTCTCCTGCTCACCTGCTCCACCATCCCTTCCCCCTCTCAATGGGGCCCATCAGGGCCGGCAGTGCCTCCACTGCCACCAGTTGCCAGCACCGCATTGCCAATGCCCGCCATGTTCCGTGCCATCCCCTGGTGGTCAGCACACGTCATAGCGAGCGGTCAAACTCCTGGTCAAACAATTTTGCATATTAGGCTTTTGTTATATAGGACTAGAGGTCTGATGCATGAAATTCATGCACAGGGGTGTGTGTCCCTCAGCCCAGCCTGCACCCTCTCCAATCTGGGACCCCTAGAGGGATGTCCAACTGCCCGTTTAGGCCCGATTCCAATAGGATCGGGCCTAAACGGGCAGTTGGACATCCCTCTCACAATCCAGGACTGCTGGCTCCCAATTTCTCACCTGCCTGCCTTTCTGATTGCCCCTAACCACTTCTGCCTGCCAGCCTGATCACCCCCTAACCACTCTCCTGCCAGCCTGATTGATGCCTAACTGCTCCCCTGCCAGCCTGTTTGCCCCTAACTGCCCTCCCCTGCAGGCCTGGTCACCCCCAACTGCTCTCCCCTGCAGGCCTGGGTCCCCCCCAACTGCCCTTCCCTGCAGGCCCGGTCGCCCCCAACTTCTCTACTCTGCTAGCCTGGTCACTCCTAACTGCCCTCCCCTGCAGGCTTGGTCCCTCCCAACTGTCCTCCCCTGCTGGCCATCTTGTGGTGGCCATCTTGTGTCCACATGGGGGCAGCCATCTTTGACCACATGGGGGCAGCCATCTTGTGTTTTGGAGTGATGGTCAATTTGCACATTACTCTTTTATTAGATAGGATTGTATCCTCCTGAGCCCAAAATGACCATTTGTATAGAGGAAATAGAATGATTTATTTATTTATTTTTACTATACTCCTTTTAAGAAAGATTTTTGGGTGCAATCTTGACAAAGAATGATTTTTAAAAAATTATAATTTTCCTAATATTCATTATTGACTACAATTAATTCTAAGTTTGTCAGCAATATTAACATGCTCAGAAAATCAGATGACATTCTAAACATTGATGAAAATAAAAGAATCTGTTGTGTTCATAAGCAAAAAATTTGGTGCTAAATATTTCGATACCTGTAGAAGTTCTCTCTATACTATTACTTACTCTGTGGTAACTACCTTTATTACATTTGATGGGAGATCATTTATCTGAAGTGTACTCATCCAAATTAAGCAGTGAAAATTTTTATGAATCTAATATAGGGATAGTGGAAATATAAAGAAATACAAATTCAGAGAAATTTTCCTAGAGAAAGTGGTACCGAGTTATGCTGTTAATTAACATGACCTCTAGAAGGATTTCTTGAAATCGGTAAAATTATACGTTAAGATCGATTCGCTCTCCTCCCTCCTCCCTCCTCCCTTCAGTTCTGTTAGGTGTATTGGGTATAAGCGTTTGGGGCCATGTGTGGCTGGGATCATTTGTTTGCCCCTAACATCTCTTCTCCCCTCTTAGATAGTCCCTGATGTTTTTGTTGGGTACATGGATGTCTGAACTAAAGACATATTTCCCAGACACCCTTTTACCTAGATGTGAGCCCTGGGATTGGCTACTGGTAAATTGGATGTAAACAGAGAAATGTATGGCAGATTATGGGAATTTTTCTTAAAATATGGTTGGTAAATACTTAATTCTGCTTCTTTCCTTCTTCCTCAAATACTACTTGAAATGTGGATAGAATGTCCGTACTCTATCTTGGATGACAACAGAAGCCACACCCTAGGGGTGGCAGAGAAAACATCTGGTTGTAGCCTGGGACTCTCGGGACTTGAGGCAGCAGTGCCAACATCACAACTCTGAGTGGCTTCCTTCACATTTAAAAGTGAAGGAAAAATGCTGAGATATAAATTTTTTATTTTCTTGTTATTTTTTTTTTTAAATTTCAGCTTTTTCTCTAAACTTATTGGGATGATATTGTTCAACGTCAGATATAAATTCTATTATAAATTCTGAACTTCTCTGATAGAAATTCTATCTTGATTAAGCTAATGTTACTGGGGGGTGGGGTGGGCGTGGGGGAAGGTGTAATCTGCTTCTCTAAGCTAAACTTATTCTTACCTGATACATCATGTCTATCTTACCAGCACTTAGCACAATGCCTAGTATGTCAGGTGCTCAAGATTTTGAATGAATGTATGAATCTCCACACACACATCAAAATTATAATCATGCTCCGATAACTCCTAATTATTTTTTTAGATGAACCAGATATTCTCATTGCTTACCTTATTATTTCCCGAGAGTAAAGCAGGTCTTTACAGAAGCTGCTTTAACTCATTCTGGTAATTGGACTGTTAATTTCTTTGATATCTCAATTTGAACTATAACAGTCAAAAGTTAGTTGACCTTCCAAATAGCCACACTACTTTCCTCTCTTTACAGACTACACATTGGCAATATGTTATCATATTATTGCAAATAGCAAACAAAACTGACAGGAAACTTGAACCAAAATAGGTACTTTTTCCAATTGTGCACTGATGGACATATGTTGTGTTGTGTTTATGTTCTGCTTACCCAGCTCTCAGGGAGATGCTCAGAATACCAACCATGCCAATATTAAAATTCTCCCAAACACATGCTCTGTTGAAAAGCTCTACTTATTAGGGTCGAGACAAAGTTGTCAAGAAGATTTATATCATGTAGTTCTACATATGATGAAGTCTAAAGAGTAAACATTTTAGGGGAGAAAAAACCAACCTTTCAAATTATTCCAGCCCATTACCTGGTAGTGTGTTTTTATTTCACATTTTGATATGCAACCAAAAAAGCGTTAGACTTAGAGATCTAAGCTTTGTGTAACTTTGGTGCAGCTTATTTTTACTGTCCATCTCTTTGCAAAATGGAGGAATGTTTACCCACCACATTTCATCATGTACATTGAAATAGAAAACATCATGAAATAGCTTGAACTGCTGATATAAATGCTTTAAAATAAAGATGGTGTTTTCTTAGAGAACAGAGGAAAGTTAATTTAAATTAGTGCAATTTGCATGCTGTTCCCATCTCTGAGCAGCTTGCTGTGATTTATTCCTCTGTTATCCATCACTTATTTTTTAAAAATATTTTTTTATTGATTTCAGAGAGGAAGGGAGAGGGAGAGAGATAGAAACACCAATGATGAGAGAGAATCATCGATCGGCTGCCTCCTGCATGCTCCCCACTGGGGATCCAGCTGAAACCCGGACATGTGCCCTGACTGGGAATTGAACTGTGACCTCCTGGTTCATAGTCGAGGCTCAACCACTGAGCCACACTGGCCAGGCCGTCCATCACTTATTTTCAAAATGATTACTCAGAAATAAAACTGGAGTAGTAGCTGTTCCGTTCTGATATAGTGCTTTATTAGAATTGCCTCTATGGTTCATTTAAGGATGGAGATGAGTTGCCTTCAGAAGCAGTTAAAAGAAAGAGAGAGAGAGGAAAAAAAAAGAGAGAGAAAGGAAGAAGGAAGGGAGGGAGGGAGGAACCACTCTGTACCATGATTCTATTTATCAATGAGTTAATGCTTTTGAAGCTCAAATTGATTTTTCAAAGTCTTTCTTTTTTTTCTATTCAGTACCTCCATTACAGACAACCATGTCTGATAATTCCTTCTTTTCAGACCAGAAACAATGATCATCAGAAATAACTTTCTCTTTTTCAATCCCTTCACACTTAAAGGTTCATGGTTGCAGTGCTGCAGGAGTAAATATAATTCAATGCAATTAGGAAGCAGAATCAAAAGGGAGAAGCTGAAGGAGACTACTGATGGAGATGGGTTAGAGAAAAGGGCTGAGCGCATCACAGAAGGAAGAATCTTCACCAGGCTGCTCAAACGGCTCTCAGAATTGTTCCAAGGTATTTATGTACCTAGACAGCAGCCTCTTGTGTTGTGTTCAGGAACTCATTGAATCAGAATTGCTGTGGCTTGAATAGGCCTCACTTTTTTAAATCTTGTTGTACAGGAGGAAGTAGAGACAAGACAATATAATTTGCAGAGCCCAAAGCAACATGAAAATGTTGGGCTCCTTGTTCAAAAATTCTTAGGCATTCAATGGCAACAGCAGAGCATTGAAACAATCACAGGCTGCCTCTGAGAGCAGGCTCCTTTGTGACTACACAGCCTGTGTGCCTATAAAGCCACTCCTGAGGCAAGGTCAGACAGGTTAAATTATTTGCCGAAGGTGATAAAACTGGTTAGGAGTGGATTTAACATTCTGATTCTTTGTTTGGTTTTTCTTTCTTCTGCATGCTATTATTTCTTTATATTTGCTTCCTGTTTAGCTTAGGATAACATAGATTTACTCATTCATTATTTAATAAATATTTCTTGAACACAGACTATATGGCAGGAACTATATTAAGAACTCAGCAAACAAATTTGGAGGGCAACTTGGCCATACAAGACAAATGCCTTAAAATGGCTCTCTCTTCCTCCCTTCCTCTCTCTATTCCTTCCTTCCTTTTTTTTTTCCTTCTTTCCTCCTCTCCCTGTGTCCCTCCCTCTCTCTCTCTTCTTTTTGGCACCTGTTTGGCCCAGAAATAACACTTTTTGGAATTTATCTAAGTCAGTAATATGAAATGTGAGCAAAAATATACGTACAGAGCTGTTCATCATAGTGATTTTTTCCCCTCATAAATGCCCAAGAATTTGGGGTTTTGTTAGGCACATTTTGGTATGCCTATGTTAACAAATGACCATTAAAATTTTGTTTATAATATATAATTAGTAAAAAAGCAAGGTTTAAGTAGTATAACATGATTTAAAAATTAATTTTTGTTGTTGTTAGAAAATATCTGTTTGTATCCCGGCCCGTGTGGCTCAGTGGTTGAGTGTCAACCACAAACCAGGAAGTCACAGTTTGATTTCTAGACAGGCCACATGCCTGGGTTGCAGGCTTGATCCCCAGTGAAGGGCGTGCAGGAGGCAGCCGGTCAAAGATTCTTCCTCATCATTGATGTTTCTATCTCTCTCCCCATCTCCCTTCCTCTCTCTGAAAATCATTAAAAATGTGTTTGTAACAGATATTTTGGGGAGGACATATACCCAAATGTTAACAGTGATTAACTTTTTGTATTTAGTTTTTCTCTTTGTATTTGGCTATATTTCCCAATATTTCTTTATTGAGCACATATAATTCTTATAACAAAATTTTAAGTTCCACGTATATTAAACTATGGAAATCCATATATTTTTTCTTTTTAAAAACAATTTACTGAATTTATTGGGGTGACATTGGCTAATAAAATTATATACGTTTCAGGTGTACGACTCTGTAATACATCGTCACTATATTGATGTATTGTGTGTTCACCACCCCAAATCAAGTCTCCTTCCAACACCATTTATGTTTTCTTAAATGCCTAGAGAAGAAGAGCAGCAATTCTGTTTTACTACAGAAAAATATTAATGACTAATTTTCATATATCAAAGTTTATGATAGACTAAACTAAATGTTCATCATAAGCTTGAAATATTCCCCTTATAGTTAGTTGAAAGGATTTTTACAGGTTATATAACCTAATCTTCCAAATGACAAAATTGACTCTACTATATCCTGTATAAGTAATATAAACTTACTGAATTTAGAGATAGATTTATTTTAGTCATGAAAAAGTGGATCTTAGCTAAATTGTAAGAAAGAGAAGCCTATTTGAAACCAGAACACTGATATTCTGTGACTTCACTATGGATATTTAGGTGTATTTGTGGGAATGAGTGTGTTATTGAATAGACACTCTTTGAAAAATCCATCCAAATGAATAGTTGACTTTTGGCCACCGTACTTGTTATTTAGTGTCACCATCCATCGGAAACTCTGTTTTTAAATGCCTTGATAGAAAAATTAGGAGCTCCTCACCTAGAGTGCCGTCATAGAGGCTGGCCTACCTAGGACAAGGGGCTCATTCAGAACCTCACTTGGTGACTTATATTTGTAACTGTATGGGTAAAATTTTTAAAATAATTACTACATTTTTAAAAATGAAAAGGTAACTTTCAAAACTTAATATGAAATTAAAGACACCAGAAAGACATGCAAAATAACATGGAAAACAGTTGCACTCATAGAAACAGAGTAGAAAAGTTGTTGCCAGTGGTTAATGAAGGGTGCATACTTTTAGCTATAAGATTAATAAATTCCAAGGATCTAATGTATAATATAGTGACTATAGTTGATAACAGTGTATTGTGTAATAGAAATTTGCTATGTAGAACTTAAATGTTTTCACCAGAAAAAGGGGGGGTTTAATATGTGAGGTGATGGATGTGTTAATTAATTTCATATCTTTTGATATCTGATATCTGTACATATAGCAGCAAATCATCACCTTGTACACTTCAAATATCTTTCCATTTTGTTTCTCAATTATATATCAACTAGAGGCCTGATGCATGACATTCGTGCAAGGGGGGCGGGGGGTCCTCAGCCTTGCCTGCACCCTCTCTCAATCCGGGACCCCTCGGGGGATGTCCAACGAGGGGTCCTTAGAGCTATTGCCGCTGCGCTCTCCAGCCGTGAACCTGGCTTCTGGCTGAGCGGCATTCCCCCTGTGGAGGTGCACTGACCACCAGGGGGCAGCTCCTGCGTTGAGCGCCTGCCCCCAGTGGTCAGTGTGCATCATAGCAACCCAGTCATTCTGCTGTTTGGTAGATTTGCATATTAGTCTTTTATTATGTATGATAAAGCTGAAAAGCATAATATGAAGTCTGGTGTCATTTTAAAATCCAAATTTTATAAAGAAAACACATGCAATTCATGAAAATGATCAACCTCAATGGCTTCCTTTGCAACCAACTTGGTTTCTCCGTGTCCTTCCTGTGATTCATCAAGAGAGGCCAGGGCCTCATTTGTGTTGTTTGCAAACATTTCTTGTGATATATCATCATCCTCTTGAAAATTTAGACTTTTAACAGCCTGTTTCATCTTTTCCCCCAACACTTGTGTTCTCTTCTTCCTAACAGCTTTTTTATTTTCAAATTCCTTTTGCTTCTTAATGTAGAAAATGTCCTTAAATATTGTTCCTCACTGATACTAGGAGTGTTTTTCCGGAGATCCAGGAAAAATTCACCTGCTGTTCTTCTCCCACTGCCACTCATTATAAAAAGGCCACCATTTTATTCAACGTCAGTAGTTTTCATCAGAAGTTCAATTGCCTTTTTGTTCCCAAGTATACTCACTACTCGGGCTACTAGATCTTTCTTTGGTTCCTACCACCTGTAAGTAATTTCATTAGCACCTTATTCCTGAGAATTGTTCTCTGTGATCTCATACCGGCTTCTATGGTCATTTCTAATCTGTCTCCTAGTCTGTCTTTGACAGGTCATTTTTAAAAAATATATATTTTATTGATTTTTTTTACAAAGAGCAAGGGAGAGGGATAGAGAGTTAGAAACATCGATGAGAGAGAAACATTGATCATCTGCCTCCTGCACACTCCCCACTGGGGATGTGCCCACAACCAAAGTACATGCCCTTGACCGGAATCGAACCTGGGACCCTTAAGTCCACAGGCCAAGGCTCTATCCACTGAGCCAAACCGGTTAGGGTGACAGGTCATTTTTTTTTTTTTTGAGTGTCATAACATTTTTATTTTATTTTAATTAATTAATTAATTTTTAAAATAAATCTTTATTGTTCAGATTATTACAGGTGTTCCTCTTTATTTCCCCCCATAGCTCCCCTCCACCTAATTCCCCACCCCACCCCATGCCCTTACTCCCTGCCACTGTCTTCATCCACAGGTGTAAAATTTTTGTCCAATCTCTTCCCGCACCCCTCATACCCCCTTCCCCCTGAGAATTGTCAGTCCACTCCCTTTCTATGTCCCTGATTCTATTATATTCACCAGTCTACTCTGTTCTTCAGATTTTTTATTCATTTGATTTTTAGATTCACTTGTTGGTAGGTATGTATTTGATGTCATTTTGTTGTTCATAATTTTTTTCTTTACCTTTTTCTTCTTCTTCCTCTTTTAAAGAATACCTTTCAGCATTTCATATAATACTGGTTTGGCGGTGATGAACTCCTTCAGCTTTTTCTTATCTGTGAAGCTCTTTATCTGACCTTCAATTCTGAATGATAGCTTTGCTGGGTAGAGTAATCTTGGTTGTAGGTTCTTGCTATTCATCACTTTGTAGATTTCTTGCCACTCCCTTCTGGCCTGCACAGTTTCTATTGAGAAATCCGCTGACAATCGTATGGGTGCTCCCTTGTAGGTAACTAACTGTTTTTCTCTTGCTGCTTTTAATATTCTTTCTTTGTCTTTTGTTCTTGGCATTTTAATTATGATGTGTCTTGGTGTGGTCCTCTTTGGATTCCTTTTGTTTGGGGTTCTGTGCACTTCCTGGACTTGTAAGTCTATTTCTTTCACCAGGTAGGGAAGTTTTCTGTCATTATTTCCTCAAATAGGTTTTCAGTATCTTTCTCTCTCTCTTCTTCTGGCACCCCCATAATTCGCATGTTGGTATGCTTAAAGTTGTCCCAGAGGCTCCTTACACTATCTTCATATTTTTGGATTCTTTTTTCTTTTCGCTTTTCTGGTTGGGTGTTTTTCGCTTCTTTGTATTTTAAATCTTTGACTTGATTTTTGCGATCCTCTAGTCCAGTCATCAGCAAACTGTGGCTCGTGAGCCACATGCAGCTCTTTGGCCCCTTGAGTGTGGCTCTTCCACAAAATACCATGGCCTGGGCGAGTCTATTTAGAGGAAATGGCATTAGAAGAAGTTTAAGTTTAAAAAATTTGGCTCTCAAAAGAAATTTCAATCATTGTACTCTTGATATTTGGCTCTGTTGACTAATGAGTTTGCCGACCACTGCTCTAGTCAAAAACTTTGCTTTTAAAGGCTCTTTTTGTGCCTGAATTTCAATTCTTATGATTCCAGCATTTCCAGTACCAATCATCATCAATGCTGCCTTCTGGTCATGACTGGGCCTGCCAGCCTTTCCAATTACCCCTGTTCCAAAATAAATTCTTCCTTCTCCCAAGCCATAAGAATATCTCTACATTTAAAAATACATCTATATCTACGAACTAGTTGGTCCTTTCATAGGCCATATTAATATATGAATGACTGACAATCTGCCCTAAAATTCTAAAAAGAGATTTGCTTATTAGTAGATAAAACATTCAATTAGTAGAGTTTCAGGCAGGGAGCAGATGTTTTTGGATAAAGGGAACAACTTGATAGCTTGTATAAGTAGATAAAATTAAGAGGTCCATCCAACTGTGTTCTGTTCTGTTGTATGCAGAGGCTTTAAGATTCTTTGCCTCTGACCCTAGAAATATACTACCAAGTACATATTTTAGATATTTTTTTCCCCTTCCATTAGGCCCATGGTCAGCTCTGTGTGGTTTTTTGTTGTTGTTGTTGTTGTTTTCTTTTGGAAACTGGGCTGTTGCACAGTTAACAATTGTCCCT
Organism: Corynorhinus townsendii; assembly: GCA_026230045.1. Taxonomy (NCBI): domain Eukaryota; kingdom Metazoa; phylum Chordata; class Mammalia; order Chiroptera; family Vespertilionidae; genus Corynorhinus; species Corynorhinus townsendii. Next base: position 189,665,351 of record JAPDVU010000003.1, read on the forward strand.
AGTTTACATTTTATAGATTCCTTTTCCCAGATCCACCCCATGAAAAGTTGTTTCTTTCCAGCATTAGCCCCAGGCTCAGCTTGGGTAGACTGCACCTTTCCAATTTGTTTTGCTTGAACATTAGGCATGATCATCTATCCCCAATCCATTAACTAATATTATCTATATATATATAGAAGCCTATGTGACCATTACGACCAGACGACTAGATGACTGGATGACCGGCCAGTAGCTATGATGGGCACTGACCACCAGGGGGAAGACACTCAACGCAGGAGCTGACCCCTGGTGGTCAGTGTGCTCCGGTAGCCAGCTTCCTGTGGCCGGCCAACCTCCCACGGTCCCTCCCCCTGGCAGGCCGGCCTCAATCAGCCCTGATCAGGACTGCATGAGACAGTCCCGATCAGCCCTGATTGCTAGCCAGGCCAAGGGACCTCACCCATGCACGAACTCATGCACTAGGCCTCTAGTTTAATATAAACTTCACATTATGGACAGTTGTTGCTCACAGCAACCTCAGAAATGTTCCATTGGCTCCTTTCTTAAGGTCTTTCTTTAAAATGCAAATACTCCAAGTGTGAATAACACTTTCAACTAATTTACACTGAGGTGTTAGTATTTTTTTTTTTATAGCCTCTTTTTCTCAGAAGGAATATAGGGAAGTTAGAGAATGGAGGAGGGAGGTTATAGAAAAGGAAAGGAAGAAGGAAAGAGGCAAAGAAAGGGAAGAGGAGGGATAAGGGGGGATTATAGAAACTGATAGCATCTAAAGACTTCATAATTTAGCCACCTCACAGTTTTTACTTTGGATCAACATTTTAGAATAACATCTGGAGGAAGTTCATTAAATGAGTTTACTCTTTAATTGATACTTCTAAGGAACCCAAGGAAACCTATTCTGAACCCCAGGTTTCCAAATACTGAATGTTTTATAAATATTGATCTATACATTTCATGGTATATTTATTACAGAGAGATAAACTTTCATATCCTTGATAAAGTTTTCTACTCACATATCTCATGGCTCTGTGAATTCTTTAAAGTTTGTAAAATAAAAACTTTTCCTCAAAGTGTGACAATATTACACATGCCTTAGGATATGTTTGATATAAAAAAAACAGATTTCCTGTAAGCTATCTAAAGAAAAGAAAGACATCTAGAGAACTCGGAGCAAAACATATGGCCAAGTCTCCCAAGGGACTGAGGACTGAAAGGTTATAGGTGACTAAGGCAACTTTTGGTACATTTTTCCTTTCTCTCAATTCCCTCCCCCTCCCCCCCCCCCTGCACATTTGCCATAGTCTTTAATTCTCCTTATCTCTATGTTTTTATTCTCTTTACAGACAGCTTTCTTCACTCCCCTTTTACAAGGCACATCATGTAAAGTTGTCAGATCGAACAAATAAAAATATAGGAGCCTGTATTGTACTTGGTAACCCCAAAATCATGCCTGCCAACTCAGTGTCCTCATTTCCTGGGTCTACCTGATTCATGACCAGAGCTAATTTACAGGAGTTTCTGTGTCTTAATTCAAAATTCAGGGGGGAGAATCTAATTAGTTCAGCTTGGGCCAGTGGCCAGCCCTCATGAGTAAGGCCCTCATAAGGCCCATCTCTATAGGTGGGAAGCATTGTCAGCGGAGAGGTAAGTGCTGATGAGTCAGGCCCAGATGTTACCTAATAAATATAAATGTAGGTTATAAGTATATCTTGTTATACATATAAAAGTTGCTCTTACAAGTTTGTTGAGTTTGTATACCAAGTGTTTTATTGGTCATGTATTCCCTAGTGTCTGGCATCTGGTACTTCATACATGCTGGTGAATTGAGTTAAACAAGAAACATTTAAAATAACATTCTATTTCTCTATTTATTTGAGTATCTGAAAACGTGAATAGAGACCACAGCAATTTTCCAGAATTGGTCTTTTAAGTTAGTAACCATGTTGCTTTTAGAGGATCCTATATAATAAAAGCCTAATATGCTAAGTGTCTGGTCCTCTGGTTGTCCATTCAACCAATCAAGGCCTAATATGCTAATGATATGCTAAGGCTGCTCAACCGCTCACTATGACATGCACTGATTACCAGGGTGCAGACAGTCGACTGGTTGACCAGTCGCTATGATGTGCACTGACCATCAGGGGGTCTGGCGGATCGGGACTGAGTGAGACGAGTTGGATATGCCCTGGAGCCCACCCGCAGTCCCTCCCCGACTGGCCAACCTCCTGTGTCCCTCCCTGTCCCCGATAGTGCACTGGTGGGGTCCTTTGGCCTGGCCTGTACCCTCTCGCAATCCAGGACCCCTCAGGAGATATTGGAGAGCCGGTTTTGGCTCAATCCCACAGGCCAGGCCGAGGGACCCCACTGGTGCACAAATTCATGCATTGGGCCTCTAGTAATATAATAAGGGATCAAATGGAGACTTTTGTTGATTTGACATAGTGTAGACAGGAAATCACTAAAAACCTCAATGACTAAAATGCTCAGCAAATATTTCCTCTTGGGCACATTTTACCAAATGGATATCTTTTAAAAGTACATAAATTACTTCCTGGCCAGTGTTGCGCAGTGGTTGAGCATTGACCTATAAACCAGGAGGTCATGGTTTGATTCCCAGTTAAGGCACATGCCCAGGTTTCAGGCTAGATCCCCAGTGTGTGGCATGTAGGAAGCAGCTGATCAAAGATTCTCTCTCATTGTTGATATTTCTATCTCTCTCTCTCCCTCTCCCTTCCTCTTTCTGAAATCAATAAAAACATATTTAAAAAGTTTAAAATTACAGATTAAATGCTTTTCTTCTATTAAACAATTTTTTAAAACCTCTTTTAATGGACCATTGCCCTTGTGTTTTCTTGCTTCACTTTGGGCCACTCATAACACTCTTTACATGATGATTTAATCCTGTTTCAGGTTGCTTTATGCACAGTAGTAGCTGATGACTTTTTATTTATTACCTATCAGATACATGATGCTAACTAAATAGGGGATAAAATCATCTGTATTATCAACATTTATAGCACGGATGGCTAAAAGTCATAGTACTATCAATCTACTCAGGGTCATTATGTTAGGAGAAACAGAGCATGGTGGGGAGGAAATTGAACCTGACCTGGGCTAAAAGACGCATGGTCTGGGTTTATATCTTAGCTCTCTTTACTATTTATTGTGATGCCTTAGGCAAGGTTCATACTCTCTATGTCTCAGCTTCTTTAAAGCAGGGATAGATAAATATTCCAGGTCACCTGCCAGGGTTGTTAATCAAATGAGAAAATGTATGTGAAAGTGTTTTTAAACTATAAAATACTTCACAAATATAAACTTTCTCTTATTGTCTGATAAATCATGTTACTATCTAAGAAAAAAATGTGCCCTGGCCAGTGTTGCTCAGTAGTCAGAGCAGTGGCCATGACCAAAGATTGTGGGTTCAATTCTAGTCAAGTGCACATACCTGGATTGCAAGTTCGATCCCTGACGCCTGTGGGAAACAATCAATCAATGTGTTTCTCTCAGATCAATGTTTCTTCTCTCTCTCTCTTTCCCTCCCTCTCTCGCTTCCTTTCTCTCTAAAAATCAATGGAAAAATCAGCTGAGTATTAACAATAACAACAAAAATGTCATTTGCTATATTGATGGTTATTATGAGATAGAGGTACAAGCTATAAAGATAGAATTATTCAAAGGAAGATATCTGTTTGAAATAAATATTACTTTATCATCTTTAAGGGCAAAACTATTCTTATTGCTTATTATTAGTTTTTAAAATCTCTCTCTATATAAAAAGCCAGCTACCGGAACACTGTAATGACCAGAACGACTGGTTGCTATGACACCCACTGCGGCCAGTGAGCCGGCCTGATAGGGGGTGGGACTGGCCTGCCAACCTCCCACGGCCCCTCCTCCCAATTGGCCTCTCCCACCTCGATCAAGGGCAGGGCAGCTGGCCAACCTCCCCGCAGCCCCTCCCCCCAGCTGGCCCCACCCCAATCACCCCCCTTTCCCCAATGGGGGTGGGACCAGCTGACCAACTGCCTGTGGCCCCTCCCCCTGGCCGGCCCTGCCCATGATTGGCCCCCCTACCCTGATTAGGGGCAGGGCAGGATGGCCAACCTCCTGCAGTCCCTCCCCCCCACCCGGCCCCACCCCAGATAGGCCCCCCTACCCTGATTAGAAGCGGGGCTGGCTGGCCAACTGCTTGTGGCCCCTCCCCACAGCTGGCTCTGCCCCCTAATGAGATCCCCCACTCCGATCAGGGGCAGGGCCGGCTGGGCAACCGCCCGAGGTCCCTCGTCCTGGCTGGCCCAGCCCCTGATCACCGCCCCCCAAACCAATTGGGGGTGGGGCCAGCCAGCCAACCACCCACTGTCCCTTCCCCCAGCCACAGGCCCCTGATCGGCCCCCCCACCTTTTCGTGAGTGGGGCTGGCTGGCGCACTGCCCACAGCCCCTCCCCCCAGCCAGCTCCACCCCCGATCAGTCCCCCCCACTCTGATCAGGGGCAAGGCCGGCGGCTACCACCCTTAGTCCCTCCCCGCAGCTGGCCCTGCCCCTGATCAGTCCCCAGACCAATTGGGGGAGGCCAGCTGGCCCACAGTGCACAGCCTCTCCACATGGCCATCCCTGCCCCCAATCAGCTCCCCCACCCCAATTGGGGGCATGGCCCACTGGCCAATTGCCTGTGGCCCCTCCCCCTAGTGGCCTGGCCCTGATTGGGTCCTGATTGGGGCAGGCCGACGTGCCAACCTTCTGCCATCTACTCCTCCTGACAGGCCCAGCCCTGATCTGCCTCAATTGAGGCTGGGCTGGCTGGACCCCACCTGTGCACGAATTCGTGCACTGGGCCTCTAGTATAATTTAAGATGAACAGAAAGCACACTATGCTTGGGGGAAATATGAGCCATAACAAAACAAAAAAATGAGTAACAAAGCACTTATGGTTACCATATTATTAAAGGTAGGAATCTTTGAGACTTTCCCTGTTTGGTTTTCATGCTGTGCCACTCTCTCATCCCTTATCCTCCTTTTGTTGGTACCTACTCTTTTCTCATTTTATTTTTCTCCATGATCTTCAGCCCCACCAGTTAGTGAAAATGAGAAAGAACTTCTTCTCACAAAGTTGTGGGAAAACAAAGATTTTTTTGTTGCTGAAAGCTCACCTTTTCTTGTAATGATTTTGGAACATATTGGTTTTGTGTATGATGATTTTCAGGTCCTAACTGGGGCCTGGAATACATAAATGCCCAATAAATGACTATTAAATTGTTAAATTGTAACTTGGCTGAGTTATAGTCTCAAGAAGAAAGAGAAATAGCTTTTTGTTAATTAATTGATTTAACTACATAAAAATGATATTACAAAGAATTTGACCTTGAAATTTTCTATGGATGCAACCTTCCAATATAAAGTAGTTGTGGAACAGAATAATAATATTACATCAAACACTTGTGACTTGCCTTATTTGGGAACACTTGTCAATATTCATTTCGAATATTGATAAAGAAAGCAATGTCCATATCCTTCTTTGTGTTAGTGATTTTACTAGGTTTTTTTTTTTTTTAATTTTAAAGTCAGTTGAAATAATATCCAACCAAACTGAATTAGTTGTTAACTTGGAAATGATTAACATTTACAAAGGAGAGACAAGCAGGCTCTTTCCAGGCAAGTTTTATGTTTACGAGTTGTGGGAAGATTGCTTATGTTAACCAGTAGGTTGATCCTGGGTGATGAACTTTTAAAACAAGATGGACTATGGCCAATTTGACCTAGAGACACAGAAAATGAAAATAAAACATAGGCTGGATAGAGTTGCGCCGAGGGGCAGTTTTTAATATGCAATTTAAACGCTAGTTATTCTATTTCTTTTGTTAGACTCATAGATTCTTTACTTGAAACATTTCAACTAGTTAATATATCAGCTTTGCTCATAAACTTACTGTAGAGTCTAGAATTGCTCAGCTTTTCATGATCTATTTGTTTCATGCTGCTGTTCACCATTACCGTTCCGTCTTACAGAATTCGGCCCCTTGTTTATAGTGCTTGTTTTCTGTTCATATGCTTGAAAAAATTATCTCCACTTTGTAGTTTTCCTTTGTGACTTGTCTCTTGCTTAGGCCCCAAGTTTCTGCCTAACTGGTTAGAGGAATACTTCTGGGCTTGCCACTGTAATTTATTTAATCAGGTCCAGGTCATGGGAACAGAGCAATGATTCTGAGAATGATTTGCCCTTAGCTGAGGTCTGGCCACCCCAGAGAATAGACTGAAGAGTATGGGAGCCACAGCTTCCTGTCTCAAAGCAGGAGACATGTAGTCCTGAGAAATCATTTTGGGGGAAAAACATGGAAATTAACCTGAAAATGGGAGGTGGAGAAGGCGGGGAGTAGGGGAGATAGACTGAAATAAAATATCTGCCATGCTTGAATCACATTTGCAATGGTTATTATACCATAGCTCAATTGTCTTGTCTTGCTAAAATGAATGTAATATATTTTTTGCTTCTATTCATAAGTAATTACATTTATATATCAGTCAAATCTTTCCTTTTGGATGCCATCAAAACGTCTTCTGTCAAATTTTACTAAATTGAGTTTTGGATTATAATTATAAATTCACTTATCAAAACAAGATTTCTCTATTAAAGAAATAGATACAACCTTAAAATAACAACAACAATCTTACATTATACATTATAATACAGGAAACATTTTGACATTCTTCAGAGATTCTTCAGGTATTAAAAATGAAGACAAAACATTAGAATAATGGTATAGTAACATATCTCTATCCTTATGTTTGCTTATTTATATAATACAGTTAGTAATAGCATAACAATCTTTGTCTCCTATACTTCAACATGCCACTGAGATTATGTAAAATTACATCTAAGAACCATTTTTGTCCCATTTGAAGCAGAAAAGAAAAAAATAATGTCCCATAGTGGGTAATTAAAAATTTCCTTTTTTCCCCTACAAACTTTTTTCTTAAAGAATGACTTGGTGATAATAAAGGTAAATTACTTAAAATGGACAGTGTGGTGCATGCAAATAAAATCAAACTCTGGATATTGTAATTTAAAATATATTTGTTTATATTCAGTTCAAAATATTACTAAGATAAACTTTGCCATATGCACAGGATTCTGACTGACTTGTGATTGTTGCAAACCCAGCTAGAACATATTTGGAAAATCTGGTCTCTATTGGGCAATGCAGTCAAGAGTGGGGGTTGATGTGGTAAGAAATAAGGTTCTCATAACATTCTCATGAAAGTTCAGTGACCAGAGGAAAAAAAAACCTAAGTCTTTCGTGTCCTTATCATGTTTGTGCAACATTTAAAAAAATACTGCTCTGAGAATTATGCAATAGAAAGTAGTCATAGTTAGAGCTTAGAAGATTGCAATAACAGGGACACAGATGTCATTTAGCTACATGCTGACTTACCTGTTCAGGCATGACTTTGCTGTCCCTGAATATTCATCAGAAGTTCAGGGATAATTACAACTAAGATTTTAAGTACTTGGTAATGTACATATACAGCATTTGTATAATAACTTTTTTGGGGTGAAAACAGAACAATAAAGCTTGCCCTAGAGTTAGTTACATACATATAAAACAAATGGCATTTCCTAAAATTATACTTTAAAGTATAAATTTTTTAGCCAAAAAAAGAAATGAACTTTTCCACTAAAAATCTTTTTTTTTTTTTTATCACTGGTGTTGAAATTTATAATATATTAGGTGATCAAGTTTTATCAGAAGTTTCAGCATGTCAATTATTGGTTCACTTATGGGTTGCACAGAAACTATTAGACAGAATTTCAAATATGATTAACTTGTTGAGACAGTATCCAGACCTTTTTGCCTTCATTTGGTGATCTTTTAAGGAACACAATCATAAATGATCTATCTATCTATCTATCTATCTATCTATCTATCTATCTATCTATCATTATCTATCATCCTCTATCATCCCTGGTTCTCCTTAAACTCTTACAGAATCAGTGTTAAGTTTCCTAATATAGGAATATTTATAGCACACAAAGAAAATAGTTATGATAATTGAATACTGGTCCTGGCTGGGTAGCTCAGTTGATTAGAACATTGGCCCAATGCAGCAAAGTTGTGGGTTTAATCCCCAGTCAGGACACATGGGCACATGCAAGAATCAACCAATGAATGCATAAATAAGTGGAAATGAGCTTCTCTCTCTCTCTCCCTCTCTCTTTCCCCCTCCCTCCCTCTTTCTCTAAAATTAATGAATAAAAATTGTTTAAAAAGATAATTGAATACTACCTCTGTAATGCAGAAATAGCCAGAATTCAAAATAAGGGTACAGAACTTCTTGAAGCCTTTTTTTCTTTCTGACTAAACCTACCACGCCCATCAGAAGAGAACAAAGTTCAATGGGTGAATAAGCACAAGCTTCCTGTAAAACGGAGGCTCACAGATATTTTTCAAGGTGACTCTTGCCAACAAAATGCCACATACTCCATTCTCTCCTTTCGAGTAATAGGTGCTTTTCTATAATTTTTCTTAAGTGATTCATAAGTCAGTCCCTTACTAACCTAATAGTTCAGTGTCCCAAGAATACATATATGAAAACTCTTACGAATTGTCCAGTAAGTTTCATTGTGATAGGATAGTGCTTAAATGTAAGAAAAGTCTTTAAAACTCTTCTGCATACAATAGGGGGGAAAATCTTATAGAAATAGCCATATTTAAGAAAAAGAACCAGCTGGAGTGGCTCAGTGATTGAACATCAACCTATGAACCAGGAGGTCATAGTTGAATTCCTGGTCAGGCACATGCCTGGGTTGCGGCTTGATCCCCAGTGTGGGGCATGCAGAAGGCAGGCAATCAGTGATCCTCTATCATCATTGATGTTTTTATCTCTCTCTCCCTCTCCCTTTCTTTCTGAAATCAATCCTGTATAATAATCCTATATAATGAAAGGCTAATATGCACATTGTCCCCTCAGCCGGGAGTTCAACCAGGGGGCAGGGCCGGCCAACTGTCCACGGCCCCGCCCCCCAGCCAGCCCCAATTGGGGTGGGCTGGCTGGACCCCACCCATGCATGAATTTGTGCACCAGGCCTCTAGTAAAAATATATTTTAAAAAGAAAAAGAGAGTTTGTGATACTCTTGTGGACTGATCTAGGATTATAGATCTTAATATTTCTAAATTCTTAGAGAGAGAGAGAGAGAGAACATGTTTTAAACCATCAAGCATTCCTAACTGCAATTTCTTTGCAAATGGAAGGTGAACTTGTTTTAGAGTATCATCCTCCTTTGTTTCAGAAGCACTCATATTTCACGAGTTAGTTATTTGTGAATTAACTAAATAATATTTCTCTTAGTTGAGTATCTGTAAATTAAGTACCCATTATTACCCTCACTGATAAAGTCATCATCTCCGAAAATAGATCTCCAAGTCTGTTGATTTCTTTGTAGGGGGGAGTCGGGGGGAGGTGCTACATGTTCTCTGAAGAGATTTTGATTATATGACCTGACTCTGCTTCCTCTAGTTGAGTCTGAATCAGGGTTTGGGGATATAGGACATGGATTGAGAGAGAAAAGAGATCAAAGAGGAAATTTTTTTGCCAGGGGGATTCAGTGGATTCTGGGAGAAATCTGAAGCAGCAACCCAGAGGAGTTGACACAAAACACCCAGCATGCATTTGTGAAACATGTGAGAACTTCTGAGTATCTTCATAAAGTCTAGGGGAGGAGATGCACTCCCTGCCTTCCCTTGAATGGAGGCTCTGATTCTTCTTGGTTAGCCTTTAAAGAGAAAAGTAAGGTTGAAAGGCTAGGGAATTGTTATGTAATTCATTTCATATGAGTTTAAGAAATGAAATCCTATGGGACACTGACGTACTAGTGTCTGGCAGTAAAGTAACAAAATTATATCAGCCAATTCCAGAACAACTTGGAGGGAAAAGAGAGGAAGCTTTAAATATAAAAGTCTATTACTTCTCCACTAAATGTGACACTTTCACTCACATGTAAGGACATATAAAAAAATAAATAGGTATGCAAAGAGAATAATTTTAAAGGCACATAAACAAAAATTTACAAAAGGCATACTGTTCACTCATCATGGAAATGCAAAAAAGATAGAAAACCTAACACTGCCCTTGAGAAGTTTACCATTATAAAGTCTAATTTGCATGACAAATAGAGAGACACGTCTGAGAGACCAGGGAAGCATGTGCAGAAATCAGTACCTTTCTTCCCAGACAGGGTGCCTCTCCCTGGACAATAATGACTGGAAGGTATAGAATATGGTGACTACCCTCAGACCAGATTTGGGATGCGGGAGCAGAGAGAACAGTGGGAGTTCTGCAGAGCAGTCTAGGTTTCAGTGGGATGCAACTGGGGCCTCTAGTTTGTCAGAATTCAATAGAGGAGGGGAGCCCCATTTGTTGCTCCTCTGTAGGAAGGGGAATGGAACAGTAAGAGGGTGATATGTAAATTTAAGTGAATTTACAGAAATCCAGAGCAAGAACTGAGAACCACCCCACCAAAGGTCTAACTTAGCTTAGTTACTTCACCAATCCACCCACTCTTTTTTTTAAGAGGTCATCTTGAAAAACATGCCTGGGTTATTTTCTTCTGTTGTTAACAAAAAAATCCTCACCAGATTTTTTCCCCCATTGATTTAGAGGGAGAGAGAGAGAGAGAGAGAGAGAGAGAGAGAGAGAAACATTGACATGAGAGACACATCGATTAGTTGCCTTCCACACGTGCCCTGATTGAGGGCCAGGGATAGAACATGCAATGCAGGTATGTTCCCTTGACCAGGAGTCAAACCCAGGACTTCTCGGTCTGTGGGCTGACACTCTAACCACTGAGCCATGGTAGCCAGGCGATCCCCTTATTTCCAATTACAAGGATCAATTTAGGTGAATCACTAAAGAGGCCATGTTTTAAGACGCTATCTGAATATTTCCACTGAGGCTTAGATGAATTCTAATGTGATGATTCTGGATAGTGATTGGCTTCCACTTACTCTGGATTCATTTTGGAAGTAAAAATTAATCTTCGTTAAGAATAATGAAATTATGTCAAGGTGAATTCCTTGCCCTATAATTGAGGTTAAGTCTTTTGCATTCTAGATCTAGGGTCCAGATGGGCACAGGGGATCTGTAGGATGATCAGCAGCACATATGCTGATTATAAATGAGTAATATCATGAGAAGAGTTTCAGTAGATACTATGGTTTTTCTGTTACAGCCTGTGACCAGGTGACTTGACAGTTTCACTAAGTGAAGGAAGCAACTGTTGAAGAAGAGCCAACAGCTATTTCTTTGCTGAGCGGGATAATGCATAAACAGTGCTGTCTGGTTAATTGAGAAGCTCTATGAAAACATAATGGTGCAATAATAGTTCTAACAGCAGTATTCTGTAAAACTAAATGAATTCCCTAAACTGCCTTTTAAAAAAGGTGATGTTTTATTAAAAATGTGGCATTTATATTACATTTCATTTCCTTTTTTAAAAAAACAATAGGTGTTATGGTGCTAAAATCATTCTGTACTACATTTGCTTTGTTTAATGATAGTCATTTTTTCTGTATACAGTATTTATCTAAGCTGACATTAAAATATGAGCTAAAGTCCAGGAAAAGAAAGCTAGGAGAAGTGCAGATGATCATACAATCAGAAACAAGTAACAAACTATATTACATGGGGTGGGACTACTTTAAGAAAAGGCACATATACAAAATATTCTCCAAATGCTTTTTTAAAAAAAAATCCTCACCCAAAGACATGTTTATTGAATTGAGAGAGAGGAAAGAGGAGAGAGAGAGAGAGCGAGAGAGAAACATCAATGTGAGAGAGAAACATAGATCAATGAATTACCTCCCGTACTCACCATGACCATGGGTCAAACGCAAAACCTAGGTATGTGCCCTGACTGGGAATCCAATTTGCAATCTTTTTGGTGTACAGGATAACACTCCAACCAACTGAGCGACTGGGCAGGATTTTCAAATGCTTTTTAAAAAGCATAGTTCTTGCCCTAACCGGTTTGGCTCAGTGGATAGAGCGTCGGCCTGCGGACTGAGAGGTCCCAGGTTCGATTCCGGTCAAGGGCATGTACCTGGGTTGTGGGCACATCCCCAGTAGGAGGTGTGCAGGAGGCAGCTGATGAATGTTTCTCTCTCATCGATGCTCTCTATCCCTCTCCCTTCCTCTCTGTAAAAAACCAATAAAATATATTAAGAAAAAAAAAGCATAGTTCTCATACTTATAGTTGGAATAGTTCAGGTATTGTACAAATATTCCACCTTTGTTCAAACTTTCTTGAAGGAACACTAACTTCCCTTGGTCTTATAGACAATATATATCAAGAATAAAAAAGAAAAATCATTGCAAAAAACAAAGCCAGGACTCCTCATTCTTGTTTCTGCTATAGACACTCTCTCATCTGAAAAAGTTCCAAGTATCTGAAATCTTCACTCTGAAATCTTAACTCGAAGAAATCTCTCAGAAAGATGCTACCTTTGGCAGTATGCATTGACCATGGTTGGGGTAAAAGTCTGCTTTTGCATTTTGCCACTTTTATTTGAGAATTAGAGGCCGGGTGCACAAAAATTTGTGCACTCGGGGGGTCCCTCAGTCTAGCCAGTGCCCACTCTCAGTCCGGGACCCCTCAGGGGATTCCGACTCATGGCTTAGGCCCACTCCTCAGGGGGCTGAAGTTGGCAGTCAGACATCTCTCTCGCAGCCTGGGAGCCCTCAGGAGATGTCCAACAAACTGCAATTATGGCAGTTTGGCCACAGGGTCTCATTTGAAGTCTCTTTCTTTTTCATACACTATATTCAAAATCTTTTAATTTCTATTTCACCCTTGAGCTCCTTAGAGCTAAGAAACTTGTCTGCTGAGAAGTGTCTGCCTCATTTGTAATTAACACATCCAGAGTCAACTTGAGACCATATAGTTGGGGATGATTTAAACTCATGCAAAAGCCACAAGATGTCAAGATTAGGCACTTCACATTTCTCTCCTTCCCAAACCCCATTGCTGAATGAACTTTGGAGCAGCAGATTTCTTAAATTAGCAGCAAATCATTGAAGTTAGAGTCTCCTTAGTGCTTAGTGCACATAAAGTACTCATCTGTCTAATTTAGTCTCAGCCCTGGCTGACAAACAAGGTAAAAATAGCAAAATTTGTTATTTTGGCCTTCACATCTCAAAGGCCTGTGCACGGAGGCTCCTTCTCTTTAGTAGAATGTTTTCTTAGCCTGCAGAAGGAAAGCTGCATCTAGGTAGAAAGTTGTAGCAGTCTGCATCCTGGGGCTGCCCTTATCATTACTAAGACCCACATGACTGACACATCTTAATATATAAAGAGGTAATATGCAAATTAGGCCAGGACACCATAACGGGACAACCAGACAGAAGGAGGTTGAGCGTGCGGGTGAGGCCCGGAGCAGAGACAGAGGCAGAGACAGGGGAGCCTGCCCGAGCTGGTGCGGCAGCTCGGCCAGCCCCAGAGCGGACACAGGCAGGGGAGCAAGGGGGGCCTGGGGCAGAAGTCCAGTGTGGGTCCCAGCCACCCATGGCAGCAGTCTGGCCTGACTCCTGCGGCGGCTCACGGGAGGCGGGGCACCTCCTTGCACGATTTCAATCGTGTGCTGGGCCTCTAGTTTGTTTATAAGATTAACATGGATGACTCTGCAACCTTTGCAAGGCTCAATGGTCCAAAAGGTGTCTGCTGGATGCTACCCATAAGTAGAACCCCTGCAGCCCCTGCCTCTATAGAAACAGCTGTTCATCTCTGGAAAAAACGGCTATAAATTTCAGTCACCATTGTGCATGAATTAAAACTCAAAACTTCTCCATCAGACTGTAGTAGGAATTTGCCCATCTGTTAAGTCAGCTTGGCTAATATAAATCTCTACAAACCACTAAGGTCAAAATGTCTCACCATTACATGAAAATCTAAAGCCCAAAGTGTCACCTGTCCTGACTTCATCAAAAGCCATTACTTTGTGTGTGTGTGTGTGTATTTCTGCCCCCTAATTACACTTTGTTTGCTTTATTTCTGAATGTTAGCAGCCAATTAACCACTTCTGGGAATCTTCTTGAAGGTCCACCAGACAGTGCCCTTCTTCTCCTTCTAGATTCTGAACACATTGAGAAATGAAGTAAAAGAATGGGAAGAGGAAATGTTTGAACATCACCATTCCTACCAAGAAAGCCTTAATTCAAGAACCAAATGGACTTTTTCATACTGGACCCCATCAGTAAAGTCACAGCAATGCAGGGCCCCCACAAGGAGTGTTTTCATTGGTCATATTTAATGGAGGTGAGGGGAAGTCAGTGGTACTAGCTCTACTTACAAGTTCCAGATTAGCCTTGTCATGTTGTACTGTTTCATAATTCGAGAAAACCTGATTTTGTTCACTAAACTGGAATTCAGCAGAAGTTCAACAGCACCCCTCATCTAGAATAAGAACTAAGTCAGTGGAATTGGCCCTTTACTTTTCTTATTAGGGTGTAACAACCACCTTCTGTTAATTACAGAAGCTTTGCTTCATTTTTCCGGAAACACTGGTTAGGTCTGTTGAAAATCAGCAGCCAATCAGCTTAGCTACTGCTGGTAAACAAGGGCCGGGTTCTGCTCTCAACCTGCTTAGATTTCTAGGAGCAACTGAATGGCATTCAGCCTGGAAGGTCCGTTTTTTGTTGTTGCTGTTTTGTTGTTGTAGTTGTAGTAGTACTAGTTGTTGCTGTTGTGTGTGTGCACGTATGTGTAAGTAGGCAGGGCAGTGGAGAGGGAAGAATTTAATGGAAAGTATCTTTTTAAAAAAAATAGTGAGAACAGAGCTACTGTAATAAAAATGTGCCTTTGGTTAGCAAATGTGAAATAAAATTAAAAGCACTGGCTGAAAGTTTTACTGGGAAAACAAAGAAGGGATAAAAATATTGGAGAAAAATAACTTTTGAAATAGAAGAATGGCTGTGGAAAAACAAATGTCTAACACTGAAAAGTTGTAATTTGCTAAGGAAGTGTGACCTAATCTTTTCTAAATAGAGAGAAGAGGAACTAAGAAAGAGCAGAGATTTAGAAGTATGGTATCATATTTAAGGAAAAAAGTCTGCAAACAATAGGGCAATAAAAGCAGTGCTCGTCTAACATGAATGCTGAACTAGATATTTTTTTTTTTTACAATAAATGGCCTAAGGGATTTTGTACAACTGTGTAATTTAAAAAGGCAGCTTTTTTTTTTTTTTGACATGCAAGAAAAATGTGGTAGAGGTTTTAAAGCTTATTATTATTACTTTAATTTTCAGCGAGTGAAGAATTTTCTATCCAAATGTAAGCCTTTATCTTCTGTAGTTACCATAATTCACAATCAATATTTATATCTAACTAGAGGCCTGGTGCATGAAATTTGTGCACTGGGGGGGGGTGTGGTCCTTCAGCCCAGCCTGCACCCTCTCCAATCTGGGATCCCTCGGGGGAGGTCTGACTGCTGGTCTAGGCCCGATCCCAGGGATGGGGCCTAAAACTGGCAATCAGACATCCCTTTCACAATCCGGGACTGTTGGATACCAACCACTCACCTGCCTGCCAGCCTGATCACCCCCTAACCACTCCCCTGCCAGCCTGATTGACGCCTAGCTACTACCCTGCTGGCCCAATTGCCCTTAACTGCCCTCCCCTGCAGGCCTGGTTGCCCCCAACTGCCCTCCCCTGCAGGCCCGGTCGCCCCCAACTGGCCTCCCCTGCCGGACCGGTCACCGCCAACTGCCCTCTCCTGCTGGCCTGGTTCCCCCTAACTGCCCTCCCCTGCAGGCCCGGTCGCCCCCAACTGGCCTCCCCTGCCGGACCGGTCACCGCCAACTGCCCTCTCCTGCTGGCCTGGTTCCCCCTAACTGCCCTCCCCTGCAGGCCTGGTCGCCCCCAACTGCCCTCCCCTGCAGGCCTGGTTGCCCGCAACTGACCTCCCCTGCCAGCCCTGTCATCCCTAACTGCCTTTCTCTGCTGACCTGGTTGCCCCTAACTGCCTTCCCTTGCTGGCCTGATCGCCCACAACTACCCTCCCCTGCTGGCCATCTTGTGGCGGCCATCTTTGACCACATGGGGGCGGCTATCTTGTGCGAGGGTGTGAGAGTCAATTTGTATATTACCTCTTTATTATATAGGATATCTTAACTTATACTGAGAACTATGCCAGATGATCAAGAGTATGTTGTATTTTCAAACCTGGGAAATTAAATCTTCACTGTTTAATAGAAAGAAAACTAGGTGAGAGTTTAATCAGTGCTAGATGGGTCAGAGTGGAGAAAGCAAGGATCCAGAGCCTGGCTACATCCACCAAGATAGCACAGATTATCAGGGGGGCCAGCTATAGAATGAATCAGCAGCAATGTCATGAAACAGAATCTCACTCAGGGACACTTAAAGGTTGCCAAGAAAGCCCAACATCACCTGGTGTTTGGGGACAGGCCCCAAAACTGGGATTGGTCATAAACAAAGGAAAGCCTAGCCCAGCCGGTGTTGCTCAGTGGTTGAGCAACACCGGCTATGAACCAGGAGGTCACGGTTAGATTCCTGGTCGGGGCACATGCCTGGGATTGTGGGCTCAATCTCTAGTAGAGGGGGGCATGCAGGAGGCAGCTGATCAATGATTCTCTCTCATCATTAATGTTTCTATCTCTTTCTCTTCCTGCCTCTCTAAAGTCAATAATATATATATATTTTTTTTTTTTTTAAAAGATAAGCCTATTTATTAAAATAGTATTTGAACTCTGTTCAAGATGATTAATCTACTGTTATTAAATATTCTCTGACTGAAGATATCTTTAATTTCAGAGATTGGCATGGAAATGAATCTGCAGATGAAAAATAAATGGCTCAAAATCAGAAAAATAGCAGAAAGGAGCTATTACAAATTAAGGATTTTGTGAATGGCTTTAGAAAACAGAAGAATAGGATTTTGAAATAGATATCAGAAAAACTATTTTCTATTGATTTACTACCTGTTAACTCTCTAAGATGGAAAATATTGGGTTATGATGTGGTTATTGTTCTTTCTTAAACTTTAGGGTATTTGGTAACTATTCCAACTAGAGGTCTCTTCATAGACTTCTATTACACTTGTAGCACCTTTTATGGGTTTGGGTTGCCTTGACAAAATGAGGCTAGTTATGGCATATGTACTAGTTCGCTAGGGCTGCCATAATAAAGTAGTATAAACTAGGTGGCTGAAACAACAGAAATTTGTCTTAGTTATAGAGGGTAGAAATTCAAGATCAAGGTGTTAGTAGGGTTGGTATCTTCTGAGATCTGTGAGGAAGAATCTGTTCCAAGTCTCTGGTGGTTTTTTGGCAATCTTTGATATCTTTGGCTTTAGAAACATTGCCCTAACCTCTGCCTTTATATTCACATGACATTCTTCTTATAAGTTGTTTACCTCAAAATTTCCCTTTGTTTATTAGGACACCAGTCAGGTTGGATTAGGAGCCCATCCTACTCCAATATAAACTCATTTTAACTTAACTAATAACATCTGAAATGGTCCTATCCTATATAATAAAGAGCTAATATGCTAATTATACTAAACAGCTGAATGACCTTCCAGATGACCTTCCAGATGAAGCCAGGGGCGTGAGGGCCAGCTGAGGCAGCTGGGGCTTCGAGGGTCAAGCCCCTTGCATGAATTTCATGCACCGGGTCTCTAGTTTCCAAATAAGGTCACATGCTAGACTACTGGGGATTAAGACTCCAAGGTATAAATTTTGAGGGCACACAATTCAACTCATAACAGCACACACCAAAGGAGAAGATTGTTCCTCACACCACACCTACTTGTCCCTATTTTCTTTTTTTTTTGTATGTTCGGCCTCTTACAGAAGCATTTACATGTATTTTTTTTCTTTCCTAGACCATGAGGTACTTAAGGTCAGAGATTATATTATTTTAATCTGTCTAGCTCCTGTCACAAAGTAGAGTAATCATATCTCCCCTGAACAAGTTACTGCAGCAGCCTTCTAATTTTATTCTCTACTTCCTCTTCTTTTGGCTTATCCATTCTGATTCATTTTGCACAAACCTGTCCCTCATTAAAGAATGCCCTTTACCAGTGGTCTACCTAGTGAACTCCATTCACTCTTCAAATCTCAGATCAAACACTACTGTCTCTAGTGCCTTCTGTGACTGACGTTCCTGGGTAAAGTTAGGTAGCTAATTCCATTACTTCCTTATACCAATGTGCCTACCTATGGCAAGTATTAGGCACTCAATATATGCTTGAGTATTTATTTATTTATTATTTATTTTTGGGTAGAGATACTTTTATAAAACCATAACAATCATATTTCGGATTTAATTTTAAATTTTATTTTACTTGAATTTCACAAAAGAGAAAGAAAGAGAAGTTGATGTAAATGCTGAATTCATATAAATATTTTTTCTAGACAAGAGATACTTCCCCTAAAATATCCCTTCAAGATTAAAAAAAAAAGAAAATGGTGAGAACATTAAAGATTGAACTCAAGATTTTTTCCAAGGACATATTTTCATTTTTGTTGTATAGACTGACTTCTTGCTGTGAAAGATGAGTTTGTTGGTCCAGCCACACTGGCATGAACACGCAGTTCTGAAAATATTGAGGTCCTTCTGTACTAGTACCAGTTAGTAAATGTCAGCCCCTGGACTCTCCCCAGGGCTCTCCTTCTCTCCTGGCTGCGCTCCCACCCAGGACCAATCCCAAACCCCGTCTCTCTGGGACCCAGAGCTACAGGGGACGGGGGCTCTGTTCCCCTCTCCCAGACACACGCACCACTTCGCCCCAAGCAGCTTAGTTTCCATCTGTTTTATATAATGGCCGTCAGGTAAGGCTTTGTTTGCAGAAAGTATTCGGTGTGAAAACTGTTTGAAAACCCCTGCTTAAGGTCAGCCCTCAGGCCCTTGCAAGTTTGCACAGTTCAGGGTTTCTGAGAATGGAGGCCTTTCTCTCAAACACTCTAGCTCCTTATGAAGTCAAGTGCATGTCTGCATCCTGGTGTAATTACCTTGCATCCAAATGGGCAACAGACACAGGCTGTGGATATGGAGGCGACCCCTGAGCCAGCTCCAAATCAGATGAGGCAGAAGGTGCTGGAGCCCAGGCTCAAGTGGAGGCAGCAGGAAGGGAGTGGACTTTGCTCCATGCCCAGCCCTGTGCCAGATGCTCAGGGTCCAGATCCTTTCCAATCCTGAGAGGTGTTTCTTTGCTCCCTTCCCTCCATCCTTTCCAGATATACTGAGCACCTGTCTGTGCCAGGGGCTGGGGTACAAAGGAAAAGCTAGTATCCCCAAGACCTCAATGCCCTGTGCGAGCATCATCAAGAAAATGGTGGTGACTGGCATGGGTGCAGGATGCAGGGGAGCCCCAAGTGACTCAGGGAAGGTTCTCCGGTGGAGTTAAAGCTGAGCTGGGATTTGAAGGATGAGGAAGGGCATTCAAGGTGGAGGGAACTGCATGTGCGATGGCAGGGAGGCAGGAAACAGCCTGCCTGGTCTGGGAACTGTATGAGCCCAGGTCCAGGAAATCTGCTGGGTGACTTTGGGTCCCAGGGCCCACTACCTGGACCCTCTCCCTCCTTGACCTCTTTTGCTTCTGGCTGCCTGGCCAGGAAGAGGCCCCATCTACCTGCACAAAAGGAGGCTTTGAAGCTGGAGAGAGAGAGAGTGAGAAAGGAGGGGCCCGCTGGTGTGTATTTTTGGATTGCTTCTCAGAAATCTCCTCTTCCTCTTCCTCCACCATGGCAGCTGGGGGAGCTGCATGTGAGCTGGGCTGAGTTGAGGGGGAGGTGGGCTGGGGGTAGAGACCTCTGCTCCCCCTCTCTCAGCCTCAATTTTGGCATCTAGAATATGGGCATGACAAACCAGTTACTGGCTCCTGGCAACCCAAGTGCTCCAGGAAGAGGAAGCCCAGGCTGGACTCATTAGGGGGAAGGCCTGGGAGGTCAGGGCAGGGCTGGGGAGTACCCTGCATCATCCTGCAGCTCAGGGCTCGCCAAGGCAGTGAGGAGCCCTGAGCCACGTAGTCTGCACTTCCCACCAAGCAGCCTGCCCTGGTGTGCCCACTGCACTGTCACTCTCCCGGGGGAGTGGGAGACAAGGCCGAGGCATAGACACGGGGATGAATCTCCCTGTGAGCCCCTGCAGTGAGAGGTCTAGGGGGGTCTCCCCTACTGGGCACAGGGCTCAGCTGTTCCCAGAACCTGGTCAAAGCCCCAAAAGGAGGGGCAAGGAGGGGTCTATTTCCTGGGGCTGCTGCTCTGATGACTACAGACTGGCCTAAACAAACAGGAACATGTGCTCTCCCCTTTCTAGGGCCAGAATCTGAAATCAGGGTTTTGGGGCTGTGCTCCCTGGGAGGGCTCTAGGGGAGGGTCCTTCCTGCCTCTTCAGCTTCTGGGGGCTCCTGGCTGCATCCCTTCAATCCTCCTCCATCTTCACATGACCACTTCCTCTTGATCACGTGGCCCCACCCCCTTGCTCACGTGCCCATGCTCATGTGGTCATCTGGTCCCACCCCCTTGAGACCTTGGATAGTCTCTGTTTCCCGGGTGCCACCTCCCTGGTTAGCTGTCTACCCCTGCTCTCACACCTGTCAATAGTCCCTTTGCCTAAGTCCTTCCAGAGAATTGTTTGTGTGTGCCATCTCTTTCCTGCTGGGACTATGAGAGCTGGGATTGAAAAAGAGACAGGAGAGCAATGGTCTGCCCAGGGTCCATGCAAGAGTTCCAGAGGGGCCTGTGCAGTCCCTGGAAGGCTGGGGGAGGGAAGAGTGGTGAGGTGGAGCTGCTAACTAGGAAGCAGAAAGCCCTCAGGGCAAGTGGGGCACACACACAATCACCCCACACTCCCATGAGGAGCAGCTGTGGACCACTGTACAGGTGAGGCTACTGCAGCACAGAGAGGGAGAGTGACTTCCTTGAGGTCACACAGTAGTTAGAAGGGCAGAGCTAAAAATGGAACCCTGGGCTGCCCATAGCCGATGTCTCCTTTACCTGTGACCTCTGGGCAAGCAGCCCCTCACCCTGTGACCATTGGCTCTGAAGGCCTTCACCCTTGCCCCCAAACCCCTCCTCCATGCACAGTGGACAGGGGTCCTGTCATTGCACCAGTGCCTCTGGGTGGCTACTCTCTTTGTTCTGAGGTCCTTCCCAGCTGGTAATTTTGATGAAGTCCTGCTGCATTGGGCAAGGGCCTTGTGTGAAGCACGCTGTACTTTCCCTCACCATCTGTGGCTTAGGTTACAAAGTACTATTGAGAAACCAAGATGGCGGCATAGGTAAACACCTGAAATTGCTGCCTCGCGCAACCACTTCAAAACTACAACTAAAAGACAAAATGGACATCATCCAGAACCACAGGAAGGCTGGCTGAATGGAAATTCTACAATTAGAAGGAAAGAGAAAGCATACTGAGACTCAGAGGAGCTGCAGAAGTAAAGTGCAGAGGTACAGAGGCGTGTGCGCGGAGAGGGCTGGCAACTGAGTATGTGGTTGTCTTTTCATTTGGGAGGGAGACACAAGCTCCCAACTGCTCTGAACTCCAGTTCCAGGTGAGACTCTGGGGACCCAGACTCATACGGGAGAAATTGGACTGTTTGGCTTCGGGCGGAACTCAAGGGCAGCTTTCTTTCAGAGGTGCTTGCAGCAATTACTGAGGGACACTGAGACCTGGGGGCCTCTTAGGGCAGGGCTGAGGATCAGCCATAGCTGTTTGCTCCACCTTGATTCCCTGAGACCCCGTCCTCACCCAAGCTGTGCGCAGAGGCTTCTGCATATGAATGGCCAAAATGTGGAGACAAAGAAACAGGTCACAATTGACAGAAATGGAGGAAAGCATATGACTGGATATAGAGTTCAAAACCATGGTTATAAGGTTTTTCAAGCATCTTCTAGAAACCACTGATAAATTTAGTGAGACCCTCAAGGATATGAAAAAGGACCAACTAGAAATTAAGCATACACTGACTGAAATAAAAAATATTATACAGAGACCCAACAACAGACTAGAGGATCGCAAGAATCAAGTCAAAGATTTGAAATACAAAGAAGCAAAAAACACCCAACCAGAAAAGCAAAAAGAAAAAAGAATCCAAAAATATGAAGATAGTGTAAGGAGCCTGTGGCTCAACCTCAAGCGTACCAACATTTGAATTATGGGGGTGTCAGATGAAGAGAGAGAGCAAGATACTGAAAACCTATTTGAAGAAATAATGACCAAAAACTTCCCCTACCCGGTGAAAGAAATAGACTTACAAGTCCAGGAAGCGCACAGAACCCCAAACAAAAGGAATCCAAAGAGGACCACACCAAGACACATCATAATTAAAATGCCAAGAGCAAAAGACAAAGAGAGAATATTAAAAGTAGCAAGAGAAAAACAGTTAGTTACCTACAAGGGAGCACCCATACGACTGTCAGCTGATTTCTCAACAGAAACTATGCAGGCCAGAAGGGAGTGGCAAGAAATATTCAAAGTGATGAATAGCAAGAACCTACAACTAAGATTACTCTACCCAGCAAAGTTACCATTCAGAATTGAAGGTCAGATAAAGAGCTTCACATACAAGAAAAAGCTGAAGGAGTTCATCACCACCAAACCAGTATTATATGAAATGCTGAAAGGTATTCTTTAAGAAGAGGAAAAAGAAGAAAAAGGTAAAGATAAAAATTATGAACAACAAATACATATCTATCAACAAGTGAATCTAAAAATCAAGTGAATAAAAAATCCAACGAACAGAATAAACTGGTGAATATAATAGAATCAGGGGGGATAGAAAGGGAGTGGACTGACAATTCTCGGGGGGAAAGGGGTGTGGGGGGTGCGGGAAGAGACTGGACAAAAATCATACACCTATGTTTGAGTTCAGTGGCGGGGGGGTGGGTAAGGGCAGAGGGTGGGATGGGAACTGGGTGGAGGGGAGCTATGGGGGGAAAAAGAGGAACATCTGTAATAATCTGAACAATAAAGATTTATTTAAAACAAAACAAAACAAAACAAAAAAGTACTATTATTTTTCCTGTATCTGGCTTCCTCTGCCTGCTTCCCCTGGCAGATTTTGTTTTACCTGGAAAAGAAATTGATTCAGCGTCTGCAAACCAACTGAATTCCTGCATTCTCTTTGTGAGACGTAGCTCTGCCTTGGTGCTGGCCTGTCCAAGTCCCTGATGCCACCCCACCTCCTTGGCAGCATCTCTCATCCCCGAGAGCCCCATTCAGCACATAGCGCCCTCAGCACTCCCTTGCAGCTCCAGGGACCTGCTGAGCCCAGGACCCCAACCTGTTACTAGTCCCCCAGGTCCTGCCTGCAGTCTCAGGGTCCTCAAACCAGTCTGGGAGGGGCTGGTGGGTTGACCTCTTAGACAGAAGGGTGCAGACACCAGGTGGGCAACCCCCTGGCCCCGACATAGTGAGCACTGAGTCTGTGCTGACGTTCAGCACCTGGAGGGGCTCAGCCTGCACAGTGTGGCCACCAGAGGGGACCCATCTTCAGAGTGGCAGGCAGAACAGGCCTCCCAGGGCAGCTGGATGCCCACCTGGCCCCAAAGCCATCCTTCAGCCTCCCCCTTAACCCTCCTGAAGGGTAACCAGGAGTGGTTTCCACCCAGCCCAGCTGCCTGCCTTGGGAGTCGGCCTTGAGTATTTAAATTAATTAAATAAATAATTTATAAAGCAAGTCACGTAGAATAATTTCTATTTTGAAGATTTTGGGAAATATCTTCCTATTTCTGTTTAGATTGCTGAATTAAAGTGAGTCACAGTTTAGAATTAGTCTTCTGATATCACTTTCCTAAACAAAATTGGATTTTAAAATTGAGATATAATTGCCATATGCTACATCACTTTAAAAAATATTTTTTTAAATTGATTTTCTTTTTTTAAAAAAATAAATCTTTATTGTTCAGATTATTACATGTGTTCCTCTTTTTTTTCCCCCATAGCTCCCCTCCACCTGATTCCCCACCCCACCCCATGCCCTTACCCCCCGCCACTGTCTTCATCCATAGGAGTAAGATTTTTGTCCAATCACTTCCCACACCACTCACACCTGCTTCCCCTGAGAATCGTCAGTCCACTCCCTTTCTATGTCCCTGATTCTGTTATATTCACCAGTCCATTCTGTTCTTCAGATTTTTTATTCACTTGATTTTTAGATTCACTTGTTGGTAGGTATGTATTTGATGTCATTTTGTTGTTCATAATTTTTATCTTTACCTTTTTCTTCTTCTTCCTCTTCTTGAAGAATACCCTTCAGCATTTCATGTAATCCTGGTTTGGTGGTGATGAACTCCTTTAGCTTTTTCTTGTCTGTGTAGCTCTTTATCTGACCTTCAACCCTGAATGATAGCTTTGCTGGGTAGAGTAATCTTGGTTGTAGGTTCTTGCTGTTCATCACTTTGAATATTTCTTGCCACTCCCTTCTGGCCTGCATAGTTTCTGTTGAGAAATCAGCTGACAGTCATATGGGTACTCCCTTGTAGGTAATTAACTGTTTTTCTCTTGCTGCTTTTAATATTCTCTCTTTGTCTTTTGCCCTTGGCATTTTAATTATGATGTGTCTTGGTGTGGTCCTCTTTGGATTCCTCTTGTATGGGGTTCTGTGCGCTTCCTGAACTTGTAAGTCTATTTTTTTCACCAGGTAGGGAAATTTTTCTGTCATTATTTCTTCTAATAGGTTTTCAATATTTTGCTCTCTCCCTTCTTCTGGCACCCCCAAAATTCAGATGTTGTTTCTCTTAAAGTTGTCCCAGAGGCTCCTTACACCATCTTCACATTCTTGGATTCTTTTTTCTTTTTGTTTTTCTGGTTGGATGTTTTTTTGTTTCCACATATTTCAGATCTTTGGTTTGATTCTTGGGGTACATTGATCTACAGTTGAGTTTCTGTATATTCTTTATTTCAGACAGTGTATGCTTCATTTCTGACTGATCCTTTTCCATTTTTGTGGCATTCTCATTAATATCCTTAAAGGTTTCATCAAGTTTCTCAGCGGTTTTAAGAAGATTCTTGAGTAACCTTATAAATGTGGTTCTGAACTCTATGTCATCCAGTAGTTTGTTTTCCTCTGTTTCTTTCATTTGTGACATGTTTCTTTGTCTCCACATTTTGGCTGCTTCCCTGTGTTGCTGGAGTAGCTTTGTGTGGTAGGTGATCTATAGGGGGCAGTAGCTCAGCCTCCTCAATCACATGAGGTGGATGTTCTTGGTACATTCCTTTGTGGGCTGAGTGCAAAGTCTTGGTGTAGTTAAGCCTTAATTGCTGTTGGTACACTGAGAGGAATTGACCTCCAGGCCAATTAGTTGTGAGCACTCGCTGTGTCTATAATGGAAGAACTGCTGCGCTGAAGACACGCTTATGGAGCAGGACTTGTTTCAGTGGGGCTTTGGTGCTCACTGAGTCTGCCTTTTGAATGTGTCACTTATGGATGTGAGGAGTTGAAATCTGGTGTCTCACACTGACCACTAGGTACACTGGCTTCTGGATCTCCAATGGGGTGCAGGTCAGCTACTGTCTGAGGCCACCCAGCAGGAGCTACAGTGAGAGCTACAGTTTTCTCCTCTTTGCTTGGGGTTTGGAGGTTTTGGAGCTGTCTGACCTGGGCTGCAAGTTTGCTAGGTTAAGCTGTGATAGGGCCGGCCTTTCTTATGCTAAATCTGCTGCTTGGAGCTTGGGTGGGTTTGTAGGTTATGCAGGGCAGGGTCTCAGGGTGTCACTAGGCTAGGGCATAGCAAACAGCAATGGCTGCTAGTTAGCCTGGTCTGCATCCCCGACGGCATCCCCGAGTCCCGTGCCCCAGTGCAGTAAACAATTATTCCTGCGTGCAGCTCTGCAAGCAAGCAACCCTCACTGGCAGACAGTCCAGCTTCTCCCGGTAGGAGTTTGGGTCCCCCGTGTCTCCCCAGAGACTGGATTTCAGAGTAATTGGGGGCTTGTCTCCCTTCGGGTTGAAAAAAGCAATGCCTGCCACCAGCCTAGATCACGTGCCTCCGTACCTCAGCTTTTCAGCGCTCGTGCACGTCTCAATGCTCTTTTCTCTTTCCTTCTAGTTGTAGAACTTCCACTCAGCCAGCTTTCCTGTGGTTCTGGGTGATAGACGTTTTGTCTTTTAGTTGTAGTTTTGAAATTGTTGTGCAAGGCAGCAGTTTAGGTGTTTACCTACGCCGCCATCTTTGATTCTCCCCCTTTTTAATTGATTTTTGAGAGAAAGGGAGAGGGAGAGATAAAGATAGAGCATCAACAATGAGAGAGAATCACCAATCGGCTGACTCCTGTAGTCCCCACACTGGGGATTGAGCCCACAAAATGGGCATATGCCCCACCGGGAATTGAACCATGACCTCCTAGTTCATAGGTTAACACTCAACCACTGAGCCACACCATCTATGCATGTTATATCACTTTTGACTCTGAAGACCTTCCTATGACTTTCAAAGAACGTAATTCACAACAGCACAACATCAATATACAATTTACAACTTTTCATCAAAGTCAAGAGAAACCAAAACCCTGTAGGGCCTAAATCTTCTTTTGAATAAAGATGAATGTTCATAAAATACCTACAAGAATGCTGTACCATTATAAACACGACTACCCAGAAATGCCATTAGCATCACTTGACAAACCAGAAAACTTCATCCTCAGGAGAAGGCCCTGGAATGTGCCACTCCTTAACAATGTAGGCCACAATGATCAGGCGTCAGCTCTTTGGGTAGGGCTCATGAAAGGAGGTAGATGACAACCAAGGTAACAGAGTGGACTAGAACAGTACAGGGAGCAATTCAAGGATGTGCTGAAAGCAATTTGAAAACAGCAACATCATTAGAGACAAGTAGACAACTATTGTTCCTAGCAGAGCCAATTTGCATACGTTGAGTTTAGATAGACTGAAAATTTGGATTATCTCTCAGATAAGAAAATGCTGACAGCAAATTCCACGGATAGCCAAGCCTCCACCCTCTATCTGCCACCCAGTTTCATATCACTTTTCATTGCAACTGGCTCCAGAAAGGTTTGTCCATGTCCTGTCCATATCTTTAATTCCCTTTCATGTTCCTTCAGTCCACCTCAGTCTGGCTTCCAATATTACAATGAAAGTGGAACTATTTCTTCTCCTTAAAAAAAAATAAAAAAAATAAAATATATCTTTATTGATTTCAGAGAGAGAGAGATAGAAACATCAATGATGAGAGAGAATCACTGATCACTGCCTTCTGCACGTCCCCTAACGGGGATCAAGCCTGCAAAACCCCGGGCATGTGCCCTTGACCAGAATCGAACCTGGGACCATTCAGTCCCCAGGCCGACACTCTATCCACTGAGCCAAACTGAATAGGGCTCTTTTTTTTTAAAAAAAAATACCATTTTATAATTGTTTTACTCTTTAGCTATTTTAAAATGCTTTTCTTCTATTTTTATTGTAAAAAAATAAAATATACTCTATTGTAAAAAAATTTAAAAAAATGAAACCTACTTTCTTAACAAAATTTCAAGTGTACAGTACTGTTAACTATATGCACATTCTTTTTAAAAATATATATTTTATTGATTTTTTACAGAGAAGAAGGGAGAGGAATAGAGAGTTAGAATCATTGATGAGAGAGAAACATCAATCAGCTGCCTCCTGCACACCACCTACTGGGGATGTGCCCGCAACCAAGGTACATGCTCTTGACTGGAATCAAACCTGGGACCCTTCAGTCTGCAGGCAGATGCTCTATCCACTGAGCCAAACCGGTTAGGGCTATATGGACATTCTTATTTTCAGTCATACGTGACTGAAAATATAGCCATTGAACAGCAACTTCCCATTTTCCCCTCTCTCCAGCTTCTGGCAACCAACATTCTACTTTCTGAAGCTTTTTTTTCTAGATTACCACTGATCTCTTAACTGCAAAACACCCCCCTCAAAAAACAAAACCAAGAACAAACTAGGATGCTTTTCTGTCTTTATGGTACTGGATCTTCTGCTGCATTTCACACTGATGATGAAGCATTTCATTTTGAAACTTTTTGTCTCTTAGTTTTCCTTATATTCCTTTACCATTCTCCATTTCCATCATGGACTGCCGTCTTTCTGCCAAAACAGTAAATGCTGGTGACCTCACAAAACCCAGTGGTCTTCTCACTTTCACTCTCCCATCTCTAGGTGGTTATATCAGCATCAATTTTGCTATTCTATCAATTTTTACTATTCATCATTTCTCCAAGCCTTGGAGTTATATATGCTGATGGCATCTTTTTTTGAAGGTCCCACAGGCACCTCAGTCTCTACCTGTCTAAAACGAAACCCCATATCCTCACCTGTGATGCTAACAGTCTTGTAGTAACCCACACCAAAGGCTTGGGACTCCTCTATTTTTCTTCCTCTCTGCATTTACCAATTCTACCGATTTTAATTTCTAAACTTTTCTTGAGTTTGTCTGCACTTTTCTCTGCATCACTGACTTGGTTCAGGTCTTCACCCTCTCTGATCTGAAATTCTGAAGAGGCTTACAGTTTTTCTCCCTGTTTTTAGTTATATTTTCTTGAACAGTCCTCCACAGAGTAGCTAAATAACTAATGTACAAACCCAAATACGTTGTCTCCTACTTAATGCCCACTGGGGACTTTAATCCCCACCTTGAGGCTTGGGCAACCAGAGTCTCCAAGGTGGACTCTTGGGCTCAAGGAACGACTATTGGCAGTTTCAGTAGTTTAGAAACCTATGCTGCAGGTGTGTACCTGCTGCACATGGCATAGTATTTCCTATCTGCACCTTTACACTTGCCCTGCCCCCCCAACCCAATCTGGCTAATTTCTATCATCCTTCAAAATTAGCTCAGACTTTCTCCAAAAAATCTGCTTTACACCTACCTTAAATACCTGGTTCTATGCCTCCTAAATAGATGAAAATATCTCTCTTTACAGTTTCAACAGTAGTATTATAAACACCAAGACTGTGAACTCCTTGTACAGTGACAATGTCACAAAGCCATGTTGCACAGAATCTGTTGCATGCATTGTGAAGATTATTGTGAAAGAGGTGTTTGGGTATCTGGGTGGATCTGAGACCTAGACAAGTAATTCTTCATCTTCACTCTACACTTCCTATTGCAATTTTTACACAGGTGAAATCAGGTACAAATGTTTATATGTAAGAAAACAAAGAGAAGGAAGAAAGACATCAAGGACAGCTGAAGCATGTGATTGTGAAGGGTTGAAGGGCAAATCTACATGTTTGCTTTGGGAGACTGAGCACTGCAGTAAATAGGCCCTTAAAATGTGTATAAGCTTTTATTGTCTTTAGCATCTGCTTTCAAAGCCACCTCTTTCTTCTCATCAAATTATATTCTGATTTACTGCCTCATGGAAGCATTATGAGTGAATGTCTACGTGTTCTCAGGAACTGCCCTACTTCTAAAAAGTGTTGAAGCCTGCATTAGAAGTCCTGGTAAAGGACTTAATATTCAGTCTGTACAGTAGATATTTGCATATTGATTTATTTATCTACTGGCTTATTCTGAAAAGAATTTGAGGCTGATTATAATAAAGAATACATATCATCAAATAATAATAACATATAGACAGAAATAGGACTAAGCAAAATAATACAAATATGCGAGTCATAAAGGCCAACATAGTTGCTTTAAACATTAATTCTTTCATTTATCCACCAAATATTTATTTATTTATTTATTTATTTATTTATTTATTTATTTGAGAGAGTGGAAGGGAGGGAGGGATGAGAGAAAGAGAGAGAGAGGTGTGAGAAAGACACATTGATTGGTTGCCTCCTGCACACACTCTGACCAGTGCCAGGGATTGAACCTGCAATCCAGGTACATGTCCTTGACCTAGAGTTGATCCTGTGACCCTTTGTTGCAAAGGCCAATGCTCTAACCACTGAGAAATACTGTCTGGGGCCACCCACCAAATATTTATTGGATACCTACTAATAGTAGCCATTCATGGGTTCAAATATGGCTTTGAGTTGGTTGGAAAGTCAAGTCAGCAAAAGAGGTATCATCAATTACATAATTCTTATTATTAGATAGGAGAAAATACATAGTTTCCTCTGGGAAAATAAAGCTTTCTCTAGTAATAAATTATAAAACAACAACAATGAAAGCACAAACATTTATAAAGCATTTGATGTAGTAGACAGCGGATCAGAAGAGAATGTCTTTAACAGCTTATAGCAGTAACTTTATATGTTCTGATATGAGAACCAGATAGAGGGCCTCTTTGAACAGATTCAAAACAGACCAGAGACTGATAATGCATACAACTGATAATGCATATAACACACACATATACCTAACTAATACGTTTTAGTGGCAGTTTAGTGGAAAAACAGCAGACTTGAAATAAGGAGATGTAGGATCTATTTCAAGATCACCAGTAATTGAATAAATTACTTATGCCTCTTTATATCAACCATAAATTATCATCACTATAGTAATACTATTTCACCCCTTACAATTTTGCTATGAAAATTAAACAGAGGTATAAATGCAAAGTGCTCTGTAAATTGTAGATTGTTATAGAAATGTTATTTTTTAAAAATTATGAGCTTTCAGCATAAGAAATATATCTTATTTATTTCTGAGCTCTAAATCCCACATCGTCACCATAGTAGTAGGCAAGAAACATCTGTTTATTCATAAAGTAGAAAAAAGGATGAGGGGAGGCAGAAGAAAACCCTATTTTATGCCCTTGGAGATTATTTGACTGTTCACAGTTTAAAATAAATCATTAAAATTTCACATTCCTAAGTATCAAAACTACTGTCTGCCTACAGAATTGAAGGGTAATAAAGTATAAAAAATAGTTTGTTTTACAGTGAGGCTGGGAGATCTCTCCAGGAGTGATAGGGAGCAGTCATATTCAACAAAGGACTTAGCCTGAGGTCTGCTTTCCCCTCCTGTAAAAATGCAACTAAGAAAACCCAGCGTGCAGTTTAAATAGCAACTGTTATAAAGGTTTGTTCATTTTTTAAAAATAGTATTTTTTCCTGCATGTAAAATAAAAACTGTATTGTCGAAAATTTGGACTATATGAAAAAGAAAACAATGAAAATTATCCAGAATTTGAACATTTAGAGGTATAATTTTTAACACTTTGATGATGATCTTCCAATGCTTTTTTCAATGTAAAAAGGAATGTGTGCACAAACTTGGCATCATCATATATACTATTTTGTAACTTTTAGTCTCAATAAAAGACTAAATAAGACTAAAGATTCTTTTATAAAACGATGTTTAATAGCTCCCAAGTAATTCAATTAAATCAATAATATTAATTGCTAAAATCTATTGAGCATTGCTGTGTGCTAAAGCTAGATATACTTTAAATACTTATTTAATTCTCTCAATATCTCACTAAGGTTATTTATTTTTATTTTTTTGTAGAAAAGCAAGCAAGAATTTATTAACCACAGCAAAAATACACTTGGGACAGTGTGGCAAGGAAGAACATAGAAGTAGCAACAGGAGAGTCTAGGCTGGGCTGCTTTGGCTCGCTGGGAAGTCAGAGAAAAGGGCACCTTGGAGACCGGTTCAGGGAGTTAGCCCGGGATGAGCTGCCACTGACTATTGCTCCCTTGGTTGCAAGTCTGGTGGGGATCCTTACAGTTTAGGAAATGCATGCCTGTGGAAGAAGGAGAGGAGGTAGGGAACAGCATGGGTGTGCTTCCTGGAGGGAGAGTTCCCTAGGACCTTCATTTTAAAGGCTTCACCAAGATTATTTTAATATGAGGAAGCCAAGATTTAGAAAATTTAAATAACTAACTTTGTCATTGTCCACAGGTAGTATATGACATGAAACGAGATTTGTATCATTCCAAATACTAAGAATTTAGTCACTATAGATGACTGGCTCATGTATGGAAATAACAGTTTATTTAACCAGTTTTGTGTTCTTGGACATTTAGGCAATTTTAGGTGATTGCTAATTTGATGATGTGAAAAAAATATACTATGACTACCATATTTAATGGGAAATGTATATACATAGGGAGATTACTTCTTTACGTTAAATTGCTAGAAGTAAAATTGTCAAAAGAACCGCACAATTTTAAGAGACTTTTAAACATTTAGTGCCAAATTGCCCTCTGGAAATACTGAAACAATTTATAATACCTAGTTTCCTAAAATCTCCTCAACACTAGATATTGTTTTCTCTTCAGCTTTTAGCATAAAGTTTTCAAGTTGTGCCAGGAAAGTAATAATTCTATAACTTTGAGGGAGTAGGAGATTGTCCTTCTTGAAAATTGGGCAGACCAAATATTGATTCCATCTATGGGGTATTGTATCTGAGCAATTAAATCAATAAATAGTTTGGGTAGGAATTGGAGCCCAAAAATCAGGACTTTGAAAACTTATGTTAGCAAGAATTTCCCCTTCTGATTTATTGAAGAATTTAAAGCTAATAAAAACTATGAGGAGGATTTGCTTTGTCTTGTTCCAAGGGGAATTTCGATGGCAATGCATCTTCTCTGTGATATATTACATTATATACATGCACACAAACTTGATAGAAAAAGAATGATTTTTCAATGTCATTTCTAGTTCTGTGAATATGGTGCTATTGTTTATCTTAATAAAACTTTTCCTCTTCTCTTTCTAAACTTCTTTAGATATTTGAGATCTAAGGACAGCAGAACCAAGTCTGGATGAAAATTAGAGAGAGCTAAGGGACGGCGAAGTCTGGTAAGATGACGACTGGGACTCTCATGACCTGGATTTTTGCCCCAGTTCCTTAATCCTTTGGGCAAGATTCTTAACTTTTTTAGCTTATATTGTCTACTTGACCAAATTAGTGGTTTTCACACTGCTACAGACAGTCTAAGAACATTTGATTCAAATTTCAAGTTTAAAAGGCATTTTTCGGACTGTTAAAAAATTTCAATTGGTATAAACAAAAGATGTAAAATCCCCAATTTTAGCATTTTAAAAAATTTATTTTATTGTTGAAAGTATTACAGACGTTCCCTTTGTTTTTTTCCCCATTGACCCTCTCCACCCCATACCCAATTTTAGCATACTTGAGACCACCCAAACACTGTTACATCAACCTCTTTTTCTGTGTTAACCGTGGAATAAAGCCTCTTATGACTATATTTGACTGCCCTATAAATGTGTCATTGACTAAGAAGAATCTAGTTCTTGAAAATTCTGCACATTTTCTGCAAATTCATGCCCATGTCCTCTCATAGGAAACCATACAAGTGAATACAGAGGCTGCCATCAAACAAACGACAAATCAGATGCAGGCACATCTGCCTGGCCTGCTTCTATTGACCATGTAAGCTTCAGTGGTGTCAATCTAAGTGACAGCCTCCATTGAGAATGCACATGGCAGCGTGTTTTAATGCTTGTTTTTATTTTAGATGCTTGTTACTATGTGTTGGAAGCTTTGTGCTTAACTTTTACATATATACATACTTTTTATTTATTGATTTATTTTTTAGGTGAAGTGAAATAAGTCCCTGCAACTAGAAATGAATTACTGGTTAAAAGAAGGACATTTAAAAAGCAAATGTGAAGATGAAAATGATAATATCGATCAGGTTCACATTTTAGGATAGATGTGCTGTATTGATTAAGCTCAGAAAAAAAGACCTCATACTATAAACTACTAAATGCATCTTCAAATCTTATCGACCAAACTGACAGCAGTATGCAAATGAAAGCAATATGCAAAAAATTCTCTTTAAAGTCACTATGATACAAGTTTATATTTAGTTGGCAACTCAGGGCCTCAGTGAATTACAGTTACAGATTAAAGTGTCAGTAAAGAAATGAAAACTTGAAAGCACTATTTTTTTTAACCTTTATTTATCCCTGGGATTTGGTTTTATGGTAATAAAAATGCCCAAATCTTCAATGTGATATACACATTGAAATTTTGCAAGATACCTCTATGTTCTATGACAAGTTATAATACCATTTTGAAATAAAGTTTTGTAAATATAAAAATAAGAATTCCAGATTCTTTCATAAATATTGTGAACTCCTCCAATCTAGACATGGAATATATTTCCCACTTGAATCTGAGCTTGCCTCCTGACTTGCTTTTATTACTAGACTATTGCTAAAGTTATACTGTTCAAAGGCTAGACCTCCAAGACCTTGGGGGTCTTGCCCTTCTTTCTCTCTTGAAATGCTCTGGCTACCATGAAAAGAAGTCAAGCAACTGAATGATGAGAAATGCTGCAGAAATTATGGCTCAGTTAAGCACCAAGGCCCAAGACATATGAGTGAAACCTTTTAGACCTCCTGCCCCCAGGCAAGTCGCCTGAACAATGCAACTACAAGAGTGAACTCAGGCAACACTAGTGGACTTGTAAAAAAATAACAAGTTATTTTGTAATGTAAGTCACTGATATAGTAACAACTATGGGAGCTTATCAATAACGTTATCTGATAACATATATATTCTAGAATATATTTAAGAATGTATATTGAACTTGTATTAGTTAAGAAGCTTAAATTTAATTAAAAAATTAAAAAAATATAGAGATCTGAAATACTTGAAACATATATAATCTTATTAACCACTGGAGGCCTGGCGCATGAAATTCGTGCATGGGTACAGTCCCTAGGCCTGGCCTGCAATCAAGGCCATCTTCCCTGGCTGCCAGCAGCCAGCCCTGCCCCCTCTGCCACCTACCCCTGGTTCCCCATTCGCCATTGGGCGATTGGAGCCTGCCTGCTGTGGGGAGGGACCAAGAGGTTAGCCATTCCCTCCCGCTCACCGGCTCTGCCCCCCTGCCATGGGTTGCCCTCTGTGTGTGGGGTGACCGGCAGGTTGGGGGCGTTGGCCTGGTGCTGCCCTCATTCACTGCCACCCATCCCTGGTTCCCCATTCCCAGTGATCGGAGCCTGTGGGCAGCTCCTGCATTGAGCATCTGCCCCCTGGTGGTCAGTGCGTGTCATAGTGACTGGTTGTTCTACTGTTCAGTCGATTTGCATATTACCCCTTTATTATATAGTATTCTCACCTCACCCAATAAATGTAATTTTTAAAAAAGTTGAGAATTCTTTACAATACAAAGTATTTGCAAATACTCTGGATCTCTCAGTTTTGCCCAATTTATGGTATGTTCTGGCATACAGAAGTAAAGACAATATAGTACTCCATCAA
This sequence comes from Corynorhinus townsendii, assembly GCA_026230045.1. Taxonomy (NCBI): domain Eukaryota; kingdom Metazoa; phylum Chordata; class Mammalia; order Chiroptera; family Vespertilionidae; genus Corynorhinus; species Corynorhinus townsendii. The sequence continues at coordinate 189,700,494 of JAPDVU010000003.1, forward strand.
GCACATTGTTCAAAGCCAGAAAGAAAAGATGAGTTAAAATATTTTTCCAAATGTAGAAATGTCTTCAATGACTATGTAAGAGCAGTGGTAAGGGCAGACAAGCATCAGATAATTTGTGATTTATAAAAAGTTGTTGCCAAAATTTACTTAATTAGTCATCATATGTTATATAAGATGATCACTAGCTATTAAAAAAAAAAAAAGAAGATTCTAGCATCTTTGCATACAGCACATGCAAATCTCAATTTTATTAGAGCTTAGATTTTTAATTACAGGATCTTCAGGATTATTGGTAATGATATGAGTAGTAAATTGTAGAATCTGAACAAGCTCATGTTTGTTCAACAATTCAAGATCCCAATGATTTACAACTATAGATACAACGGTCAGTAAAGAAATGAAAACAGTTTAGACTCAATGTACAAAACAACATAAATCTGATTATCTTGAAAATTTAAGGAAATATCTGACAATGTTTCCTCAGGTTTCTGAGATTAAAATATATATATATATATATATATATATATATATATATATATATTGATTTCAGAGAGGAAGGGAGAAGGAGAGAGTGATAGAAACATCAATGATGAGAGAAAATCATTCATCGGTTGCCTCCTGTGCCCCCACTGGAGATTGAGCCTACCACCTGGGCATATGCTTTGATGGGGAATCAATCTGTAACCTCCTGGTTCATAGGTCAACCCTCAACCACTAAGTTACACCAGCCAGGCAGGTCTCTGGGATTTTAAAAATACACCATTAACTATGTCATAATTTGAAAACTATTTTTCCACCTAACAATGACATTCTGAAAAATCTTGATTTTCTCCACACAGAACATTTGCCACTTAAGGACTGTTTATAGATATTGTTATTTATTAAATACTAGTAGCCCTGCGCACAAATCTATGTGCCAATAGCTCTCTGCAGGGCCTGGCCACTCCATGCCCGCTGCCCAGAGGCTCTCTGCAGCCCAGAGGCCCATCTGCGGCCGGGCGTGTTACGCTTGCCTCATCACCGTGGTGATGAAGCAACCATTCTGCCAGGCCGCTCACGTTGCCCGCTCTCAATGGAAAACCCCCCCCCCCCTCCCAGGACTGGGGGACTCCGGTGGGGCTGAGAGGACTGGGTGCTGCCATCTTTGTGATAGAGTGACAGTTAATTTGCATATTACTCTTTTATTAGATAGGATTGAAATGGAACTTTTCTTTTAAATGTCTTTTTTGGTTTCCCTGAATATGGTAGCTTGTCTCTACAAGGGGCCACTATCAATTCCTTCAACTCCTTGTATGCACATGCCATTCTCCCCATTGAGAGGTAGAGTCCATTCCTCACAAGGCCTTAATGACTTGTTGGATCAATAGAATATGTTGGAAAGGATGTTCTGAACTTCTGAGGCTAGGTTACAAGAAGACTTGTAGCTTCTGAAAAGGCCTCTTAGAGTGCTCATTCTTGGAACCCTGAACCATCATACATTTCACTACTCTGCTTCAGTGACCACATGGAGAGGCCTTGAGTCTATATGAAGAGGAGGAAGGGCCCAGCTGAGCCTGTCTCCCAGTTGTTCCCACCAAAGCATCAGACATGTAAGTGAAGTCATTTTGGTCACTCAAGTCCAGATCATCTATCAGCTGAGTATCATTGAAGAATGACTCCAGTTACTGCCATACCAAGCAGAAGAAATCAACCATCCAAATTCTGCCTGAATTCTGAATTTAAAGAATTGTGATTTTTAAGCCACTAGGTTTTAGAGTAGTTTTTTTTTTTTTACATTTCAGTAGGTAATTAGAGCACTGAAGAATAATCTGAGACAAAATGATAAACAATTAAAAAGTTATTACCACTACTATCTATTTATCTTGTGAACCGGGTAACAGAAATGGGGAATACAAAATACTATGCTCTGCTCCCCTACTAGAAATAAACTGAGCAACATTATAGCTGATTTAGGACCACATGTTTGATTTAAGACTACAAATGACACCAATAACCTTCAATTTTTTATATTTTTGCTTTGGTAAAATAGCTGTAGTGTTTTCACTGTTGTTTTTTTTTTTTAATAATCAATGCATATTATAATTTGAAAAGAATGAAATTTATTACTCTAACATCACTTTTATCCCTTAGGGTCTCTAATAATATTCTACTTGTAATATTCTATCTGGGAAATAGTTTCTGAACTTAAGAATGTTTGAACACCACTGGAAAATTTTCTTAGTGTCTTCTTCTAGTTCCAATATTTATAAAATATGTCACAGTGGGCATGGCAGATTTTAAGTGGATTTTGATTTGAACGACATTCTCTGTCTCTTAGGGGTATCAAAAATATCCTGTTTATACAGGATATTTTTCTTGAAAAGGAAAGCAACGTCTCTTAGAAATAATAGTGCCCTAATAGTGGTGAAATCATTTCCATTTTATATGGTCATGGTGTTATAAATCTCAATCCACAGATCAAAGTACATAAGAAGTGTACCTTTACGTTTCAATAACTCAATTTCTGTTTAAACATCCATTCCTATACTACTAACTGTTGTTAATGTGGTCAGTTCCCTTGTACCTCTATTTCTCATTACCTTGAGTTGCATTTAATATCTGCCTGACCTACATCAAAGCCCTCAGTGCTAAAAAGGACATTTGGTCACACAGGAATCTCTCCGATACCTATTGCCCCATCCTGTTCAGGTACCTTATCATGCATGCATTCTTTATTTCTGCCTGAATGAGGCCTTCCGATCGGGCAGGGCTCTTATCTACATTCACATCTTTTTAGTGTTCTTGAAAAATCATACTGCTGCTCCATGTCATTCTAGGATTTGTAAAGCTTGGTGGAGGCTGTTAAGACCTTCTATGCCAAATTTTAGGGGCCTGTTCAGAATGTAAGGGCCAGTTTCCTTTGTTCTAAGAGTCCACAAACTGCTTGGTTCTAAAAAAAGAGCCCTAGGCTGTGATTCTGTCCCCTCTATGTGCCACGGAGTCTTATGATAGTGAGGAGCCTAGGCGAGGGGCTCTTACTCTTTATATTTTCTCCTAGATTGTTCTTATGCTCTGAGTCTTTCCTGGTCTGCAGAGGTTCCCCACCTTTGTAGGTTCATGATATTCTTTGTATGATGATAATTTTTTCATGGCATCCTTAGTCTTAAACAAACAAATAACAAGCAACCAAACAAATAAAATACCTAAAAACTTAATGGTTTCCTTTATTAAATAGTTAGATTCAAACAATTTAACAGCAGTAGCTGGTGCATCCACAGCTCAAAAATTCAAATATGCCACAATGGTCCTATAAATTCACCATGGTGCTTAGGGTGCTGCGGACATGGGCTACTGAGACACAAAATCCAAGAAGGCGCCCCTTCTCTGCTGTTCTGTGCCTTCCTATGCACAGGAGCTCAGAAAGGCTGCCTGTCTGATTGGCAGCTGTGAGTGATGGGCTGCTAGCAGGGGAACAGAATATAGTGGAAAGCAAATGCCATAAAAACAAATGAGTTCAGTCAGGAAATCAGAGCCATGGTAAGTATTATTGGAACAAGGGCTTTATTATAGGAAAGGGAAGGAACTCGGTGAAGTGAAGGCTTGGAAGGGGGGAATGAGAGGAATGGGTTTTAATCAATCTGTTGTGACAAGTCAAAGACTGCAGGAGCCCTGGCAAGGTAGCTCCGTTGGTTAGAGCATCATCCAAACATGCCAGGGTTGTGGGTTCGATCCCCGGTCAGGGCACATACAAGAAACAACCAATGAATGCATCAATAAGTGGAACAACAGATGAGTGATTTGCTCTCTCCTTCTTTCTCTCTAAAAGCAACTTAAAAAAAAAAAAACTGCAGGAAAATCCAAGAAGCCAAGCACACAGAAAACAAAGCATGAACTCCTGGAGAAGCCTGTAGACAATTTAGCCCTGTGAGTCCACAGCCAAGTCTCAGGAGTCACTGTTAGTAAAGCAGAGTCCTAGAGGAAAAATATATCTACATATGCACAGTGATGGTGGTTAGAGAGAATTAGGAGGAAAGACGAACAAATAAAGAAGTTTTATTTAGGAAGATCAGGAGAGGCAGCCTTTTCAGATAGCTAAGCAAATAGCCCCCAAAAGAGAAAAACAAAACAAAACAAAACAACCCACATTGGATTCTGTGGACAGGAAAGTTTTATAGACAGAATAATAAAACTAAACATGCTCTCTTGAGATAGATTACCTGTCTTGCAATAATTTGCACCTCAAATAGTTATTAATGCTCTCCATAAGAATGATTGTCGTGTCTGTTGCTAAAAATAAGGAAAATCAGGACTAAATGGTGTGAAGAGATTCTTGTTTCCAAGTTTCTAATACAAGAGGAAACTTTCAAAATGCTCGGTGGTCACAGGAAAGGCAGTCGGTTACTCTACTGCCATATTTCCAGACAAACCTGGTTTATGAGTTCAATTTGAAATTGTCACAATTGTAAAAGCCAGTGAGCACAGAAAGAACATGCTGTCCCATGTAACTCAATTCTGACCTTAATTACATGGCATATATTATAGTGTAAATATGAATTAAGTGTTCACTCTTCAAGTCACTTTATTGGCACTAAAAGGTTAGCAATCTGCTGGTCTAATGCTATCATGAATGGCAATGATGATTTTGGGGTGTTTGAAAATCATAGATTACAGTTCTCAATGCGTAAACTCCTGAAAAATTTGAACAGAGTCTGCCAAAAGATGTGCATTAGTCAACTACTGCTAGATGACAAATAATCATAATATCTAGTGGCATAAAACAACAAGCATTTATTTTATGTTTACCCATTTGTAGGCCAACTGGAGTTCAGTTGCTCCAAGCTCTGACTGAGGGTTGGGGTTAAGTCTCCTTGAATATTCATTCCAGGGCTTGGGTCAAAGGGAGAATGGGTTTCCTGCGGAAGTTTTCTCTCATGGCAAGGAGAAGGAATGCAAGAGGGCAAGTCCAATTACACAGGCTCAGTTCAAGCCTTTGCTCATGTCATGTATCCTACCATCTTATTGGTCAAAGCAAGTCACATGGTCAGATCCAACATCAATGGGATATGGAAGTATATTTCTCCCATGGAAAGGGAAAGAGTGGATATTTTCTTAGCAACAATCTAATCTACCATAAGATGCCTTTCTTATTACTTACTCTTATTCTTCAAATTTTAAGTTACTTAAGTTTAGATTCAATTTTAAATGATAAAAAAAACCTTGGGTAATAGTACCTTAAACCATATAGAATTTTATTTTGTGATATAAATGAAGCCATAAAAAAAAAGGAAGAAAGTAAAGCAACCTAAAATGGCATGGTATCTCCATAATCTTTAGGAATCTGGTGCCTTCTCCCTAGCTCTATTCCTACTTTTAGGCCCCAAGATGGATGATCAAGCTTTAGCTGTTAAGTTCACTCTCCAGACGGCAAGATGAAGAACAGAATGAAAAAATTGTATTTCCTCTCTTCCCAGAGGTTGCACATAATTCTTTTGTTTACATCTTATTGGCCAGAAATTATTTGCGTAATTATGCTAGCAAGAGAAGATAAAAATTTATACTTTATTCTTGGAAGTCTCCAGGTGGCCATGTTTCCTGTGAAAAAAAGTGGATTTTATGATGTTAATACACGATTGGGGAAGAAGAGCTGTTAATGCAAACAATTGGTAGTCTTTGCCACAAAATTCCAAAAACACTGCATTCTCTGCACTACCTAGTCTTTAAAGCAACATTTAATGTCTTCTTCCAGGTTTTAAAAATGAAAATATAATTGTTAATAAATAAAGATATCATCCTTTAAATTAAATTTCTGAATTATTTTTAGTGATAGCTGGCAAGCTGCCAAAAGAAAAGGGGAGAAGGAATGAAGTTTCTACCATGTATATTTAATCTCAAAGGGGTTATCTACACCTACCACCTTCCAGGTTGATCCTGAAAATGAATTTCAGGGAGAACCATACTTTATCTTTTTCACTCTAATATGTTAATTCTAGCACATGGGTTCTTGAGAGATTTCAACATTTTTTGTTATGAAGAAATGGTTCAGATTGAATTAGCCCACAGACATGGATGAATTGCTGCTTTTTATCATGATCGTTAGCCTATAATGGAGGTTATGCAAGATCTGTCCCCAATATACCTTGCTAGGTCTACCCCACACAATTCTTTTTCATGTCTCTTTATAAAATTTATGACATGTTGCAAAATGTCGTGTTATATATGATTTTCTCAGAGAAACTAGATCTATTGTACCACCCAAATATATCCCATATCTTAATTTTTTGCCTATGCTTGCACCACTTCAGTAGTGACCCCCATCATACCTAGTCTAAGTTTATCCACTCATTTAAGACTTAAAACAAAGATTTATTTCTTTTTTCTTTATTTTTTCCCCCATCACCATTTATCCCCCTAGACCTTCTTCCAGCATCACCCATCTCCCTCCAGCACTGTAATCACCACACTGTTGTGCATGTTCATGAGTTCTTTCTCCTTTTCCCCTCTCTCAATCTCTCAAATATTTACTTCCTTAAAAAAAGTTCTCTAGGAGGGAGAAACCAAGATGGTGGCATAGGTAAACACCTAAACTGCTGCCTTGCACAACAATTTCAAAACTACAACTAAAAGACAAAATGGACATCATCTAGAACCACAGGAAGGCTGGCTGAGTGGAAATTCTACAACTAGAAGGAAAGAAAAAAGCACACGGAAACTCAGAGGAGCTGCAGGAGGCAGAGGTACGGAGGCACGCACAGGTGCGTGTGAGGGGAGGACTGGCAACTGAGTGTGAGGCTGGCTTTCTCAAGAGGGAGGGAGACAAAAGCTCCCGACTGCACTGAACTGCAGTTCTGGGAGAGACTCTGGGGACCCAGACCCATATGGGGTGAAACTGGACTGTGTGGCAGCGGGTGGAACTCGAGGGAGGCTTTCTCTCGGAGGTGCTTGCAGTGATTACCACAGGACACTGAGACACAGGGGCCTATCAGGTCAGGGCTGACAGGAAACCAATGCTGTCTGCTCCAGCCTGAGACTCTGCCCCATCCAAGCTGAGCACAGAGGCTTTTGCAAGTTTTCTCCCATAAGGGTGTCTCCAGCACAGAAGTTCTCCCGGCGTAGACACAGAGCTGATCCTCACAGCCAATTGGCCTGGAGGCCAATCCCTCCCAGTGATACCAACAACAATTAAGGCTTAACTACAACAAGACTGTGCACCCAGCCCACAAAAAGGTGCACCAAGAGTGTTCACCTCAGGTAACTGGGGAGGCTGAGCCATTGGGCCCTATAGGACACCTAGCACACAAAGCCACTCTATCAACTCAGGGAAGCAGCCAAAATGTGGAGACAAAGAAACAGATCACAAATGAAAGAAATGGAGGAAAGCAAATGACTGGATATAGAGTTCAAAACCATGGTTATAAGGTTTTTCAAGAATTTTCTAGAAAAGGCTGATATATTTACAAGACCTTCGAGGATATGAAAAAGGACCAACTAGAAATTAAGCATACACTGACAGAAATAAAAAATATTATACAGAGATCTAACAGCAGACTAGAGGATCACAATAATCAAGTCAAAGATTTGAAATACCAAGAAGCACAAAACACTCAACCAGAAAAGCAAAAAGAAAAAATAATCCAAAAATATGAAGATAGTGTAAGGAGCCTGTGGGACAACCTCAAGCGTACCAACATCAGAATTATGGGGGTGCCAGAGGAAGAGAGAGAGCAAGATACTGAAAACCTATTTGGAGAAATAATTACAGAAAACTTCCTCCACCTGGTGAAAGAAATAGACTAACAAGTCCAGGAAGCACAGAGAACCCCAAACAAAAGGAATCCAAAGAGGACCACACCAAGACACATCATAATTAAAATGCCAAGAGCAAAAGACAAAGAGAGAATATTAAAAGTAGCAAGAGAAAAACAGTTAGTTACCTACAAGGGAGCACCCATACGACTGTCAGCGGATTTCTCAACAGAAACTGTGCAGGCCAGAAGGGAGTGGCAAGAAATATTCAAAGTGATGAATACAAGAACCTACAACCAAGATTACTCTACCCAGCAAAGCTATTATTCAAAATTGAAGGTCAGATAAAGAGCTTCACAGATAAGAAAAAGCTAAAGGAGTTCATCACCACCAAACCAGTATTATATGAAATGCTGAAAGGTATTCTTTAAGAAGAGGAAGAAGAAGAAAAAGGTAAAGATAAAAATTATGAACAACAAATACATATCTATCAACAAGTGAATCTAAAAATCAAGTGAATAAAAAATCTGATGAACAGAATAAACTGGTAAATATAATAGAATCAGGGGCATAGAAAGGGAGTGGACTGACAATTCTCGGGGGGAAAGGAGTGTGGAGGGTGTGGGAAGAGACTGGACAAAAATCGTACACCTATGGATGAGGACAGTGGCGGGGGGGTAAGGGTAGAGGGTGGGGTGGGAATTGGGTGGAGGGGAGCTATGGGGGAAAAAAGAGGAACAATTGTAATAATCTGAACAATAAAGATTTATTAAATTTAAAAAAAGCTTCTCTAGAATCCCCACAATCACAAGTGATTTCTCTCTAAATCTAATATAAATGGATGCCATAGTCATTTTTTCCTTTATTAACTCCCAATACCTACTATGTGTCACTGTGCTACATTTCATTCATGGCATTTACTAGTATAGCCTAGTGTGGGACATTAATCAACTAATATTTTCTTTTGTACTAGTATATACCACATTGTATTTCTATTGTTCATCTTGATAACCTTGCTTTCAGTGCTTATAAGCACTGAAAAAACCAACAACCTGTAAAATTGAGTTTGATTATCTGTATATCCTTTTGACACCTAATACTACACCTTGCACTGTTAGTTATATGTTCAGCAAAAATATTTGATGAGTGAATATTCTTGGTATGTTTTAGTTACTGCCTTCCCCCTTCCTCCGGAGAAGCAATTCCAAGGAAGTATGTTACCATTAAGTTAACTGCTATAGAAAAATTCATTTAAAATCAAAGCACACCCTTTAAAATATGTACGTGTATCTTCATTACTGGAGTGGTGAGGATGGAGAAGAATCTACAATATGAAAATCCAGCATTTGCCTTATTAGAAATGCAAAGTGTTTGAATATAAGATTATGTGAATTTCAGGAGACAGTGTTAGATGTCCAGACTTGCAAAAAACCCCCAAACAAACACATAGATAAAGCAAAAGTCTGTCTACTCTGTATCTGCCTTCTGTGATTAAGAGACAGAAAGAACAGACCATAAAGTGATATATCCAGGCATTCCTGGCAATACTTGCAGCCTGCTATAATCAACTGTATAATATGTTTTCTGGCCCAGCAGCCTTTTCCTTGTTTCTTATTTATTCAGGCTCCAGATCTGTGGAGAGGATCATAATTAGGAGTCTGGTCATTCTTTCTCCAACTCGGATTCAATTAGCCATATGTTACAGGCAGCACACACAGTGGCTGTCAAACTTCAGCAATTACCGAAGGGAAAAGAAGGTTGTGGGGTCAAAACCGTGGACTTATAAAAAGCTGTTGAAGTACAGGCGACTCCTAGTTATGGAGCATTAATCAGAGTTTTGTCTGGTCATTCATCAGTCATCTCTGTGGACCAGCTCTGGAAATAACTGCCTCTCCTACATGTAGGACAGAAGTGTGGAGCTCTTGGAGCAAAGGTATCAGAAAATGAAATGAGTAAATATGCCGTTCTGTTTACATTCTTCATCTCAACAATGAAGAAAAATCAATAGGCATTTAGAATATGGCAACTGCACTTTTATTTTATTTTTTAAATACATTTTTATTGATTTCAGAGAGGAAGAGAGAGAGAGAGAAATATCAATGATGAGAAAATCATTGATTGGCTGCCTCTGGCATGCCCCACACTAGGCATCTAGCCCCAACCTTGTCATGTGTCCTGAGCAGGAATCAAACCGTGACCTACTGGTTCATAGGTCCACGCTCAACCACCTAGTCATGCTGGCAGAGCCAGCAATTGCACTTTTAAATGAAGGCTCTCTAGGAGGTAGGTTTTTTTGTTTTGTTTTTGTTTTTTTTAAACTCATAAGGGCTGATTCCAAACAAATAAATGATTTACTTACTATTCATTGTGGAACTCTTTATGCTTAATTGGGGCTGTGCTGGGTCAACCCTGCAAGGGGAAAGCCTTACTGTAGAGGGCCACCATTAACTTCTTTTTAGTTGGAAAAGTGGAACTGAATTTAAGCATTTGGAATTCAAAGCTGTGTCAGTTCAGAATTTCCCTTCTCTGTTACACGCTGATTTGTTAGAGAAAGGGGTTTGGAAGCCCTGAGGATAGATACATTTTTCAAAAATAGTTAAAAAGAGAGGGGGAATCCAAGATGGCGGCATAGGTAAACACCTAAACTGCTGCCTCCGACAACAATTTAAACTGCAACTAAAAGATAAAACGTCTATCACCCAGAACCACGGGAAAGCTGGCTGAGTGGAAGTTCTACAACTAGAAGGAAAGAGAAAAGAGCATTGAGACGTGCACGAGCGCTGAAAAGCTGAGGTACGGAGGCGCGTGATCCGGGCTAGCGGCGGGCGACTGGGTGCCTTGCTTTTTTCAACCTGAAAGGAGACAAGCCCCGATTACTCTGAAATCCAGTCTCTGGGGAGACGCGGGGGACCCAAACTCCTACGGGGAGAAGCTGGACTGTCTGCCAGTGAGAGTGGCTTGCTAGCAGAGCTGCGCGCAGGAATAATTGTTTACGGCACTGGGGCACAGGATTCCAGGACACGGTCGGGACACAGAGCGGGCTTACTAGCAGCCATTGCTGTTTGCCACGCCCTAACCTAGTGACGCCCTGAGACCCCGCCCCACACAACCTACAAACCCACCCAAGCTCCAAGCAGCTCAATTAGCATAAGAAAGCCTGCCCTATTGCAGCTTAACCTAGAAAACTTGCAGCCCGGGTCAGACAGCTCCAAAACCTCCAAACCCCAAGCAAAGAGGAGAAAACTGCAGCTCTCACTGTAGCTCCTGCTGAGTGGCCTCAGACAGTAGCTGACCTGCACCCCATTGGAGATCCAGAAGCCAGTGTACCTAGTGGTCAGTGTGAGACAACAGATTTCAACTCCTCACATCCATAAGTGACACATTCAAGAGGCAGACTCAGTGAGCACCAAAGCCCCACTGAAACAAGTCCTGCCCCATAAGCGCAGCACTTCTTCCATTATAGACACAGGGAGTGCTCACAGCTAATTGGCCTGGAGGTCAATTCCTCCCAGCGTACCAACAGCAATTCAGGCTTAACTACACCAAGACTTTGCACTCAGCCCACAAAGGGGTGTACCAAGAGCATCCACATCAGGTGATTGGGGAGGCTGAGCTACTGCCCCCTATAGGTCACCTACCACACAAAGCCACTCCATCAACACAGGGAAGAAGCCAAAATGCAGAAACAAAGAAACATGTCACGAATGAAAGAAACGGAGGAAAGCAAACTACTGGATGACATAGAGTTCAGAATCACATTTATAAGGTTACTCAAGAATCTTCTAAAAACTGCCGAGAAACTTGATGACACTTCTGAGGAGCTTAGTGAGACCTTCAAGGACCTTAATGAGAATGCCAAAAAAATGGAAAAGGACCAGTCAGAAATGAAGCATACACTGTCTGAAATAAAGAATATACAGAAACTCAACTGTAGATCAACATACCCCAAGAATCAAACCAAAGATCTGAAATATGTGGAAACAAAAAACATCCAACCAGAAAAACAAAAAGAAAAAAGAATCCAAAAATATGAAGATAATGTAAGGAGCCTCTGGGACAACTTTAAGCGAAACAACATCCGAATTTTTGGGGTGCCAGAAGAAGGGAGAGAGCAAAATATTGAAAACCTATTAGAAGAAATAATGACAGAAAACTTTCCCTGCCTGGTGAAAGAAATAGACTTACAAGTTCAGGAAGCGCACAGAACCCCATACAAGAGGAACCCAAAGAGGACCACAGCAAGACACATCATAATTAAAATGCCAAGGGCAAAAGACAAAGAGAGAATATTAAAAGCAGCAAGAGAAAAACAGTTAATTACCTACAAGGGAGTACCCATACGACTGTCAGCTGATTTCTCAACAGAAACTATGCAGGCCAGAAGGGAGTGGCAAGAAATATTCAAAGTGATGAACAGCAAGAACCTACAACCAAGATTACTCTACCCAGCAAAGCTATCATTCAGAGTTGAAGGTCAGATAAAGAGCTTCACAGACAAGAAAAAGCTAAAGGAGTTCATCGCCACCAAGCCAGGATTACATGAAATGCTGAAGGGTATTCTTTAAGAAGAAGAAGAAGAAGAAAAAGGTAAAGATAAAAATTATGAACAACAAAATGACATCAAATACATACCTACCAACAAGTGAATCTAAAAATCAAGTGAATAAAAAATCTGAAGAACAGAATGGACTGGTGAATATAATAGAATCAGGGACATAGAAAGGGAGTGGACTGACGATTCTCAGGGGAAGCAAGTGTGAGGGTTGCGGGAAGAGATTGGACAAAAATCTTACTCCTATGGATGAAGACAGTGGCGGGGGGTAAGGGCATGGGGTGGGGTGGGGAATCAGGTGGAGGGGAGCTATGGGGGGAAAAAAAGTGGAACACCTGTAATAATCTGAACAATAAAGATTTAATTAAGAAAAAAAAAATAGTTAAAAAGAATGAGTATTGAAACATGTTCTTGAGGGAAAACTCACATAATTAGGTAGGCTTTGTGAAGAAATCCACTGCTTTTTAAAAATACTTAATAATTTTTGGCTAACCTAACCACTTATGCTCTTCTCCACAGAAGGAGGAACCGAGTTACAATACAGCCACACTTCATTTAAAATAACACTTATTCCACAGCAGGTCTGCCTCCCAGGCTCACTTCCTCCTAGAAAAGGCCTAGCATAAATCCCAGTAATAGTTCCATGAGTTCTACAGACAGTGTTTCTTCATGGTGGGCTTGAGTATTTTACCCACTATAATTTAAATGTCTCATATGATGCCACTTTAAGTCATTTATCTCTGGAGTTTGCTCTAGTCTGGAAATTATCTTCATTAAGAAAGTTCTGTAGTATTTAACCAGGAAATTTAAAATTTTTTTCACTTTAAAAAAAAAAAGATGTTTTCAGTGAGAGAGGAAGGAGAGAGAGAGAGAGAGAGAGAGAGAGAGAGAGAGAGAGAGAGAGAGAGAGAGAGACATCAATTGGTAGCAACCCGACCCGGGGACCAGACCTGCATACCAGGGTATATGCCCTGACCAAGAATTGAACCAGCAACTTTTTTTTTTGTTTTTGCCCAGGACAACACACAACCAATTGAGCCACACCGGCCAGGGCTAATCTGGAATTTTGTTATTCTGTTTTACCTGCCATAAAAAATATGTCCTTTTTCCGCAGCCATGACCACTAAACTTTATTCAAGGAGCCAATTTGCTCTAGCATGGTAAAGATGGTTGCCATTTCTTCATCAAACAAGTGAATTTTAGCTCAATTGTACTGAGTATATAAAAATTCCCTTTTGATTTCTTTTGCTCTAAGTTTGTGTCCTTGTCTAGATACTAGTTTTGAGAATTTGCTCAAGGAAAAGTTGAGGTTTAGTTGGGGGAGGGAAACGACCAATGAAGAGGATTTTTATTTTATTTAATTTATTTATTTATTTATTTTTTTTGAGGATTTTTAAATGTAAATTTTTATTTTCTCCTATCAAATAGAGATTTTTTTTTTTAAACATTGAGAGATTAAACTTTAATCTGGTAGAATGGAAACTGAGGAAACCAATAAAGCTACAAAAATAGAGGTGTGAACTGATAGATCCTCCCTTCCCCCAACTGATGGACAAAGAATGACGTAAACTCCATTCCTGAACACCTAACCAGGCACCTTATATGGACTAAACATTGAACCACCAATCAGCACCTGCCAAATATCCTGAACCCCGATTTCTAAAGTCCCTAATTGTGTGCCTTATATGGAACCACCAATCAGCGTGTGCCAAGAAGCCCCATCCCTTCCGTTTCCTCCCCTCAAAAGGTGCCTCCATCCCGGCACGTGTGCTCTTTTCCATCTGGAATATAGCCCGGCAGGGTCTTCTCCTCTAATAAAGCCTGTGTCCTGGACTCTGGCCCTCTGTTTCATCTATCATGAACTTTTAGAATTTTTTCTCTTTGAGGTAAAAAAATTGGGAAAGCATCTTGCTAAGAAGTCAGGGCACAGATTTCTGAGCCCTTTGAGAACTACCAAATGCCTTAGCTTTAAGCACATTAATTTGAATAACTTAATTGGAATGACAAAGGAGGTGAATGTTGCCAAAACCAATACGTTAAATGTCTGTCAGGACAGCAGGCCGCTCAGTGGTAACAGATAATTCACTCAGCAATGGTGCTCCCTCCTGTGATGCTGGCCACAGGGATGTGTCCTTGCTGTTGGCTCTCGTTGGTTTTAAGTGTGCATATTGATGGTTAGTCTCCCGAAAACAGAGCCCTCCAATGGAGGTCCTCAAGGGTCTGTAGATGGAGCAGCAGAAGAGAATTTTTTTTTTCCTACTGGGAGAGTTTAATTAAAACTACATGTGGTTTGAATGATTGCTGTTCTTTTTCTTCTGACAATCCTTGCAAATTGCCTTTCACAAAGAGAAAACTCTTACTTATGTCCTTTATTTAAATCTGTGAGACGATAGCTATAGTAGCAATTGCTGTGTTGGGCTTTAATATGAGATTATCGAGGGTACAACACAAAGGCCAGGGCTGAATTTAACAGGCCATTGACTGCAAGTAGCAGTGTCATTGACACTAGCAACTGGCTCATGTAGCCAGTTTCTTTAAGTTTTAAAATTTTGAAATTTAAAATATATGCAATGAAATCCTGCCATTTGTGACAACATGGATGGATCTTAAAGACATTATGCTAAGTGAAATGAGTCAGACAGAGAAAAACAAATACTGTATGATCTCACTTATATGTGGAATCTTAAAAACAATAACAAAAAAACACAAGGGAAAAACCAAAATAACCCCAACCCATAGATACAGAGAACAGATTGGTGTTTGCTGGGGAGGGGACTGGGCAAAAGTACAAACTTCCAGTTTTAAGATAAATAAGTCTGGGGATGAAATGTATAACATGGTGACTACTGTATTGTATATTTGATTGAAAGTTGCTAAGACAGTGGATCTTAAAAAGTTCTCATTACAGAGAAAAAAAAATTGAAATGTCTGAGGTGATGGTTAACTGAACTATTGTGGTATTCATCTCTCAAAATAAACAAAAGGGTTTTAGGAGCTCTGTGCCAGGAATTGGGTGCAGAGACCAAATATATATTATTTATTATGTTATAGTAGTGTTATCTCATTTAGTATTATTTTGCATTTCTCTGGGTTTACATTAACTCATGAGTTGAGTGTTTTTCATATGCGTGATATATATATATATATATATATATATATATATATATATTTAATTTTTTATTTTTATTTTTTTTTTGCTTCAGAAACAAAGGGAGAGTGAGAGAGATAGAAACATCAATGATGAGAATCATGGTCCAGCTGCTTCCTGCATGACTCCCACTGGAGATTTAGCTCACAACCTGGGCACGTGCCCTGATCAGGAATTGAACTGTGACCTCCTGTTTCATAGGTCAACACTCAACCACTGAGCAAAACCGGCTGGGCTATGTAGTCATTGGCTATTTGGATATCTTTTGTAAAGTGGCTGTTTAAATATCTTGTCCATTTTCCTATTTGGTTATGAGCCTTGATTATTTTTATTTCTTCTTATTATTAACTAGAGGCCCATTGCACGAAGATTCATGCAAGAATAGGCCTTCCTTCCTCTGGCTTTGCTCCCGGCCGCCTGGGAGACTGCAAGTCCTCACTCCCAGCTGTCCAGGAGCCTGCAAGTCTTTGCTCCCAGCCAGAGTGCCACTCCTGTAGCTCCCTCTGCCCCCTGTTCTCCCCTACATAGCAGGCATCCCACCCCGCCCAGCCACTCCACGCCTGCATATGCAAATTGGCCTGCCATCATTGTTGGGTTAATTTGCATACCCACTCCTGATTGGCTAATGGGCATTGAGGAGGTATAGTCAATTTGCATATTTCTCTTTTATTAGTGTAGATTTGTAGAATTGTTTATGTGTGTCAAAATATTGTGTTCCACTCTGTGGCTTACTTTTTACTCTCATACTGGTTTCTTGAGAAACTTAATATAAATTTTAATATAAATATAGTAAAATTTAATATGTTTCTCTTATGATTATGCCTTTAATATCTTGTTTATGAAGACTTTCCCTGCTGTAGGTCATGAGGATAGATTCCTATATTATCTTCTAGGAGCTTTAGAATTTTGTTTTGCACATCTAAATTTGTAATCCATTTGGAGCTGTTTTTTTCTGAATTGTACATGACTGGGCTCAAGGTCAATTCTACCCCATTCCACCCAGGATATCCAATATGCTCAGCAACATTTATTGTAAAATTCTTCTTTCCCTTCTGAAGTCCCATCTTAGTCATTCAGGAATCTATATATGCATGGGTTTATTTCTGGAATCTTGCTTTTATCCTATTGTTTTGTCTGTCCTTTTAACATTACCATAATGTCTTAATTGCACATTAAGGGGAATATCAACGTCCTGTAAAATAAGTCCTCTTGCCATGAACTTCTTCATGAGTGTTCTCACTATTTTTAGTCCATTGCATTTCCATTTTGGAATCAGGCCAACCCATTACATTTTAATATATTTTCTAGAATCAGCTTTCTGAATTACATAAAAACAACAAAAAACAAACACGCATACACATAAACATGCACAGTATACATAAACATACTCATAAAATAAATTAAAAAACTGATGGAATTTTACCTCAGAAGCACTGAATGTAAAGCACAGTTTGAAGAAAATTGACATCTTCACTCGGTCTTCACACTCATCACCATAGTATGTCTTTCCATTTAATGTGATCTTCTTTAATGTGTCTCAGTAATGTTTTATAGTTTTCTGCTTAGAGATTCTGTGTATATTATGTGAGATTTGATAATCTTATATTTTCTGCTTTGTTATAAATGGTATTATTTAAAATTCTTTGTTCTGTTAATTGGTAATATAAAGAAGTGCATTTGTAGCTTCTAGAAGTGACCAGGGGAATATACTTCATGACCTTGGGGAGGAAAAAAATATGCTCTGTGTATTTATTTATTTATTTTTTTGCTCTGTGTATTTTTATGTAACAACCTTACTGAACTTATAATTCTTTTGGAATTTCTTTTTCCCCAACATTACTGAGATGTAATTGACATATAACATTTTGTAAATTTAAGGTGTACAATGTCATAATTTGATATATGTATATATATACATTTCTTTATCCATTTGTCTATTGACAGACACTTAGGTTGTTTCCATATCTTGGTTATTATGAATAATGCTGCAATGAACCGAGGGGTGCAGATATCTCTTTCAGAGAATGATTTTATTTCCTTCAGATAAATATCCAGAAATGGAATTGCTAGATCATATGGTAGTTCTATTTATAATTTTTTTGAGGAACCCCCATACTGGTTTCCACAGTGGCTATACCAATTTACCTTTTTCTTTTGGAATTTAATAAACACATGCATATATCATCTATGAATAATGAAGGTTTTATTTTTTTCTGTCTTTTTTTTCCAATGTTTTCTTTCTCTTTTTTTTTCTTTTTTCTGTATTAGCTGTGTTCCCTTTCTGCACTGGCTAGGACTCAATTCACTGTTGAATGGGAGTGATGATAGTAGACATACTCATCTTGTTTCAAGTTTCAGTAGGAAAACTTTCATTATTTCACCACTAAGCTTAATGCTTGTTGTGTATTTTCTGTTGATACTTTTTCAAAATAAAGAAATTCCTCTTTTTCCTGGTGTGCTAAGAATTTTTATTATTAATAGATGGTGAATTTTTTCCAATGTATTCTCCATTTATTAAGATGGTCATATCATTTTGTTCTTTTATTCTAGTAAGGTGATACATTCCATTGATTAATTTTTGTAAGTTCAACCAATCTTGCATTTCTGGAATAAACCCAAATTTTTATATTTTGTTAAATTTGATTTGCTAATACTTTCTGTAGGATTTTTCAATCTGTGTTCTGGGTAATATTGGCTTGGAGTTTTTCTTTCTCATAATGTTTTTGTCATGTTTTGATTTCAAGGTTATGAAGCTTCCTCAAAAATGATGGGAAATAGTCCCTCATTTACTGTTCTGTAGAAAAGTCTGTTTAAATGTTTGGTAGAATTCACCAGCAAAGCCATCTGGGCCTGTTGTTTTTCTCTGTGGGAAAGAATTAAACTGAGAATCCAGTTTCTAAATAGTTATAAAAATTTTTCAATTTTCTATTACTATGTTAGATGTGGAAAATTATGTTTTTGTTCATACATCTAAATTTTAAAGATTATTACATGAAGCTTTTCATAACATCCTACTGAGATCATTGAATGTGTGTGTGATCTAAGGCGGGACCAGGAAACCACAGATCTCAGATCAAATTTGGCCCATGGCCTGCTTTTTTCTGAACCCATGATCTATGAATGATTTTTATATTTTAAAGGGCTATTAAAAATAAATAACAACAACACACACACATACACAAATATTTGACAAAGACCTTAATTCCTGCTCTTTCCTTAATAGTTCCTTCCTTTTTATTTCTTTGATTTAATTTCCTATTCTCCACTATGTTCTAGAGAGGCCAATGTTTGTAAATAGTCTATGTATATTGGAAAAGATTAAGTTTACTCTCATGTTATTGGAATGTTCTATATCCTTACTGATTTTTTTGTTTCCTTATTCTATTAGTAAGAGTTGTGTTAAAAATCTGTTTTATTGTAGGTTTGAATACTTCTTTTTGTAGTTCTGATAGAACTTAGCTCTATATACTTTGAGACTATGTTATTAGATTTATATACACTTAGAATTGTTATACCTTTCTTATAAGTTGAATCTTTTATCATTATTGGGATGATGAAGTGCCTTCTAAGCAGTGGAACACTAAACAAAGCACAGATAGAAGAAAATGTGAAATATATTTTGGGATAGGAAATAATCTCATTTAATTGTATTGTGAGGTCCACTTAAAAGGGGAAAGGAAGCTGTAAAATTACAAGAGACCATCAATCAACTGGATACAATTGACATCTATAGATTATTTCATCTAGCAAAAAAATACACATTCTTCACAAGCTCCCTTGAACCATTCACTGAATCAGACGATAAAACAAACCTTAAATAATTCAAAGAATAAAAATAATGCAATGTTTCTCTTAGACTACAACGGAATTAAACTAAAAATCAATAATAAAAAGATAACCAGAAAATCCTAAAATATGTAGTGATTAAGCAACACACTTTTATTTTTAAATATATTTTTATTGATTTCAGAGAGGAAGGAAGAGGTAGAAACATCAACAATGAGGAGAATGATTGATTGGCTGCGACTTGCACATCCCACACTGGGGATCGAGCCCGCAACTTGAGCATGTGCTCTGACTGGGAATTGAACTGTGACCTCCTGGTTCATAGGTTGATGCTCAACCACTGAGCCACACCGGCCAGGCTAAGCAACACACTTAAGACACGGATCAAGGAAGAAATCTTAAGAGAAATAAAATATTAGTTGAACTAAGAAAAAATGAAAATACAACTTATCAAAATTTTTTTTCATGCTCCAACAAACTTTATTTTTGAACAAGGTCACCAAAGAATGAATTTTGATCTTTACTCACAGTATAACTTTGCTCTTAAAGAGAAATCCAACATTTAAAAATTCATGCATCCCTTTCTTATTTTAGAACTGTTGGCTTTTTTTTGGTTTGTTTGTTTGTTTATTTATTTATTTAATATCTAAAGTTTTACATATGTTTCCTTTTTTCCCAATTAACACCACCCCCTCCCCCCAGTCATTCCCACCCTGGCAAGCCTCTACCGCCCCAGTGTCAGTGTCCATTGGTTATGCTAATATGCATGCATACAAGTCCTTTGGTTGCTTTCTAACCTCCCCCCTCCCCTACCATTTGTCTCTGGATCTATTCTTGATCATCAAACAACTTATCAGAATTTATGGGATGCAGAGATAAGTACCGCGTAGAAAGAACTTTATAGTATTGAATGCATCTATTAGGAAAGAAGAAAGATATAAAATCAATTATTGGAGTTTCTATTTTAGGTAACTAAAAAAAGATGAGCAAACTAAATCCCAAGTCAGCAGAAGGGGAAAAAGAATTACAGCAGAAATCAATGAAATTAGAAACAGGACATCAATAAAGAAAAATCAATGAAACCAAAGCTGCTTATTTGAAAAGATCAATAAAATCAATATGTCTGTAGCCTGGCTAACTAAGAAAAAAAGAGAGAACACAAATTACTAATATTAGAAATGAAAGAGAGGATATTAACACAGATCCTATGAACATTACAACAATAATAAATATTACAAACAACTCTATACCCACAAATTTGATAATTTGGATGAAATGGACCAATTCCTTGAAAGATAACAATTTGTTAAAATTCTCACAAGAAGAAGTAGATTATCTGAATAGGCCTACAACTATTAAATAAATTGAATCAATTATTAATAACCTTCCAAAAAGTAAGCACCAGTCCCACATGGGTTCACTGGTAAATTCTACCAAATATTTAAGGAAGAAATTATACCAATTCTCTACAATATCTTCCAGAATATATAAGTAGAGAGTACTTCTTAACAAATTCTATGAGGCCAGCATTATCTAATTACCCAAACCAGACAAAAGAATTACAAGAAAAGAAAACTACAGACCAGTATCTCTCATGAATATAGATGCAAAAATCTTCAATAAGCTATGAGCAAATTAAATCCAACAATGTATAAAAAAGACTTATACACCCCCATCAAGTGCAATTTATCCCAGGTAAGCAAGGCTGGTTCAGCATTCATAGCTTAATGCAATCCACTACAATAGGCTGAAATTAAATCACATGATCTTATCACTAGATGCAGAAAAAGCGCTGGACAAAAACCAAACACCCATTCATGATAAAAACTTTCCTAACTTTATAAAGAACATCTACAAAAAAACTACAACTAACCCTATATTTAATAGTAAGAAACCTGAAGCTTTCCCAGTAAAATCAGGTTCAAGGCAAGGATGTCCACTCTCACTACTTTTTTTTTCAATATTTTACTGGGAGTTTCAGTTAACGTAACAATTGAAGAAAATAAAATAAAATACAGACTGGGAAGAAGGAAGTAAAACTGTCCTGTTCACAGATGACATGATTATCTATGTAGAAAATCTGAAAGAATTGACCAAAAAACTCCAAAACCTGAAAACTGATTATAGCAGTATTATAGGATGAAAGGTTAATACACAAAAATCAATTGCTTTCCTATATATCAGCAATGAATAAGTAGAATTTGAAATGAAAAACACAATGCCATTTTTATGATTTCCCCCCCACAATAAAATAGGTATAAATAACAAAATATGTACAATATCTATGAGGGAAACAACAAAACTCTGATGAATGAAATCAAAGAAGAATTAAAGAAATGGATAGGCATTCCATGTTCATAGATAGGAAGACTCAATATTGCTAAGATGTCACTCCTTCCCAATTTGATCTAGAAATTCAGTGCAATCCCAACCAATATCCAAGTAAATTATTTTGTGGATATTAACAAAATGATTCTTAAGTTTGTATGCCGAGACAAAAGACCCAAACTAGCCAACACAATATCGAAGAAAAAGAACAAAGTCAGAGAAATGACATTACCTGACTTCAAGACTTATTATAAAACTACAATGAGCAAGACAGTATGGTGTTGATGAAAGAATACACAAATGGATCAATGGAATAGAATAGGGAGCCTAGAATTAGATCCACATAAATGTAGTCAGCTGGTCTTTGACAAGGGAGCAAAGGCAATACAATTGAACAAAAATAGTCTTTTCAACAAATGATCCTGGAACAAGTGGACATCCTTGTGCCAAAAAACCCCAAAAAAACTTAGATACAGATTTTATACCTTTCATAAGAATTAACTCAAAAGGGATCATGGACCTAAATGCTAAAATGTAAAATTTAAAAATTCCTAGAAGATGACATAGGAGAAAATCTATATGACCTTGTGTATGCGATGCCTTTTTACATACAACACCAGAACAAAATAATTTATTAGCTGAGCTTCATCAAAATGAAAAAACTGCTCTATGAAGGACACTGTCAAGAAAATGAGAAGACAAACCACAGACTAATGTACAAAGAACTCTTAAAATTCAACAATATGAAAAACAACCAGATTTAAAAATGGGCAAAAGTCCTAAACAGAGACATCACCAAGAAGATATTCAGATGGTAAATAAGCATATGACAAGATCTCCATATCACATGTCACTAGGGAAATGAAAATTAAAACGATGAGATATTACTATTAAAATGGCCAAAATCCAAAACACTTACAACCCCAAATGCTGGTGAGAATGCTGATGAGAATGGGAGTCCTCATCAGCAACAGGGACTCCCACTCATTGTTAGTGGGAATGCAGAATGAAGCAACAGGGACTTCCACTCATTGTTAGTGGGAATGCAGAATGTGACAGCCACTTTGGAAAAACAGTTTAGTGGTTTCTTACAAAACTAAACATACTCTTACCATACAATCCAGCTATTGTGCTCCTTTGTATTTACCAAAGGAGTGGGAAACATATGTCCACACAAAACATGCACATGCTTGTTCATTCATAATCGCCAAAAGTTGGAAGCAATCATGATGTCCTTCAGTAGGTGAATGGATAAATGAACTGTGGTCCATCCAGATAATAGAACATTATTCAGCATTACAAAGAAAGGAGCTATCAAGCCATGCAAAGAGATGGAAAGAACTTAAATACATATTACTAAGTGAAAGAGGCCAATCTGAAAAGGCTACATCCTGTATGATTTCAACTATTCAACATCCCAGAAAATGGGTTTTGCTAGGGGTTGGGACATGGGGAGGGATGAAAAGGCTGAGTACAGAGAATATTTAGGACAGTGAAAATACTCTGTGTGATACCATAAGAAGAATATATGTTACCATACATTTGTCTAAACCCACAGAATGTACACCACTATAGGTGAATGGTAATGTAAACTATGGGCTTTGGGTGCTTATGATATATCAGTGTAGGTTCATCAGTTTTGCCAAATGTGTCACTTTGGTGGGGATGTTGATAATGGGGGAGGCTACGTATATGCACGGCTATATGGGAAATCTCTGTACATTTCCCTCAATATTGCTGCAATTCTGAAATTGTTCTAAAAGATAGTCTTAATTAAAAAAAAACACACATGGAAACTTTACTTTGGTTTGCTTTAAATGTCAGAGGGAAGTTGCCAGGAACCAATTCCAACATGTCATAATTACAAGAGTTTCATCAAAAGGTTGGTGAAGCTTGGGCAGCTCAACAAGGGCTGAGTCACATATGTAGTTTACCTGTTGGAATGGCTAAATGGCACTTACCCCAAACCTGAATAGGATTGTTTGCTGCTAGACAACTCAGGGCATCTTAAATTTACATGTTATTGCCTCCTGTTGGCCAAACACCTGAGGAGCTGTAGGCTATTCCCCAAACTGACAATGATTCTGTAAACTCTACCCTTTGAGACCCTACCCTTTGAAGTGTATTATCTCCACCTTGCCTTAGGACAAATTGTGTTAATAAATAGCACGGGGTCCTTAGACAAGGGGTAGTCTTTAGTTTCTTTAGCTGAAGCGCCTCTGACCCCCAATGCCTTTCAAAATTATCTTTTGTCCTTGGGGACTTCTTCTTAATCTATACATCAGCTCCTTCCTCCAGATTGCTGAACTCTTTGTAAGGCTGGGACAAGAACCCCAGCAGGAAGTGTTTGCACTTAAACCATTCAGAGAATTTTGAACCTAGTTTTTCTTACTTAAACTCAAGCTGGTCATAATCACAAGCAATAAGGGAGACTAAGGCTTTAGACATCTTTTTCACACATTTAACCACAATAAGTGATCATAAGCATTTAATCTTAAAACATTCAGTTTTAATGTTTATTCTACCGTCTCATCTCACTTTTCTCAAGAAACCAGGGAGGTAGTAGAAATTTTAAAACAAAAATAATGAATTAGAGCCTGCTTATTATCCTTTTGTGAAAACACTCATGCTGGGTTTTCCTTTGGTTTCTTCTAAACAATGACCTTTGAAATGAAAAAAAAAAAAACAACCAAAAAACAAACAAACTGATGGAAAAATCAAGTGAAAGTCTTGCATCAGAACTGACTCAATGTAGTGCTGCATGTGTTCTAATCTTTATCTTAAAGAACGTCTGTGGTGTGATTCTGGTTTGGTGGGTGGAGATGCTACATTAAGATTCAAGACGCATTCAGCTCTGCCAGAGTTGCAAAGTGACTTGCTCAACAGCCCTGGGGTTGAAGGTAATTAAAGGAGGGTATGGTGCAAGGGCTGCAGAGTAGGGTCCCCGAAGGCTTTATATACAGTACCCAGATGTTCATCGAATGAACAGAAAGATGCTCTGGGCTTCAGACTAGTCTCAACTCCTGTCTCAGTTAACAGCCACCAACTCCACAGTAACCATAACTGCAATGATTTGTCTGAATGACTGAACTCTTCATTTTTCACTTCTCTTAATGGGACCCCATCTTCCCAGCCTTCCATCACTCAGTACTAAGGGTTCAGAAAAGAGCAGGTTCCAGCTGGGATGGGATGCTGGTGTCCTTATCTGACAGGAGAGATATCTATTATATGACCAATTCTATTCCCTTATGTGTAATGAGACCACAGATAAGTGCTTTATCTGCCTCTGCTTTCTTTTCTGTATGTGTCATCTGAAGATAATAGAGTTATACCTCCTCCTTACACACTTTAGTGACACACTTGTGAAGATAAATTGAGGCTGAATGGTAATGTATCTGTAAAGTGCCAAGAGCTCTGGGAATAAAGGCTCTGTATAAATAAAATTTATTATGAATGCCTGAATATTAATAAAGGCTTTTATATTTTACCCTTATGACATTCTACAAAGTCACAACTGTTGAATATCAAGCAGACCTTGCTACCTACCCAAATAACACTTTCCAAACTCTAAGTTAGTCCCTAGGAAGTAACCATGAAGAAAATAAAATCTGTCTCAGTGCTCCCAGGTTCCCCTTTTCCTTCTCAGGAGGATGCATCTATGCCAGCAAATAAGTTCAGGCCATTCATGGACTTTCTGCTAAATACCCTCTCAGCCAAGGATTTCATAAATGTTTCATTGAGGTAGAAATGATGGACACAAGCCTAATGTGTTATCTTTCAGTATTTTTAAAATCTTAAAATAGTACACAGTCTTTAGCCAAGTGGTTTAATCTAAAATGAGATTTATCAGGTTTCAATCTAAGTATCAGGAGGAGGTGTTTCTTTTTTCTTTTTTCTTTCTGATGGAGGTAGGGGTGAGGAAAGAAGGGAAATAGCAAGTTGGAGCTTCTGAAATCTTACTGCATAGGTACAGGTATTAAAAAATAACTGCAATACTGAGCACTTTATATATTATCAACCACATTTATATACTATTAAATGTAACTCTCAGGTAGGTAGGACTTCCTTCATTTTATAGCAAAGAGTACAGTAGTCCTCCCTTATCAATGGGGGTTATGTCAAAACCCCCAGAGGATGCCTAAAACCATGGGTAATATTGAACCTTATGGATACCATGTGTGTTGTTTTTTTTCACATGCATACATACCTATAATAAAGTTTAATTTATAAGTTAAGCACAGGAAGAGATTAAAAACAATAACAATAATGAAAGAGAACAATTATAACAACATATCATAATATAAATTATGTGACTGTGGTCTCTCTCACTCTCTCACTGTACTGTACTCACTGTACACACCCTTCACTGAAAGGAAGCACTTTACAGCTTCTCTTTGGCAGCACCACTACTCTTGCATTTTGGGCTTCTTATTAAGTAAAATAGGGGCGACTTGAACACAGCACTGAGGTGATACTACCACACTGAATCTGATAACCTAGATGGCTACTTAGTGATTCACAGGCAGGGACTGAATACGTGTAGATACTGGACAAAGGGATGAGTCACATCCCAGGCGGGATGCAACCAGACAGCATGAGATTTCATCATCTTGTTCAGAACTGCCAACAGTGTAAAACTTATGAATTGTTTATTTCTGAATTTTTCCACTTCATATTTTGGGACCTTGGTTGATTATGTGTAACTGAAATCTCAGAAAGGGAAACCCTGGGCGAGGGGGAACTACTGTACTGAGGCTTGAAGAGATTACATAATTATCTGAAGTCACACAGCCAGAAAAGAATTGAGTTGACCTCAAAGTTGAACCCCAGCTTGGTTGACTCCGAAGTGCTTTTCTTTTAAAAAAAAAAATTTTTTTTTTGGTTTTTTTATTGACTTCAGAGAGGAAGGGAAAGGAAGAGATAGATAGAAACATCAGTGATGAGAGAGAATCATTGATCAGCTGCCTCCTGCACGCCCCCTACTGGGGATCGAGCTTGTAACCTAGGCATGTGCCCTGATCAGACATTCAACCGTGACTTCCTGGTTCATAGGTCAACGCTCAACCACTAAGCCATGCCAGCCGGGCCAAAGTGCTTTTCGTTAACAAATCCTAATTATGTAAAACTGCCCCTAGGATTAACTTTGGACTTACCTCCTTCCGTTTCATTCTTACTGGTTGAGCACACGTCTTTTGATGCTAACAGGTCTCTGTGTCCCTGACTCTGCAGTTCTTGTAACTAAAATAGACATGTATATACTCAGCACGCTCTCCAGAAATAATTATGTTGTGGTGAAATGTCATCAATACATCTTTGGTATCTACCAAATGCTTTTCAGTATTTCATCAAATTTAATGATGAATGTGTTTCATCATAAATCAGAAAAAAATTAATGCTGCTATAATACATTTATGTATGACTCAATCTGAAGGCTTTTTCTTCATCAGCAATTTTCTTGACACTGTGCAGCATTTATCATGAATCTCTCTTTACTTCCATTATAGTGTATGCTTTTACTTCTCCTTCTTCAGTGTTTTCTCTTGTTATTTTTTGCTGGCTCTTCTCTCTTTAACATGTATGTCTCTCAAAGCTCTTATGTAAGAATTCTGTTATGTTTTGTTTCCCAGTTTTCCTTAAGTGTTTGCAATCTTTATGTAGGCTTTTATTTCTTTACAGCATTTACCTTGATTCAGGCAATTTAGACTTGAATTTCCATCCATTCTCTCCCCTTGTTTTTCAGTATACTTATGCCTGTCTCTCTCACACACAAAACACATACACCACATGCAGTCCAATCTCTGTGTTTCCCATAGTACGTTAAATTGCTACATCAAAGAATTCATAACTTATACTTTTTTTCTATAACTTTAAAAAAGCTAAAGTGAACCTTGGCAGATTAGCTCAGTTGGTTAGAGTGTTGTCCTGATATGTCAAGTTTGTAGGTTTGATTCCTGTCCGGATATGTGCAAGAAATAATCAATGACCCTTAGCTAGTTTGGCTCAGTGGACAGAGTGTCAGCCTGCGGACTGAAAGGTCCCAGGTTCGATTCTGGCTAAGGGCACATGCCTGGGTTGCGGGCTCGATCCCCAGTAGAGGGTGCGCAAGAGGGAGCCAATCAATGATTCTCTCTGATCATTGATGTTTCTATCTCTCTCTCCATCTCCCTTCCTCTCTAAAAGCAATAAAATACATTTAAGAAAAAGAAATAACCAATACATAAATAAGTGGAACAACAAATCAATGTTTCTCTCTCGCTCTTTTTGTCGCTCTCTCAAATCAATCAATAAAAGAGTAAAATAAAGCAATAGAGATATATGGAAGTTAGATTCCCAATAAAATTAGTGACACATTGTAAAAGTTTATTAGTAAAATTAATAACTAGTATTAATTTATTAGAGCCATTATCAAACTTTGTGAGTGTATGGTTTCATTTTCTTATGTTTGTTTTTTTCAGAAATACAGACTGCCACATGCAGCTCCTCATTTTGATGTGTCTGGAGCCTTGGAAGCTTGACTACTCTACATTCTGAACACTGAGAGCTTGTTTGGAGGATCTAGTAGGGAAGCACAGCTGCTCGTATACCCTTGGCTGAAGAAGGTCCTCTCCTCTATCGGGTAAGGTCATCCTCTACCACCAAGCTTGCAGCCTGAAGCTTCAGGAGGGATGCACATGGAGCAGTGAGGGAGGAAGGGGACACCTGCCTAGCCAGCCAGATTGGCTGAATCAACCATGGCCATCAATGAGGTGACAGATGTCACAGTCAGATCATTCTCACAGCCTTCTTATGTGATCCTCTCTCATCCATAGGCTTCTCTCTTCTTCTTCACAGTTATTCACTCACTGTCATTTCATGACTCAGCGGCCTGTCAACAAAAGTATTAATTGGGGCCATTGATGACATGTCCTCTTGTCACTTCCACTCATTCCACTGCCATTACTCTGATTGTTTGGTCTTTTATCCAGGGCTCTCTCCCACTTAGAAAAATTTAAAAACTTTTTAGGCTTCACAATATGTCAAGTATAAAACCCTTGATTTTATCTATTAATATCCTTCTCACTAGCTCTGTCCTAAAGTGGAGGGCAGTCTCTCACATCAATAACTATATTTTTTTTGCTTTTAAAAATTGGTACCATTTTCCAAGAACAACCTGAAAGTATTTAAAAGAGAAAATAGTTTTAAAATGTTTCTTTACAAGTTCTGTGGTCTATTTCTCCATGTAGCAGAGAAATACCCTATTGACTTTTCCTTTCACATGTAGTTCCATTGAAAATTATCTTGTGAAGACTCACTTTTATCTCTAGGGTATTCTTTCAATAACACTAATTATGATAAATAGAAACTGCACATTCTAAGACTGTAAAATAGTGTTAAGACCCAACAAATGTTTGCCATAGGTAGTTTTTTTTTTTAATGTTTAAATTTGATTTTTAGAGAGGAAGGAAAGAAGAGAAAGACAGGGAGAGAAACATGGATCTAAGAGAGATACATTGTTCCATTGTCACTCACACGTGCCCTGACTGGGGATCAAACCTGAAACTTAGGTATGTGCCCTGAAGGGGAATCGAACCCTGGTGCATGGGCAGAATATCTGAGCTTTTTCACCTATTCAATTGATCCACATCAGCCAGGGCTGCCACAGGTTATTTTTAATCCTAAAAAAATTTTTTTTTAACCATTTCACACAAAATGTTATAAACTACTCTTGTACTCATAGATTATCCTGCAAGATACATGACCTCCATCCAAAGTATCAGAAAGAAAACTTACTGCTTCTTCCCTTTGATGTTCTTCCTTCTTCCTACACACACTTAATGAAGACATCTGCCTTACAATATTCAGCTTGTCAAATTAGACAAAAAACAGCCTAATCTTCCTTGTCATTTGCAAAAAGAGTAAACCAAAAAAAGGATGCTAGAACTATATACACTCTATCGTGCTCTTAGCTCATTCCTTGCTAATCATAAGAAGATTGATGGATGCTGAATGGTTTTTACAGTTCTCTTAATTTTGATGCTCCCTCCTGAAGACTGAATTTTTATTACTAGTGAAATGCATGTGCAACATGAAAAAAATGGAAATTGCTAGAGAGGAAAGTGGATGGTAAAAATATCTGGGCTTCATCACCTATTCAAATGCTTGATCCACTATGCAGAAAACTCTACCTGTTAGAGTAAAGGAAGGAAGTAGAATAGAAAAAAAGAAGCAGGTTCTCTAAAGGGCTTAAAATTAATTCCAAGTATCTATAAATAACTAGACCTGCACATTACATATGTAAAATGCAGACACACTCATATCTGTTCTCTATGTAGCCTCTCTTGTCTTTATCCCCTACCCAGTTCAAATTTATTCCCTTTCTTCTCTCCTCCTTCCCCACAACATTTTCAACAGCAGCCTACATATACTGTAAAAGAAAAGAAATCTCTTATGCATACTTGGAAATTACTTGTTTGTGTAGACCAGTGATTTCAGCTGCTTTGTTGCAAGAATTTTTAAAACATGCACTACCTAACTATTTAGTTAGGGGCACTGACCTCTTTTCCCTTAGATTGTCAAATGAAAAAAGAAAAAAAAAAACACAAAAAAGACCAGAGCCAACACAACAATAGTTGTCCAGTGTGAATGACCTGTTTTGAACCATAAATATATAGATCATATAACAGAGTTGCATCTTATTGGTCACATTGCATAATAAGTTTGCATCTGATTGGTTAATTCTTGATACCAGAAATCATTATATACTAGTATAGGCCCCTGATTATTTAGATAATTTTTTTATTTTCAATTACAGTTGACATACATTATTATACTAGTTTCAGGTGTACACCCCAGTGATTTGACATTACATAACTTACTAAGTGATCATCCTGATAAATCTTGCACTCATCTGACACCATACATAGTTATTAGAATACTAGAGGCCCAGTGCATGAAATCGTGCAAGGGTTGGGTCTGGCTGGCCCACCCCAGTGGGGACCAATTGGGCTGGCCCAGTGAGGGGAAGGGGCCACAGTGCGCGTCACAGTGACTGGTTGTTCCAGTTGCTTGGCTTTTATATATTTAGATTATTAACTGTATTCTCTATGCTGTACTTTACACCCCCATGACTATTCTGTAACAATGAATTTGTACTTTAGAAAGCAATAAGAATTGAGACAGACTTCATTTTTAGGTATTTTAGGCAATAAGGTGATATTAATCAAAGGTGAGGAAAACTGAAAATGAGCTGGAATAACATCCTCACCTATAGCAAGACTTGATATAAAAGACATCTACCACTTGGATAATTTCTGTAAACAGTATCTACTTAGTATCAGCCTTGTCCATTTCAGTTTCAGGAAATAACTACCCAAATGTGAGTCCTTTTTCCATTTAGTGTTCCTCATTTCATTTTCTCTTTCTCAAATAATCTTCCCTTTATAATTTCTTAGATTTGCTTCTATGTTCCTAAAAGTTTGTCAAATATCCTTTCTCACAATTTATTCTTATATTTGATTCTTTGGTCTTTTCAAGTTATCTCACATCCTTCACATTGGTCGTATTATAAGTATTTTTTAAAATATGTTTTTTATTGATTTCAGAGAGGAAGGGAGAGGAAGAGAGAAATAGAAACATCAACAATGAGAGAGAATCATTGATTGGCTGCCTTCTGCATGCCCCACACTGCAGATCGAGCCCACAACCCAGGCAAGTGCCCCAAACGGGAATCAAACTGTGACCTCCTGGTTCATAAGTCGATGCCAAACCATTGAGCACACCGGCCGGGCTATAAGTATTTTTTTTAAAGCAGCAAATAATCTCATCTACTCCTGAGGCATCTCTCCTTCAGTAATAACTAAGTTATCTCAGCAGGATGGAGTGAAAAATGGCGTCACAGCAAAAAGCTTATATTGCGCTAGTTAAGTACCAGGAATGACTGGTACTTAACTACTAGTAGTATATAATCAGAGATAGCTACCAAACAACAGTGATAGCTATTTTGGACAAATTCCTGCTCTATTAATTGTTATACATTTTGATAGCAACTACATATCCCTAATAATAAACTACAAGTGATCAAATTATGCCTCTCAATCATCATGATAACATAGAAGGACACTGTGAAAGCAGCAGCTATAAAATGCCCCATACTATCCGAGTAACCAAAGAATCAAGAGTTCTTTCTTCCTTGCCCCTACCTTCAAAAATTGCTGTTTCCTTCCCAAACACTAGGAAAATGCCTACTAGATCTGATTTTCTTTCCCAACCCAGGTAGTACAATTCTTGAGAAATGAAGCAAAAATAAATAAATAAATAAATAAATAAATAAATAAAATTGCGTAACATTCTGCATGTTATGATTAGAGAGTATTATCATGTTTAAAATTAAGTGAACTAATAGAGGAAGGGATGGACAATGAGAAGTCACTTTATCTTTTTTTTTTCTTTCTCTTTACTTTTTTATTATTTTTTAAATAAATCTTTATTCAGCTTATTACAATTGTTTCTTCTTTTACCCCCATAGTTCCCCTCCACCCGGTTTCCACCCCACCTTCTGCCCTTACCTCCCCCACACTGTCCTCATCCATAGGTGTACGATTTTTGTCCAGTCTCTTCCTGCACCCCCCCGTTCCTCTTTCCCCCTGAGAATTATCAGTCTACTCCCTTTCTATGTCCCTGATTCTATTATATTCACCAGCTTATTCTGTTCCTTGGGTTTTTAATTCACTTGATTTTTAAGTTCACTTATTGATAGATATGTATTTGTTGTTCATAATTTTTATCTTTACTTTTTTCTTCTTCCTCTTCTTAAAGAATACCTTTCAGCATTTCATATAATACTGGTCTGGTGGTGATGAACTCCTTTAGCTTTTTCTTATCTGTGAAGCTCTTTATCTGACCTTCAATTCTGAATGATAGCTTTGCTGGGTAGAGTAATCTTGGTTGTAGGTTCTTGCTATTCATCACTTTGTAGATTTCTTGCCACTCCCTTCTGGCCTGCACAGTTTCTATTGAGAAATCCGCTGACAATCGTATGGGTGCTCCCTTGTAGGTAACTAACTGTTTTTCTCTTGCTGCTTTTAATATTCTTTCTTTGTCTTTTGCTCTTGGCATTTTAATTATAATGTGTCTTGGTGTGGTCCTCTTTGGATTCCTTTTGTTTGGGGTTCTGTGTGCTTCCTGGACTTGTAAGTCTATTTCTTTCACCACAGTTTATCTTTTTAAAAAAATTGATTTTAGAGAGAGAGAGATGAAGAGAAAGAGAAAGAGAGAGAAAAAAAGATTTTTTGTTCCACTTATTTCATGGTTGATTCATTGGTTGATTCTTGTATGTGCTCTGACTGGAGATCGAATCCACGACCTTGGTGTATTGGAATAACTCTAAAACCAACGGAGTTACTCAGCCTAGGCCAATGAGAAATTGCTTTAAAACAAAGCACATAAATATAAGGCACAAAGTAAATTTAATGTAAAGTTCTCATTGAAAATCACTTCTTATATGTCAGGAAACCTTTATCAATTTATAGATGTCAAACAAACGATTAAAGATAAGCAATTATACTATGAGCACATCCAATCAATAAGAACATATTGAATGACCACCTGCCAGGTATTGGTGGCTGGAAAACATAGCTGTAAACAAAGCAAATACCTTGCTTTTATGGAGCTTATGTTCTACTGGTGATGAGAACACAGAGAAAATCACTAAACAAGTACATATACAATGTATTGGATGGTGGGAGTACTACAAAAAAAAATAAATAAATTGGTAAGAGTGAAAGAAATGGTGGTAGTGGGTAGGAGTCAGCTATTTATACAGAATTATTCAAGAGGATCCTCAGTGAGAATATGGCATTTGAGCAGTGACATGAAAGACGTAAGGGAATGGAGTCATCTATGTGGATATTTGCGCAAAGGATATTTCCTTTCCAGGTAGAGGAAACAGCAATTGCAAAATCTCTGAGGAATGAGCATGCTTAGTGTTTGAGAGGAGTAGAAAGGAAATCATGTGGCTGGACCTGAGTAATCAGTAGGAATGTGGTAGGAGATGAAGTAAGATAGGTAAGTGGGTGGGGCAGGCAGGTCAGATTATGTAAGTACTCATGTAGGACTTAAAACTTTAATAGATCACCTGGCCGCTATGTTGGGAATACACTGTTGGGGCTAGGGTCAGAGAAGTAGGGAGACCAATTAAAGGGTGCGTGTCTTAGTCAGTTGTGTAGACTGAGTGGCTTATAAACCACCAAAATGTATTTCCCACAGTTCTTGAGGCTGGAAGTCTGAGGGTACTAGCATTGTTAGGTTCTGGTGGGGCCCTCTTCTAGGTTACAGAGTACTGTCTTGCTGTATCTTCAAATGGCAGAAAGAGGGACAGGGAGCTCTCTGGGGTCCCTTTTATAAGACCACTAATTCCATTCAAGTGGACTCCACCCTCATGACCTAATTACCTCTCCAAAGGTTCCATTTCCAAGAACTACCACATCGGGGGTTAGGATTTTAATATATGAATTTTGGGGGGACATAAATATTTAGTTCACTGCAGGAGGGATTATAATAAAGCTGGAAAAATGTGACTTGGACTAGATTTTTTTGGAAGTGGTTGGCTGTTACAAATGAAACTTCTATGAATATTCATGCACAAGTTTTGTGTGAACATATGCTTACATTTCTCTTTGGTATAAATACATTGGAAAGGAATGGCTGGGTCACATGGTAAGTGCACATTTAACATTTTAAGAAACTGCCAATCTCTTCCAAAGTGGTGGGTCCATTTTTGAATTTCCAACATTAGTGTGTGAGACCTCCAGTTGCTCCATATCCTTGCTAATGTTTTTTATACTTTTTAATTTTAGCGATTCTAGTAGATATTTAATAAAATCTCATTGCGGTTTTAATTGACATTTTTCTAATAACTAGTAATGAGTATATTTTTATGTGCTTATTTGCCATCCATATTTCTTCTTTAGTGAAGTATGAGTTCAAATCATTTGCCCTCTTTTAAAAAAATCAGATTGGCTGTTTTATTGTTGAGTTTTGAGAATTCTGTATATAATCTGCATTCAAGTCCTATATCAAATACGTGATTAGTAAATATTTTCTCCCAGTGTGTTGTCTGTCTTTTATGCTTTTAATATCTTTTGAGGAGCTGATGTTCTTAATTTAAATTTAAAAAATGAAAAAAGAAAGAGAAGAAAACAATTGGGTCCAATATTTAATCCAGGATTCAGATTCTAGGTTGGTGGGTTTTGTTTTCTTTCAATGCTTTCCTTACCCTTTATTTTCTGGTTTTAATATAATATGCCTCTGTATAGTTTTTTGTTCTTTTAAAAAATATTTATCCTGTTTGGTGCTCTCTGAGCTCCCTGCACCTGTGGTTTGGTGTTTGACATTAATTTAGGAAAATTCTCTGTCTTCATTGCTTAAAATTGCTTGTGTTCTTTCTCTTTTGCTTTTCTTTCTAGTATTCCCATTATGAACACCTTTTGTAGTTGTTTCACATTTCTTAGATATTCTGTTCTGTTTTTCCCCAGTCTTTTGCTCTTTGTTTTTCAGTTTTAGAAGTTTCTGTTGTCATATCTTCAAGTACAGAGATTCTTTCTTCAGCCATGTCCACACTATTAAATCAATCTTTATTTCTGTAACAATGTTTTTGAACTCTAGTGTTTCTTTTTTTATTTTTATTTTATTTTTTTAGAATTTCCATCTCTCTGCTTACATTCTCCATCTGTTTTTATACATTGTCTACTTTTTCTGTGAAAGCCCTTAGTATATTAACCTTAGTTATTAAAATTCTTAGTCTGATAATTCTAATATTCCTGCCATATCTGATTCTAGTTCTGATATGATTCAGTCTCTTCAAACTGTGTTGTTTGCTTTTTAGTATGTCTTGAAAGTTTTTGTTGAAAGGTGAACATGATGTACTTAGTAAAAGGAACTGTGGTATACAGACTTTGCATCATGTAGTGGTAAGGTGTGGGGAGAGGGGAAATGCTCTCTGTGAATTAGGTCTCAGTCTTTTGGTGAGCCTGAGCACCTGGACTGTAAATTTCACTACTGCTTCTCCTCCCCCCTCTCCTGCATCCTTGAGGAGACAGGATGGCTAGAGGGGGCTGAAGTTGTGTGTTTCCCTTCCCTCAGGTCAGTAGGCTCTGTTAAAATCCAATAGTTAGGCTTTGGTAAAATGGCTTTTCTTGAGGGCAGATCTTTTCAAAAAAACAGATTACTTTGGTGTATTTCAAATGGTTCCTTTCCCTTTCCCCCTGCTAGAAGCATGAGGGGACCTTTTTCCTGGTATGCACTGTGAGAACCTGGTAGAGCTCCTGAAGGCAAAACTCATAAAAGTGTGCCCTTCCCTTGACCCCCTATTATTGGGTTTTGTGAAATTTTAAACGGTTAGACTTGTCAATTACCATACAGGTTTTCCTCTGTTTTCTGTGGAGGTTTGTGTTTGAGGGTTTCTGATCTGTTTCGTTATGATTCTTTGTATCAGCCTGTTGTTTCCCAGCAGCAGCAGTTTGCTCTGTGATTTCATTTCAATGACTGATCTAAGCAAGAGTTGATTTTTTTCCCCCAAGTTTGCTTTTTACTTGTTGTCAGGATAGAGTAGCGATTTCTAAGCTGCTTATGTGTTAGAAACAGGAAGTCTAACCATTCTGTTTTAAAAGATCAGTAAGTTAGATGACGGCCTTGGCTGGTGTGGCTTGGTTGGAGCCTCATCCTGTGCCCAGAAAGTCTGTGGTTAGACCCTTGGCCAATTGAGGCACGTACAGGGGACAATTAATTGATGTTTCTCTCTCTCTCTCTTCCTTTCCTCTAGAATCAATAAATAAATCCTTGGGTGAAGATTAAAAAAAAAAAAAAAAGTAAGTTAGATGATGAAGCAACTTACTCTGAAGCTAATGGAGCTTACACGTCAAGGCCCTTCCTTGCATGTCTCCTTCCAAGGTCCCGGGTATGGCCCTAGCAATGTGCTCACATGGTCAGATGATTTTGTAAGATCAGCAAACTTTTATGTTGGTTAAGACTCCTGTCTTTACTCAGGTTTTCTCTCCCTCACACTTCCTCTGATGTCAGGCATTTTAGGGATGAAGTAACTGACCAGGAAACTTCTGCTGCCCACATTGTGACACAGACATGTAAGATTAGAAGTCCCATTGTGATGTAAAATGTGTCCTAATGTAGACAGTGGAAAAGGAAAGGCTTTTAAAAATAAGAAGCCAGAAGCTAGTCTACGGAAGATACTTTTGACCATCAGATTTGTAGAATTGTAAGCAGAGCATCCGCTTCTCATTATCACCTAATCAAAATAGTTATTTTCTCCTGTCAGGAATATAATTAATGTTTAATGTAGTGCCTACAATTATAAAGTACCACAGTTTTTTCTTTTTTGGAGGAGATCACACAAAGTAAAGTTTATCCAATCATTTCTGTATTTATAGGTCATAAACTTTAGCAATATTACAAGTAAGTCTCTAGACATACTGCATATAGCATTCTAACATGCCAGGTCGCTTCCTAGGGTATCTAAAATATCTTGTCTTTAGAAAGTTAGGTAGTTCCACATGAAATAGTACATAAAATTGCCAACAATGGAAATACAGACTGAAAAAAAATAAGTGCTCTGATGACAAAATACCTACAGGTATTCATCAACTTAGTAGATGTATGTAGTATGGAATTACTTTGAGTACACATTTATGCAGCCCAACATAATGTTGCAACAACTTAACACTATATTTTAATTCCTTTTTGTATACCTTTTCAAAGAAGCCAAAAAAAAGAGAAAATGTTTATTAAAGAATTTTACCAGGCAATTAATAAAAAAATACTACATTATTTTTCTATCTTATGTGATGTTTAATATATTTATTCATTTGTTGTATTCACTATACAACAAAATTGTATTTTGTTGCCATTTATTTTCTCTTTCTAAACATATATTCATTTTTGTTCTTAATCTTACATTTGTGATTTCCTTAAAAAGTGCCCCTTTTAGTTGAAAAATTTTAGGACCCACAAAAACTTGATCTTCTTAAGGTTAGATAAGCTAAAATGTTTCTGTCCAATGAAAGTCAGGTGTTTTACTGTCAATCATACAGATAATTAAACAAACACACATACTGTCCTTTCTCAGCGATATTCTCCAATATTTATGAGGTAACTGTTTAGCTTTCATTTATGTTGTATATGTTTGGATTATGAATTCACAGAAATTGGGTCAATGGAGAACTTTTAATCCTTCCCCCTTTCTTTTTCCTTGGAAGCATCCAGTGAAAGGTGAGTCAGTGGTTTGAGCCAGTCAGAATAACAGAGGGAAATGGGACTGGATGGAGGACTAAATTTTAAAAAGTGAATATAGCTAGAATCCTACTATTGACAGGTATTAAAAATATAGCTAGGCCCTTGCTGGTTTGGCTCAGTGGATAGAGCGTCGGCCTGTGGACTGAAAGGTCCCAATTCAATTCTGGTCAAGGGCACATGCCCGGATTGTGGGCTTGACCCCCAGTGTGGGGGGCGTGCAGGAGGCAGCCGATCAATGATTCTCTCTTATCATTGATGTTTCTATCTCCCTTTCCCTCTCCCTTACTCTCTGAAATCAATAAAAATATATTGAAAAAAAATATAGCTAGAAGAAATGCAATAAGTCAGAGAAAGACAAATATATGCTTTCACTTATATGTTGAACCTAAAGAAAACTAAACAAACAAAATTGTAACAGACTCATAGATACAGGGAACAGACTGCTGGTTGCCATAGGGGAAGGGTTGGTTGTGGGACTGGGTGAAAGCAGTAAAGGGATGAAGAAGTACAAATTGGCAGTTACAAAATAGTGTGGGGATGTAAAGTACAGCATAAGGAACATAGTCAATAATCTATAATAATAAAAGGGTAATATGCTAATTAGACCGAATGTCCTCCTGGACGTCATCCCAGGTGCCTGCCCACGGCTGGAGGGAAGCCTGGGTCCCAGGTGCCAGAAGGAAGCCGGTGCTGGCAGCCGGGGGAAGGAAGGCCTACTCTTGCATGAATTTTTGTACATTGGGCCTCTAATAGTGTAATAACTATGTATGGTGTCAAGAGGGTACTGGAAGTATCAGGGGGAACACTTTGTAACGTATATGATTGTCTAACCAATATATGGTACATCTGATACTAATACAAAATAATATTGAATGTAAACTATAATTGAAAAAGAAAAGAAAGAATATGAACTTAGAAGAAAGAAAAAAATTACTCATCTAAATATATACATATATGACAGTAGATGCCTAGCAATAACCAACTGAATACAAAGAATCAAAAAAGTTGGAGTTTTAGAAATTAGGAAAGGCAAAAGCGAAGCATCTGTGTAAATAAAACAAACAAAAAACCCCACAAGAAATAAAGGGTGTAGAAGGCAAAAGGTGAACTGAATGGAGGGTGTAGCATTAGGTAGGAAGGTCTCTTGGAAATTATTTGAAAAGAGCAATTGGTTCCCTCCTGCCTAGTTTCCATACGAGGAGTCAAAGCCCCTGGCACTTGTTTTTGTTGAGCCTTAGATTTGGTCTCCCTTTCACTGTACTCACATGTCTAGTGAGCAGAATAACATTGTCCTCTGGTAATTCCCACAGAGGCTTTGCCACTGGATCTCTTTGAAGCTCCTACTCACCTTTCCTTTTGGGGCTTATTTATTTCTGCTTAGGTGGAGCTAGAAGTTGCATTTTCCAACTGGCAGCTCAAGTGTCTGAAGCTCTTTGATGTTTTCATTATTGCAGAACAATGACACTAATCTACAGATTATGAAATATGCACTACAAGGGCACATGGTAGAAAGGATTTAAAAATGTCCCCAAGTGGAGGATAGGATACCAAGTGCTAAAGTAGGCAAGTTAGTAGTCTGATTGGGATCACCAGAATAGCATAAAAAGCTAATAGACTAAAACATCAGAAGCTTCATCATTCATTGTTATGTCTTTTTACAATCCCTCCTATCTTAAGCGATAATAAGATTTATTAGAAATGTTGACAGCAGTCAGGTTAATAAAACAAAATAAAACTAGTACCTAAAAATTGATAATTCTGAGCTTCATTAAGAAATTCTGTAATGGGTCAGGCCTGGCCGGTGTGGCTCAGTGGTTGAGTGTCACTCTATGAACCAGGAGGTTATAGTTCATGTCCTAGTCAGGACACATAGCTGGGTTTTGAACTCACTCCTGAGTGTGCGGTGTGCAGGAGGCAGCAGATCCATGATTCTCTCTCATCATTGGTGCTTTTATCTCTCTCCCTTTCCCTTCCTCTCTGAAATCCATAAAAATATATTTTAAAAAAATGGGTCAGTTTTTAGCAAAATATCCAAAAGTCTCTACATGTCAAATTAGAGCTATAACAATCTGTCTAGTGTCATCTGATGCTTCCTTTGAAAATATTTTGCATTTCTTAGATGCAGGGCACACGTTAACACTTCAGTTTACAATAACATGGACTTACATTTCAGCTACTTTAATTCACATCAATGTCACAATTTGGCAGAAACATTTTCACCCAATTTGTATTTGTTCTGGTCACATTGAAAATTCTATTTTTAGAAAAAGGTGTTTAAAAAAGTACCATAAACACAGATTTTAAAATATGCTATCTTGAAACTTATCAATGTTTTCATATTTCAGTCTCAGGAAGTGAGTTGCTAATTAAATTCTGTGGAAAACTGCTATCTTGCCTGGACTGAAAAAAGAAAAGTAAAAGCAATGTATCCTAGAAAACTTAGAGAAAACTTGTTCCTCTAACTCTTTTCTTTTAGGGGTAAAGAAAATATAAGGGTAGAGAATTATTTATTGTATCCTGCTAGGATTATAGTTCATATATTGAATTAAATTTTGTTCATGTGCTTAGAAGACTCTTCATAAAGAAAGACAAAGGCCCCAAATACCGAGAAATGCTTATTAAATCTAACAACACACCTGCTATGGATTAAATGCCAGTGGCTCTTTGACTCAGGACACTTCTTTTTACATCCCAATATTTCTCTTAACTGAGTTGCATCTTTTTTACTGCAGGAGATCAAGAATAATATGGGAGTTAGATGTGTAGACCAGTTAAAAGCAAAAAAACCTAGACAATTAAACATTTTTTTAAAATAAATCTTTATTGTTCAGATTACAGGTGTTCCTCTTTTTGTTTCCCCCCTTTAGCTCCCCTCCACCTGATTCCCTACCCCAACCTACCCCATGCCCTTACCCCCTGCCACTGTCTTCATCCATAGGAGTAAGATTTTTGTCCAATCTCTTCCCGCACCACTCACACCCGCTTCCCCCTGAGAATTGTCAGTCCACTCCCTTTCTATGTCCCTGATTCTATTATACTCACCAGTCCATTCTGTTCTTCAGATTTTTTATTTACTTGATTTTTAGATTCACTTGTTGGTAGGTATGTATTTGATGTCATTTTGTTGTTCATAATTTTTATCTTTACCTTTTTCTTCTTCTTCCTCTTCTTAAAGAATACCCTTCAGCATTTCATGTGGTCCTGGTTTGGTGGTGATGAACTCCTTTAGCTTTTTCTTATCTGTAAAGCTCTTTATCTGACCTTCAACTTTGAATGATAGCTTTGCTGGGTAGAGTAATCTTGGTTGTAGGTTCTTGCTGTTCATCACTTTGAATATTTCTTGCCACTCCCTTCTGGCCTGCATAGTTTCTGCTGAGAAATCAGCTGACAGTCGTATGGGTACTCCCTTGTAGGTAACTAACCGTTTTTCTCTCGCTGCTTTCAAGATTCTCTCTTTGTCTTTTGCCCTTGGCATTTTAATTATGATGTGTCTTGGTGTGGTCCTCTTTGGATTCCTCTTGTATGGGGTTCTGTGCGCTTCCTGGACTTGTAAGTCTATTTCTTTCACCAGGTAGGGAAAGTTTTCTGTCATTGTTTCTTCTAATAGGTTTTCAGTATTTTGCTCTCTCTCTTCTTCTGGCACCCCAAAAATTCGGATGTTGGTATGCTTAAAGTTGTCCCAGAGACTTCTTACACTATCTTCATATTTTTGGATTCTTTTTTCTTTTTGTTTTTCTGGTTGGGTGTTTTTTGTTTCCTCATATTTCAGATCTTTGGTTTGATTCTTGGGGTACGTTGATCTACAGTTGAGTTTCTGTATATTCTTTATTTTAGACAGTGTATGCTTCATTTCTGACTGGTCCTTTTCCATTTTTTTGGCATTCTCATTAAGATCCTTGAAGGTCTCACTAAGTTCCTCAGAAGTGTCATCAAGTTTCTCAGCGGTTTTTAGAAGATTCTTGAGTAACCTTATAAATGTGGTTCTCTATGTCATCCAGTAGTTTGCTTTCCTCTATTTTCTTTCATTTGTGACATGTTTCTTTGTCTCCGCATTTTGGCTGCTTCCCTGTGTTGATGGAGTGGCTTTGTGTGGTAGGTGTCCTATAGGGGGCAGTAGCTCAGCCTCCCCAATCACCTGATGTGGACGCTCTTGGTAATTGACCTCCAGGCCAATCGACTGTGAGGACTCACTGTGTCTATAATGGAAGAACTACTGTGCTGGAGACACGCTTATGGTGCGGGACTTGTTTCAGTGGGGCTTTGGTGCTCGCTGAGTCTGCCTCTTGAATGTGTCACTTATGGATGTGAGGAGTTGAAATCTGGTTTCTCATACTGACCACTAGGTATACTGGCTTCTGGATCTCCAATGGGGAGCAGGTCAGCTATTGTCTGAGTCCACCCGCAGGAGCTACAGCAAGAGCTACAGTTTTCTCCTCTTTGCTTGGGGTTTGGAGGTTTTGGAGCTGTCTGATCCGGGCTGCAAGTTTGTTAGGTTAAGCTGCGATAGGGCAGTCCATTCATATGCAAAAGCCACTGCTTGGAGCTTGGGTGGGTTTGTAGGATGTGTGGGGCGGGGTCTCAGGGCGTCACTAGGCTAGGGCGTGGCAAACAGCAATGGCTGCTAGTTAGCCGGCTCTGTGTCTCCGACTGTGTCCCGTGCTCTAACGCAGTAAACAATTATTCTTGCGCGCAGCTCTGCAAGCAAGCCCCCCTCACTTTCTGACCTGGTGGCAGACAGTCCAGCTTCTCCCCGTAGGAGTTTGGGTCCCCCGCATCTCCCCAGAAACTGTATTTCAGAGTAATTGGGGGCTTGTCTCCCTTTGGGTTGAAAAAAGCAATGCCTGCTGCCAGCCCGGATCACTCGCCTCCGTACCTCAGCTTTTCAGCACTTGTGCACGTCTCAATGCTCTTTTCTCTTTCCTTCTAGTTGTAGAACTTCCACTCAGCCAGCTTTCCCGTGGTTCTGGGTGATAGACGTTTTGCCTTTTAGTTGTAGTTTTGAAATTGTTGTGCAAGGCAGCAGTTTAGGTGTTTACCTATGCCACCATCTTGGATTCTCACAATTAAACATTTTTAAGAAAAAATTTGAGCTTGCAAAGCTTATGATATTTGCTGCCATAAAACATGATCCCGATTCTTTTGATAACCACGTCATGTATCAATGCCTCAACAACACTAGAACTTTCAGTGGAATTGTTAGAAAAAATAAATCTTACCTTGCCATCTCATGAGAATAAGAAATGAGGTTCTCTTCTGCTAAAGGGAAGATCTTCTAGATCAGTGGTCAGCAAACTGCGGCTCGTGAGCCACATGCAGCTCTTTGGCCCCTTTAGTGTGGCTCTTCCACAAAATACCTTGGCCTGGGCGAGTCTATTTTGAAGAAGTGGCATTAGAAGAAGTTTAAGCTTAAAAAATTAGGCTCTCAAAAGAAATTTCAATCATTGTACTGTTGATATTTGGCTCTGTTGACTAATGAGTTTGCCGACCACTGTCTAGATAAATACCTCACCACTGTAAGTTATTCATTGCAGGTTCTTTTTATAATCCTGGCAGACTCATCATAGAGGCACTTTGGGAGAGGGGAGGGAAAGGACCAGGTGAGGACCCTGACCTAAGACAGAGCTGAAACCAGTGAGGTAATCAACAGCTGAGGTGGAAGCAGCTGGGAGAAAAGTGATCTATCTGGGAAGATAGTGCTATCCTTGGAAGCCAATCTAATGTACAGTAACCTGCAGAGTTTAGGGACTGGGGAAGCTAGGCAGAGGTCAGAGGAAGGTTTTAGGAAAAGGTTCCTGGGCAGCAAAGGAGGGAAAAACCAAAATGACCCAGACACAGTTGCTAAAACATGGCCCAGGTTAACACAGCTGTGGTTGGGGAGGCTGTGGCCTAATGGTTTGGGACATGCAAGGCACAGGACAGCAAACTTAGCAGCCAGATACATCTTAGGCTCTGTTACCTGGGGTCCAAGTCTTAGTTCTATATGCACTCTGCTCTGATAAGAAGTATCCCTGGAACTCAAGTTGTTGGGTCAGGATCTGCCACTGGGAAATTTGGTGATGTCTCTGATAAGGACCACTTATGCGGTCTCCCTGCAGCCACTTCTGGATCACTCCAATCTATAGGGTGTCCCCCCAAAATGTATGCACACTTTGAATAACTATTGATTCCAATGTTTCCTTCTTTGCAGACTTAACCTGCTGGAAGCCAATTTCAGCATGTCATAATTGCAAGAGTTTCATCAAAAAGTTGATGAAACTTGGGGGCTCAACAAGGGCTGAGTCACATATGTTATCACCTGTCTGGAATGGCTAAAGGCATTTCTCCCAAACCTGAATAGGATGATTGTTTGCTGCCAGACAGCTTGGGGCATCTTAATCTACATGTTATTGCCTCCTACTGGCCAAACACCTGAACAGCTGTAGGCTATTCCCCAATCTGACAATGCTCTGTAGGAAACCGTACCCTTGGAAGTGTATATTTCCATCTTGCCTTAGGACAAATTGTGTTAATAAAAAGCAAGGGATCCTGAGACCAGGAGAACTTAGCTCATT
This sequence comes from Corynorhinus townsendii, assembly GCA_026230045.1. Classification (NCBI taxonomy): domain Eukaryota; kingdom Metazoa; phylum Chordata; class Mammalia; order Chiroptera; family Vespertilionidae; genus Corynorhinus; species Corynorhinus townsendii. The sequence continues at coordinate 189,744,862 of JAPDVU010000003.1, forward strand.
CAGCTAGGCTCCTCTGACCCCCAATGCCTTTCAAAATTATCTTTCATCTTTGGACTCTTACTTAATCTACGCACAGCCTTTCTCTTGCTGAACTCTTCTTAATGCTGGAACAAGAACCCTGGCATTAACCCATTGGAATTAATAATTAATCAAAGTGTGTATACATTTTTGGGGGACACCCTGTATTTTTCACCAAGAAGTCAGGAAATCGTCAAAAATATGTCTGATAATTTTACCCCATTTGAATTCCATAACAGAGTTGTTCCTTTTGGCCTTCAGGCTAAAAGCAAACTGATCATGGCCTGAGTGCACTTTACAAATTCACCTAGCCATTCTCCCTGTTGATTTCTGCCCTCCAGCCACCGTTAAAAGCATTTCCAGCCATTTGTTCAGCACCCCTGCTCCTGCTTTACAGTGCCTACTGTACCTGGATTTCTCTTCCCCATTTATATGCAGAAGCAGCAGCTTGTCCTCTAACTTGCAAGCCAAAGGTCACTTTCTCATGGAAGTGGGGACTAGGTGAGATGCTCGGTTTTCGACTCTTTTTTTTTTTTTATTGTTTGAAGTATTACAAATAGTAGTACATAAGTCTCCTTTTTTCCGCCCCATTGACCTCAGTACATGCCTTCACCTGCCTGCTTCCCCTACCCCCCAGTACATGCCTTCACCTGCCTGCCCCCAGTGTCAACTCCTTTGGTTGATCTCTTACAGCCCCCCTCGCCCAACCTCCCCTACCTTCCCACTGTAGTTTGACAGTCTGTTTAATGCTTCTTTGCCTCTGTATCTATTTCCCCCCATTTCTTTCCTTTAAAAAATTTTGCCTCTTCAGACTAGAAATTAACATGTAATAATAAACAAAAAATGTTTGAGTCCCAATTTCAATGTCCAACAGTTCTGAGTCCCCATTTCAATGTCAAAGAGTTCCTTATGTGTACATGTCAGCAATGATATCTGGATGGTGGGCACATGGTGGCAATGCAGGTCCGACCTCTCTGGTTTGGTCCTAGGCAACCTGCAGTGACGCACAGCTGCTGACTGCTCCCGTGGCAAGGCGTCGTCAGCGTCTTCTGTCTCTGGACTGTTTTTCCTCTTGTCTTCGTGGTTGGAGCAGACCTGTCAATTCCTCTCTGCTGCAGGAATCCACATGGTCTTGGAGTTGTTTTCTGAAAATATACAAACATATTCTCGACCAAAAGTTAATAAAGGAATCTTTTCTATATAATTGATTTGGGATCCTTTTTATTTTTGCCCAAACGATTTTCCTTTGTCTTATTTAGACCTCATGTGTGTTTTTCATGGGTGTCTTGCTTTATCCGGGGGGATCCCTGTCCTTCCCGGCTGCAAACTGTCTCACCAGCTGTGCCTCCTTTGCCAGTTTGGGCTGGATTCCACTCATTTCAGCTGCTCCCTCTATTTGCTCCGGGACAAGGCTCTGGACGTGTCCTTCTATTCTGCCGCCATTTTGTCTCTCCCGGTTCTCGACTCTCATGTAGCTCTTCTTTCATCTTCAAAGCAATTACTCCAGTAGTGAGCAAATAATTCTGTGCAATTGGTTGTTTGCCTCCACTGGTGACCAAAAGCTTTACTAGACTAAGACCACATCTGTGTTTCATTTCATTGTGCCAACCTAACATAAGACCTTTTTGCAAAGTAAGTGCTTACTGAATAGTTACTGAATGATTGGGTACTTGGAATGAGGGTTGAGCATCTCATCAGCAGGTCGTAAATCACAATAGAATTAACAGCCTACTGTGCTTGCTTATGTGGCCAGTCCACCTTAATTAAGGAGAGGTCTTAGTAAAGCATCATGTCACATATTACATCAAACAGTACAGCATAACAAAACAACAAAATGGACCATATCTATGACTTACTTTATTTACCACTAAATTAATATTTTCAAATTTCCTTTTTTTTTTGAGTTTGAAAAAAATGCATTACCTATAGAAAATGAAAGAAAGAGAAAAGGCAATAAAATACCACATCAGTATTCTTCAACTGATGTCAAATGAACACGCTGTAATGGTGACTTTTTCCATGTTCATCCAGAAACCACTATGTTTTTCACAAAGTCACATGAGTCAATAAACTGTTGTATCTTTAACAGTCTAAAAACTTTGGAATGTTATAACAGGCCTGTATCTCACCTCCTTGGAATTGAAGTGAAGCAACTGATATTACACCTGTTCACCAACGAGAGTAAAGTATATATAGGATTTCATGCTTGCTATGCCCAAACACTTAAAAATTGCTACATGTGTAGTAGTGGTTGAAAATGGCTGTCCATTCAATTTCTAAAATGTCTCTAAAATTGGTTCTCTCTTTCTACTTCTGTTCATATTCTATGATCACCATGATTTGGACCCTTTGTCATCCATTGCCTGAGCTATTATCACAGTCTAATGAATGGCTTTCTTGTCTTTTATGTCTCCTTTCTCTAATCTTTCCTCCCACCCTGTAGCCAGAATTAACTTTCTGAAATATGGTCTTTTAACTTCTCCACTTAAAGATATTTTATGACTTTCAGTTGCTTATATTAGTAATTTTAAAACTTAAAAACAACAGCTGGGTCCTACTTTTATTTTTATTTTTTAAATTTCTTTATTGATTAAGGTATCACATATTTGTCCTCATCCCCCCATTCCCAATGGGTCCTACTTTTAAATAAAAAATATAAATGAGACATATAACAGAAGTGGAGTGAGGTAGGGTGGAGGGGGCTAGAGATTTGATCTTTTGACCCATCCTGTGCTCCCATTAGGGCATCTCTTTAGAACATGTAAACCCACTGGATGACCTGGTTGACCTCATAAAGATAAATCTTTTCAGAAAAGCATTCATGAGTCTTTACAATCTGACCATACTTTACCTTTCTAGCATAACACCTTGCTAGCCCACCCACATACCTTCTAGCCTGAGATTTGTCACCACTCTCCCACACTCCATGCTTTGTCATTCACTTTTACCTTGGCATATTCTGTTAGTGCTGAGCAGAAAAGCCATTCTCTGCTGGTGAAATTTGGGATGCAGTCTGCAAGTCATCTCTTCTGGAAGGCTTATCAGACTCCCCCAATCAGAGCCCAGCTCTCTCCATCCCCCAATATTGAGTCTGTACTTAAGCCAATGACAGCACTTAGCACGTTGTATTGTCAGTCTCCTTACTTGATGTCAGAAAATATTTTATTCATCTTGGGGAAACTAGTGCATTCCCAACACAATAGCTGCCTTATAATTAGGTGTTTGCTGAGTGCAAGATGATTTTATCTGCTTCTCTCAGGGTGTAAAATTCCTAAGGGTGAATTCAGTATTACTTATTCCTCACTACAACTTCTCTCCAGACTGCAATATAGATTGAATGTCTGTGCCCCTACTCCCAAAAATTCAAAAGTCCTAACTTGTATTTATTTATCTATAAAATATATTTTATTGATTTTTTTTTTTTTTAACAGAGAGGAAGGGAGAGGGATAGAGAGTTAGAAACATCCATCAGCTGCCTCCTGCACACTCACTACTGGGGATGGGCCCGCAACCAAGGTATTTGCCTTTGACTGGAATCGAACCCGGGACCCTTGAGTCCGCAGGCTGCCGCTCTATCCACTGAGCCAAACCGGTTAGGGCGAAGTCCTCACTTTTAATGTGATGATATTTGAAGACATAGGAGGCTTTGGGAGGCAATTAGGTCATGGGGGTGGAGCCCTCATGAATGGGATCAGTACCTTTATAAGAAGATATGTAGGAGAGATGATGTCTCTTTCTCTCTGCCACGTGAGGATGCAGTAAGAAGGTAGCCAGGAAGCAACTTCTCATCAGACACTGAATCTGTGGGCACCTCAATATTGGACTTTCTATGTTCCAGCCTAAAAAAAAAAAAATGTTTGTTGTTTAAGCTATCCAATCTATGGTATTTGTCATAGAAGTCAAGCTGACTAAGACACATACCTACATAATCAAGATGCTGCCTTTCTTTTGTCCTTGATTTGAATAATTATTTCAGCAAGACATGAATATCCCTCTCTTGGGCTTTGGAGCAGACTTTGAATCACTAAGAAGAGTCTAGGGAGACAATGGGGTCACTCCTAAAGAGCTATTGGAGAAAATGTAACAGAATGTCAAGCCTTAAAATAAGAAGTCTTGGAGAGAAAAATTGAGAGACCCAGAATTGTTCTTTTTCATGTGGCATATAGTAAATGGATTTCTCAGAATCCCAAACTCAGGTGTACAAGAAAGGAAAAGTTTTAGATTTTTTTTTTCTAAATTCCAATTTATTATCTCTTAGAGACCCTATTCGTCCTGATGGCAGAAACCACCTTAGTCGATTCTTAGCAAACTCATCACTTCAACTTTTAACTCAGGCAGTTCCCTGGTTGCATTTAAGTAGCCTCACACCTGATTGGTAATTTTCCGGGGTAGAATCCTAAGTTGAAATAATTTCATTTTTGACTGCATTGTAGCTTCCAGAGTTGTTGGACAGTCAATATTATTTTCATTCCTGATCACTTTATATGTGATCTGCATTTTCTCTCTGGGAACTTTTAGGACTTCTTTATTCTCAATATTCTGGAGTTTATAATATGCCTTTGTGTGTGAATGTGTGTTTTATTAGGCTGGTGTGCACTGGGCTTCCAGGTTCCTTCAACCTGAAAACTCACCTCCTTTAGTTCTGGAAACTTTTCTTGGTGTTTCTCTTTGATAATGTCCTCTTATCCATTTTTTTTTGTTCTCTGATTCTGAAACTTCTGTCTCTTGAACGTTGAACTTTCTTACGGATTTTCTCAACTTCTTTTTATATTTTTTACTTATAGGTGGTTTTATTTTCTTTTGGACAACTTCAACTTTATCTTCCAACACTTTTACTGACATTTTTATTTCTACCATATTTTAATTCTAAGAGTTCATCTTCTCTAAGTATTACCTTTAAAAAAGCATCCTGTTCTTATTTAATGGGTGCAATAATTTCTCCTCTCTATCTGGAGATACTAGTATCTTGTTTATGACATTTTCTTTCACTTCTTGTGTTGTATGTCATCGACTTTTCATTTTTTCCTGTTTTGACCTCTACTTCCATATTAGAGCCTTCGTCATACCAATGATCCTTCACTATCTTTTTATACTTTACAGTAAGGCACTGAAATGCTGACTGAAAACTCTGTGTGCACTGGAGGGGCTTGTCAAGGGCTGTCTTCACTGTTGGACGATTAAGATGAAACCTGGCTCTTTCAATGGGGAATGTCTCACTGTCAGCCTCTGTGTTTTTATTGTTTGTTCATTTTTTACCTTGGGTTGGTAAGTTCCGCTAGATTCTCCCATCTCTTCCTTGAGGATCATAGTTAAGGCTACCGCATTCTGGGAAGAAATGGGGGAAAGACACTGAAGATTTTGCCATCCAGACTGGATATTTTTCACCTAGTCCTAGTCTTCATTATGGCATACATCCCCTGCCCCAACTCTGCCCGTTGTCCTCAAGTCTATATTCCCTTTGATTTAGTTTCTCCAAAGAGAAAAATCTTCAGCAACTTCTCTTGGAGTTGCTGACAGGAGTTCATTTAGAGATTTAATTAATTTTTGCATCAGCCTTTCAAGAAATAGTCCTGCATTCTGCCTCACTTGAACATATCCCTCTTCCTTTTAAGATAACTGTTTCTCCAATTGCTAAACCCTTCTGGGGTTTTGTGAAATAATTTATTTACTTGGTTTTCTGTTTCTCTTTGATTTATCATGCAGCTATCTACTTCTGTTAGTGGAGGGGAGAGATCCTTGTCTCCCCTGAGAAAATGAGTGGTTTCTATTTCTGAGGAATTAAAACCTGGAGTTTCCAAAGTCCCATTTCCCTTTGTCCAGTCATAGAAAAAGTGTAGGTGGGGCTTCAGCAGAGCTAAAATCAGAGCCAGTGTCCAGTTTCCTTTCCATGTTGGCAGAGTTCAGTTCAGCACCAGGCTAGCGCAGTTTGTGTTCCCCGCTGTAGCCCATCCATTCATGTGGGGTCCGCAGGGCTACATGGTTATGGAAGAAACATGGGCAAATGCAAGGAAGCCAAGAACAAGGCAAGAGCCAAGTGCAACAAGAGCAACAAGGGAGAACTCCTTTGTTCAGGAGATTATGTACCGGTATTCCCAAATTTTCATGTGCTTGCAGTGGCCATGCCCATTCTGGCCAATGATCTTTGTTTCCAGGCAGGACTGACAGACAAGTACCTTCTCTATGTCACCCCAACTTTACTGAGCATGTGTCTATCTTCCCTTTATTGGTTCCCTGGGAAGTACAAAGTTGAAGCTCCCTGGTGAAACTGCCCAAATGATATGCCTATAATGTCTGCTTTCATCCTTTGCTCTTTCCTATTTATATATATACTAGTGGCCCGGTGCATGATATTTGTGCACTAGGCGGGGGCGGGGGGGGGCCCAGGGTTCCCTCAGCCCAGCCTGCCCCCTCTCACAGATTGGGAGCCCTCACGGGATGTCCTACTGATGGCTTAGGCCTGCTCCCCGTGGTCAGGCTCCCTGTGGTCAGGCTCCCCTAAGCCACAGTCTGGCCTCCCTCTGCGGGAGGCAACTGGGCTGATCAGGGAAAGGCATCAGCCCCATCACCCCGCTGCTGCAGCCACTGCCAGTCACTGCAGCTGCGAAGGTATTTTCATCAACATGGACTCCAGTCCCTTCACCATAAAAAAATGACAACTTTCTTTAGGCAATTTCAAGATGTGTCTTTCATAGGATATGACATTTCTTTCTTTCTTTCTTATTTATTTATTTTTTTATCCTCACCTGAGGATATGTTTCCATTGATTTTTAGAGAGTGTAGAAGAGAGAGAGAGGGAGAGACAGAGAGAAACATCAGTATAAGAGGAACACTTTGATTGGTTGCCTCCTGCATGAGTCCTGACCTGGGCCCTGGCCAGGGAGGAACCTGTAACCTAGGTACATGCCCTTGATCAGAATCAAACCCAGACCCTGCAGTCAGCAGGCTGAGGCTCTATCCACTGAGCCAAACTGACTAGGGCAGGATATGACATTTCTTAGCCCCTCAAGCAGAGGAACTTCATTTTTTTTCTCTCCATGAGTGTGGTGGAAAAACCCTAGATCACCTTCTTGTATTCTTATTACCCAAGTTACCAAGAACACTGCAAGTGGTGGCATACAGGGAGCTTAGCCAATGAGCAGTCAGAAAAGGTGCATATGCTTGAACTGGTTTGGCTCAGTGGATAGTCTTGGCCTGCAGACTGAAGGGTCCCAGGTTTGATTCCTGTTAAGAGCATGTACCTTGGTTGGGGGCACGTCCCCAGTGGGGAGTGTGCAGGAGGCAGCTGATCGATGTTTCTCTCTCATCGATGTTTCTGACACTCTATCCTTCTCCCCTCTTCTCTGTAAAAATCAATAAAATATGTTTTTTAAAAAATAGAAAAGAAAAGGTGCAGGATCCCTTGTGTTGTGTCCACTGGGCTAGGGGCATATCCCCAGCCCCCAAGCCTGGCAGCCCCACATTCGTTGTTTGTCCCGGGACCCCGGCCGCTCAGGGCCTACATGTGGGCCTACAGGCTTGGAGCAGCCTGGGTCCCAAGGATGTTCCCGGGACCCAGGACGCTCGGTGCCCATGTATGCAAATTAACATGCCATCTTTGCTGGGTTAATTTGCATACTCACTCCTGATTGGCTGGTGGGTGTTGCGGAGGTACTGTCAATTTGCATCTTCCTCTTTTATTAGTGTAGAAAAGACTAATATGCAAAGTGTCCCCTTGAGAGTTCGACTGGGATACTGGGAGTTCAATTACTCACTATGATGTGTGCTGACCACCAGGGGGTGGCGAGGAACATGGCGGGCAACCAGTGGCGGTGGTGGGGTGCTGAGGGAGTGAAGGAAGGAGGAGGCAGGGAGGCAGGGAACCTGATCGGTCCTAATTGCTGGCCAGGCCTAGAGACCCTAGCACTGGGCCTCGAGTTATTAAAACTAGCTAGGTACAATGGTATCATTTCCAGTTCTCAAAATGTTTCAAATAAAGTCACTGATCTTGAAGTATTATAATTCTTTTCTTCTCTTTTCCAACCAAGTTTATGGGAAAATTGATCCTATTACAATGGGATTATTTGTTTATACTTCTCTTTCAGAGTAAACTCCAAGACTCTTCAAGGGAGCCTAGTATATAGAAAGTATTGCCATACATATTTATTTCATTGATTACTAGAACTGTACCTGATATTCCTTCAGCATTTCTTATTGCAGCTAGAAGGTAAATACAAAAAATAAATGAATTCATTGCAATTGAACTTTAATTTTAGTTCTGCATATCACAGCTGTCATGGCAAAAGAGTAAAGCTCTTGTTACAGTTTAATTTTTCTCCCTCCCCGCGCCACCGCCCATTAGATTCCACCATTTTTTCTTTGACTCATGATTTAAGGTCCTAATTGCTTGTGCTTTCAGCTTCTGTTGTGTGAATGCCTCCACTTTTTTTTTAATTGGTAGTTTATAAATAATAAATAGCATAGCCCAAATAGCATATTGCTTATTCTCCTAAGAGATTTTACTTGTAAAATATTGCCTTTTTGTGTGAGACTAAATATTGTGTGTGTGTTTTTTTTTAAAGGACAAGGAAAGTATTTAAAATAAAGAGGATGCAAATGAACTACCACCTCCTTTTGTCTTCCCTGGATCCTCCTTCTCCCCTTGACAGGGTCACATTCTAAGGGGGATGCCAGAAGTTAGAAGAAATAATATCAGATAGACACTTTCTTGATGTTATCCCTCAGTTGGCTCTAGCTTTTCATAGTGAGAACCAAATGGATCTCCAGTTTCAGAACTCTGAAAAAATTGCTGCCTTGTCCATCCCACAGCCCCGGGCAATGGATTTCTCCCTGTGGTAGAGCCAGCATCACACCAGTGACTGTGCCTGATGGGAGCTTTCAGAGCTCAGTCTCCCGGCCTTTTATCAGACTCCGAGTACACAGCAGACAGGAGAGTTTCCTTGGTGCTCACTGGAAGTTTAGCCTTTAGGATATTCTTCTTCTTGATCTCACAAACTTTCTAGCTTCTTTGTTGACTTCTGTGATACTTGATTTTTTTTTTTCCGGTCAGTTGACTCCCTGCCTCCCCTCCCACCCCAAATTCAATTTAAAGGTTCAGCCCTTTGTTATTCAGTTCTTAGGGCAACAGCTGTACAAAGAGGCTTTTCTTTGTTGCCAGTGACTGAGCCTGGAAAAGAGGGGGAGAAGCTGTCAACTTCTTTATTAAGGCAGATCCTCCTTTATTTATTTTAGAGAACCATGCCATGTCTCCTAATATTTGATTTTTTTTTCTTTTAAAGTTCTCAGGTTATTGGATTCAGTGAGCTTTAAAATTGTTTAATCCCACCATCTTTCTCCTAATTGCTTCTGTGGACGTAAGAAACATCCAAACCTGTGGAGAATTTTTATGAGTTTATTTGAGCCAAACCGATGACAATTGCTTGGAAGCAAAATCTCAAAGGACTGAGAAAATGCTCCAGAGAATGGCAGCTTTGTGCCTTTTTTATACATTAGAATCAAAGGGGAATACGGTAAGGGGGTTACATGAAATCCATTGGTGATAGATTAGAGAGGTGGCAGAAAACAAAGAGGGGAAATCTCTGAAATTGGAATAAAAGCGAAACAGATAGACATATACTTCTTTTACATTGGTGGGTATAGGACAGTTAACAATTAACATTTACAGCACAGAGAGATGGGATTCAGGGAACAAGGTAATAATGAGAGGCTTTGCTGTCTAATGCTCTTGTGGGAGATTGTGCCCTGAGGGGTCTGGAAAACGCGGATTGCTCTGACATTCCAAAGGCATATCATGGCAGGTGCAGAAAGACAATAGACAAGTTCAGTAAGGTCAAGATTGACCTTTGTCAAGGAAGATGGACAAGGAAATGACACTGCCATGACTCGCTTTTAGTTAGGATGTTTTAATTTCAGGCAATTCTACGTGGTTAGTTTAGGTCTCGGTTTGCAAGGCCCGCCATGCAGGCCTCGCCTGAGCTTGTCAGTTTTAGTATTGTGAGAAGAAACAAGTCATCTTTTCTGTCAAAAAGCAGTTTAGACAGTTGCCATTTTTGGACTGCGTGACTTGGCGGCTACCATGTTGGCCGCATGGCTTGCAGCTCCCCTGGGGGCTGCCATGTTGAAATGGCAAAGGCCAACCCCTCCCTTTGAATTAGCCAATTGAGAAAGACTGTGCACCTGAGCTCCAATCAAGAGTGAGGGACAGGTCACATGCGTAAGAGCTTATAAAGCTGAGCCGACCGCCTGCTCCGTGTGCTAGTGCTTCCAGACCATGTGTGTGCACCCTTCTACGCAGGAGTAAAGCTATTTGCCTTGCTGCTTGGCTCCCAAGTATGTTTTATGTTCTATCAGGACCCCTGAATTTAGGGGCTCGCCTGATTTCTAACAGTATGTGTCCTTTTTTTCATCCACACTTAAAAAACTCTGTTATGAGTGCTTGAGGAACTGGGAACGAATGTAAAACTATAGCAAGCACCTCCACAGAATCACTCTTTTGTCTAGGGTGTCTGAGACCTTTTCTTTCTAATCACAGGTATATGAGACAAAGTTTTTCTCTTCAGACAAGGTGTAATGGGAGCCATACAAACTACCTAACAAAGCAAAACAGCAGCAACGAAAAATATTTCTTTTCATAGTTTCCAGAAAAACAAAGTCATAGCTTCTGAAAGAATACTGGAATCTGTTATTTAACATCTGTTGTGGTCAGAGTTGATAGCAACCAGTTTCTCTCCTTTGATCGAGTGTACAATATCTCTATTTAGGATCATCCCATGGAACAATGAAAAGCGGCCTCATGGCTGGGAGAATACTAATCAAAAGGAACTTGACATTTAGTATGTTTTTGATTATTACTATAAAATAAAACATGCCTTAAAAATTTTGGTTCGCCCTAGCCAGTTTGGCTCAGTGGATAGAGGATTGGCATGGGAACGAAAGGGCCCCAGGTTTGATTCTGGCCAATGGCACATGCCCCAGTTGTGGGCTCAATGCCCCCCAGTAGGGGGCGTGGAGAAAGCAGCCAACCAATGACTCTTTCTCATCATTGATGTTTCTCTCTATCTCTCTCCCTTCCTCTCTGAAATCAATAATATATATATATAGACAGCATATATATATATATATATATATATATATATATATATATATATATGTAGCCCTGCACATGAATCTGTGTGCCAGTAGCTCTCTGCAGGGCCTGGCTGCTCCACGCCTGTTGCCCAGAGGCTCTGCGTGGCCCAGAGGCCCATCTAGGGTGACGATGCAAGCGTTCTGCCAGGCTGCTCATGATGTCTGCTCTCAGCGGCTGCCCCCCAGGACTGAGGGACTCCGGCGGGGCTGGGAGGACTGCGCACTGCCATCTTGTGGCTATGGACACCACCATCTTTGTGACAGAGTGATGGTTAATTTGCATATTACCCTTTTATTAGATAGGATATATACTAGAGGCCCAGTGCATGAAAATTCATGCACCGGAGGGGGGTCCCTCAGCCCGGCCTGTCCCCTCTCATAGTCTGGGAGCCCTCAGGGGAGGGAGGTGATCAGGGGAAGGTGATGCCCCATCACACCTCTGCTGCTGCCACTGCCGGCAGCACAAGCCTCAGCCGGCCCTGGTTACCTGAACCTAGGGCCGGCCCTGTGCGGCTGGGCCCACTGACATCTGAGGCTTGCCTGCACCTTGGGCTGGCCCTGGGCAGCAGGGGGGCTGAGGGGACTGGGGGACTCTGGAGTCAGGCGTGCTGAGGGGACTGGGAGTCGCCATCTTGTGGCTGTGGGTGAAGCCATCTTTGAGGGCGGGCAGTCAATTAGCATATTCCCTATTATTGGCTGTGGGTGCCGCCATCTTTGAGATGATGTGAGGGTCAATTAGCATATTCCCTCTTTATTAGATAGGAAATATATATATATATATATATATATAAAATTTTGGTTAACGTTTTGTTTTCTTCCCCACCCTGCCCTTAACATCCCCAGTCAGGCTCTGCTCTGATCATTGCACCAGCTGCTTGGTATCAGTGAGCTGACATTTAAGTCCTTAAAAGCAATCAACTTAATGTAACACCCCTGTAAATGGTAATTTTATTGGATGTAAGTGCAGTTGGTAAATAGTTTCATGCCTCTTTTTATTGTTATGCACTCTAGATGCTGAGAAAAAAAGATTGTTTTGGTCAGAACTATGTAAGTCTTATTTTTCTTTTGCTCAAAGAAGACTCAATAGGTAGAGAAATAAGTCCTGCAGATGGCCCCATGCAGAAGCCAAGCCAGATGGAGAGCAAGGTGCAGAAATAACACAGAGTGATGAAGATGGCAGGGATGAGGGAGGGGGTATTCTGGAAGGTCAAGTATAAGGATGCAGCTGTTTTCTGGCCAGGTATCTGGCTACCCTTTAACCCATTCTTTTAAAAAATAAGAGAGAGAAGGAAAAGTTTATATAGAATATGAAAAGTTTATTCATATAATAAAAATATGCTACTTTGCTTCAGAATCAGACCTGTGTCACCAAGTAGAATAAACTTTTCCTTTCACTCAAGTAAAATGATTATTACCATCTAATGGGTATTTACTACGTGCCAGGTACAATATGAGGCACAATGTGTGAATTATCTAACTTAATTTTTATCATTATATTAGTTGCATTTTATAAGGGAGAAAATGACCTCAGTGAGGTTAGAAAACTTGCCCAGTAGGAAAGCTGAGTATTCACATCTCTTTGATTGAAGCAATCCTTTATATGAACTCAACAATTTAGCAATAACTCCATATTCACTTCTTTTGAGAACCAGTTGTTTAAGAGAGCAGGCATTTTAAAATAAGGGATACATGTAATCCTTGTTACAGGCAAACAATTCTTTCAATTTAATCATTGTTTGTTGAATGTCTATTACCCAATATTCTGTTAAAACAGGTGCTGGGGACATAGTAAAAGGGAGCAGAATAGACCATCCCAAAATGTTCCATTTTGGCATATGGCTTATTTTGAACTGAAGACAATCAAGGTCCAAATGTCTCAGAAAGAGTTTTTAACCTTCTTAGCTGCCTAAAAGGGAGCCTGATCCAGGAAGAGAACTGTCACAGAGATATGGTGGGCTCTCCCCATATTTCTGTGAATTTTCTTCCTTTCCTTTGAAGCCCCCAAACTTCCCCCTCTTCTCCTTAGCTCAGGATGATAAATAAGCCTCAAGTACCTGACTGTCTGAGAGCCGCACATATGAAGTAAAAAATGAAATTTGGTTTTCTTTTGTTAATTTGTCTTATGTCAATTTCATTATTACACCAGCCAAAAGAACCTAGAAGGGTAGAAGAAAAAATGTCCTCCTCTGTAATAGTGGTTAACAATAGCTGACCAATTCTACAGTTTTGTTATGTAAACCTACAAAATTATTGCAGTCTGCACACTGTACAGATATTTGACTTTGTAGACTTGCTTTTACTGAGTCATATATACAAAGGATCTTCAAATAAGTCTTCTACCCAATTTCATTTCAGATTATATACCAGTACCAGGACGTACAAAAATCATAACATCTAAGAAAGTATTGGATATTTCTAACTCAGATTTTGTCCACATTTCCATGAGGTTTCTTCTCGTGGAGTTTAGTATTAGATTATCAAAGTAAGAATATGGGAAATTGGTTTCTTTTAAAAATTAAAAGCATTTATGTTAATTACCTTGATGGGAACTGCTTTAATTAATCTTCTTTGTAAAGGATTTTCAAAAGCAGATAGGTACTTATTTATTAGGAAATTCAGTCTAGTGATAGGTAAATTTTTGTTTTGTAATGATAAGATTTTAAGCTTAAATGGAGAGGGAAAAAATTTTAATGAATTTCTTACAGCTTTGCTAGTGCCCTTTTCCTTCATTGCTATCACTATAAAAAAAATAAAAAATAAAAATGACCTTTTCTAGTGATGTTTTGCATCAGCAAGAAACACCAAATCTTTGGGAAGTGAGATTATTTTTATTATGTAAAATATTTTTGAATTAATGCAGAGTGCAAGGACTGGAGCAGAGAGAAGTTCTTAATTGATAATGTTCCCAGTAGGGAACTTACCTATTTAAGTATAACATTTCAGAAGCCACAGGGGAGAGGGAGAGTTTGGAAGAAGAAAGAATGCTTTTGAAACTTTGAGTACTTAACAGGTGAAAGGCAATGCCATATATTTGACTATATGTCTCATGTCTCTTCTTGGATCTGCTTTTAAAAAAGGGAACAATGGCCCGGCTGGCATGGCTCAGTGGTTGAGCATCAATCGATGTACCAGGGTTATGGTTCGATTCCCGGTCAGGCCACATGCCCAGGTTGTGGGTTCAATCCCCAGAAGGGGTCATGTAGGAGGCAGCCAACCAATGATTCTTTCTCATCATTGATGTTTCTATCTCTCTTCCTCTCTGAAATCAATAAAATATGTATTTTTTTAGAAAAGAGAATAACCTATGTATATAAAGCCCTAATATGCAAATAGACTGAACGGTGGAACAACCAAACAACTGGTTGCTATGATGTGCGCTGACCACTAGGGGGCACACACGGAACATGGCGGGCATTGGCAGCAGGCAGCAGAACGTGGAACATGGCGGGCATCAGCCGTGGCAGGATGGTGGAGCAGGTGAGCAAGGGCACCAGACCAAGGCGGGGCGTCAGTCGCTGTCATCAGGGCGAGTCTCTGGTGGTTACTGAAAATTCTTTGCTCCCCTGCGCTGTGGCCCTGCTGGGCATTCGTACCTACTGCCGGCGTTGGCCCCACTTGCACCCGCTGCTGGTGCCCCGCACTGGCCCCTATCGCTTGGCACCATCAGCAGGTGCAAGTATGGCTGCTGGCACTGACTGCCCCTCAGGGCTTCTCCACCTCCCCGTGCTCCTGAGGGGCAATTGGGGCCAGCAGCTGTCTCTCACACTCGCTGCCACACCGGCTCTGCTCATACCCACTGTTGGCACCTGGCCCTGGTCCCTATTGCTCAGCGCTGTCAGTGGGTGCAAATGGTGGCTGCCCGCCCTGATTGCCCCTAAGGGTTCTCCACCTCCCCCTGCTCCTGAGGGGCAATCAGCTGCTTGCACCTGCTGCTGGCTCCGGCCCCAATTGCTCTGCACTGTCAGCAGGTGCGAGCAGGGCCGGCGCCATCAGAGTGTGAGAGCAGTGGCAGTGGGGAGCGGGGCTGCTGGCAGCAAGGACCAGGGGGCAGGTGGAGGTGCAGAGGATGGGCTGAAACCTGCCCCTGTGCCCACCGCAGCCTTGTGGATGACAGTTCCTTTCTTTCTTTTTTTTAATATATAAATATATTTCTTTTATTGATTTTAGAGAGGAGGGGAGAGGGAGAGAGAGATAGAAACATCATTGATGAGAGAGAATCATTGATCAGCTGCCTCCTGCATGTCCCCCACTGGGGATAGATCCCGCAACCCAGGCATATGCCCTTGACCAGAATTGAACCTGGGATCCTTCAGTCCTCAGGCTGAGGCTCTATCCACTGAGCCAAACCAGCTAGGGTCTCACAGTTCCTTTCAAGGTGCACAAATTTGTGCACTGGGCCCCTAGTGTACAATAAAGATTTGGAATAATTTCACAACATACTAAAGACATACATAAAAAAACAACAACCCACCAGAGGGACTATCCAGGGAATTAAAACCATAAAGCTCATTTTTTTTTTTTTTGCTAGGATAGGTAACTTCTCCAAAATGTACTTGAAAAGCATTAGGAACTCAACCAACACAGTGAATTCAATGATCCAGTGAATCAAAGAGGCTTCACTGATCACTTTTAACCAATTCTTTGTTTTAAATTAAATTGAACAAACAGCCTTCCTAGGTGGTTTTGATATTGGACTTTTTTTTTTTTTCACTTACTGGAACATAGACTAATCAATACCTATTATCTAAGTTATTAGGGATGCTTGAGACACTTAAATAATTAAAGGAAAGACCTTTGGAATTCAAAGAACTGTGTCATTAACAATAGACATGCATGGAGCTGTTTCTCTGGCCAAGTACACTACATGGGTGCTCCCGTTCAGAGCCTTTGATGACTGCACTGCATTGTCTCACATGAGCAACACGTGTTTTGTGGTGATTAGTTAGTTCTTTTAAATACTCCTGGTTAAACTTCTATATCTTCCTATGTCCACATCTCCAACAAAGAAGGTTTTTCTGACTTAAAGGCCATTTGAATCGAATGGTGGAACATTATATCATTTTAGTTACTTTCTAAGAGCCCCAGTAATACCACCAATGTGAACATTAGCATCTATTATTATTATTTTTTCTTTATTGATTAAGGTATTCCCTATGTATCCTTATTCCTCCATTGCCCTCCCCCCAGCATATATTATTAATCAGAAATAAGTGCACGCAGTCACTTTTTTTTTTTTTTATGTTCCAATGCTAGACAAATGGAAAGTTTTAAACTCATTTCAGGAACTGAAATAGAATTCTCTTCTTATGTGAGTACTTGACACCCTAAGGGAGTTCTGCATTTAAGATAATCTCATAGTTGAAGACAATGCTTGACAGGTTGACCAGGATGCCAAAAACACACATAAACTTTCTTGTTTTCAGCAACTAGTATTTGTATTCGTTGGGGTACTAGCTAAGTGGTTATAACTTGGAGACTTCAAAATAAAGTGGCACAAACTAGATCAAAGCCTATTTCTTTTTTTTCTACTAATCTGGAGGTAGGTGAGCTGACCAGGGTAAGTAGAAGGGTAGGTTCCACAAAGTCATCCAGGGACCGACGTATCCCATCCTTAGGTGAGACCTCTCCTGAGGGTGCCTCACCACCACCAGGTCTATGTTCCCAGAAGGTAAAAGGGGAAGTACAGGGCAAGCGGTTTCATTTAAGGTTGTGACAGTGTTAAACTTCCCCTGAGCCCTGTGATACTGGAAAACAGCAATGGTTAAAGAAATCCCCACACACTCTGTGTTCTGGGAAACAGCTCATTGCATAGAACCACCCTTACCCATGATTCAGATAAGACTTGAGGATGCCCCTTTTGTATATGAATGACAAGGCCAGACACAGACCCTCCAAATTCCCATTCTTTGCCTCCTAAAAGAATGGGATTAGTTGAACTGTTTTGTCTCAAGTGGTCGATGGGAACAAAATTCATATTAACCAAGCTTTGATTAAGATTTCCTCCTTCCCCTCCCTAGGCCCCTCAACTTTGGCCTACCCTCAGCCTGAGCTAGCACACAGCCCTCTTTTTTGTCTCTCCCAGAAAATAGTCTGGACTCAGGGTAAAACATTGCTTGATCCACTATCCAGCCTCGCCACCCTTTCATCCCACTTCCCTACGCCTGCTTCTTTCTAGTCTTGTGTACTCCTCTCTATGGAAGAAAGCCCTTTCTACCTAATACTTGCAGATCTTATGGTCAGAACGTCCACATTATTGCAACAGTTCTTCCCCCATTGCAATAGTCCGCCCCCCCTCCCCTTTGCAATTAACCTTTCACATAAAGTTCAGATTTGTTTTTAATCTCTCTGAAATAAGTAAAAATATATGTATATAAAAGAATATAAAGTGAATAAAATGACTGGAAAATAAGGAACAATAGTAGTAATAATATTTTGTTTCAACTTTATAAACTATAGTACTTGGCATTTGAAACATATCTTTGGATGAAATTACCAGGTGATATTTGTCAGGCAGCTTGGAATGCAGCATAGTACTGCCGGGTGCTGTAGAGAGGAATTACCAAGAGGAGATCCCTGACTGTGCAGTGATTAATGGGAGCAGGCTCGGCCATGAAGTGAAGGGTGTGGCTTGGAGGAGTCTCTGACTGAGCTAGTTCTGGTACTAGAGGGGGGACAATGGCCATCTTAACAAATGACAAGGCTGCTTCCAGTGTGACAGGAGCAGGGCTAAAGTCAGTTTTTTAATCTGCTTTTGTGGGAACTAATGGTAATGTTTACCTTATAAAAGGTTCGTAGCCTCTGAGGAGAAAATGTCCTTTGGAGCCATTTGGAAATGTTCCGTAGATGTATGTTGTTATGGTAATGCGACAAGGCAGCTGTAGAATAAGATTTGTGAAGGGAAAACAAAATCCAATCCTAATGATCACAGCCTGTTCTATCAGTCTCATTTATTTCTCTTCGAAAACCTGGAGGGGTTCCTGGGAAGGGGGAAACATTCAAAACCATGGAGAGGTTGCTCTAGTCTGGATATTCATGGGGTCAAATAGCCTGGTATACAATGAAACTAAAGCATGAAGATCCCTTCTAAGTGTATCGGTATTAAAGCAGCAACTTGAGAGATTTTCTTTAAGAAAGACTCACAAACTAATTAAACAGCAGAGTTTTGTTTGACCAAAAGGTCAAGATGCTTATATAAGTCTTTTAAAATATCCATGTATTTATAAAAATCCCAGAAAATTGTTTTTTGTTATTTGTTTATTTGCTTTGAAATTCCAATTATTGCATTTAGGCCGAGAACTGCTTTGTACAAAAACACATTTCAATTAAATTATTTTAACACCTCCACTTAGGCGTTTATTTGTAGACAGAAATAAGACATTTCAGATGCTGATTGGCCTGATTAATGGCGTTCATCAGGAAGAACCAAGGGATCATAATTAAACACCAAAACTACATGGCCTGTTGGTTTTATGTTGTATAAATTATGTATGAGTTTGGCATTTATATTTCATGAAAAAAATTACAGTGCTATTTTCTCAATGCATTGTCTACATAAAGAATATTAGATGTGTGTGTTGGTGAATAGTAATTTACAGTCCCTGATGTACTATCCTTTTTTTTAATAAGCAAAAAATTCAAACAAATAGTCTCAGCTTGAAGAAACAAGAGGCCCCACCTCTTCTTTCTGCTGGCTGTTCTGTACTACTGCCAGCTATCTATAATAATAAAAGGGTAATATGCTAATTAGACTGGATGCCCTTGTGGACATCCTTCCGGATGAAGCTGGGGCCAGAGCAAAGCTGCCCGGATCCCAGGTGCCTGCTGGTGGCTGGAGGGAAGCAGCCCGGGTCCCGGGTGCCAGAGGGAATCCAGTGCTAGCAGCCAGGGAAGGAAGGCCTACTCTTGCACAAATTTTTGTGCATCGGGCCTCTAGTTTAAGATAAGAACAAATCTAGGCACTGTTACCCTGTGAGGCCTTCTTCCTAGACTTGCGATTTCACAGACTACAAAGGGATGCTCCAAAGTCAGGTGAAAACTAGCTACTTTTTCAGTGTAATAGAGTAGAGACCTTTTGATCTTTCTAGGTAAAGGCATTGAAAATAAAACCAACTATCATCACTATTATTTCAAGCTAGTAAGAGCATAATTACACAATTCAAAATCAAATGTGTTTATCTTCGTAAACAACTCTCTCTATTGTTCTTACTTTTCTTACCTCACCTCCAAACACTTATTTATTCATAGCTGGGCACCAACCTGTGGATCGGCTTTTAGAAACTAAAGGCTTTATGGGTCATTAAACCTTAACTTCCTAGGTAATATTTGTGCATTGTTGGCAAATGGTAACTCCGGGGCCCAAGCTAGCTATTAATAAAAACATGAAGCTTAATTCCCAGTCTCTATGGTGGGGCTCTCCTGCTTGCTGACCAGGCCCATGGCACAGCAACCTTCCTTCAGCTCTTAGAATTTGCAAATCCCTCCTGCTTCAAGGTATCATGATGCTAGTCCTCTGTTCTTAGCATTCTCTCTAGCATTCTTCACCTGCTTAGTCCCTCCTGATCTCTTAGGCCTCAGTTTAAATGTTTATCAAAGAAACCATCCCACATCATCCATCTCAACTAGGCCTCCTTGTTAGGTTTTCTCACAAAACCTGTAGCTTTCCTTTGCTGAACTTAATACACTTCATAGAGTATAAGATCCTTGGAAGTACAGTGCAGAGATATGCTTATCTCTGTATTCTCACCACCCTGCATGTGCTGATCACATAGTTGATGCTCCGTAAACATTTGATGGAGCATACTAATAGTTACTAATTACAGTAGTTCTTCGTTATCGATGGTGTCACTTTCCACTGTTTCAGTTACTTGTGGTTGGTTAACCACGGCCCAAAATATTAAATGCAAAAGTCCAGAAAGAAACAGTTCACAATTTATAAATTCTGCTCTGTCCTGCCTGGAAAATGAATCATTCCTCTGTCCATCATATCCACGTGGTATATACTACCAATTGGTTAGCCACTTAGTAAGGGTCTAGATTATCAGGCTGACTGTCATGCTGTCACAGTGCTCATGTTCAAAAAACCCTTATTTTACTTAATAATGGCCCCTAAGTGCCAGAGTAGTGATGCTGGCAACTTGGATGTGCTAAAAAGGAGCCATAAAGTGCTTCCTTTTCAGTGGTTCTCAACCTTTCTAATGCTGCGACCCTTTAATACAGTTCCTCATGTTGTGGTGACCCCCAACCATAAAATTATTTTCGTTGCTACTTCATAACTGTAATTGTGCTACTGTTATGAATTGTAATGTAAATATCTGTGTTTTCTGATGGTCTTAGGCTCTACAGCAGTGGTTCTCAACCTGTGGATCGCTAGCAGGGTTGCTGCTGTAGAGCCTAAGACCATCAGAAAACACAGATATTTACATTACAATTCATAACAGTAGCACAATTACAGTTATGAAGTAGCAACGAAAATAATTTTATGGTTGGGGGTCACCACAACATGAGGAACTGTATTAAAGGGTCGCAGCATTAGAAAGGTTGAGAACCCCTGCTTTAAGTGAAAAGATGAATACAGCACAATGAGATATTTTGAGAGACCATATTCCGTAACTTTGATTAGAGTATATTGGTATAATTGTCCTGTTTTATTCTTAGTTATTGTTGTTAATCTCTTACTGTGCCTAATTTACAAATTAGACTTTATCATAGGTATGTATGTATAGGAAAAAACACAGTGTATGTAGGACTTGGTACTGAGGTTTCGTGTATCTACTGGGGGTCTTGAAACATAGCCCCTGTGATTAAGGGGTGGACTACTGTATGAAAAAAGGATAATAACAATTACAATGACCATTTATTGAGTGCAGACTTTGTTTCTGGAACTTTATATATAATCATTATCTTTAATCTTTAGAATAAGCCTGGGATGTAGTTCTTTCTATGTTTATTATGTGGATGAAAAAATTGAAGTTCACAGGTTGTTGTTTTTTGTCCCTAGTAAATGACAGAGCCAGAGTTTAACACAAATATGTCCTGTTTCAGCGCTCATGATCTTGGCTCTATAATGCTAAGATATCCTTTTATTGAAGAACAAGGAAATATTAATACACAAAAAATTTCTTATGTTTAATTTGTCAACTAATCATCATACAAAACCATTTATTGTTTCAGTTATCTGTTGATGAATAAAATAAAACTCCAAACCCTTAGTGTCTTAAAGCAACAGTTATTTGTTAGTATTAAAGAGCTACCTATATTTTTAATTTGAGATTTGAAGTTGTTTGCAACTCTCTCTCTCCTATTTAGGACCAATTTCTGAAAATATTCCCCCACAATGTTTTTTGAATGTTCTTATTTTCCCTCTCTTTTGTAGTCTAAACCATGTTGCCTCTTGCATGGCAAAGTGATAGGTTTCTATTTCATTTCTTAAGTCAGGCCCTGCTTCTGTTCACTTTACACATAATTTTCAGAATAGCCTACTTTGATCAGCAATTGCTATATATCATTTCTCTACTTGGTCTAAGATGTCCTATTATTTCCTAGCCTAGCTTTTACATGTCTGGACTTATTACCTCTTACCCTCTCTTCCTCCATAACCTCTTTCTCAATTTTCATTATGATTAGGTGTCGCCTATCTAATCCAGCAGAATATAGCTAATAGATGCCCATTACTATACTCCTCTTGGTAATTTTGCCTCAGTGCTTTTGTCTGACATTTCTACATGGAATGTTCTCCCTAATAATTCATGTCTTCCTTTAATGGTTACCTCAGAAATCACCTGTCCAGGGGAACATATGGAAGACACTATCCATACTACTTAACTTTCTCAGCAGTTATTTAGTTTATATAATTATGATTCTTACAATGATCTATGCATTATGCTAACTGGTCTATATGAATTACTTAATATAATTATTTTGCCAGTACAGTGGATAGTATTGCAGTAGGTCCTCGAGTTACGTCAGAGATCCATTTCTACAGTGTGATGTAATGTGGTTTTAGCTGTAAGTTGGAACCCACCTACACAAGAACCTATGTCACTCACATGGAGCACATACACAGCAGTAATGAAGTGGAACAGTAAGAAAAATTATAAGAAAGATAACAATTCCTGACCTTTACTTGTGGTAAATAAATAACAAAAAACATAAAGCACATATGTACACACATCGAAATGATGGAACATTTTTAATAAATAAAAGGGAGATGGCAACATAACCATGAAACTATGTATGTCGAGTCTAATGTAACCTGAGGACTGCCTGTATTCATATTTTTTAGATAAAGTTTCAGTGAGATTAAAACCTATTGAATTTTTATAGGTAGTGAGAGTGATTATGATGCTTAAAAAATAACTTTAGGTATAACTTATATAAAATGCATAAATTTTAACAGTACAGTTTTATGAGTTTTGGTGTGTGTGTGTATTTTCTGTAATTATCATCCCAAACAAGATATAAGAATATTTCCATAACCCCAAAAGTTTTTCTTATAATGCTTTGTAATGAACTCTCTATCCCAGGCTCAATGACCTGATTTCTGTCACAATAGATTAGTTTTACTTGTTCCAGAACTTCATCTAAATGGAACTATCTACAGTATACATATATATATATAATAGAGAAATATACTAATTAACTGGGACGTTGTAATGGGTCAACCGGACAGGAGGAGGTTGTGCATGCAGCATTGGGGATGGGGCTTCAAGGGCTTCTATGCGCCTGCGCTGGGGGAGGGCCTGATCAGCAGTGGCCACCGCTGCTTCAAGGGCCAGAGAGGGAGGCAGGGCTGGACCGCAGCTGCAGCTGCTGCCGGGCGGGGAGCGAGGCAGGGCTGGACCAGCAACTCAAGGGTGGGTGGCACCACGTGATTTCAAATCGCATGCTGGGCTCCTAGTATAGTATATTCACTTTGTTTTTTGGCTTCTTTTGCTCAGCATTATGGTTTTGAGATTCACTCATGTTGTGTAATTCTTCCCTTTTCATGCTTAGTAATGTTCCATATAATTTGTTTATACATTTACCTGTTGCTAGTCATTGGTTTCCATTTTTTGGCTACTTAAGAAATAGCTGTAATAAAATTTTTTGTAGAAGCTCTTATGTTTACATACATTTTTCTCTTGGAAAAATAGCTAGGAGTAGAAACACTGATTAGAAACTACCAAGCTACTTCTCAAACTACTTACTCCATTTCATATTCCCACCAATATATCAAAATTTCAATAGTTTCACATCCCTGTCAACACTTGGTATTGTCAGTTTTTAAAATTATAGTCATTAGGTAGTAGCTATGTAGTGTTCTCATTTTCATTTTCCTGATGGCTAATGATGTAGGGAATATTTTCATGTGCTTCTCTTCTTTTGAGAAGTTTCTGTTTAAATATTTGGCTATTAAAAAAGTTAAGTCATTTGACTTCATACTGAGCTGGAAGAGTTCTTTATATATTTTAGGTACAAGTGCTTTGTGAAATATGTCAATTATAAATATTTTCTTTTAGTCTGTAGCTTACTTTTTTATTTTCTTAAATATATATATATATATATAAAAACATCCCCACGATTTTCTTGAAGTTTAATTTATTTATTTTTCTCTTATCGGTAGTGTTTTTTTTGTTAATTCTCGCTTGAGGATATTTTCCCATTGATTTTTAGGGAAAGTGGAAGAGAGAGGATACAACAGAGAGAAACATCTATGTAAGAGAAACACATTGATTGGTTGCTTCCTGCATGAGCCCTGACCAGGGCTCGGGCCGGGAAGGAGCCTGCAACCAAGGTGCATGCCATTGATGGCAACTGAACCTGGGACCTTTTGGTCTGCAGGCCGACGCTCTATCCACTGAACCAAGCCGGCTAGGGCTGGCTAGTGTTTTTTGTGTGTGTCTGGGCCTTTGTAATTTTATGAAATCACTAGATTGTGTCTTTCATGAAATTTATTGATTTGATCTGTTTTCTAATTTATTGACATAACTTTTCTTAAGTATATCCTTAATATTATAAAAAACTGTGAAGGGTTGAAACTTTACTCCACTTGCAAGTTAATGAATTTGCCTGCTACAATTTCATGGATGCTGGCAGAAGACACAAGATTCTTGTGTCAGAGATGTTGGGTAATTTATTATTCACAGAAATAGCAGTAATCAGAATAGTAGCATTTCTTCACCACTTCCCCAGATTCTAGCACCATAGGGGGACATGCAGAAGGCCAGATAATACCCACACATGCAGTGGGTTGTACTACAGAAAAAGAGTAAGTTTAGGGAACTCCAAATTTTTCACTGAGCCATAATCATATCTGTAATTTGTTCCAGAGGGAGTCACTATCTATATTTTCCAAGGCTGTAAGCAAGCCTCATATCACTATCAGAATCTTCATCAGAGAGTTCCTGAATTAGCATAGATTAGCATAACATTTAATACCTTTAATAAGTATTCATATAGCACTTATTATTTGCCAGAAACTGGTCTTAGCACTTTGTAAATATCAACTCATTTAATTTTCATGATTTTGTAATGTAGTCATAATTAGCATTCCTATTTTGCTGATGAGGGAAAAGAGGTCCTGAGAGTTTAAATAACTTGCTCAAGGATATGTGGCTAGTAATGGCACAGTCAAATTTAAATCTCAAGCAGTCCAGCTCCAGAGCTTATATATTTTTAAAATTTATTATTATTATTTAGATATGCCAAAGAGAAACTGGAAAGTGCTTCAAGTGAAAAGAGTACAACACAAGATATTTAAAAGAAAGACCATATTCATATTACTTTTATTACAGCATACTAGTATTGTTATAATTGTTCTATTTTATTATCAGTTATTCTTGTTGATCTCTTACTGTGCCTAGTTTATAAGTTAAAGTTCATCATAAGTATGTAGGTAGGTAGAGTCATAATATAATAAGGTTTGGTACTATCTGCAGTTTCAGGCATCCATTGGCAGGTCTTTGGATATATCCCCTGTGGATAAGGAGGGGCTACTATAATAACAATTAGGGAGCCCATTAGCCTGAAAGTCTTTGGAAGTACTCTGGCCAAGGATTCCATTTGGCCCAGTATTCCACCACTTAATGGAGGAGTCTGTTTTCTGATCCAAGCAGAGGTTGAGCTGATTCAACTGCTAAAATATTTTCACATCTGACATTCTTTCAAGATACATGCTTGAGTGCCTAAATTAGGTCTTCCCCAAGCTCAGTGGTTGTATGGCAGTTTTAGTGCGTGCTTACTAATAAAAATTTATATGTGTCACAATATTTGGCCTTATATTTGCTTTTATTTTAACAGCCTACATGTTAGTAGGACTATGGATAGAGTTCTCATCTACTGTTAATTGCCAGAGATCAAAGACATCTGCTAAAAAGAACTAGGGAATTCCAAAAAGCTTAATTGGCTTAGGTCAGTTAGCAATGTCAGGTTTGTCTGACTCTGAACATGTCTGCTTTTGTTCAGATTGTAACTAAGTTGTAATTCTTCCTTCTGCGCTTCCTTTAGAAAATGACAACTCAATTATCCAAAAGGGTAATACAAACACCTGGCAAAAATGTTCAAATTTACAAATGGCTAACAGTTTAAGAGAAGGTACGTCATTCACCCCTGTCTTTCAGTCCTCCTCTGCAAGAGAAATCACTGGCCTTATATATTATCCCAGAAATATTCTATGTATATTGTAGCATGTATTCTTGATTCTTAATGTGTCACTTCGTGTCCCCAAATACATTTTGTGTTCTTTCACACTGTTTAATGTAGTTTCTCAAAAAGAAAACTCTCCACAAAAGCATATTACTATTTTCCATTTGGATAGGATGAATAATCAAGAGAAGAGGGAGTTGGATTAAGTTAAGAGTGGGTGAGATCTTGGTGTCCAAATATCTGAAAACTTTAGGCTCTTAAGTGAAATCACATACACACACACACACACACACACACACACACGGCTAACTTTGAATAAGAACATAGATTGACACATTTATGATTATACTAGAGGCCTGGTGTACAGATTCGTGCACTAGTGGGGGGCGTGGCCTCTGGGGATCGGCCCGCTGTGGGAGTGCTGCTCATCCCAGTCAGCTGAGCTGCTGTGGACCCGCCCTCTGCGTAGACTAATGAGGAAGTTAGTCTGAGCTGGTATTTCGGGGAAATGTCTTGAGTAAAGGCATGTTCTATGTCCTGGAGGAACCTGGCAGAGGGCTTTGCATCCCAAAACCACTTGGTGAATGTCCTTGATGTGTGCTCCAGGATCCTCAGCCATCAGGACAACCTCCTTGAAAGTGGGGGGTGGGGTTCCACAGTCACGTCCCGTCTTGCCATCCGCCTATGACAGCTCCCCGCACTCTTTCTAGAACACACCTTAAAGGGCCTGCATCAGCTGGCGGGGTCAGGCCAGAGTCTGGGTTGTCTCAGGTATTGGGTAGGTACAGAGACTCGGCCTCACTCCGGGCCTGCTAGCGGCTGCTCCTGCTGTGGTAGCTGCCGCTCATCCCACTGCAGTAGCAGTCAGCTGAGCCACGCTCCCACTGTGGGAACGCACTGATCACCAGGGGGCAGCTCCTGCATTGAGCATCTGCCCCCTGGTGGTCAGTGCGTGTCAATAGCGACTGGTTGACCCGTCATTCTGGTTGTTCCACTGTTCAGTTGTTGGACTTTTATATATAGATGCCAAATATCCTCAGATTTCAGTAGCTTTGGTTTCAAATGAGGCCATGATAGCTTATATATTTATTTTGTTAGCTGGTTAATCCACACCTGCATAACCTCTAAGACTTCTCTGTTATTCCTGGGATTCACATGTGCTCACACCATCCCTTTCATGCTATTTCCATTTATGTCTGCTTATTGAGTGCTGCTGACAGCAAGGTGCTTTCAAGTGGCCTCTGTGGGAACTCTGCTTCTCTATATAGCACACTTTCTTGTAACGCTCGCAAATCTGCAAAAATCTCCAATGTACCAAATATTCCTGGGTTGCTCTGTATTTTTATTCTCACATTGGAGCCATGCTGTGTTATTTGCAGAAATGATAAAATGCCCTTTCTTCAGTTCTGCCTTGGACTGTTAGCCTGGGTACCAAGCTCATGAAGGCCCTTGTGTAAACAGCTAGTTCAACCTTTCTCTATAGCCCTTTTGGCTGTGATAGTTCAGATGGAATCCCTGGGGCAGGCCGCAAAATGGACTAGATACTGTCCTTTGCATTTGTTTCTCTTTGGACTCAGGAATCCACGTATAAAATTGTTCTTTTTTTTTTTTTTGTCTCCAATGTCCCATTTGGCTCCTACAAATGCATGTTGAAGCTGGGCAGGGCAGGGATGGGTGTTGCCAACCAAACAACTCCTTCTCAGCCAGGTGACATTATAGTTGGTTTATTTAGTGGAGATATAGAACATGGCTTACCAAAATAGCTGGCATAATATAAGGCTTTACATCCTATTTGATGTTATTTATAACTACAATTTGGAGTATATTTATAATATAAGCATATTTCTTAATCTTTTTAAGTGAAGTATCTTTGAGCACTGGGTTGTAACTAACTGGTTTTATGGTTCACATATTAAGTATATGCTGAGATCAATGGAGACATAGTCTGAATACTGATTTGATAGAAATGCTTCATTGATTTTACTAGAGCTGAGCCAAATTCATTAGCAGCCTAGATTCATTAGGAAGGCACCATTAATTCAAGGACAATAAAATAAAGATTAAATTATTTAATTGTATTTTATAAAGCATTACCCATTAATCAGAATTTAGTGTATTTGGTTTTAAGATTACTGCTCGTTAAACCATGAATCTCTTCAGAGAACACATTTGTTAGTTTACTTACCAAGTTTTTATTTGTGCTAGTGATTGTATTGAGATTTTTGGGACTATCTGAATTCCAGGATGGGTTTTAAAAATCATTACCCTTTCATAGGTAAAGTGCATACCCTCTCCTCCTACAGTTCTGCCTTATTCTAAAGCAGGATAATAGAAAATGGTACAACGGGAAGAGAAGGAAATTCCTTTTCAATGCATCAGAGCTATGCTGTTAGATGAAGATGCTTCATCTGGTCCTGGGCAGAGAGAGGCAGTGTCCTTTTGTTTCTGCATTCTGCACACAAAACAGGCTGGAGGGGATAGAGAAGTGGAATCAGAAAGGATGGGCAAGTGGGTAAGAAATAATGAGAAGAAGAGAAAAAGGAAGAAGGAGACCAGAAAGAAAGACCTGCTGACATTCCTCTGAGCGAGACTCAAAAGGACTGGCTGTGACTCCAGGAAATGTAAAAGGCCATTTTCCCCATCTCTACAAGCTGGGTTTATCCTTGTTGTTTTCGTAACATATTTATTTGTGTGCAGTGTGCTTATCAGCTGAGGTAGTGCTTAGGCATCTTGGGGTCTTCATAACCCTCAAAATCCCCACCAGAATTTTGAAGCCTCTTAAGCAGCCTACGTGAAAACAGTGTGTTAATCAGGCAAATAACACTTTTTTTCCAACTTTTTTTCTTTATTGAGTAAGGTATTACATATGTGTCCTTATCCCCCCATGCAAATAACACTTTAAACAAAGTCACCCATGATCCCCCTGCCCCTACAGCCAGATTTCTCAATCCCTTCTTTGTAGAAATTCTATAGTTTACTTATTCCACTCTACACTTAATGGTACACCTGAAGGGTTATAGCACATGAATAAAACACAGTGTCTTCCTTTTGAATTATACAATTTAGAAAAAAGAAATGACATTACACAAATAGCTAAAATCAGAAAATAACGCTTATTAACTACTGTTATATGCAGGGAACAGTGTTAAAAGGAATGTGGAGATTTGAAAGATATTGTAAGCTTGACTCATTTGAAGTATGGGTCAAGGGAAAAGAAGAATTAAACATATGGGGGTTAAATTCCAGAGGTCATGTTTAAAATGGTGGTGTAGAAAAAGATCGTCCCATGGATACAGTACAACTACAATTACATATAAAACAAGTCTCTCTGAAAAAGACCCAAAGACTAGCAGAACAGCCATTCCACAATGAAGATAAAGCAATACTGAGATGGATAGGAAGGGCAGAGATGTGGTCTTGTCAGGACCCATAGCCTCTGTGTGGTGACCTGCCAGCAGGAGAGAGGTGAAAATTATGCAGTTCCTCACCAATGAGTGAGGGGTTTGAGCCCCACAGCAGGCATCCCAAGGCTAGGGGACCTCCACCAGTGGGATTTACGTATGTCTGGGAGGACCACAGGGTTTTAGGAAACTGAGACTTCACTTTTAAATGGTTCATGCACAGACTCACTCACTCTTGAGTCACAGAGCAGAGGCAGCAGTTTAAAAAGTGCCTGGGCCATATGTGAAGGAGCATCATTGACTGATCTTAGTGTGTGTGCATAGGGGCAGGATCTTGGAATCTTCTGGGAAAGGAGGCATTGATGGGTGTCAGTTTTTAACTCTCTTTCTATCCTGTTTCTAGCGTTGGCAATCCTATCTAATAAAAAGGTAATATGCAAATTAACCATCACTCTGTCACAAAGATGGCGACACCCAGTCCCCTCAGCCTCATCAGAATCCCCCAGTCCTGTGAGGGCTGCCACTGAGAGCGGGCAATGTGAGCGGCCTGGCGGAATGCTTGCTTTGTTGCTGTGGCAATGGAGGGCCTCTGGGCAGCCGGCACAGAGTGCCTGGGGCGAGATGCTTGCTTCATTGCCACAGTGATGCTCCAGCCGCAGAGGGCCTCTGGGGGATGGGGGACCAGCCTGCAGCCTCCATGGCGGAGCACAGGCCTGGAGAGGAGACGGTGGGCCCTCCTCCCATGGAAGCAGTGCGGCTCCCTCCTGGCGCCCACGCTCACTTCTGCCTCCCATGGAAGCTGCACAGCTCCCAGCTCCTGTAGAAGCAGCACAGCTCCCGGTGGCACGCTGCGGGTTCCTGGCCTACTGCGCGCAATATCGCGTTATGGGCTGCTAGTCAATTATAAAGAGAAAAATGGAAAATCAGAATATGTGAGACTAAACTATTGAACAACTAATGGGTCAATGAAGAAATCAAGGAGGAAATAAAAAATACTTCAAGATTAAATATAAATGGAACTACAACACTCCTAAATCTATGGTATGCAGCGAAATTAGTTATAGGAGGGGATTTCATGGTGATCCAGGCCTACCTCAAGAAAAAAGAAAGATCTCAAAAAATCTATCTCTACCTAAAGGAACTAGAAAAAGAAAAACAAACCCTAAAGTTAGTGGAAGAAAGGGAAATAATAAAGATCAGATCTGAAATAAATGAAATAGAGAATAAAAACAAAATCGAAAAGATCAATGAAACCAAGAGCTGGTTCTTCAAAAAGATACATAAAATCAACAAACTCAACAAAAACAGGGCTCAAAGAAATAAAATTAGAAATAAAAGAGAAATTGCAACTGATATCACAGAAATACAAAAGGTCATAAAGGCTACTATGAACAATTATATGCCAATGAATTGGACAACCTAGAACTGGATAAATTCCAATAAATATCTTCTAATATTGAATCATAAAGAAATACAAAGTCTGAATAGACTGATTACTAGTAAGGAGATTAAATCAGTGATTAAAAACCTCTCAGCAGGTAGAAGTCCAGGACCAGATGTCTTCATTGGTGAATTCTACCCAACATTGAAAGATAATTAAATACTTATCCTTCTCAAACTATTCTAAAATATTGGAGAAGAGGGAGTGCCTCCAAACTCATTTCACAAAGCTGGCATTACCCTGATACCAAAAGCCAACAAGGATACCATAAAAAAGAAAATTACAGGCCTGTTTCCCTGATGAACATAGATGCAAAAAATCTTCAACAAAGTGTTAGCAATCTGAATTTGATAATACATTAATACATTAATCATACATTAATTCAATAATACATATACCATTATCAAGTGGAATTTGTTCCAGGGATGCAAGGATGGTTCAAAATCTGCAAATCAATCAACATGATATACTCCATTAACAAAACAAAAGATAAAAATCATAGGCTCCTCAACCGGTACAGCCACTATTGAAAACTGTATGGAGGGATTCCTCAAAAAATTAAGAATAGAACTACCATATGGCTCAGCCATACCACTTCTGGGTATTTATCCAAAGAATACAGAAATAATAGATAAAAAAGATGTATGCAACCCTACATTCAATACAGCATTATTTACAATAGCCAAATATGGAAAAAAACAAACAAACCTAAGTGCCCATTGAAGGATAAATGGATAAAGAAGCAGTGGTATAGAAAAAGGAGTGATATACACACACATACACAACGGAATACTACTCACCCATAAAAAGAAGGAAATCTTGAGTAATATATGTTAGACTGAGATAGACAAATACTGTATGCTTTCATTTATATGTGAAATCTTTTTAAAAATGACCAAAAATAAGACCCAAATAAAACAAACTCATAGATACTGATTAGTGGCTACCTGAGGGAATGGAGATTGGGTAGAGGCCAAAATTAGACTTACAGTGGTAAACACTATGTAGTGCATACAATATTCAACTATAATGTTGTACACCTGAAATATATATAATCTTGTATGCAGATTTTATCACAATAAAAAATAATTCCTAGGCTGCACCCCTAGAGGTTCTGCACCCCAAGCATGTTGTGGGCCCCGGTGATTTTATTGTGCAGCTAGGGTCGAGAAATCACTCATTACCAAGTGCAAACTACTAGTCAACACATTCTTGTTAATTTATTGATTAACATGCTTAGGGACTCTATGAAGCCTCTCAGTCTCCCCATCTTTTTATTAATAAACCCCCTTTTCTCTGGAAAACAACAGCAGCAGCAGCAGGAACACCACTGTAAAGTTTTGTGTCAGGTCGATCTGAAAGTTAATTATGTCGGTAATAGAAATAGGTCATGTGGCGTAGTTGTCTGGGGGAAGAATAAGAGGATCTTCATTAGTGATGTGTTAAGTCGGAGGAATAAAGGGACATATTGCTGTAGATATAGAGTGGACATTTAAATGTTTGGGACCGGAGAGAGCATAAGAATGTTCTAAGCTAGAGGCACAGATTTGGTGTCACCGGACATGGGTGAAACCTGCCCCTCTGATAGGATGATAGATGGAGTTACAAAGCCAGACAGCAGAGAAGGGGTGGAACATTGAAGCATATGTTTAGCAGATTAGAGGAGGAAGAAACGATACAAATGAAACAAAAGAACAAGGATAGTAACCTTTTTACCCAAGTCAAATGAGAAAGGAGGGAAAAAAGAGGGAAGGAATCAAGTGTGAGAAATGTGGCTGCAAAGTAAAAAAGGATGAGTCCTGAGTAACGTCCATTAGGTTTGATCGGAGGTTATTGGTGCTGGAAGAGTGGATGGGAGAATGGAGCCAGATTGTATCGGATGAAGGAGTGATGAGTAGAGAGGAAGTAGAAGCTATGGGTGCAAATTTCAAAAGGATTGTTGCTGGAGCATATGTGTTGCATGAGTGAGTAGATTTAAGCTTTGTTTTATTTGCATGTTAAAGCTCACCAATGGTGAGCAAGATGAACAATTAAAATGGTTTTCAGGTGCTGTGAAACAGTAATTATTTAAAACTAGAGGCCTGTTCCAGGAAGATTCCTGCAAGAATAGGGCTTCCTGCAGCCAGAGCGAAGCAGAGAAGGGAGCCTGGGTGGGCTTCCCTCCAGTCTCTGCCGCCCCGCCTGCTTCTCCGCAGCTTCACTCCCTTCTGCAGCACTTGGCTTCCTTCTCTTCAGTCTTCGCTCGGTGCCTGTGTATGAAAATTAACCGCCATCTTTGTGGGTTAATTTGCATACTTGCTCTGATTGGCTGGTAGGCGTAGCAGAGGGACAGTCAATTTGCATGTTTTCTCTTTTGTTAGTGTAGATGTTTTGGTTGCTGTGAAACACTAATTTGTCTATCAGAAGAG
Organism: Corynorhinus townsendii; assembly: GCA_026230045.1. NCBI lineage: Eukaryota > Metazoa > Chordata > Mammalia > Chiroptera > Vespertilionidae > Corynorhinus > Corynorhinus townsendii. The sequence goes on from JAPDVU010000003.1 coordinate 189,777,876, forward strand.
AATTGGTGTTAGAATTGTTTTTGTGGAGAAATGTTAAATCACTTGTAAAAGGTATGTAGAACATTTTTTTTTTAAAAAAACGAGGCAATGGTGTGTGTTTTTATTTTATTTTTTTTATTTTTATTTTTATTTTTTTATTTTTATTTTTTTTCTTAATTAAATCTTTATTGTTCAGATTATTACAGGTGTTCCACTTTTTTTCCCCCCATAGCTCCCCTCCACCTGATTCCCCACCCCACCCCATGCCCTTACCCCCCGCCACTGTCTTCATCCATAGGAGTAAGATTTTTGTCCAATCTCTTCCCGCACCCCTCACACTTGCTTCCCCTGAGAATCGTCAGTCCACTCCCTTTCTATGTCCCTGATTCTATTATATTCACCAGTCCATTCTGTTCTTCAGATTTTTTATTCACTTGATTTTTAGATTCACTTGTTGGTAGGTATGTATTTGATGTCATTTTGTTGTTCATAATTTTTATCTTTACCTTTTTCTTCTTCTTCTTCTTCTTAAAGAATACCCTTCAGCATTTCATGTAATCCTGGTTTGGTGGCGATGAACTCCTTTAGCTTTTTCTTGTCTGTGAAGCTCTTTATCTGACCTTCAACTCTGAATGATAGCTTTGCTGGGTAGAGTAATCTTGGTTGTAGGTTCTTGCTGTTCATCACTTTGAATATTTCTTGCCACTCCCTTCTGGCCTGCATAGTTTCTGCCGAGAAATCAGCTGACAGTCGTATGGGTACTCCCTTGTAGGTAATTAACTGTTTTTCTCTTGCTGCTTTTAATATTCTCTCTTTGTCTTTTGCCCTTGGCATTTTAATTATGATGTGTCTTGGTGTGGTCCTCTTTGGGTTCCTCTTGTATGGGGTTCTGTGCGCTTCCTGAACTTGTAAGTCTATTTCTTTCACCAGGTAGGGAAAGTTTTCTGTCATTATTTCTTCTAATAGGTTTTCAATATTTTGCTCTCTCCCTTCTTCTGGCACCCCAAAAATTCGGATGTTGTTTCGCTTAAAGTTGTCCCAGAGGCTCCTTACATTATCTTCATATTTTTGGATTCTTTTTTCTTTTTGTTTTTCTGGTTGGATGTTTTTTGTTTCCACATATTTCAGATCTTTGGTTTGATTCTTGGGGTATGTTGATCTACAGTTGAGTTTCTGTATATTCTTTATTTCAGACAGTGTATGCTTCATTTCTGACTGATCCTTTTCCATTTTTTTGGCATTCTCATTAAGGTCCTTGAAGGTCTCACTAAGCTCCTCAGAAGTGTCATCAAGTTTCTCGGCGGTTTTTAGAAGATTCTTGAGTAACCTTATAAATGTGATTCTGAACTCTATGTCATCCAGTAGTTTGCTTTCCTCCGTTTCTTTCATTCGTGACATGTTTCTTTGTTTCTGCATTTTGGCTGCTTCCCTGTGTTGATGGAGTGGCTTTGTGTGGTAGGTGACCTATAGGGGGCAGTAGCTCAGCCTCCCCAATCACCTGATGTGGATGCTCTTGGTACACCTCTTTGTGGGCTGAGTGCAAAGTCTTGGTGTAGTTAAGCCTGAATTGCTGTTGGTACGCTGGGAGGAATTGACCTCCAGGCCAATTAGCTGTGAGCACTCCCTGTGTCTATAATGGAAGAAGTGCTGCGCTGAAGACACGCTTATGGGGCAGGACTTGTTTCAGTGGGGCTTTGGTGCTCACTGAGTCTGCCTCTTGAATGTGTCACTTATGGATGTGAGGAGTTGAAATCTGGTATCTCACACTGACCACTAGGTACACTGGCTTCTGGATCTCCAATGGGGTGCAGGTCAGCTACTGTCTGAGGCCACTCAGCAGGAGCTACAGTGAGAGCTGCAGTGTTCTCCTGTTTGCTTGGGGTTTGGAGGTTTTGGAGCTGTCTGACCCGGGCTGCAAGTTTTCTAGGTTAAGCTGCGATAGGGCAGGCTTTCTTATGCTAATTGAGCTGCTTGGAGCTTGGGTGGGTTTGTAGGTTGTGTGGGGCGGGGTCTCAGGGCGTCACTAGGTTAGGGCATGGCAAACAGCAATGGCTGCTAGTAAGCCCGCTCTGTGTCCCGACCGTGTCCTGGAATCCTGTGCCCCAGTGCCGTAAACAATTATTCCTGCGCGCAGCTCTGCTAGCAAGCCACTCTCACTGGCAGACAGTCCAGCTTCTCCCCGTAGGAGCTTGGGTCCCCCGCGTCTCCCCAGAGACTGGATTTCAGAGTAATCGGGGGCTTGTCTCCGTTGGGGTTGAAAAAAGCAACGCACCCAGTCGCCCGCCGCCAGCCCGGACCACGCGCCTCCGTACCTCAGCTTTTCAGCGCTTGTGCACATCTCAATGCTCTTTTCTCTTTCCTTCTAGCTGTAGAACTTCCACTCAGCCAGCTTTCCCGTGGTTCTGGGTGATAGACGTTCTATCCTTTAGTTGCAGTTTAAATTGTTGTGGGAGGCAGCAGTTCAGGTGTTTACCTATGCCGCCATCTTGGATTCCTCCCTGGTGTGTGTTTTTAAATCCTGTATGTGCCTTATCTGAATTGCTCTGAGATATCAAAGGCATGAGTTATAGCTTAGGGGGAAGTAATTTTATATTATTTTATAACAGGGATAAAAAGGTAGTTTTGATTTCAAGTTCCTTGACCCAAAAATCAGATAATTAAACTACCCATTTTCCAGTATTATTTTTTAGGGACTAGGTTTCCAAGGTCTGCAAACTTATTAAGAAATAGACCTTTGATATGATTTTTTTTCAAATACATTCGATTTCTGGAAATAACTAGAATTCTAATGCAAAAGAAACTTAATTTCAAAAGGATAAAAGTTCTAAATGTTTAGTTGTTCTTGTGAGTTTTCAAGCTGAATTGAAAATATAATGATGAGAAAAATCTAATTTGTCATAATTAGTTAGAAGACACTTAACATAGTCTAGGAAAAAATACAAACTAATTTTAAACAAGAATATATATCAGCCTTGTGCATAGGGAATCTTGATTTTAGTGAACTAGTTTTGGGATCTTTACAATCCTCCTCTTGAATCTGTAATACTGCAATCAAAAGCATGCCAAGAATAGTAGGGGACAGGGCTATTTTTCTAGACAGACATCACATGGAGAGAAAACCTAGCTGGAAACAGGCTGAAAATTCTTCAAGGCAAATTTTGAAGCAAAATTAGTCTCACTCTTGAGCTCTATAGCATGTAAGAAAGCTAGGGTACTCATTTTAATCTTTTCTGTTCTCTAAGGAATAATCCAAAGTACTGAACAAAAAATAAATAGGTAAATGTTATGGTCTATAAATTATACCTCAATAAAGCACACAAACAGAAAACCTGACAAAGTACTGTAGACAGCGCCTGGGAAGGCACTTGGGCATTATTTAATTATTGTCAGCTGAACCCAAGGTGACAGGCAAAGCCACGCCCTTGCCAAAAGGGCAAGGGTGTTGTCAGCTTGACCTTTATTTCAGCCTGTGGTGTGGGGAAGTGGTTTTGATATCTAAATCCAGCCTAGCACCAGGAATTCTCAGGGCCTACTCAAGAATGCAAATAATCTCCTTTTGTCTTGACCTTTTGGTGAAACTTCCTGGTATTTGGGATATAAAATAAACTCGCTGGATTGGCTCTGGGTCACTGTTGGTGTCTCTCCATCAGAAGAGGATGGTGGTCCCACCTGGTCCCAGCTTTTTCCTTCTATCTCTGTGTCTTGTCTCTTTTATTTCTCAATCCCCAGCTGCCCCTACTCAGGAACTGGACTTGCTCTCTTTCTGTGTTGGATGTGGAAAGAGAGAAATACCTACAAGTACCAAACAGATATGAAAATTGTCATTCCTCATGAATGCACAATATATGATCTACAGGAAACATTTGCATTGCGATATCACACATAGATGACAAATACCTTAAAATATCTATTACTTATTTTTACAAGGAGGCAAGGGTTGACTTTCTCCACTGTGGGCAGGAAGCAATTAGTTAGGGTGTCAGATACCTGGGTTTGCATCCAGCTACCCTCTTTACTACTATGTGACCTGGCAAGATTCTTTTTTGACTATCAGTTTCCACAGGTGAAAAATGAGGAAATATGTGTCTCACAGGATTGCAGTGAAGATTGAATGAGACAACAGATATGCAGCTCCTGACTCAAAGAGCACCTCTTTGGTGATCTTCCATGCATTTGTTTTCTTATTAAATGCACAAGTAAAACCAGGAGGTTTTCAGTTACTTACTTCACTTAGCAGAAGCTTTAATTAAACAGTCTACTTTGTGTCAGTACGGAAACTTTATTCTTGCATATCTACTCCCAATGTGCCCCTTGCTACAGAATCCATACTTTCTTTTTCACACATAGAAGAGACTTAGGTTGAATCATCTGAAATTGCTGATATTTAACATTGTTTTTGGCCTATGAAAATGACAGTTTCATATGATTCAATCTAATAAATCCTATTCAATCTATAAAGTCTGGGACACTGATCTTTTCCTGCCACATTCCCTAGGCCATTTTTTGGGGGGTCATTCATGTATATTGTTTTATATTGTTGGTGATATTTTCATGTGAATGTGTCTTGTTTTCTTAACTACTTTGTATATTCCTTGAGGTTGTTCATTTTCTATTTTCCATTGTGGTAACTGGCATAATGCGTTCTGTATAATAGTTGCTGAGTAAATTTTTTATGATGCCAGTAATAATAATAAATAATTTATAATAATATATAATAGTTGACCTGAGTGCTCTGAGAATAAAAAATTTATACTGTGCTTTCTTCCAACATTTAACCTTTTCATCTATGTGTCTCCCATCAAAGAAGAATTTCTTTGGTTTTGAGAAATCTTCTATTGATAATGTATATAATAATAATGCTGTCCTTGGTGCATAAAAACGATGCTAGTGATCACTAGTGTAGCTTGTGTCTTAGGCTTTGTCCCACTAAAAGTCCTGTAGTTTCATTAATCATTATGCTATCTCTTTAGGTTCCACTAGGAGAGTTAGTAGGTTAGCCAAGATGAGGGGGAACAAAGTTAAATGAGTTAATCCATGTGGGAATTGATCACTGGTATTTGGCATGATTTATATTGCACTTTAATCAGCAGATAAAATGAGCTCCAAATAGAGCTTATTTAAGACACAAATATTGTATATATATATATATATTTTAAGATTCGAATTTCGTATTTTCAATAAGAATGTTGAAGGAGGAATCAGGATTGTATGTCCCACAGGACTGGAGCTGGCAGAAAAATTCTTTTGTATGAAGTCAGGTTTGATAACACTGAGGGAATGTGAAAATCAAGAGCTGAGCCTGAAAGTTAAAGGAAGGGGTCTGAGTGAGTCACCAAAATGAGCAGCAGGGCTTACGCCAGGGCATTGCTGAAGTCTGCAGGAGTCAATGAAACTTTCTACCCTGAGTTCCGTTTTATTAGTAACTATGAATGTGAAATGTGCTCAAGGCATAAGTAGTTCCTGCTCTTTCTCCCAATGAATCAGCCTGATTTGGCCCATGGCAAACAGAACAGCTGGGCACCTGCAGAGCAGGCCCTGCGCCTCGCGGAGGAGAGAAGACTGGTAGCCTGACTGACTAAGAGAACAGAAAGCTTGGAGGAGGGGCCCCCTCCAAGAACAGCTTGAGCCTTTCAGTCTGAGCCACGAGTTACACAATTTTGCACCTTGCAAGACAGACTTTTCTTCACCACTTTAGTGAAGCTACTTTCTTGATGGTTACCCCAAATCCTGCTTTATTGGTCAGTATGGGATCAATCTCAGCCACTTAAAACTGCAGAGCTTTGCCCGGCTGGTGTGGCTCAGTGGTTGAGCATAGACTTATGAACTAGAAGATCACAGTTCGATTCCCAGTGTGGGGCATGCAGGAGGCAGCCAATCAATGATTCTCTCTCATCATTGATGTTTCTATCTCTTTCTCCCTCCCCCTCCCTCTCTGAAATCAATAAAAACATATTTAAAAAACAAAAAACTGCAGAGCTTTGCCTCTCATGCATCCTATACAAATGATCACTGCGACATTTTAGGGCTACTGGGGTGCTGCTCCATGGCATGGTCACTGAGATCCAGGCGGAAGAAGCAGCGCATATTTGGAACATCGCAGGTTGCCTGGGCAAAGGAAAAGAGAATTCTACAAGGTTTTGCTCTAGCCAGGTACATATTCTGGCCTGGAAATGTGTGACATGCCACTTTTGCTGAAACTCATTGGCTCAATCAAATCTAGTCACGTGGCCCCATCTTACATAAAGGGGTCAGTTGAGAAAGTACAAACCCACCATGTGCCCAGAAGGAGGAAGAATGGAAATAAATTCAGTAAACTATCAGGTTTCCTTATTATCAAGTCAAATACATTTTTCTGTCTCTTCATTCTCCTTTATTCTTCTGTAGCATTTTGGTATTATTGACTCACTCCTTGCCACAGCTAAGAGCCTGCTGCATGACTCTAGCTGAGTGTTTTGCCAATACCTCAAACTCGTGTGTACAAATAATAAAATAAAATAAAATAAAATAAAATAAAATAAAATAAAATCATCATCATCATTGGCCTTCCTGACTCCTCCTGGCTAATTCCAACCCCTTCATTTGTATTATTTATTTCTGCTTATGGTACCATTTTTCCTATCACTGGATTTTGAATCCTTATGTATTTTTAATTTCCCTTCCTTCAATAATTGCTTCCATCATACCCAGTGCCAAATCCTGGTTATTTCCATGTTCCTAATGTTTCCTGAATATGTTTCCATCCTCACTGAAATCTTGCATATGAGCTATCATGAAAGCCTCATTTTGGCTGCTTTTATCCAGATTCCCTATTGCCAGTGGGTCCCATGCCACTGCCAGTTTTAGGGCCCCAGAGTTGGAATCAGGTCATTGCTGTACTTAAAAAAAAATTCTAAAAATCCCCTGTTTCTTAGAAGATAAAGATTAAATTATTTATTTAGTATTCTTGGCCCTCCATTATCCAGTTTTGACCTATCTTTCTGGAATGTTCTCTCAGTTTTACCTGTAAGCTCCAGACCAAACGTCACTTTTTCCATAAATCACTTTTGATCATACGAACTGAACATGAACTCTCTGTCCTTTGTAAGACCATGACGTTTTTTAAATTTCATTATGCTTATGATCCATCTTATTAGGCCTACTAATGATTCCTTATTGATATTGTGGCTTTTTTTTAATATGTCTCAACTTCAGTACATCATATGCTACACAGCAATGTTTTGGTCAATGACAGACCGACTGCATATACCATGGGGGTCCCCTCAGATTATAATGCAGCTGTAAAATTCCTATCGCCTAGTGACGCTGTGGCTGTCATAATGTCATAGCACAATGCATTACTCAGTTATTAATATAGGGATAAGGATATAAAAAAAAAGAATTTTGCAGAGCTGTACAACGTGTTTGTGTTCTAAGCTAAGTGTTATTACAAAAGAGTGAAAAAGTTAAAAATAGTAAGCTAAGGTTAATTTATTGTTGGAGAAAAATATTTCTAATAAATGTAATGTAGCCTATGTGTACAGCACTAATAAAGTCTAGAGCAGTGTGCACACTAATGTCCTAGGCCTTCCATTCACTCACTGTCAACTCACTGACCCAGCCAGGGCAACTTTCCGCCCTAAAATATCCATTCCATTCACAAGTGCCCCACACAGTTGTACCATTTCGTAAATCTTTCATGCTGCATTCTTACTATACCTTTTCTATGTTTACTAGTAGATACGTTTAAATACACAAATACTTACCATCTATATACATAAAAAGCCAGCGACCATAATGGCCATAATGACCATAAGGACCGGTCACTATGATGCCCACTGTGGCCCATGAACCGGCTGATCAGGAGGTGGGGCTGGCCAGCCAACCTCACAGCCCTTCCCCCCTGTCGGCCTGCCCCTGATTGTACTCTCCCACCCTGAACAAGAGTGGGGCAGCCGCCCCAGCTGGTTTGGCTCAGTGGATAGAGTGTCAGCCTGTGGACTGAAAGGTCCCAGGTTTGATTCCAGTCAAGGGCATGTACCTTGGTTGTGGGCACATCCCCAGTGGGAGGTGTGTAGGAGGCAGCTGATTGATGTTTCTCTCTCAATGATGTTTCTAATTCTCTATCCCTCTCCTTCCTCTCTGTAAAAAATCAATAAAAAATATATATTAAAAAAAAAAAAAAGAGTGGAGCAGCCAGGCAAATGCTCCCCCCTCCCCCCCCCCCCCCCGCCAGCCTCATCCCTGATCAGCCAGCCCCACCATAATAGGCTCACAGCCCCTTCCCACAGTTGGCCCACCCTGGATCACACCCCCCAACCCCAATAGGGGGTGGGGCTGGTCAGCCAACCTCCTGCAGCCCCTCTCCCTGGACAGCCCTGTCCCTGATTGCCACCCCACCTGAATCAGGGGTAGGGCAAGCCAATCAACCTCCCTCGCCCCTCCCCCTGGCTGGCCCTTCCCTGATCGCCCCACTTACCGCAATAGGGGGTGGGCTGTCTGGCCAATCTCCTGCAGCCCTTCCTCCTACCCGGCCCCACTCCAGATTGGCACCCTTACCTGGATCAGGGGCAGGGCCAACTGGCCAACCACCCATGGTCCCTTCTCCAGGCTGCTGGCCCCCAATTGGCACTCCCCACCCCATTCAGGGGTGGGGCCAGCCGGCCAACTGCCCACAACCCCTCCCCATGCCTGGCCCCGCCCCCAATCAGACCCCCAACCCCAATCAGGGGCGGCGGCAGGGCCTGCCGTCCAATCACCTGGGGCCCCTTCCCCCAGCTGGCCTGATCGGGCCCCTGTCAGGGCAGGCTGGCAGGCCAACCTCCCGCCATCTCCTCCTCCTGACAGGCCCAGCCCCGATCCACCTCGATTGAAGCCGGGTGGGCTGGACCCCACCCATTCACAAATTCGTGCACTGGGCCTCTAGGTGTCTTATAATTACCTACAGTGTCCAGTGCAATAACATGCTGTACAGGCTTGTAGTCTAGGAGTAGTAGTCTATACCATCTAGGATTGCCTATAATATTTTGCACATTGACAAAATTGACTAATGACACATTTCTTAGAACATATCCCTGACTGTAAGTGATGCATGGCTGTGTTAGACTTTCTTTTCTTTTAAAAAATATTTTTATTGATTTTAGAGAGGAAGGGAGAGAGAGAGAGAGTTAGAAACATCAATGATGAGACAAAATCATCTGGGGTTCGAGCCCACAACCTGGGCATGTGCCCTTGACTGGAATAAAAAACCTGGGACCCTTTAGTTCACAGGCTGATGCTCTATCCACTGAGCCAAACCAGCTAGGGCTAGACTTTATTTCTTTGTTAGGCAGGACATCTCTTGAAATTGGATGCCAGACTGTGAACTGCTCTACCCACTTTAGTTTTTCCCCCACTGAGTACTTACCTGGCACCTTATATGCACACTACAGAGATGGGTTGTTTACTGCTGAATGAATGACCCATCCATTTTCCTCTGATCCATGATGGTGACTTGTCCTGAGCGAACACATCCTTCCTCTTAATATCCTCTTGAGCTCACTGGCCTGATTTCGCATGGCCACCTGGGTTTCGGAGTTTAAACTCCACCTGTGGAATGGTGGTTTGTCTAAATGAAGTTAATTGGCTCATGCAGAGATCGAATCTGCAACCTCAGCCTCATTAGCACCTTGTTCTAATCTGTTGACTTTCTGGCCCCATGCTAGAAAATATTCACAAAAAAACATAAATATAGATATGTTTTAACCAGGCTCATCTCCCCCCCGCTCCCACCCCCCCCCCCCCCCATGTACTGTGGCAGAGGTGAAAATTACTTGCCCATTGAGCTTGAACACGGATTTAAATTTAATAGTGGAATTAATAAATGCAATTTTTAATGAATAAATGAATTTAATTGGGTCAGGGCAGGCTGATTAAAAACAATGGAACAGACTGAGTCTTTGAAATACATAAGAAAGACAATTTTATATGATATTTTGCAACTTGCCCACTCCTGAAAAGTGCCAGACAACTACTCAGTGGGGCTTTCATAATTTTGAAGAAATGTGACTGAATGCCAAAAAGTGCTCCAGTGCAGCAAGCAACTTCTCCAAAGCCCTAACTTGCCAGCTTTTTGTTGGAGCAAACTTGAAAGCAGCTACAGCTTGGTCATGTTGGGTTGGGGCCAAGCTAGAGCCACAACTATGAAGAATAGTTTTGATAGGGTTCTTTGTTAAACTAATACATGGATTTGTCCAGGGGTGGGTCTGGCCAGCCCGCCCCAACGGGGGCCAATTGGGTGGGGCTGGCCAAGGGGAGGGGCCATGGGCAGTTGGCCAGCTGACCCCACCCCTGATTGGGGTGTGGGGGGACCAATCAGGGCGGGGCCGACTGCAGGGAGGGGCCTGGAGAGGTTGGGGGGGGGGGCGGTGGTGATCTGGGTCCCCATTGGGCCGGTTGGCTGCCACAGTGACGGGTCATTCAGGTCGTTCCGCCATTCCCATCACTTGGCTTTTATATATAGAGATGGCAGTGCTTTAAAGGCAACAAGTTCAGCTCTGGGCTAGGAAAGGTAACTGATGGGGAGGACCACGGCTGACTGGTCTATAAACTCTTGCTTTGTCTATTCACAGCAGGTAGTCCAAGGCCATCAAAGGGCTAGATCCCAACTTCACTCTGAAATTAGATAGTAGGATCCCACAGAAGGGACTAGGAACCTGGGGTGTTAGTTCAGGGATTTGAAAAACCTCTACTGTCACTTATTTGCCTATTGGATGTTTAAAGCTCTATTTATGTCATAGCTTCCTGAGAACAGCTCACTAACTAATATCTCAAGTTGAAATTTTAAGTATTTATCACGGATACAGTAATTTGTTTATTTATATGCCATCTTGTTACAGATTTAGGGTGGAATCAGGAATACATGTCCAAATTTGATATAGCTTTAGGACAATAATTGCCAGTTTTTCCTTCATGTACTTGAAATATTGAGAATTGATATATTCAAAGTAATTTTATTCTGAATATGAGCTCTGAGGGCAGCATCACTATCTCTGAAGTATAATTGCATTTGAGGGCCCTCTTAATAAATCTGAGAGGTTTGTGATAGGAAAATGTCCATTAAACCCAGGCTCTGGGGGGAAAGGTCAGTCTAGGTCAGTGGTCGGCAAACTCATTAGTCAACAGAGCCAAATATCAACAGTACAACGATTGAAATTTCTTTTGAGAGCCAAATTTTTTAAACTTAAACTTCTTCTAACGCCATTTCTTCCAAATAGACTCGCCCAGGCCATGGTATTTTGTGGGAGAGCCACACTCAAGGGGCCAAAGAGCTGCATGTGGCTCGCAAGCTGCAGTTTGCCGACCACAGGTCTAGGTTATTCAGAGAATATGTTTAAAAGGGATCATGAAATCTTAATGAAATAAAAATAATTGGCAGAAAGTATATTTAAAAAGGATGAAGTTTTGTTGAAAATTTTGAAATATAGCAAGAAATATGTTAGAAAAGAAACAATAGTCCAAAACGTAGTCACTTTTGCTAAGCCACATCATCAAACCAAAATTTAGTAACTAACCTTATTGTAGTTTCAGCTTCTCCCAGGTGTGGAATTTTAAACCAATCAGTCTGGACTTTCTGGATCAATACTAGTGAGGTAATCTGCATGATAAAGAAGATTCTTGGCTTATAACAACCTTTTCCTTTCTTTTGTTAATAGCTCTTTGCCTCACCCTTCTTCCTATAAAAAACCTCCCATTTTGTAGATCTTCTCAGATTTCTTCTAGTTGTCAGATAGGATGCTTCCCGATTCATGAATCCCTTAATAAAGCCAATTAGATATCCAAATTTAATCAGTTGAATTTTGTTTTTAAATATCTTATTTCCTACGATAAAGAGTTTAAATTACTAGGAACAGTTTGATAACCTCACCGCCTCAAATAAAATTTCTTTTTCCAACCTTTCTCATCTCATGGCACACAAACTAATTACTAACATTCTGTGGCACACCAAAACATATATTTTTTGCTGATCTGACAAAAAAAAAAAAAGGTATAATTTTGATTCATTCACACCGGATGGCTATTGTTGTGTTGGTTGTTGCCATCTTTTTATTTGACAGTCTAAGGGAAAAGAGGTTAGTGCCCCTGACTCAATAGTCAGGTATTGCATGTTTTAAAAATTCTTGCAGCACAATCGTTGAAAGTCATTGGTTTAAGGGGAAAGAGTCAAAATGGGACCTTACCTTCTGAAATCTCTACTGGCTAGTATTGATTCAGTTGAGAAGTGGGAAATAACAACTGCAGTTAGCTGGGCTTGAGAACTAATTTGTGGACATCAGTTTTCTGTCTTCATGTGATTCTGACAAGAACCTCTTTTCTTTTTTCAGCTGCTCTGGGTTATTCTTTCTAGGTGAAGGCAAGCAGAACTCTGCACTCTCCTCGGCCAGGGTTCATACACTTCATGGGCACTTCAATCTTCCCTTTTAAGAGAACCAAGCAGTCATTGTTGTCACAGTTGGGCCCATTGTCCTCTAACTACAACACAGTATGCTTTTCTTCTGAGCTGTGCTATCTGACAGACCAATTTTATTTTTAAATCTACCCAGTGGACTAGATGCTGTAAAAAAAGAAGCAAAGCGTTCTCTACCCAATAAACAGAAGTATAAACTAATAACCTACATAGCAACAGGAGAGGATGAACAAAACTTATTTTCATTGAACTATAAGTGAGAGGAAGCCTTGGAAAGGACTAGGAGTAGGTTGAGAGTTTTTCAAATGCTGTGTTTTTAGGACTGGTAGGTATTTTGTTAAAAGTCTTTCTCTCTGGCAATCTAATTATGACTTAATTGAGACTCAAATGATTTTCAGTTGTAAAAGGGTTTTGAATAAAAGGCTTCACTGGAACAGTATTTTTCACTGAAAATAGTGGGGTCTTTGTTTTTCCAATGAAGTTTCTTCTAAATTGCAGTGAAACACGGCTAATATACCTGTATTAGCACTGAAGTATTACAGGTCAGTGTCAGAAAAGATAAAATAAGAATTACAGCTGTGTGGGTAACAAGTGCAAATGAACGAGTTTATTACCTAATGAATGTTGTTTCAGAGAATGTCAGGAGTGAATTGTTTCTCTGACTTTAATGGTAATTCATCTTGAGGAGCTTTCAAGTAGTGAAACTATGACTTCTTTGTATAGTGATCAAAACAAAGCCAAGACATACGGGTGCAATATAGTATGTAGTTAGACTTTGCTTTATCTCTTAAATGAGAGGAACTTCTGAACATTTTCTCTTTTCCTTAAGGTAGCTTTTGTAAGTGTTTGGAAGTTTAAAACTTTGTGATGAAGGGAACACTTTAACATGATGAAATGTTGGTTCTGGAGTAATCCTATTAGCAAGACTTCTTTACATACTCAGAAACTCTTAAATTAGAGCTTGGGCCCTGCTATAGTTTAAATGTCATTAATCCTATCCCAGAAGCTACCTTAAGGGGCTGAGCTAGGTGTGGTTGATGATTTACCCTCTTCTAAATAAATGTTGAACAAATATCATACTTGACCTGGGAAGTGAGATTGGATAGATGCCCAGCATCTATCCAGATTGTAATCAATTTCCTGACCTTTGTATTAAGGAAGAAGCTTAAAAAAAAAACAAAACGAAAAACACCATTTTTTTTTTTAACCTAAGTAGCTGGCTTCCTGTTTATAGAAGGCCAACTTTTCAAGCCATGCTTGTATCTGGCTAAATTTTATTTGGATGAAATACAATGTATGTACATAATAAATAATCTGTCATGGAACAAGAAAGATAATTGGCGTTTGATGATTAGTTCCCAAATTGATTTTCATAAATGTAGTAATAGTGTAAATGAAAATACAGGTTCGGCTGCCTGCCACCATAAAAGCCAAACTTGTCAGACAAATGCTGGTACAAAAGGAAAGAGGTTTTATTCAGGTGCCACCTGGGAGAATGGTTGGTGAACTCCCCTTTCAAAGACCAGCTCCCCTTCTTGCTCAAGGCCAGATTTCTTATTTGCAGAGAGAAGGCTTTTTTTCTATCCAATTTTGTCTCCCTTGGGTCCTGTCCATTCATCTTTCTAGCTTTTGGCTCACTTGGTGTAAGAACATCCCCCTGCACATGTGTGGCCAATGGGGGAAGACTCCCTGGCTCTCTCTGGCTCTCCCTGGTGTTCCCTGACCAGCGGTGGGTGCTGCTGGACCATCAGGAAGCCTGGAGATGCGGGCTTCCTGAGGCTGGAACAGTACCTGCACATCGGGAGAGCCATGCGGCCAGCCAGGGCCCTGCTTCGACAACTGCCTACAGTACCAACAGAGAGGAACTTTAGACTGTTAAACATAAAGAGGCACACAAAACAACAAAGACAAAAACAATTAAGCATCTGTAAAGCAGAGAGAAAGCAAGTCTGAGTGTACTAAGACACAGAGCAATGGTTTACAGCGTAATTATATGATAGTCATATTTTCCAAGTGTCTAGTAAAAAAATATCTCACTTTCAAATAGTTTATAAAGTATGACTGAGATGTATAGAAATTTCAGAAAAGGCGATCCTATGCAATTAGCACGTTATCTGTGTGGGTGATAAACTCTTCAACGGCCCTGAAAGCACTACCCTATAGGGTGAAGTCCAAACTGCTTCCCTTAGCCAAAAGGGCTCTGTATGAGGAGTCTCTCTGCCGTAGGAATTCTGGCCTCCTCTCTTTCAAGGGGCTTCCTTCAACTCTCAAACTTGTTTTTTTTTTTTTTTTTGCCTTGGTGAAATCCTACATTTTTTTTTTATTATAAAGATATATTTTATTGATTTTTTACAGAGAGGAAGGGAGAGAGATAGTTAGAAACATCGATGAGAGAGAGACATTGATCAGCTGCCTCCTGCATGCCCCCTACTGGCGATGTGCCCGCAACCCAGGTACATGCCCTTGACCGGAATCGAACCTGGGACCTTTCAGTCCCCAGGCTGACGCTCTATCCACCGAGCCAAACCGGTTTCGGTAATCCTACATTTTCTTTAAGAACCAATTCAAGAAGCCTGGGAAATGTTCTCTTGTCTTTTTGCAAACATGGTGGTACTCAGCCATAGTGGTTATTACTAAAATGTCTATATAGTAATTATGTTATATTGGGCTCATGAAATGCTCCTTGCAGTCAGCTAGTGAGTTAAGGTTACAACTGTATGCTCATAGTTTTCTGGTATTTTGCTCTCAGAGTAAAGACATTAGAGAAAGGAGAATAGACTATAACAGCTCTGAAGAACTCTTGTTAGATACGTAGCCTAAAGAAGTAGGTTTTGGGTAGGATAAAACAACTAATCATCATTTTAAAGTTTCTTTTAGAGTGGTATATTAGACACCTCGTTGATTCAGCTTTTTTCTTTAGTAATCTCACCAGCACTCAATAAAAACTTGACTAGAGTGGTGAGAAATGGGTAGGTTCTGTTTTTGTTTTTGTTTTTTCTCCACTAGGAACTGAGTATTTAACTTGGTGATCTCATTTTTTCCTTCCATTTCTTTTGGGATTACATAGGCCTTTTCCTATAGATTTTCATCTCAATTTTAATGTTAAATCATTTTTCTAATATCACAGAATTTTTCTTAAATCCTCAAAATAGGAGAGTGTGTTGCTTATGCTGTTCCTATTTTACCAATAAAACCCATCTAAAGAAAGCTATCTGGACTCCTGCTTTAATATTCACGCAATAATTCAGGAAGTGAATATATATCCATATCACTCTCATATGCTTTTAACTATTTAGCTACAGCCTCTGACAGCATTAAAAAAGAAAACATTGATCCTCCCCTCTCCACCCCCTCTTAAGGGATGAAGGAGAGAGGAGGCAGTGAAGACCTAAGGGAGCTAGGCTTTTCCTACATGCTTTTAAGCCTTCTCATATAATATTCTAATATTCCCTCTTAGAGGGGGAGGAAGTGATGATTTGAAATTCTGTTAAAGTTGCAAGGAAAGCTAGTGGAAAAGGCCAAAAGGAAAAGGCACGGCCTCCTTTTCTTTATGCCCTTTAACACTGTGAAAACTGACAACATTGTCATATCCTATATTTACAGGGTCAGTTCTTTCCAAAGCACTTTGCCTTATAGTATCTGATCTTCACAGGAAGGTTAGGACAATTCATATGATGCATTTCATTAGTCAAAATAATGCATTTTACTGGTTGTCTTTTCTCAAGCACAAATGAAGATAAAATTCTAAGGTTCTTTCCAGTCCAAAGATGCATAAATCTACAAGGAAGGTTTGAAGGGAGGTTCATTTTCAGTTGTTTCCAACTCAATAACAGCTTTATTAAGATACCATTCACATACCATAAAATTCACCCTTTTAAATTACACAGTTCAGTGGTTTTCAGTGTATTCACAAAGTTGTGCTTCTGCTATGTAATTTTAGAACACATTCATCACCCCTCCAAAAGGAACACTTGACCCATTAGCAGTCATTTCACTTTTGGACCTTCCTGTTCTATATGTCACTTCTGCATGTGACACATGTCCCTTTGGAGACAGCTGTTCTGTGGGCACCCATTTCATCAAGTCAGGTGCTCAGAGTTCTGCATAAATCACTTTAAAAACCTGTTAGAAAGATTTTGCTATTTCAAAATTCTTTTTGCATTTTGAAACATTGTTTTAACAGCTCTTGAAAAAGTATTACTTACCTTTTAATAAAACTGCATGACTGTAGCTTGGACCTCAACTTTTTTCTTCTTCTCCTTTAAGCTAAAGAAACCTGCCAATCTAAAAGCCTGGGAGCTTTCTGGAAGCGATTTGAATTCAGCTTTGTTTTGGGAAAAACCTCTTGACTAAGGTTTTAAGATATGCACATGAAAGCCTTCTTTCCAAAGTTGTTCCCATGCCCTTCTCTCCCCATTATAGTTGGGGAAGGCCTAAAGGTGGTGCTGTCACTGAAACCAGATGTTTCATGGAAGTGGTGAGAGTTATGAATAGTCATGAAAACTTGATGTCTTCTTTAGAGATTTCCCCCCCCCCCTCTAAATGTAGACCCCTGAAAATTACTGTTTGTTTTTGTGGGGACTGAGTATATACTCTCAATCATGTCCTTGTCCAAGCATTTGCCCAAGATTAGAGGTCAGACACCATTACAGTACAGAGGATACAGATGGACAACTCAAACTAGGAGAGGGGACCCTAAAATGATTTAACAGGTTGTTGAAGCTTATTTTTCTGGACTGTTCTGTTGAAGCCCTACAAAGGATGTTATTAAAAATTCAATAACTTTAGACTTTAGAAAATGTGCAATTACTTAATTTTAATGGACTAGAGGCCTGGTGCACCAATTTGTGCACCAGTGGGGTCCCTTGGCCTGGCCTGAGGGATTGGGCTGAAATCGGCTCTCTGACATCCCCTGAGGGGTCCTGGATTGTGAGAGGTCACAGGCCAGGCCGAGGAACCCCACCAGTGCATGATTGGGGCTGGGGAGAGATGCGGGAGGTTGGCCAGCTGGGGAGCTACCGCGGGAGGGCTCCAGGGTATGTCCAGCCCATCTCACTCAGTCCTGATTGGCTGGACCCCAGCAGCAAGCTAACCTATTGGTTGAAGCGTCTGCCCCCTGGTGGTCAGTGCATGTCATAGCGAGGGGTTGAGTGGCCTTAGTATATCATTAGCATATTACGCTTAGATTGGTTGAATAGATGACCAGTTGACCAGACACTTAGCATATTAGGCTTTTATTACATAGGATTATTCTATTACAACTCTTAGGGCAAGACTAATCTCCAGTTATTTGGAGATAATCTCTCTCTCTTTTTATTTATATCTCTTATAAATCACTGTTGGAAGAGGCCAATTCAGGGGTAGAGAAATAAACATTTTCAGAGGCAAATTTTAGATTCCTGCTCCATCTGAGTCAAACAATGATTTTGCTTGGACTATGGGTGAAGACAGTTTCTAAACCTCTCTTATTGTGGAAAAGGTGAGCTGGCCTCTGTTACCTGGAGGAATTATGGGAACCAAGCAAGAGATTCTGAAGTTGAGTTTGTAGGTCCTAAGAAGAGTAGTCACTTCCAGTAGCAGTTAAATCCACTCTTTGTTTGGTTTGTCCCTTAGTTATTCTAAGTCACTGATAAAAATGGAGAAGTGGGGACAGGACTCTATTGTGCTTAGGAAGGAATGATGGAAGTATGGCAGTCACAATGGGAGGCAGATGTGCCCAGCAGAGGAGGTTTCTCATGAAGGAATTGGTACTTACAATTGAACAAGATGTGGTAAGGATTTAATTTATGAAATGGAAACTGGTAGGAGCCTGAGCTACTTTTATTTGATATTAAAAATGTGACCTTGCTGAAACCGGTTTGGCTCAGTGGATAGGGCGTTAGCCTGTGGACTGAAGGGTCCCGGGTTCGATTCCGGTCAAGGACATATACCTTGGTTGCGGGCACATCCCCGGTAGGGGGTGTGCAGGAGGCAGCTGATCGATGTTTCTCTCTCATCGATGTTTCTAGCTCTCTATCCCTCTTCCTTCCTCTCTGTAAAAAATCAATAAAATATATTTAAAAAAAATGTGACCTTCTTTTGGTGTTCTGGGTTTATAAGAACTCCTTTCTTTCTTATTCATCAAACATTTCTTAAAGTTCTGATATTTTATATGTTTGAGATATATCCACAAACAAAGCAGACAAAAACAGGTGAGCATACTTTCTAGTGTGAGGAGACAGACAATTAATAAGTAAATTATATAGTATGATGAAAGGTGATAAGTGCTATTGATACCATTGTAATTAACCTAGTTATTAATAATAGGAAAGGAGCAAAAGGAAGATAGATGCATGCCCAGTAAAGTTGGGGTGACAGAGGGAAGGTGTTTGTTGTCAATCACATCTAAGAACAAAGGTCAGAATGGGTGTGGTCACTGCAGGGGGGTGAAATTTGGGATATTTAATTCTCTAAACAAAGGAGTTCACTCTTTTGTATTTTTACTGCCCTTGAGATTCTTGTTGCTTGAGTGCACTCTCCTGCATTCACCCACACGGCCATGGCCATGTGGACCGCCCCCCCCCCCCCCCCCCACACACACACAATGGACTAATGGACTTCAAGTAATCTGATGCTATATTGGACCTGTTTCTAGCTTTACTGAAGGGGTGTAATTCCATACAAATAAAGTTTTCCACCATATCTCATCCTCTGTGGGGGCTTCTGGAAATGCTTATTCCAGGGGTACCCAACAAACCCTACTCCCACAGCAATGAAGAAAGACCACCCAGGCTCTTATCTGATAACACTGCGGAAAAGTTAGAGCAGGCAAGGTAAGGGGATAGTAAAGGGAATCAGGAATATGGGAGTGCAGAGTTGTTGTTTTAAATAGGGGAGTCAAAGTGAGCCTCATTGAGAAGGTGACTCCTGAAAGGAAACTTGAAGAGGGTGAAGGAATCAGCCATATGGATCCTTAGAAGAAGCGTGTTCCATGCAAAGAGAATATCTAAGGCAAAGACCCTGAGGTGGGTGTGGGAGGCTGAATAATATCCTCTCCCTCCTCCCAAATAGGTTCATGTCCCAATGTCCAGAACCTGTGATGGTATATGGCAAAAGGGACTTTGCAGATGTGTTTAAATTCAGGATGTTGAGATGGGGAGATTCTCTAGAGTATTCACATGGACCCAAAGTTATCACAACTCTCTTTAGGAGAGGGATATAGGGGGCGTCAGAGTCAGAGGAGAAGATAATGTAATGATGGAAGCAGAGATTGGAGTAATGCACTTTGAATATGGAGGAAGGGGCCACAAGCCAAGAAATGCAAGTGGCCTTTAGAAGCTGAGAAAGGCAAGGAAAGGGACTGTTCCCTCAGAGTCTTCAGAAGGAACCGGCCCTGCTGACATCTTGGCTCCAGCCCAGTGAAACTGATTTTAGACTTTTGCTCTCTAGGCTGTAAAAGAATAGATTTATTCTAAGCCACTAAGTGTGTAGTAATCTGTTACAGTGGCAACAGGAAATTAACACTGTGTATGTCTACCAAAGATTGTTTAAGCAACAGAAAAGCCAGTGTGACTAGAGGAAGAATGAGAGCAAAAGAGGTCAGAGATAAGAGGGTGAAATGGCTCTCATGAGTTCAGTTGAGGCTTTTGTGCAGAGGGGTGAAGTGATCTAATTTTTAAAATAGAATAGACTGTGGTGTGTGTGTGTGTGTGTGTGTGTGTGTGTGTGTGTTGGGAGGAAGTTGGAGAGACTAAGATGGTAGAATGGAGATCCGTGGAGCCTATTTCACAGTCAAGGAGAGGGATGATGGTGGACCAGATCAGGGAGGTAGCAGTGGAGATGGAGAGATCTGCTTTCAAGATGAAAGACCACAATATGCCCTGACAGGCTGAATGTGGGCGATGAGAAAAAGAGGAGCGTCAAGGATGGCTCCAAGGTATTTGGATGGAGCAACTGGAAGGATGGAGTTGCCAGTCAACTGTACTGAGGTCTATATTAGAACACAGGTAGAATGTGGACCTCAAGTTTGAGTATTAGACATCCAAGTCAGAATACTGATTAGGCAGATATAGAGGTTTAGAGTTCGGAGGGTATTCTTGAATGGAGAAACAGATTTGGGGGTTTTTGACAATATCAATGCTACTGAAGATGGGATGGGATTGCTGATGGGTAATTACAGGCAGAGAAGAGAAGGATTCTGGCCTAGAGCATTCCAGTGTAAAGACTGTGGAGCAGAGCATCAAGTGGGAGAGGAGGAAAAGAAAGTGTTTTCTTGTCCAAGTGGCAACAAACCCCTGTGTTTTAGAAGGAAGACACACACCATTCCAGAGTCCAGAGAGAAAGGTCACTATTGGGAGACGTTTCTCTGTGGGTCTTTCGTTTCTGCACATTTTGTGAGCAGGAATACCGACAGTGTTTATTCCGGGCTATCTTTGGATGGATAGTTGTGTAGTGAACAGTCTTGGAAGGCCGAGATAGGGTCTCTCTCTGGAGCAGAGAGCAGGCTTGTTTACTGTCCAGGAAAATGAGGACTATGCCTCCTTCCAGAGCAAAGTTCAGGCCAGTTGCTTACTCTCCTCATAAAAAATTGGGGATGCCTGCACTTGGGATTCCTCAACTGTGACACAAACACATCTGGGCCCCTCTGTATAGCCCGTGAAGGACTTGGGGTGGAAGGGAACTGACACAGATAAGAAGCTCGTGCTTCTTGCTCTGCTGTGAGTGATGAAGTCCTTTGTCGCTGACGCGGGAGTCTCAGACCTCTGCCAGCATGAAGCTGTGGAGGCTGACTTAGCTGACAACGAGGGTAGAAACCTTAGGCCCTTCACAGTTCTTGACAGTTATAATTCTTTAATTATCTAGGTGTTACTGATATTTATTCCTGCTCTTCATAAAGATAACAAAACACTATCCAATATTTGCATATTAATAATTTTAAAGGATAACCTTTCCAAAATCGATCACATACCTTCCAAAGAGGGAGGTTCTGAAATAATCTTTGATGTTTCTGGGCGTAGTGTTGGTTAAGCCCTGAAGCCCACTGAGTTATACAGAGTTGCTCACCTGATACGCTTGTGAACACTGTATACTCTCATACCCCTGAAGACTCTGACATGGGGCTCAGGATCTTACCTTTTTAACAGATTCCCAGGAGATTGTAATGAGTGCTTCAGGACCACACTTTGAGAAACTCTTGAAATGGCTCTGGTTTAGCAAGGGGGTTGACTTCTTTTGATTGTATATTTTGATTGTTTACCCTCTTCCCTTACTGTCAACTGCAAATTATTGTTGTTAACAGTGGGGCTACTTCTAGCAGTTTCTTACTCCTGCTTCATATTTTCTGTGTCCTAAGGAACATGATAACCAAACTTGTTAAGATTCTTTCTAACTGCAGGTAAAACAAGTGAAGGACAGAGGCATGTGCCTGGTGCCAACATGTGTGATCTTTGGAGCAAAGCTTTTTTTAACTAGATTTGAAATATTTAGAGTCCTTTTATTTTATTTTATTTTTTTTGATTACCAACTGTGTCTTAGAAAGTCAATGCTGCCATGCAAGTTCTCTCTGGACAACTGAATTTACTGATTCCAATTCTTTCCCCAAAAGAATTGGAAGTAGCTTTTACTATGTTTACTGATAACCAGTCGAATTTACTAATAACAATATTCCCCCCCCCCCAAATAATTTGAAGTAGCCTTTGCAATGTTAACAAAAAGATAATAAAATAGAAACAGAAAATCAGAACTATGGAAAAATGAAGAGTGCAAAATGCCATAGGGGTTAATTTATTATCACATTGAACATCATGTGTACTTGTGAGATTCCTGGCAGTCAATGAAAAAGGGGAAATATAATAAGCAACATATTTTTTCTTATTAAAAAACAACAAGGACAGGTCTTAGAAAAGACAATGTTTTTCTGTCCACATTTTCTAGAATAAATGTTGTCTGATGGGCTTTTCTCTATAGGAGACATTGAGTGATATTTGATAATCTACCCAACTATTTTTCAAACAGCAAATGTAAAGGCAAATTTCTTTGGACTATTTCTTAAAGCCATATTTCATGACACTGAAGGCACTGTTAAAGCATAACTCAGTCAAAAGCAATGCTGTGAGGTGCTGAACTCCTTTGGTCCAAGTATATATCATTTTGGTAATTTAATTAAATAAGGTATAACTCTGTTTAATTTTTGCAGAAAAAAATGTTTGTAGAGAAAATGTCACATTATCTTTCGGGATGAATGACTGATGTAATATTTCTTAATGAGATGATCATAATATATAATGTAGCTACTGCTCTGATCCACTCATTTAGTTCATACATCCCACATTATGTTGCTTTACTTTTAAAAGGACTAAAGGCCTATTGCATGAAGATTCATACAATAGGCCTTCCATCCCCTGGCTGTCGACACTGGTTTTCCTCTGGCACCCGGGACCTAGGCCTTTACTTCGGCTGCAGTGGAGAAGCCAAGCCTTGAGGCTTCTCCACTCTGGCCACAGCAGAGAAGCCAAACCTCTTCAGTCTTCAGTTGTCTTTAGTCTTCAGTCTTTAGTCTTCACTCGGGCCAGAGCCTTCAGTATTCACTCCACGCCTGCATATGCAAATTAACACATCTTTGTTGGGTTAATTTGCATACTCACACCCAATTGGCTGGCAGGCGTCATGGAGGTACAGTCAATTTGCATATTTCTCTTTTATTATTGTAGATTAGTAAATACCATACGTGGATCCTGGCTGGTTGTGGCTTTTGTGTTTAGGTTGTTGTTCTGCTCACCACATTGATTTAAAACTTTTAACTCAAGCCTTAGAACTTTAGGGCACCCTGGCACTATTATTATTTGTGCTTGTGCTATATGCTTTGAACACGTCATTCATCACACAGTCCCCTGAGGCACTGCATAAAAATAACCATCTCGACTATAAGACATTATGTTAGCCAGCTGTGACTAAAATGGTGTTAGATACTAGCTGTTAGCATGGTTTAAAACTCCCACCTAAACTCAGAAACTGCAGCAACAGCAAAAAATCCAATATGCCTCTCAACACAGTGTTAAAGAAACAATGGCTGCCAATATCAGTCAAACAGAACAATTTTAGAAAGAGAAAAACCAGTGAAAAAAATTTGTAGTAGTGAAAGAAATATGTAGGCATTTGTCTTTATAGGTATCCTGCTTAACTTGGAAATGGACAAATGGTTACCCAGAGCTTTGTGATGTATTACATTAAGATAAAAAGTTTCTCCTAGTTTCATATTTTTTTATTGCTGGGCCAGGGTAAACTCTTCTGTACATAGTAAACATTTTTGTTGTTGGAAAGTGAATTTTTTCTTTATAAGTTCCTATAGTTCTCTCAATACTTACCAATCAACCTCCTTCTTAAGGCACGGGGCTTTTTCCAAATAGAACAATATTTGTTTTTAACTGGAGAGCCAGCACAAAATATCTCTTATTTCCACTTAAGTAAGGTTTTCTGTGTTATCCTGATATGCTTTTTAGCATTCACCAGCAAGGTGTATAACAACCAAGATAATTATATAAACACTCTATGTAAAAATATCCTATCTAACTCTATGTAATTATATAATAACATAATATAGTAAGCTATATGCTTTAGACTACCTCTCAGAGAGAGATTGCAAAGCTCTTATACAGACGTGCTCTGGGACATATAGGAATCTGTAGACAAGAAGTGATTTTAAAATTGACAGCAGGCTTGAAAACAGTTTACTTTTCCAGATTTCTCCATTGCTGCCTTGAATATTAAAGTGTATAGCAATAAAAACAAATTATTTTTTACTTCTCAAGAACATTTTATCTACCTTCTTATGATGATAATATGAATCAAATGGTTAAACATTGTCATCATAAATTCTTAACCTTTGAGTAGAGTAGGTATTTTTCAGAATGCTTGACCGGGCATTAAATAACCATTTGGGGCTGGCATGGTGAGCAAGCCTTCCAGTAGCTCAGACAAGCCTACTAATTCTTTTTTTTTTTAAATTTCTTTATTGATTAAGGTATCACATATTTGTCCTCATCCCCCCATTCCCATCCCAAACCCCTCCCCATGCATGCCCCCACCCCCCTGTTCTCCGTGACCACTGGTTAGGCTTATATGCATGCATACAAGTCCTTTAGTTGATCTCTTTCCCTTACCCCCACCCTCCCCTACCTTCCCTCTGAGGTTCGACAGTCTGATCGATGCTTCCCTGTCTCCAGGTCTGTTTTTGTTCATCAGTTTATGTTGTTCATTATTTCCCCTAGATGAGTGAGATCATGTGATACTAGAAATACACTTATAAGAACTGAAAATGAGACAAGCAATAATGGTTATGCTGAGAGGCAAATGAATCAGTCTGTAGTGAGTTTCTTTCTGGGCCAACAGTTCTTTGAGTCCCAATTTCAATGTCAAACAGTTCCTTATGTGTACATGTCAGCAATGATATTTCAGTTCTGGATGGTGGACAAATGGTGGTAATGCAGGTCTGACCCTCTCTGGTTTGGTCCTGGGCAACCTGCAGCGATGCACAGCTGCTGACTGTTAGTATGGCAAGGCGTCATCAGTGTCTTCCATCTCTGGACTGTTAGCCAGGCCAATGGGAAAAGAGCCACAGTTAGCCAGAGGAAGTAGATAATCAACATAATCCTATATAATATGCAAATTGACCGAATGGTAAAACCACCAGTCGGTGGGGGGGGTGGGGGAGGGAGCAGGGTCGGTGAGCAGGTGGTGCCAGGCCAGCAAAGGTGTGTGCCAGTGGGCAGAGGGAGGGGACAGCAATGGGGGAAAAGGAGGCGGTGGTGACTAGTGGCAGCGGAGGGGTGATGGGGGTGGTGGGGCCAGCTACTCACCTGCTGGCGCCATCCCCTGATCGGCCCACCTGGTCGCCTCCTGTAGAGGGAGGCCAGACTGCAGCCAGTTGGACATCCCCTGAGGGCTCCTGGACTGCGATAGGGCACAGGCCGGGCTGAGGGACCCCCCCCCCACACACACACACACCCTCCAGTGCATGAATTTTCATGCACCAGGCCTCTAGTTAATAAGATAAACAAAATGGTTTTGTAGGTGACTCTGAGTGATAGATAAAAACCCATATAGCAGGTAAAAAGCAATCTGCTTTTGAAATTTATGGATCTTATCATTAGTTTGTGGTTCATGAAGTAATAAAGAAAAGAGCGAAATTGGAAAAAAAAAATCTTCCTATTTTAATAGGAAACTCAATTAGGAAGATTAATGACCCACTTTGATTTTCCTTCCTTTGACAGCTTGTTATTAACTTTGTTTTTGTCTGTAGGCTTTGTATGAAAGTAAATCAGAACTCTTTAAAGCCAAATTATATTTAAAAATAAGCGAAGCAACAAGCAAGTATTTATTGAGCATTACTATTTCTTTTTAATGAAGGCAGCATCATAAATTATCTTGAAATTTTACTTGAGCAAAGTTTTCTATGTTACCTTGATTTGCTTTTCCCCATTCATAAAAACGAAGAAAAATATAAAAAGCTCTACTATGTACAAATAAATTACTAAGCAAGAGTGTTCATTTGACTCTGTTTTCTGTTATCAATATGGTGTGGGCATTCTACCTGTGCCATGTGCCAAGTTTATAGATTAACAAAATTAATTGAAGGTAAGTGGATTTTTTACTCAAGTTCATGTGGTTATTAAATCTATAGTAGAAATTCATACCCAGGTTTATCTAAATGGGGCATTTAAGCCCAGGTTGACCTAATTCCACGGCGGGAGTTCTTTCCATGAAATTTCCTAAGTAATGAGCTCACACAGCTTTAGCTTGATTGATTATATTGGAATCAGCTAAGTAGAAAAACTTTCACTACAGAGCGCTTTAAAAAAAATAGTCAAAGAGACCCGCTTCATCAGAGGTGTCCAGAACACAGATTTACTCCAGAGGAAAGTTCAAAGGGTTCACAAGTTCAAAGACCCATAGGAAAGAGGCTTTCTTTCCAAAGGAAGGATTTAAGTTTAGGACAAATGGTGCTGTGGGGCAGCAATTTCTAAATTTGCCTTGTAAGGCTCACTTGTAATGGTTATTTTAAAAAATACAGATTGGTATCCCCTTCTTTAGAGATTGGATTCAGCAGGCTTCATGTGGTGGGACCCAGAAATCTGGATTTTAACAAGGACCCCTCCTTGCCAGGTTGTTTTATCAGGCAAGCTTAGAAAACATTGCTATAAAGGATGGATCAGTATTCTGAACTCCCTGAATCTAGGCCAGATGTGTATTTGAAATAGATGTTAGAAGAAGAGTCTAACCAAAAAAATCATCAAGGAGATTTTGTTTAAAAGTATCTGTGAACAGCAGACTATGTGAAAAAAAAAAAATCAGAGTAAATGAGGTTTAAGTAAATTAAAAGATGGTTCACATATTATTCAGGACCCTTTAAGATGCATGTGACCAGATCACCCTGGTTTAAATGAAAGGAACAGTTTGGGGGAGGATTTATTGGCTCACAAATACAGGAAAGGTTGAAGGGCTTAAATAATATGTGGGTTCCAGTTCCCTGACTGCTGCTGCTTCATTCTCAGGAAAGGCTGTGATTGGTCAGCGTGAGTCACCTGCCTGCCTGCTGGTGGGTTATGGAGAGTGATTAACAGTCACATTAATGGTGATTGAGAGTCACATGCACCTGCATGGAGAGGAGCAGGGTTAGGCAAAGAAAAGCCAGGTGATATAAGAGAAGGACATGGGGAAAGAGACATAGGGTTGGGGGTGAATGTGGTTTTAGGTCAGTCACTACAGTACCCTCACACACTGTCATTATTATTTTCCCTTTATTCAGTCCCATATTCAAGAATTTGCATAAATTGTAATATTAACTGCTTAAATCATTAAAATTAAGTATTGTAATTAAAAATGTATACATAACCCCGAGGAGGCATTTTCTGTAAATTTCCTATAAAATGACACCCTGAAATCCAAGCTTGAATTGACCATGTGACTCATTTTTCCATTGAGATTGACTAGAGAAAGCATATAATTTATAGGAAAACTAACAAGCCTTTTCAGGGCTTCCCCAAATCCTAGATAATGGGCACATCATTATTTTATTTCCCTTTATAGTCAACACTTCCTCATAGGACCTCTTTGAAGTGATGAGTTATTTTTGGAAATGAATTTCTTTCAAAACTTTAAAAGCATCAATTTCGTTAGAGTTTTCCAGTGATGTCTCCAACATAAATTTTGAGACTTTACTTCCTTGCCTATGCATTAACTTCCCTCCCCGCAAAGGTCTTATTCTCAGTAGTTGCAGTGATAAAGCAATAAAATAATATTGGAGCACCTCTTACTAAAAAGTCACAAAGATTTTAACATATTTTTAGCAGACTGAAAAATATTGGCTATCTTGGTATTTTTTTTTAAAGCAACATGTCTTTAAGATCAAAAGAGACAATGAAAGAGAAACCATTCATTCATTCAAAAAATCTTGAGGAAGTCTACTATTTGGCACATTATAACAAGTACTTTGGGAGTCCTGGCGTGCATTGTTCATTATCTAGGGTAAGATTAGTGTTTCTAAAATATTAGCTCTCTAAGTCTCTCCGAAATCTGTTGCCTAACAGCTTTTGCTCAATGGAATTCATAGACTTTTGGGGTTGCTGCCATCACCAGAAACATGGGTGGGCAAAATTGGGCATTCGTACCCGCTCAGCTCCCTTTTGGCACTCCCTCTTTGCCTCCTGTTCCTGCTCCCTGTAGTTGAGTCCCTGCATAACCCATACCCCCCTGATTACTGTCTCTTTGGGGTTTCAAAGGGCCTCACTACTGTCTCCTTGTCCAGCTCTGCTCTTGAACAGTGTGCTATCTTCCAGAATTACCCCTTTTAACCATTCTAATGAGTTTTGATTGCTGTGAAGATGGTTTTGTGGTTAGGGACACAGTAAGACTTGACTCCCTCCTGCCAGGCTTTCAGGCACCCTTTTTCTCAAGTTCCCACGGAGTACACAAACATTGTAAAACTAAGCAAGGAAGTGAGCAATAAATCTCACTGTGCCATGAGAGAACCTGGTGAATGAGGCTGGTCTTGGTGGCTTAAGCTAGAGAAGCAAAGAGTTTCCTCTTCTTTAGACCTAAACTAGAACCTTGAGTCTTACTGCTTTATAATAAAAGGCCCATCTAACGGGGCCTTTTGCTCCCAGCTCTGAGAAGATGGAGCGAGAGTGGGACACCTGGCAAGGGAAATATCAGCATCCCTACTCTTCCAGGAGGCCCTGGCCTGGCTACCTTGTGGGATAGCAAATCCTTAAATGTGTCTCTAAGATTTGCCTCCCCTCCAAGAGCACATTTGGGGGGTAGTTTTGAACAGAGTTTCTCCTATTAACCACGAGTTGTTCTGCACTAGCTTTTTCTTTATACTCTGCACAAACTGATATTTGTGGGTTAGACCCAGCTTCTGAAACGCTGGTCACAGGCATTCATGTGAAACTCTTAAATAAAGCCGTGGCATAGCACAGAGAGGATGAAACCGGAGGGCAAGCAGTCTATTCCAGTTCCTCTTCTGCTACTTGCCGCAGCTCGACTTCAGGCGATGCACTCACATTCTCTGAACCTCAGTGGCCTCATCTTTAATCTAAGGATATTACTGATATCCTTATTTTTAAAAAAATTCAGATGTATTTCTTAAGGCAAGCCCTTGACATGTCTGCCATCTCCAAAATTCTAAACCTCTTATTTGTGCTCTTGAGGACCCCAAAGTGTAAGGCTTTCTTTCTTTCTTTACTTAAAAGAGAGTGGAAATAAAGGTGGAGGACTCATTTGCTTCTACGATTTCGGAATAGGTCACCCTGAGAGGCTTGCTTGCATCTAAGTCTCCAGGGCCTCCTGGGAGGACAGATGCAAAGGGGTCATAGGTCTGCTGGCATGCCCTTGAGACAAAGGGATGAAGACATTCTAACATATTGGTAGTTACAAAATAGTCACGGGGATGTAACTAAAGCACAGGGAATATAGTCAATAATATTGGTGGTAATGACTATGTATGGTGTCAGATGGGGTACTGGAAATACTGGGAGGGAACACTATGTAATATATATGATTGTCTAACTGTTAAGCTATACACCTGAAAGTAATACCAAAAAAATAATAATAATACAGTTTCCCTGTTAAGCTATACACCTGAAAGTAATACCAAAAAAATAATAATAATACAGTTTCCTCCTGTGGCAAGAAGCTGCAAGGAAGGGCCAGAGTGCTCAGTTCAACCTCTGGTTCCAGCTGCCAAGATTTTGAGGATGGTTTTCTCAGGAGATCAAAGGCAGACAGATGAAGGATAGTAGAATAAGTTCCTTCCCGCTTGTAAGTTCACATGGTATAACATTCTAGAATACATAAACCCATTTCTGGATGCCTTCTTGACAACCTGAATTTGTTGGGAGCATGGAGAATTAAGAACCCTTGCTCACAAAATCTTTGGAGAAAATCACTTAATCTTTGGAGAAAGGAAAGTTACAGAAGGAAACGTTATCTCTAAGAATAAACTGCGTCATGGAGAGATCCTTATTAGTTTTTAATAAGCAAAGAGTTGGTAGTAGAGCTGGGAAGGACAGTCCTGTGACTCACGCTCCCCGGACCTCCCCATCTGTGCATGCACACTGGGTCATGCTGGTGGTCATGCCCATGTTTCTCTGGCTCTTACCTTCACCTGGTCCTGGGCAGCTCTTTAGCACTCCGCTACTTCTCACCCACTTACTTCTGGCCATACCTGGCATGTGTCTCTTTTGGGATTAAGAGCGATTCTATTGGCTAACGATGTTGCCAAATCTTCTTCTTTCCCTCTCTGATCCTTTCGGTCATTGTGACCACACTGGGGGTCACTGCTGCAAGGCTGCCGAGGCGAGAATCAGTGGAGGTGCTCCAAGCGTGGTCAGCGAGGCTCATCCAGTGTTCCCAAAGGGCCACCTCTGAAGTTTCCAAGCAGCAAGGTTAGAAGTGGGGGGAGGCTTCTTTCCCCACCCCCAGGTCACATTGTTACCCAGTGTTACCTGTTACCTGGATACCAAATGCCCTGTGGGACTTACACCCTGGGATCTGTAGCAGCTCTCATTTAGCCTGGGGCCTACAGTCTATCTCTATAAAATGGCTCAGGGTGAGTCCCTGGGGCTAGGCCTGGGAATTAGACAGGTGGCAATGACAGATGCTGTACTCTTCTTCTTCCCTCCTCCTCTCCTCCTTCTGTTCCCCCCTCTCCTCCTCCCATTCAGTATGTGCCTTTTCCCCCCATGTAAATAAATTTTTGCAAGTGGAAGTTTGCTGGCTACCTGCCCCCTTTCTTTTTCTTTCTTTAAAAAATTATCTTTATTGTTGAAAGTAATACAGATGTTCCCCCTTCCCTCACCCCATTAACCGCCCTGCACCTCCACTTCTACCCCAGGCCTTCACCACACTATTGTCTGTGTCCATGGATTAGGCATACATGTATGCCTTGACCAGTAACATTCCAGAATTTGAGATCCTTACTATGTTAGTTTAATGTTTCATTGCTATATTCATTCATATATGTTGTCCTATTTAGAGTTGTCAGATAAAATATTGGCTGCCCAGTTAAATTTGAATTTCAGATAAACAGTGAATAACTTTTTAAAAAGAGTGTTTAAAATTGATTTTTAGAGAGAGAAGAAGGGAGCGGGAGTGAGAAAAATTGATGGGAGAGTAAAACATTGATCCAGTGCCTCCTGCACACCCCTTACCAGGGACTGTAGGGGGTCGAGCCTGAATCCCAGGCATGTGCCTTGACAGGGAATCAAGCCAGCAATGATTCTGTGCACGGGATGATGCCCAACCAACTGAGCCACACCAGCCAGGGCTACATTAAATAATTTTTAAAGTATCAGTATGTCCCAAACGTTGCATGTGACATACTTATACTAAAAGTATTTTGCTGTTTATCTGAAATTCAAATTGAACTAGGTGTTCTGTATTTTTATTTGCTAAACCTGACAACTCTAGGCTGTGAAGACTGGCTTCCCAACAGGAGAAGGAAGGTGATCTGAGGAACTTGTATTTTCCAGCAGAGGTTTTGGGAATCAGAGACCCCTGTGATATCACTTGTATTCTTGGTTATTGCTCAAAGCAGGTCTGACACAGAAAACCTGTGAGAAGAGTGCCCTAGCCCTTTGATGTTAATAGTCATTTCTCCTGAGTTTTGACGTTCTGTGTTGAAAAATTCTGAACTAAGACTCAGAATTTATATAAAATGACAGAAACCATTTGTCCCTTTGAGAGATATGAATATAGAAATAGTGCTTTAAAAACTTTAGCCTTAGAAATATAGTCTCTATTGATCTGAATTGCTAATGCAAAAATACCGTGTTTTTATTTTTAAATCTATATGTCTCTGCCTTAAAGTTTTCATAAATATTGTAGCAGAGTATTAACTTTTATTATTTATGAATCTACTGAACTTTGCAAGGATTTGCTGACAGTTAAAATATTACAATTTTAAGGATAGTTCATTTTACATCATAAATAACCTAAAAGGTCATTCAGTGTCTCACAACAGCATTCAAAGAGAGTAGATATTGAGAGTATTAGATGTTAGAAG
Organism: Corynorhinus townsendii; assembly: GCA_026230045.1. Taxonomy (NCBI): domain Eukaryota; kingdom Metazoa; phylum Chordata; class Mammalia; order Chiroptera; family Vespertilionidae; genus Corynorhinus; species Corynorhinus townsendii. The sequence goes on from JAPDVU010000003.1 coordinate 189,809,816, forward strand.
AGTTGGCAGTTACCTTTGAAAAGATCCATTAATTTTTTTAAAAAATTGGAAATAAAAAATAGAAGTTCAATCAGGGTTAATATGTAGTGACAAGTGATTGTTTTTGTTGATATCTTTTCTATATTTTAAAAAATTCTTCCTTTATTTGGTAGTATCTTCCTTTACTCAAGCTTGTTTTTTCTGGTTTGTGGTATTAATTAGGATATAGGCTAGGCTAATCTAATAAAGAAACTTTAAGTAGCTTAAACAACATATGAGACTCTCTTCCCCCGCCCCGCACCCCCCTCTCACACATGTACACACAGCACGGATGAAAGCCTACCCTACGTCCTGGCAGCTTTCCTTTTCTCAGCCTGTAGCCTTCAGTGACTTGGTCCAAGCTGGCTGCTTCTCCCACCAGTGGGAAGAGGTGAAGGAACCAAGGGACTCATGTTCTAATGTGCTGAGAGTGAGACCCAGAAGTGACACATTATTTTTGCTGACATTCCACTGAATGGAACTTAATCAAATGGTCAGAACTAGCGATGTGGAGCCCTGGGAAATAGCTGGGACCATCTCAAAATGCTATTTTTTGAGTTATTTAGTGATGTTGACAACATAAGCAATGAGATTCTTTAAGCAAAAATCCATTTTTTTTTTTCTTTTTCTTGAGTTTAGTGGGGTGACATTCATTAACAAAATTATATAGATTTCAGATGCACAATTCCACTATACATAATCTGTACACTGTATTGTGTGTTCATTGCCTCAAGCCAAGTCTCCTTCCATCACCATTTATCCCATCTCTAGCAAAAATCCATTAAAAAATGTCTTTTACGTTCTAATAAAATAATTATAACTTGACTTACTTTCATTTAAGATAATAAATTTAATATATCTTATTATTTATATATACAAAAGCCTAAGCGACCAGCCGACAAGCCAGTAGCCATGACGTGTTCTGACCACCAGGGGGCAGACGCTCAATGCAGGAGCTGCTGAGCTGTGGTCACTTGGCAGCAGCAGTTCTCCGGTGACACCCCTGGAACTAGAGATGAGGGAGCCTGATTCATATTCCGGGTTGCGTCACCTGAGAACTGCCCTCTCCCAAACTGGGAGGATGTTGGAGAGCCAGTTTTGGCCCAATCCCCAAGACCAGGCCCAGGGACCCCACCGGTCCACCAGGCCTCTAGTATAACATAATAATAGTATCTATCCATCAGGATATTTTAATAATAATTATGACCTCCATGTATCTGGTTAGAAAAGAATAATGGAAAATTATACTTGTGTGCAAAGTAAGTTAATATCTAGGTTTAATTCTTGTATGGAAAATAAGTTAATATCTAGGTTTAATTCTAGATGGAGGTTTTACATGTTTATGTTTCTACTAGAGGCCTGATGCACGAAATTCGTGCAAGGGGCTCAGCCCTCGCAGCCCCAGCTGCCTCATGGCCCCATGGCCCCGCCCACTGGTTGTTCTGCTGTCCGGTCTAATTAGCATATTAGCTCTTTATTATATAGGATTGGATTTACAATTTGATGAAGAATTTTTATTTTTCAGAAACATATACTGAAAGTAGTTTTCAGATACTATGCTAATTAAAACATTTGTTTTAACTTTCTACTCTAAAAACTCTTTGAGAGACTTAATGGAAACAACTGCTCTAATGAACCACTGTTACTTTCATTACTGCTTAATTGTGTAGTTTGCTTTATATTATAGACATTCCATTATTTGGTGACATGGATGTGGTGGCTGTTATGAAGGGTTCTTGATACCTCTGGAAGCTTGATGGCAAGCTGCTGCCTTGTTGGTTAGAGCCCAGAAGGTTCAAGGAGAATTATGAACAAGGACTCATAGTTCTTCTGTGCTTTTCTCTGGTCTCTTTGAAAATGAGAATCTCCTAGGCACTTATTAAGTATTTAACTTTCTGGGCCCCCATCTGGAGATTCTGATTCAGTGGTTTTTAGGTGGGGTTTTGGAAAGATGTGCATTTAATAAGTACCCCAGATGATTCTTTTCATCAGGGAAGTTTAAAAAACACAGCACAGTGCTAGACTTCATCCACTGTGCTAAAGATCAAAGACAGCATCTTCATTCAGGGGTGAGCTGCCAATCATGACCAAAAGCCTTTTCAGGCTCTTCCTCTGCCATGGAAGAGATGAGATGACCATAGCAGCTGTCTATCATGTGCACTTGAGGGACATACCTTTGTTCTTTGATGGTGAGTCACAAAATGGCGTATATTTTCTCTCTGGTCCCAGACTCACTATCTGATGGCAGTTATTCTCATTTGAGAGGAAATAGTTTCATGATCATAGACCTGGGCCTAGAAACCCTCCCTCACACTCCAATCCCCAAGTAATGGAATTGACAGTAGTTAGCAGTAATGGCTACCTGAAGATCATAGATTAACCACTCTCCCAGTGATAGCTTTTTATTCTTTGTAATCCTTTATTCTCTAGATTCTTGGTATCCAGAATGTTTTCCTTTTCTTTCATTTTCACTCATGAAAGAAAGAAAAGTAGTAGTTTAGGTAATGAAACTCTCTAGCCTTTCTCTGGGCTTGGAATAGCTAAAGCTAAAGCCCATACTAGGATAAAAATAGCAAGGACCTTTGATAAGCAGGCTTTATTTTTTATTAGACATCTGAACTGAAAAACTTTTTTTATTCGAAGATTCTGTTTCATTGATCACCAAAATGAAGCACCATTTAGAATCTGATTCTGAACAGGGGTTATTGCATAAGGATTCTCACCTTCTCTGCAAGTTGCAGGGCATCTATGTTCTGTTTAGTTTTGGGTCCAGTTCCACAGAGTGGGATAGTCATATATTTCCTAGTTAATTTTATGTGGAATTGTGCAACTGTGTCATGAATAAAGAGTGTTGAGGCAATAGTGTGAAATTAAAAAAAAAGAACATCTTTTGGTAATGGTCTGTAGTTGCCTTGAATAGTTAGTGGGCAAGAGAAATCTTTTCTGATATGGGATTATAAATGCCTCTAATAGCACACCTCTCTTTTTAGAATATCTGTTTGAGGCAACCCAGTTGAGGCAGTTTACATTCAGTGTGGGGTAAGTATCAGATTGGTACTTACCAATCTGACCTGATTTAATCGCTCACTAAACATCAGAAGGCACAGAAGGAGTCCTCCTGAAACCCCCTTATAGTCCTAAGAAAGCACTCATCTATATATATAAAAGCCTAATATGCAAAGTGTCCTCTCAAGAGTTCAACCGGGAAACCAGGAGGTTGATTGCTTGCTACGATGTATGCTGACCACCAGGAGGCGGCATGGAATGAAGGAAGGCCCTGGCTGGCACCCAGGGAAAGGAGGCCCTGGCCAGCAGCCAGAAGGAAAGTCCCAGCCAGCAGCCGGAAGGCCCTGATTGGCCCTGATCACTGCCCAGGCCTAGGGACCCTACCTGTGCATGAATTTTATGCACTGGGCCTCTAGTCTATAATAAAATACTGAAAACAACAGAGTACATTTTTACAAACTGCAAAATGAACAACTATGTTTCTGGTTTGCAGGGCCTGTACTGATCATGTTCATTGTTGTACCCCTAGTTCCTCATCCATAACTGATTCTCAATAAATATTTCTTGCATAAATCAAGAAATGAATGAATATTTCATTCTTGTTATCCTAGAGGTTTGTACATAAAGACTGTCCTTCAAGAGGTGCTGGAAGGGTTCTGGTTTGAAGTCCCTTCATTGACCAACCTTGTGGAGCACTGAAAATGGTCAATGATCATGATAACGATGACACATTTTCTGGAGAAATAGTGACCATTAATAAGTAGGGAGCAGCAGGCTTTCTTCCTTGCTTTTTTGGTCTCCTCTCTGCCACTCTCAAAACATGACCAAGCTACACAGCTGATATTTATCTTGCTCCAGGGTCTACTAGTAGAAGCAGCTTCCCATCTCTTGACACAAATCATTCTCCTCTCGTATGGCTCAGATTGTTCAATAGCTTTCCCCCAAACTGAGCTGAAAATTGTTTCTGAATTCTTCCTATTAGGACCATAAAAAACACAACTTTCTCTCTCCCATATGGGCACTCTACATATTTGCTGTCAACATTCATAACTCCATATGAGCCTTTTAATGTAATAATGATAGCTGCCATTTACAGTATGCTAGGCCCTGTGATAAGCGCTTTATCTCCTTTAACCTTCCTAATAAACCTGCATGTTAGATGCCACTATGATCTTTGTGCCATAAATAAAACTCCAATGTTAAGTCATTGGCCTAAATTCACAAAGTTAGGAGGGTACAGCACAGAGACTTGAACATGTCTACATTGGGGTTCAGTTTCAGGTCAACTTCACAATGAATTTCCCGTTATTTATTTAAAAAGCTCAAGTTACTCTGTTATTGGTAGCTATCACGGTCCTAACAAATATACTCACTGGTCTGCATTTTGCAGCCTACAGCTTCCTCATGCATTTGAAAAAAAAAAAAAAAGTCAAATTTTTGTTTTCTGTCTCCAGTCTCACAAGCCTTTCTCTTTCTTGGCAGATTCGTACAGATCAACAAACATGGTTTGAACGGCTTCTGACAGGAGCGAACCGTGTCTACAGAGCAGAACAAGTAAATTCCCACTCTGCCTGGCCACTAGGCAGTGATTCAGAGATAGCACAGACCATGCTCTACCACCCTCTCCTTTACTAAATACAAAATATGTAGGTTACCCTGCTGGGAAGGGCCAAGTGTGGCAAGATGAGAAGAGGAATACATTTCCTTTTTGTTTACCCTTCCACCTGAATACATTGCCTTATGGTTTGGAAACAAAATATTTTTTTTTTCTCTGAGCAAATTTCAGTGTTTATAAGACCACTCTGAGTATTTTACAGCCCTGGGTTGACTAGAACATCCCAGCCTTTTATCAGAAAAAGCACAATATTCCACCTGACCACTGTTTCATAAATAAAGACCGATTCCCAAGAACATGGGAAAGATAAGTGACCCTAGAGGTCGGGAAAGAGGAAATACGGTTAGCCACAAAAGTGAAAAAGATGAAATCACACACACACACACTCACTACAGTTACATCTTTAAAAAAGTGTGTGATCCCAAACGTATCTGTAATTCCACTTTTCTCAGGTTTTGCCAGCCTGGTCAGAAAGGCAGCCACAAGGTTAGATTAAGAATAATGTTATTTTCCTGCTTCTTATCCACTCAGACCCACTCCTGGAGAATCTCATGCATACTCAAATTCAGGTGCTTTCTGTTTTCACGGAGTGTTAGTTCGCTTCCTTATTTTGTACACTGGCTGCTCCCAGTAATGTGTGATGCTGAGGTCTTGGCTGGCCACCAAGCCAAATGACTGCTGCTGGCCAATGCTACTGCCTGCCAGAGCCCGGCATTCAGACAACCAGAGGTGCCAAAGTCACTCTGCCACCCCTTCAAGGCCCCAGTCAGGCCCAAACATTTGAGTCCTAGTAAAAAACCACACTTTAGACTCAAGTTTGGGCATCTCCCCTCCCCCTCCCCCAGAGAGTTATTATTAGTAAACAAACCATAAAAAAGGCCAATTGGGATTGAGCCAATTCTCATGACTGCAGTGGAAGGTAGACTCCTTTGTATATCGATTATGATTCTCCTATTACTGTCATGCAACCATTTACCTGCTTGTGATCGTTATCACTTGAGTTAGCATGCTCAGGAGGAGAAATTGGAAATCCAATTGATTTTATGAGCAAATTCGGTGGAATGTTTGGTGAAGGAAAAAGTCCTGAAAATGTAATAGGGGCTACAAAGCGATTTGAGGATTATTCATAGGCTTTGCTTATATCTGTGCCCGTCCAATCATGCACTGCCCCAGATAATTGGAAACGTGCCATATATGCAAAACCATGTCAGTGCGCAAGATGACAGTGTGAAACAGCAGATCTGGGTGCTGCTGCTAACTCGGTCTACCACATTGTGATAAAATCAGCTAAAAACAAATTTGAAAACAAAAAGATAAAGTTACTGAACAAGACAGTATGCAACATTAGTTTGGAAATAGAAATCTATGGGTTTAATATTCAGTGTACAGACCCATAAAAAGTCAATTAAAGGTTTAACATTTTCATGCTGATTCATATGTATATGCATGTTTCCTTAAGCCCTGGTGCAGAAATAAGTATTTCTAATAATAAATAAGCCTTTACTCATGAGGTCCCTTAGGCCTACCATGCTCACGAGTTAGAATATGTTGGTCTAGGGAAAAGAACTTGTTAGAAATATTAAAATATCCCCCCAGATCTGAGAGATGAAACGTAAAAAGGGGCTGGGGTGGGGGCGGGGTGGAGAGGGTCAATGGGGAAATAAAGAGGAAATCTGTAACACTTCCAACAATAAAAATACATTTAAAAAATTTATTATAGCTGGTACCATTGTTACAATTATTTTCAGCTTCAATTATGGCAATATGGGCTTTTTTTCTCTTTTTTTTACCATGCTTTTTTTTTCAGCCTCCTGAGATAGTAACCTGTAATTTTATTCATTAGTTTTTTTTACCCTCCCAAAGGGAAAAGAAGTCAAATGCGAAGGAGCTGATGTGATAAAAATGGCAAGGAGGTAAGAGGGTTCTAAACTTAGGAATTCTTTGCAGGAAACAGCGTTGTATTGGGAAGTCAAATGATTTTGACTCTAATTTCTGATTCTGTAAATAAAATAAAATAAAAATGATTTTATTCTATTAGCTCTTCTTTCCCCTTGGGAGTAGAGAGCTGATGACTGTTCAACAGTTGAATCCAGGCAATGAAAGCAGAGGTGGAAGGCTCTGTCCTCTCCTCGGATCGGGAGGGGTGTGCAGTGTGTGGAGGAGAGGGGGCTGTGGCAGGGCAGGCTGGGACAGTTTAGAGAGCTAACACCCTTGAAAACCCCCTTTTGCTGTTCCTTCTCTGCCTCTCCTGGCCATGTGCCAAGGCAGAAAAGGGGACAGGGGTGGCTGTGCTAATAATACCTTACTTTTCAAAATTCAAATGTTATTGACCCATGATTTCCAGGACCCGCAGGCCCCTGTCTTTACCCTGGTTCTCGGCCTTCCCAGGAGAAAGGAGAGAGACAGCAGTGACACTTGAAGTCATCCCTGGTTACCGGAATGCAAAAAAACCTGAGAGGCTTCTGAGCAGCAGTTAATGGAGTCACCTTTCAGGAAATCTGCAGCAGCAATTATTTTAAAGAGGGGAGGAGGGTGGTGGAACGAAGAAGGAGACCAATGTGGGATGATGAGGGATGGAGAGAGCAGGTGAGGTCAGCTCATGGGATTATAACAGGACAGGGTTGAAAAGATAAGAGGGGGTGGGGGGAGGCAAGTTTAAGAGCTTTTTTTTTTTTTTTTTTCAGATGAAAGGCCTGAGGTTCATGAAGGCTATGCCTTTTGAGGTTTCAGAAAAATAAGACTGGACATTTTCATATAGATGTTGATGTTATGCTCAGGGGCCAGCACTGCTATCTACAGTGTGGGCTACAGGCGGGAATGAGTGCCAACAGAAGGATGGGGCAGAGCAATGTTTCTCATCACCCGAGAGGCCTTGGAGGAGTCCTGATACACTGTTATAGTGCCTCCAATCAGGGCACCACCCTGGGGCTAGATGTTATCCAACCAATACGCTCTCTGCTACCCAGAGCTTTAATGTCAGAGCAGACGAAAAGGAAACTTTCTGAACTTCCATTCCAATGTGCATTCGTGCTCTACTTACTAGAGATGCATGCGGCAGGCATAGTGTGGAGGGCAGAAAATGCAACCTCCCGAACAGTTACATCTCTCTGCTTTTCTGCATTCTCCTCCCCTTGTTCCCCAGGCAAGATTGAGGGGTGGGCGGTGGAAAAGGCATTAAGATCCATCTTTTTCAAATGCCAGTTTTTCTCTCGGTCCCATGGTTCTTTTAGCAATTGGAAGGGTTCCTAGAGCAAACGAAAGCTGTGGTTGTAACTCAGTCATCCCTGAATTGTATTAGCCAGACCATTACAGTTGTGTCCATCATGCTGAGATTACAAACCTCCAAGGCATGGACCCGCTCTTCTCTTCCATTTTATATTACATCCAACTCGAGATTGGCCCCTGAGAAATCACAAATATAAATAAAATGAATATGATTTCACATAAATGCTATCTCATCTAGTATATATTAAAAAGTAATGGAAAATTTAAGGAAACTCCTAGTCAAATTGGTAAGTGAAATTAAGATAGAAACAGAAAAATGAAACACCTCCTATGGACTCCCCGCATTTTAAATTAGTGTGACATTCCAGTAGAATACTGCTTAGCTCAGTTTAAAATGTGGCAATGGCTTCTAGAATTTGACCAACACCTATCATTTGACACCTGTATCCAATTGGTTTTAAAAACCTATAGCTTCTTACATAGTACTGCTGGTATCTACTTCCTCCTATTAAAAAAATAACTAATCATAGTCACCTTGTTCTAGAATTCTAGATGTATGTGGCAGATGTAAGAATTCATAAACATCATTTAAAATTTCATAGTCACTTTAAATATCATATTGATTATATTAAACTAGAAGCCCCGTGTATGGATTTGTGCACTGGTGGGGTCCCTTGGCCTGGCCCACACCCTCTCACAATCCGGGACCCCTTAGGGGATGTTGGGTAGCTGGTTTCGGCCTGATCCCCACAGGCCCGATCCAGACAGGTGGGAGCCCAATCCTGTGCATTGAGCATCTGTCCCCTGGTGGTCAGTGTGCGTCATAGCAACCAGTTGACCGGTTGTTTGGTCGCTTAGGCTTTTATATATATAGATAGAATTTACAACTGTACCATTAATCTATTTTTCTTTCTATATGAAATTGGTTTTGTCTCTACATCATATTTTAATATAAAGCCTTTGAACAGATATGATACTTTTAATCACAGTTAGGTAGTTTGGTTAGTTTTTTCATTCATGCTTGCTTTCCAGTTGTGTTTGAAACCCTGGAGAGTTTATCCTGGCTTTAGGGCCATTTGTTGGGAGCCAAAGTGATCTAGATAGTAGTGCTTGTCCTTAATCACCCTTTGCTTGTCATATTTGATCATCTCAGTGTTGTTAGTCTTCCATAAAGACCGTTAACCACTCCTCCTCATTCTCCTTAGTTACTTCTCTTTCTGTTGCTTGACCCTTTTCTCTCCTATGTCCAACTGGAGCCATTCACGAATTCTTTTGTAAATGCTTCATTAGTGGCCATGCTTAGGAAGGCATATTTCTTAGTTACAGCAGTTTCCCACTACTGAATTGCAAAACTCCCTGTGCCCTCTGCCAGTATGTGAGCCTTGACCCATTTCTTGATGAACTTGAGACTCCATTCATCTCTGAAGATCTTCAGTAGTTAGTTTCAATGCATGCCTCTCATTCAGGCAAAGCCACATTTGCATAGTGCTGAGAACAGCACCTGTTGTGCAGTAAATGCTATGCAATCATTAAATACATAAATAAGTGAATTGTGCCCTATATGTACTGGAATGGGCTGTGGTTTGCATATCCTTCTTTTGTACTCTTATTAAGGCCTTTGTCATAGTCCATAGTTAGTGGTGTGCTGGAGCTGGCTTGCATGGGCTTATAGTTACTTGCTAAATTTTCAGGAGTTTGGTGATCTGGCTGTTGAACACAGCCAAAATGAAAAATTAAATTATATGAACTTAAAACTAATTTATTTTAAAAACAGAGGTAATAAATACTCAAAACTCATTAAAACTTTTTTTTACATTTTGATGCTTTCTATGTGTGGAGGTTACTTTTGTCTGCCGAATCTGTATGTAGGTAATTCACAGCCATGGACAGCACATGGGTATAGTTTCTCCCTTTAGCGAATGTTTTCCTTCAGTGGATAGAAGGGGAAGCCTCATGCTGTTTCAGATATTACTCTTACCAGAAATTGTCTTCCAACCATTCTCATGAAAACTTTTCCTATTAAAAATTGTTTAATATATAGCATTCATATGTAAAATATGCAAATATGGTATGCACAACATAAATGTATAGTTAAATAACTAATTTGTAATAAATACTCATGAAACCACTACCCAGGTCAATAAATGGAAGGTGATCAGCACTTATGAACCTTCAGATGCCTTTTCCAAGAGAGAGAAAACCACTTTCCTCATTTAAACTTCATTCTCCTTTATAGTTTCACCACTTCTTTTCATATAACTTCACATCATTTGTTTGTTTCTAATTTGGATTTTACATCAATAAAATCATACAGTATATATATGTCTGGCTTTCCGCCCCCCCCCCCCCTTTTCAATATTATTGTTGTGTGCTTCAGACATGCTATCATTGCTAAAAAAAAAAATCAAAAAAAAAATCAATGCTTGTAACTATGAGACAAGCAAGCACTTTGTCACTTTTAATAAACTTATTCTGCTAAATGGAGCTGAAATTCAACTAAAGTAGTGAAAAGGGGGACCTTCCTGGCCCCAAATGCCCTCGGGCTCTTTCCATTTTCTTCTCTTGAAGCCAGGCCACCACAGTCAGCCTCATTCCCCACATATTTGCTCTCTCTGGGCTATCAGAACCAATGAACCAACTTCCTGGAAGTACAGGGCCCACAGCAAACTTCTGAGCACTACACCTGGCTGGTGGCAAGTGACTGCACCTTGGGAGCCCAGGTGGCACTTGACATTGACTCGAAGGGTGCTGTCTCCTTCCACCCTGTGTTGGGGATCCAGGCCTGCTCTGGTTGGGGCATAGGTGGCTTCCTGATGGTGCCAATCTTGAATTCTTGCGGGCTAGGCAGAGGGTGTGATGGGGTAAAGCCAACCTTCTGCAGTCCTTGCAGGGAATCTGTGTGCAGGAGGTGGACATTTGGGAAGCGATGCACTTAGGTGCTCAGTAATGAAGAAGTTCTCTATTAGCATTACAGCAGAGTTCTGGAGTCCATCTGCTGTTCCAGAAAGCAACCTTGAGCTTCTGAATTGAGGGAAGTGTATGATGTTCCAAGGGGAAGTTCTGGGGCAGCTTCAGGGAAGCTGACATAGAGTAGCATTTAAAGGAGATGTGGCAGTGGCCTTTGCCAATGTAAAGAAGCAGCATGGTATTTAACATTGCTACAGCTGCACTGATGTGCAGTGCCTTGGGTATGCGTGTGTGGTGGGGAACAGAGTTCCTAGCCTCTAAGGACTCTTAGTTCATCTTGCTGACTTTAATAAAATTCAGGGATATCTCCCTATTGTGTAGGAAAAAAATCAAAACAAAGCAAATTAACTTGACTGTGTTATAATCTCTAGATTGCTCTTAGTTTTGTACCATTGTTCACAGCAAAACTACTCAAATGAACGATCTATACCAATAGCCTTGATCTCCTTTAATCTGGTCACTTTCCCAGAGTCTAAAAGGGGCTGAAACGAAAAACAAGCTACCTTGGGAAAAGAGCTACTGGAGAATAAGTAGGAGTTCCTGGTACTCAAAAATGCAATTGCTGAAGTTGGTACCAATTAAGACAAATGGAGAATCCATCCTGAGCTCCAACAAACATCTAATAGAATTTCCAAAAATGGAGACTTGAGAAAAAGAAGAGATGGAGAAAACAAAATAATTATTTTTTTTCCTTAGAATGATCACATTGAAAGGGCCTATGAAAAGCCATGCTGAATAATAGTTTTTAGCATCTTACACCAACTATATTCCTGGTAAATTTCAGAACATGAGAAATAGAAAAAAATGACTAAAGAATTTTCAGAGGAAAAAACTGTTTACTTACAAAGGCAAAGGAATTAACTTTTATTTCAGACTTTTCATCAAAAGCACTAGGTGCCAGAAGATAATGGTTCAATAGCTACAACTTCTGAAAGGAAAGATTTTATTCTAGAATTTCAGATCTGGCCAAAAAGACATTGTCAGAAAAGAAGTCCAAAAATTTTGTCTCTCAAATTTTTCTAAAAAAAAAGAATTTTAGGATATATCAAGAAAAGTGAAAATGAATCCAAGAGAAAAGTGGATATGGAATTCAAGCAACAGCAAAACTAATCTAATCTACACATATCTACACTAATAAAAGAGAAACATGCAAATTGTCTGTACCTCCACAAGCCATGCCCACCAGCCAATCAGGAGCAAGTATGCAAATTAACCCAACCAAGATGGCTGCAGCTACAGAGAGAGCAGGAGGCGTGGGTTGCCCCCGGCAATGCAGGAAGCCAAGCTTCCCACCCTGCCCTGGATGGCCCTGGCCTCTGCTCAAGGCTACAAAGTTTCAATTATAGAAGATAAATAAATCCCAGATACCAGGGCCTCCGCTTGTGTTGCCAGAGGGTGTGGCCAGCCTGTAAACCACCACAGGCCCCTCGCTCAGGCCACCCCATGCCCCAAGGGATTCCCCCACCCTGATCCGGGACACCCTTCAGGACAAACCAGAAGGCCCCCACCCATGCACCAGACCTCTAGCCTATCTAATAAAAGAGTAATATGCAAATTGACTGTCACTCCAACACACAAGATGGCTGCCCCCATGTGGTCAAAGATGGCTGCCCCCATGTGGACACAAGATGGCCACCACAGGATGGCCAGCAGGAGAGGGCAGTTGGAAGGGACCAGGCCTGCAAGAGAGGGCAGTTGGGGGCAATGAAGCTTGCAGGGAGGGCAATTAGGGGTGACCAGGCTGGCAGAGGAGGGAAGTTGGGGGCCACTGGGCCTGCAGGGAAGGGCAGTTGGGGGAACACAGGCCTGCAGAGGAGAGCACTTGGGGGGGACCAGGCCTTCAGGTGAGGGCAGTTGAGGGGGGACCAAGCCTGGAGGGGAGGGCAGTTAGGGGCAATCAAGCTGGCAGGGGAGCAGTTAGGTATCAATCAGGCTGGCAGGGGAGTGGTTAGGGAGTGATCAGGCTGGCAGGCAGAAGTGGTTAGGGGCAATCAGGAAGGCAGGCAGGCGAACAGTTGGGAGCCAGCAGTCCTGGATTGTGAGAGGGATGTCCGACCTAAATGGGCAGTCGGACATCCCTCTAGGGGTCCCAGATTGGAGAGGGTGCAGTCTGGGCTGAGAGAAACACCCCCCCTGTGCACCAATTTCGTGCACTGGGCCTCTAGTGTATATATAAAACCCTAATATGCAAATAGACCGAATGGCGGAATAACCGAACAACTGAACAACCGGTTGCTATGACGTGCACTGACCACCAGCGGGTGCGCGCGGAATATGGTAGGCCTCTGCAGTAGGTGGCAGAGTGTGGAACATGGTGGGCATTGACTACGGTGGGATAGTGGAGCAGGTGAGCAAGGGCACCAGACCAAGGTGGGGTGCCGGTCACTGTCATAGGGGTGAGCCTCTTGATGTTACTGAAAATTCTTTGCACCTGTGTGCCACAGTTCTGCCAGGTGCTTGCACCTGCTGCTAGTGCCAGCCCCACTCCCACCCACAGCTGGCGCCTGGCACTGGTCCCAATTGCTCGGTGCCGTCAGAAGGTGTGAGTGGCCACTTCTGGCCTGATTACTCCTGAGGGCTTCTCCACCTCCCCCTGCTCCTGAGGGGCTATCGGGGCAGCAGTTGCTGCTTGCACCTGCTAACAGCACTGGCCCGGCTCGCACCCACTGCTGGCGCCAGACCCCAATCACTCCACACCGTCAGTGCCTGGGAGCGGTGGTCGCGGGAGCGGGGCTGCCAGCAGACAGGGGACTGGGGGCTGCAGCAGAAGGGGAGGCAGGGGATGTGGAGGATGGGCCAAGACCTGCCCCTGTGCCCACCGCAGCCTCACAGCCCACAGTTTCTTTCAAGGTGCACGAATTCGTGCAATGGGCCCCTAGTAATATGATAAAATCCTAGGGTGATCTAAAATATAACATGAAGCCCAAGGTTCCAGAAAGAATATCTTCAAAGAGAAAATGAATAATATCACAAAATTTTATCATCAAGAAGGTGTGTCATCTTACTGGTAAGATAATGATTTGTTAACCAATCACAAGAAAGACTGACAATTAGAAGCTCTGGGAAAAGAAACTGTCTTTTTAAAAAAATTATAATCTAAATATTCAGCCAACTAAAATGTGACAGTTTTGAGTACTTGATTAATTATAAGAAAAGTAATTTGTTTGGACTTGATGTTTGGAATATTTTCCTTCCACACAAGAAGATTAGCTGAGATTTGGGGGTTGATGGGAAGTTTAAATGGGATAATATTTGAAGGCACCCAATACAATACTACTATATAGCAACTGCTCAAACATGAGTTCCTTCTTCATTATCCTTCCCCCAGCTCCTAGCTCTTCTACTTTTTGGCAGACTTGTGTTTCAAATAAGCATATCAAACTTCGCAGGTGTATAAATGAGATTTCAATCATTAAAAATTTATTAAATTTCCCTTCGGGAAGAAATGAAAGCAGTTTGGCCAGATATATAATTAAATGACTGCATTGGGTTGCCTACAAAGTTCCAAAGCATAAATAATATTTAGAGAGAAGATTTTTTTTTGGTGGGGATTGTTAATGCTCTTAATACCTTAAAAGATTAATGTAGTCACTGAAAATACAATATTGGACACAAGTACGTGTTCTCTCTGAAGAAAAAGCAGTATATCATAACAGACCCAAGTGATACTTTTGTGATTGCTTTATTCCCCACCCCCCCTTTCTTTATAGCAAAGCATATATTCCCACTTCCCTGTTGCCATAGACATTTCAAGGAGATTGGTGTGTTTCAATAGGTTTCCTGTCCTTCCTTTAAAAGAAGCAGAGTGTATGAAAATTCCTAGGCAGATCATTAAAATTGTAATAGTACCCCAATATGGAAGAGGAAAGAGAAGTCCTCTGCTTCATGCTGGATTTATTTTTAGTACAAAGTGGTGTGGTTTTTGTATGGTACTTGGATCAGGTCATCCGAAAAGGAAAAGATCACATTAACATTGGTGTTTGTGGTGAGATATAATATTATTTAGTGGGACTGTAGTCTTTAAAACATAGATGAAAACCAATGGAGATAATCCTATATCAAATCCCATTTATTGAAATCAGCTATTTTGGCCAGTGATGTGTCTGACAATTCAATGTAAGCTCATCTCTCTCTCTCTAATTTAATAAATCTTTATTGTTCATATCATTACAATTATTCCTCTTTTTTCCCCATAGCACCCCTCCACTCGGTTCCCACTTCACCCTCTGCCCTTACCCTCCCCACCCCCGTCCTCATCCATATGTGTACAATTTTTGTCCAGTCTCTTCCCACACCCCCCACACCCCTTTCCCCCTGAGAATTGTCAAACCACTCCTTTTCTATGCCCCTGATTCTATTATATTCACCAGTTTATTCTGTTCCTCAGGTTTTTAATTCACTTGATTTTTAGGTTCACTTGTTGATAGATATGTATTTGTTGTTCATAATTTTTATCTTTATCTGTTTTTTCTTCTTCCTCTTCTTAAAGAATACCTTTTAGCATTTCATATAATACTGGCTTGGCAGTGATGAACTCCTTTAGCTTTTCTTATCTGTGAAGCTCTTTATCTGACCTTCAATTCTGAATGATAGCTTTGCTGGGTAATCTTGGTTGTAGGTTCTTGCTATTCATCACATTGAATATTTCTTGCCACTCTGGTCTGGCCTGCATAGTTTCTGTTGAGAAATCAGCTGACAATCGTATGGGTACTCCCTTGTAGGTAACTAACTGTTTTTCTCTTGCTGCTTTTAAGATTCTCTCTTTGTCTTTTGCTCTTGGCATTTTAATTATGATGTGTCTTGGTGTGGTCCTCTTTGGATTCCTCTTGTTTGGAGTTCTGTGAGCTTCCTGGACTTGTAAGTCTATTTCTTTCACCAGGTGGGGGAACTTTTCTGTCATTATTTCTTCAAATAGGTTTTCAGTATCTTGCTCTCTCTCTTCCTCTGGCACCCCCATAATTCTGATGTTGGTATGCTTGAAGTTGTCCCAGAGGCTTCTTACACTATCTTCAACTTTTTGGATTCTTTTTTCTTTTTGCTTTTCCAGTTGAGTGTTTTTTGCTTCTTTGTATTTCAATTCTTTGACTTGATTCTTGCAATCCTCTAGTCTGCTGTCAGATCTCTGTATATTATTTTTTATTTCAGTCAGTGTGTCTTTAATTTCTATTTGGTCCTTTTTCATATCCTCGAGGGTCTCACTAAATTTATCAGTCTTTTTAGAAAATTATTGAAAAGCCTTATAACCATGGTTTTGAACTCTATATCCAGTTGTTTGCTTTCCTCCATTTCTTTCGTTTGTGATCTGCTTCTTTGTCTCCGCATTTTGGCTGCTTCCCTGAGTTGACAGAGTGGCTTTGTGTGCTAGATGTCCTATAGGGCCCAGAGGCTCAGCCTCCCCAGTTACCTGAGGTGGACACTCTTGGTGCACCCCTTTGTGGGCTGTGTGCACAGTCCTGTTGTCGTTAAGCCTTGATTGCTGTTGGTATCACTGGGAGGAATTGACGTCCAGGCCTATTGGCTGTGAGGATCAGCTGTGTCTATGCTGGGAGAACTTCTGTGCTGGAGACACCCTTGTGAGACAAACCTTGCAAAAGCCTCTGTGCTCAGCTTGGATTGGGTGGAGCCTCAGGGCAGAGCAGACAGCATTGGTTTCCCATAAGCCCTGCCCTAATAGGCCCCTGTGTCTCAGTGTCCTGTGGTAATCGCTTCATGCACCTCCGAGAGAAAGCCACCCTTGACTTCCGCCCGCTGCCAAACAGTCCAGTTTCTTCCCGAATGAGTCTGGATCCCCAGAGTCTTGCCTGGAACTGGAGTTCAGTGCAGTCAGGAGCTTTTGTCTCCCTCCCTTTTGAGAAAGCCAGCCTTGCACTCAGTTGCCAGTCCTCTCCGCATGCTTGCACGCATCTCAGTACCTCTGCCTTCTGCAGCTCCTCTGAGTCTCAGTGTGCTTTACTCTTTCCTTCTAGTTGTAGAATTTCCACTCAGCCAGTCTTCCTGTGGCTCTGGATGATGTCCATTTTGTCTTTTAGTTGTAGTTTTGAAATTGTTGTGCGAGGCAGCAGTTTAGGTATTTACCTATGCCGTCATCTTGGTTTCTATCCTCTCTCTCTCTTTTTATAAAACAATTTATTGCCCAATTTCAGATAGCGATCTATTGTTTGATGCATGCCAGACCACATACAAAGTGTCAGATTTGCCAGGGAGTCTTAAAGCCATAGTTTATTTGCTTCCACATCAATATAGCCCCAGTATCTCCCCAGCATTTTCTAAAAATGCAAAGTCAATAAGGATAGATACCCAATATACTAATAAGAGGTAGTGCAGTTATTTATTTATTTTAATATATTTTTATTGATTTTAGAGAGAAAGGGAGAGGGAGAGATAGAAACATCAATGATGAGAGAGAGGCATTTATCAGCTGCTTTCTTCATGCTCCCCACTGCGGATCGAAGCCTCAACCTGGGCCTGTGCCTTGACTGGGAATGGAATTGGAATGTGATCTCCTGGGTTGACGCTCAACCACTGAGCCATACCAACTGGGTTAGTAGATAGCTCAATTATTGATGGTCCTGTTACTTCAAGTCAGTCCTGGAGCACTGTCCCTTCTCTTTGCTTCTGCCTGATGTTTCCAGTTCTTGCCTTTCATCAGAGCCTCAACAGGGGGGCGGTTTCAAGAACAGGTGGGTGGCAAGATGAAAGCAAGCTAATTTTAATATTTTGGGAGCTTTGGAAAAAGGTTGATGAGGAAGAAGTTTTAGAATGATTTAGAAACTAGAAATTTTCATTTGCTTTTGCCTACCACTGGCATTGTACTAGTATGATTAGCTCTGAATGTTCATGTAAAAACAGTATTTTCACAATAACCATTAAGAAAATCACCCTACTCAAAATGTTAATAGATAATGTTTTTTCTGCTAACTTTGTGATTTTGGTGTCAACTTCAAAAAGAAAATAGCCAGTTATTCTATTAGTAACATGAGATTTTTGGGGAATAGGGTTGAGAATTGCCATTTAGGACAAGTAAGCTCTGGTGAATTGTAGGCAAGTCCAAAGAGACAAAGGGGAGATTAGTTTCCATTAGGATTCAGGAGGATATTGGGGAGGATTGCTTTGAATGAAAGTTCACCGGAGAAGAACAAGAGTTTGAGGTTGTGGTGGTTTCTCATTGGCTGCAATCGGTAGCTACTATGTTGTTGCTAGGATGGGGAGAGAATCTTCCTCCCAGTTTTCTTTTTAAAGCAGGAGGTAACATTTGTATATGAAAAATGTCTTATTAATTGTGCTCATTGTATTACTTTTTCAAATTTACCAAGGAATTAAAATTTTTCAAAATTCAAAGAAAGGTTATACAACTGGTAAGAGCTGGAATTCAAATCCAACACCAAAACTCATATATTTAAGCACTTGGCTACAGACATCTTGTTATACGTAATCTCCCCATTCTCCAGGCATATACATCATTTTACATGAGGAAACAGGAACAATATATATGGAGGAATATTACGTAAACCTACTGAAAAGGCCTGGTTCTCTTCTGACCTCAATTGACTATTTAAAAAATATATATATATTTTATTGATTTTTAGAGAGGAAGGGAGAGGGAAAGAGAGATAGAAACATCAACGATGAGAGAGAATTATTGATTGGCTGCCTCTTGCATGCCCCCTACTGGGGATTGAGCCTGCAACCCAGGCATGTGCCCCTGGCCGGAATAGAACCTGGAACCCTTCAGTCCGCAGGCCGCTGCTCTATCCACTGAACCAAACCAGCCAGGGCTATTTTTAAAGATTATACTTAATTTGGGCCTTTGGAGCAGCTGATTTGTTAATGCTATTTTTGTATCTCCTTTCTGTAATGTGCTCAATTAGACTGATTGATTTGTCATTCAACGGTATTTATTAATCTCCTACTACATACTCAATCATGTGGTAGATGTAGCTAATGAAAAAAGTTAAGTTAAAAATATCTTTCTACCTTGGAAAGAATTTAGAGTCTGGTTAAGTAGACATGATAATACATGTAAAACAAGAAGGAACAACACCAACACAAATATATAAGCAGAATTTTGATATAAACTCTTCGTGCTCAAAGAGGTAAAAAGACAGACATCAGTGCTGTCTGGAGTAACCAGGGAATGCTTCATGAAGAAGGAATCTTAGAATTTCTTTGAAAGATGATTGCGATTTGAAAGCATTAAAAAGAGTATTCCAGGTGGGAACAACATAAGCAATGACACACAGGTAGTTTGTGTTCATGGAACAGTGATGCGACCTAATAGAAAGGGTGTATACAGAAAGCTATAAAATAGTGAGATGAGTTGGACTGGGAGATATCAATTCTAAAGTGAGTAGTTTATTCTTGTTATCACAGGAAAAACACACACAATTGTAGTATTTATTGGAAGAAAGCACCATGAAGCTGTCTTTTTGGAAATCTGAATTCTCTAATTTTATTGTTGGGGCCTCAGTCAGCATTACTTTCAATGAGTTAGGTTTTTATGTTACAATCACAGCGTTCAATAAGAAATCTCTTCTCAAATCAGTGTAAGTAAACTCCTTACTGCACTCACTGCAGAAATGTTGTCAAATGTGGAGGAGGCTGCCAAGTATAACACTCCTTACATCTCGGTGCCCCTTCCTTGCCCCTCCCTTGGGGAGGAGTGAATGAATCAGATTGGTAATTTTGGAAGGAACAACTGGGCAGTGGTAGAATGATAGCTCATTCCCTTCCTCTTCTTCTTTTTGAGAGTGCGTCTGTCCACAGTGTGCCCTCAGCTGCCCTCTGCTATTCTGGAAGCTGAGTAGTAAAGGGACAGATCTTGCCTCCACTGGGGGCCACTGGGCAGTGACTGACAGAGTCCACCTAATTCTGGCTCATGCTTAAGCCCGTTTACAGATGTAAGTCACATTCTCAGACATCAGTAATAATCTTATTTTAGTTTCATTGGCTTATTCCTTTACTCCTCCTTCTAATTTCTTAATTGATAGAAAACTTGGATAGGAAAGAGGGTTGCTATTTGTTGAGTCTCTCCATTATCTTTAAAAAAAAAACAACAAACAGTAGTCATATTTTGCACATTAAGAACTATGATATGTATGTCTTTCATTTCACTTTCTTCATTGGATTGTTGAAAACCAAATTTTCACTAAATCAGAACAATTGTATATGCTTTGATAGTCTACATAGCTATGGTTTATTCCTCCCTGATATTATGCTTGTATTTTACACTGTTTTTACATGATGTGAGCATCAGTTGGAAAATAAGCAGCCTTCTCCTTTGCACATTGTGTATTTTCTGTAATTCTGTTTTTAAGTTTACAATGAACTATTTTGTTATTTGTGCTTTCTATATGCCACCTCATAGTTCTGTAGAAATAGGTCAAGCTTAAGTCATATGATATTTTATTCTATACTGACAGGCTGAAGAAACAGGGTGGATATAAAAAATGAAGGAGTCAAATTAATTAAAAATGATTCAAGTTTTATATGTGACTATAAAAATATGGCCTCATTGTGAAGCATCATCATCTTACTGATGGCAGGTGGTTATTTTCAAATAAACAAGGGACCTCTGAGTGAAATACCTCAAAAATGGGGCACTAGAGGGGAGCTCATGCAATTGAAAGAAAGAGCAAATTGCTAAAGGAATGGTGGGGGAGGAAGGGAGAGAGAGAGAGAGAGAGAGAGAGAGAGAGAGAGAGAGAGAGAGAGAGAGAGATCATATACTTTGGAGGAATTTCAACAGTTGATGTGGAGAAATGAAGCAAGATTAGAGAATAAAATGAAAAAGAATCAGACAAAGGAGGAGAAAATGATGTTTCTGAAACCATGGGAAGGATTAGGTAGTAAATATGCAAATGCTGCATGTTCTGTCAACTGCAAAAGAAAGTTTTAAAAGAATGATAATGTTTTCTTGAAGCATTTATTTTATCTTTCATTAATCTGGCTACCCATTCCAGGAATATTTATACAGTGCTCAGTATAAAAGTATGTAATCTGTGCTTTTTATATGATAAACACTAAGTAGAGGATTTGATGGAGGAGTTTAGGTTGCTGGTGTGTTATATAGGGTAGTTTTCCCCACAAGGCTCTCTCTTAAATTGAAAGGCTGACTGTGATTATACAGTATGTGGGTGTGTGTGTGTGTCAGCTGGAGTGTGTGAGCAGGAAGCATGCAGTCAAGCTGGCCCCTCTCCTGGCTGATTAAATAAGAAGCAACTAATTCTGTGGCATCCACATCCTGGCTAGGAGCCCTGTCCTTTCCAGGCATATTGTCCAATTTGTTTAGAGAGAGGGTCTCTGATTTTAGTCTTGGGGAAAATGCTCCTGCTCTCAGTCCCTTTACGCACGTGAGGGTGGAGGCGAGTGGGTGGGAGTGGGGCTGGCTGGTGCAGCTGCTCTTAGACAGTCTTGTGATGGATCAACTGATTTCTGCCCCCTTCCCACTCTGATTCCAAGTTTGGAGCTCCTCTAGAGCTGGGTTGGAAAATAAGCAGCCTTCTCCTTTGCACGTTCTCTACTGCAGTCTGTACCACAGTACCCCTCCTATCTGTACAATTCCACCTACTTTCTATACTCCAGAAATCTTTCAAATCCTTGTTCTGTGGATGTCACGCCTTCCTTTTGGGACTGTTATAAATTTATTCTATTTTTTGCATAAATTATTGTCATTTCAGTTGGCTTTTTGCAGGTAGGGGTTATAAATGATGTGTTCAATTTAATATCTTGAACTGGAAGTCAGTTCTCTTTTTCTTTTTTAGTTTGCAAACACTGCTTTATTTAAATGCTTCTTAAAGACATTCTAAGAAAACATCCTTTTGTTTTGAGACATTTCTGCAGAAAATCCATAAATGCCTACATTTTTCATTTTATATAGTTGGTAGGATTTTTGGTCTTTTCATTTTTATTTATTTTTATTTTTTAATAAATCTTTATTCAGATTATTGCAATTGTTTCTCCTTTTTCCCCCCATAGCTCCCCTCCACCCAGTTCCCACCCCACCTTCTGCCCTTACCTCCCCGCCACTGTCCTCATCCATAGGTGTATGATTTTTGTCCAGTCTCTTCCTGCAACCCCCCCCCATACCCCTTTCCCCCTGAGAATTATCAGTCCACTCCCTTTCTATGCCCCTGATTCTATTATATTCACCAGTTTATCCTGTTCCTCAGGTTTTTAATTCACTTGATTTTTAGGTTCATTTGTTGATAGATATGTATTTGTTGTTCATATTTTTATCTTTACTTTTTTCTTCTTCCTCTTCTTAAAAAATACCTTTCAGCATTTCATATAATACTGGTTTGGTGGTGATGAACTCCTTTAGCTTTTTCTTATCTGTGAAGCTCTTTATCTGCCCTTCAATTCTTAATGATAGCTTTTGCTGGGTAGAGTAATCTTGGTTGTAGGTTCTTGCTATTCATCACTTTGAAAATTTCTTGCCACTCCCATCTGGCCTGCATCGTTTCTGTTGAGAAATCAGCTAACAATCGTATGGGTGCTCCCTTGTAGGTAAATAACTGTTTTTCTCTTGCTGCTTTTAATATTCTCTCTGTCTTTTGCTCTTGGCATATTAATTATGATGTGTCTTGGTGTGGTCCTCTTTGGATTCCTCTTGTTGGGGGTTCTGTGCGCTTCCTGGACTTGTAAGTCTATTTCTTTCACCAGGTGGGGGAAGTTTTCAGTCATTATTTCTTCAAATAGGTTTTCAGTATCTTGCTCTCTCTCTTCCTCTGGCACCCCCAAAATTCTGATGTTGGTATGCTTAAAGTTGTCCCAGAGGCTTCTTACACTATCTTCAACTTTTTGGATTTTTTTTCTTTTTGCTTTTTCAGTTCAGTGTTTTTTGCTTCTTTGTATTTCAGTTCTTTGACTTGATTCTTGAGTTCCTCTCGTCTGTTGTTGGATCTCTGTATAATATTTTTTATTTCAGTCAGTGTATGTTTAATTTCTAGTTGGTCCTTTTTCATATCTTCGAGGGTCTCATTATATTTATCGGCCTTTTCTAGGATATTCTTGAAAAGCCTTATAACCGTGGTTTTGAATTCTATATCCAGTCGTTTGTTTTCCTCCATTTCTTTCATTTGTGATCTGTTTCTTTGTCGCCGCATTTTCACTGCTTCCCTGAGTTGGTAGGGTAGCTTTGTGTGCTAGGTTTCTTATATGGCCCAGTGGCTCAGCCTCCCCAGGTACTTGAGGTGGACAGTCTTGGTGTACCCCTTTGGGGACTGTGTGTACAGCCTTGTTGTAGTTAAATCTTGATTGTTGTTGGTATCACTGGGAGGAATTGACATCCAGGCCAGTTGGCTGTGAGGATCAGCTGTGTCTATGCTGGGAGAAGTTCGGTGCTGGAGACAGCCTTATAGGATTAGACTTGCCAAATTACAAAAGCCTCTGTGCTCAGCTTGGATGGGGTGGAGTCTCAGGGCAGAGCAGACAGTCTTGGCTTCCTGTCAGCCCTGCCCTTGTGTGCGTGGGTGTGCACCTCCAGACCTCTGCCTTCTCTGGCTCCCATGCCTCCGCCCGAGAGTCCATATTCCCTCCGCAAGAGCGTGGGTCCCCAGGGGCTCACCTGGAACTGGGGTTCAGTGCAGTTAGAACTGGGATTCAGTGCAGTCAGGAGCTTCCGACTCCCTTCTGCTTGAGAAAGCCTGTGGCAACCTCTGCAGTCTTTGTGCACACTCGTGCGCCGCCTCCAGACCCCTGCCCGCCAGGGCTCCCCCGGGTCTCCCCCGGGTCTCCAAGTCTCTGAGTGCCGTTCTCTCTACCTGATAGTCCAGACTCCCCCTGTATGATTCTGGGTCCATGGGGTTTCGCCCGGAACTGGGGTTCAGTGCAGTTGTGGGCTTCCTTCCCCCTCTTGCCAGAGAAAGTTAACTAGGCTCTCAGCCACCCTTCCTTTCTCCATGCACAAAGACCCTTTGCCGTATCTCAACCCTTTGCTGTTCCTCTAATTCTCCGTGAGCTTTTCTCTTTCCTTCTAGTTTTAGAATTTCCATTCAGCCAGCTTTCCTGTGGTTCTGGATGGTGTCCATTCTGTCTTTTAGTTGTAGTTTTGAAATGGTTGTGCAAGGCAGCAGTTTAGGTGCTTACCTATGCTGCCATCTTGGTTTCTTGGAAGTCAATTCTCAATGTAAAAATAAATTGCTAACACCCTCACTTTGTTATTGTTTTTCTTATGAACATTTGAAAGTTCTTTACTTCTCAAACTGCATCTATGATAATTAATTATAATGATAAACAAATATGCACTGAGTGGCCAGATTATTATGATCTTTGAACACATAATAATCTGGCCACTCAGTGTATATCCTATATAATAAAAGGCTAATATGCAAATTGTCCCCTCGACCAGGAGTTCGACCAGCAGGTGGGCCAACTGCCCATGTCCCCTCCCCCTGGCCAGGCTGGCCCGACCCCACCCATGCATGAATTCATGCACCGGGCCTCTAAAATATATATATATATATATATATACACACACACACACACACACACACTGAGTGGCCAGATTATTATGCATTCAGTGTATGTTCCTTTAAAAAAATTCATTATTTCTAAGGATCAAACCGAGCTTCTGATCACCAAAAGTAAACTGTGACATCAAGCTGAATTGATACAATTCCAGGCAAGGACAAGAAATTTGATATTTTTATTTTCTAACACAACTATTGTTTAGAAATATATATTATTCATGTCAAGAGCTGTTTCAGATATTCCAAGTATTTATCAAACAATAGTTATGTTTTATGCACTCTGCTAAACTCTGGGTGTTTTGGTGAACAAAATAGATGCCTACCTTCAAGGCATTATAGACTAGTTAGTCGGAGAGAAACACATTAAATACATGCAAGTATAAATACAACTGTGATGTCTTTTAAAGAAAAATGTAGGTTACTCCGAGGAAGAACCATAGGGGGAGATCAGGAAAAATTCTTCTGGGAAGTGATGTTTAAGCAGAAGACTAAGCTATTAGCTAGACAGAATAGCAGAGGACGTATTGGAGGTGACAGACAACAGGTAGGATGGCCAGTGTGGGAGGAGTAGACCAAGATAAGGCTGGAGAGAAGGACAGAGACCACATCAAAATCCTGCAAGGTCTTGGATTATACCCTAAGAGCTGATAAATGTTTTTACCATTGGCATTGATTAATCTGCTTTGTACCTTTAACACTTTGGTCTTTTCAGCTTTGTGGAGAACACATTGGTAAGGTAGTGCCACTGCAGTAGTTTAAGTGATAGATGATGGTGGCATGGTTAGAAAATGGCAATGAACATTGAAAGAGGTGAATGAATTTGAGACATATATTGTGTGTTGAATTGACAAGACTTTGTGATTGTTGTGGTGGGTTTAGCAGGGTCGTAATCATGGATTAATGGTGAGAATGAAGTGCCATTTATTGGGATGAAGAATAGAGAATAAAGATGACTTTTGGGAAAAAAACTGAGTTCAGCTTCTTATTTTTACTTGGGTGGGAGACATAGCCAAGAAGAAACATCATGAAGGCAGTTGGATGTATGGATCAGGGTCTCAGAAGAGATGTTGGTTAGTGATATAAATTTGGAAATTATCATTATGCAACTGTTATTGATTCCACTGGAGTGGAAGATATCAGGGAGAGAGAGGAGAAAAAATAGGAAATCCCAAGACTAAACCCTGAATAAACTCAACACTCAGAAGTTGGACAGAGAAGGAGAAGCTGCTCTGAGAATTTGAAAAGAGCTAGAGAGGTAGAAGAAACGAATACCAGGTGAGTTGAGGTCAAGGTTTTCAAGAGAAGAAAGTATTTTAAGAAGGAAGAAATAAGTGGTAAGCCCTTAAAATACTCTTTAAAAAACCTTCTAAATTGAAGGATTCACATTACCTTTTTTCCACAAAGGTTTTAGACAGAGGCAAAGCCACATTTTAACACCAGGGAGAGAGATTCAGGGATTGCGCTGGGCTAGCAGGCTGGTGGTCTTGGTAGAGAGCAAGCAAAGAAAATGTTTCAAAGATCTTATCTAGTGCTTTCCCTGATCCCTTCCCTCTCCCGCTTCTTTGCATCATAATCTCAACAACTATTATGCTAACATGGTACTTGAACATTTATTGTGAAGGCAATGTCATTGGAGAATTTCTCAAAGAGAATAATTTCTCCTCCTGTGATGCTCTGGACCGGGTTGAGAACAATGTAAATAGTTAATACAAGTAGTTTTTTTGGGGGGAAAAAGTTCATTTTTAATTCAAGTCTTCTGACTGATTGTCTCTATTATGTGAGTCATTTGTTTGACCACAAAAAAATGAAGATTAGTTGAAAACTGAGTGTCTACTTCAGAACAATTGTGTAATTATTTTATCATTGCTTGGGAGCATGTTATTTCTTTACTGGTTTATTAAGAGACATTATCCTGTATGCTATTGGCTTGTGAAATTATTAGAATCCCCACAGTGAAGCTGTGTTAGATAAACTATTGTCAAAGACAAAACCACCTCCCACAAAGCTTCTGTTGAGTCTTCTTCCTCCTACCAGTTTAACATACTTAGGAAGATGACAGTAAAAGCATCAGGACAGGTCTTTGCATGTGTTTTTTCAGATCATCATTATGACCAAAGATTACATTTCTGAGTGCTTTGTAGTTATGCAAATGTGAGGGGAAATATTAGGTTGAATCATGTGAAATTCTCATTTGTTTGGTAAAAGAAATGGTCAAACATAGGCAATTTCATATGGTTCAACCTACTACTTGGTATGTGACTAGCAGTTTATTTCACAAATGGCTTTTTGTTGTTGTTACAGTAACAACACAACGAAGTCTCAGTTACTGTGAACTGTGGTAAGTTAACTTGCACTAAATTTAATTTTACTTTCTAGTACTGAGCATGATGTTTAAAACTCTTATTTCCTTACATGCTTGCTTTGTTAAATGGTTACAGACAGCTCCATGGAAGGAACTTAATCTGGAAGATAATGAAAAGTTTTCAAGGTTTACCTGTTCTCTTCCCAGTCTTTTCCTTATACCTGCACTGTAAATGGATAGGATTTCCTATGCCTCCGCGCTATTTTTGGATCTGTTCTTGAGAACTGGAAGAAGCATTCCTTTGGCTGTCTTGAAGGATAGTAGCTGTCCTAGTTATCCTTTTATTACTCTTCCCAGGCCATTTTACCTACCGACGTATGAGGAATTTCACAAGAGAGCAAATTTCCAGTGCTTAATGATGGTCTATTACAATAAGATCTTTCATTCTTGGCCAGAATCTGCTCTCATGGAGTTGAATTTATCTTGAAACTGAACTGAAGCTGGATTTTTTTTTTGGCTACCAGAGTTAGTAATTTTTAACAATTGAGAATAGATTTAATAAAAAGGGAGATTATTGATTTTACATACATGTGTCTATGCAAAAAATAACTTAGAAACTTGTTATTGCTGTAAATAAGTGGTATTCTAATTCATGAAGTTTGAGCTTGTGTGAACATGTTTTAAATTTGAAAAACTGTTATTGAGAAATAAATTGAAATTGGCGTTAGTAAGGGCCTAGTAGTTCCTTGCTCTTAATATAGATAAAACATTTGAAAAAAACACATAGATTTAGTGTTCACAATCTGTGGACCCTGAAATGACATACACAGTTGCATTTTCTTAAGGTTGGGGATAACTGGAATTCAGTGAGGAACTCCAGGAAGCTATGCAGAATGCGTACCTCAGTTAATCCTCCTAAGGAACTGCGGCATTTATACCCAAATTCTCTTCAGTCGTTGGTTGAGTGCTGCTCTTGGGGTGGTGATGGAGGTAGTTAATTCTTCGACCCTTCTGACCTGTGATCTGTGCAGACAGACAGACTGGCCACCAGAGAGAGCCACTGGACAGTGGGAAGTCAGCTTCAGGCACTACATTGGTAACATATAAGGGTATATGAGTAGGGTACCAACAACATCTGCTACAGTCTATCCCTTTTCCTACTCAGCCCCACCATGCTTCACTTCCCATAAGTTCATTCCATCCTGTCATTGATTCTTCTAGGTGGTGGCTAGTTATAAATTCTATAAAAAGGGGGAGGGGGGGAAACCTCAAATGCCCAATAAATTCTTTGAGTTCCAAATATATTCTTGTCCCTATTATGTGGAAGAAATTCTAGCTCCTCATGCAAATCAGTTACTCTTGCTGGTGTAATAACTCTTTTGTCTGTTGGTCTCTCAGCATTAACAGTGAAAGTGACTGGGAGGCAGTCATAGCGTTAGGTTTCTGGCCTCTTATTTTGTACTTTACTGTATTTCCACTCAGCCAGGAATCAGGATCTCTATGTATTGTTTCCTTCATATAATGGATAGTGACTACCCACTTGAAATTGTGATTTGGAGACTTAGACAATATGCAGCTTAAGATAGGTAGCGTGGGTTGCATATATGCACTTGATGCATCATGATTAGGAATCCAGTTTCTATGCAGGCCCAGAAGCATGCTAGAAGCTACTTTTAAAAGAATGAGTTATCTGTTGTGAAGTTCTTTTGTCTTGTTTCAGGATCCAAAGTGGTCAGCATGGTGAATCTTTACAGGGCTTGCCAGAGACTCCAACATGGAGCAGAGCCCCCTGGGATCTGCCAGGTAATATATCCCAGGTGGCAAGATTGTTAGTACTACAGCAAAGACCTGGTGCAGAGTCTTCTCTTGCCCTGGGCTTCACCTTAAAATGGCAGTCTTCCAAGTCACATGGTAAATGGATTGGTGAGGTATTCCCAAGTACAGTGTATATTGTCTCCAAAAGCCAAAGAAGCTTATCAAGTGCTGTGATAGAAGTGCAAGTAGTGTAACCTGTTCTTTGCTTTGGAGGGGATATCCTGGTTGCCCCAGACTTCTGGACCCCTAAAAAGATATCCAGTATGCAGGCCACTGAATTGCCTCCTGCTGCACCTGTCTTGTCAGGGCATCTAGAGCACTTGCTGCTCCCCCAGGTGCGATTAACATAATGTCAGCAATATAGGGGATAAGCCCAATGATCTGTAAAATGCCCAGCTGATCACTGTCTTTCTGGACTACATTGTTACAGGAAGCAAGAGAGTTAACTTAGTATTGGGGCAAGACCATGAATGTGCTGCTGTCTGATCCAAGTAGATACAAACTACTTCTGAGCTTTCCTGTAGGGAATTGAACTCCTTCTCCAAATCAATAGCTGCATTCCAGAGACGATACCTTGCCCACTACTGCTGCAGTGACTAAGGTTGCCATTTAATTAAGTTCACTGAAATACTATTATTTTCTGTGACCCATGCGGGTTTTGTAGGGACTAGACTGGTAAGTAAAGGGGGATTTGTTGGGGATCACAATCCTGTATCTTTTAAGCCTTTGAGGGTGACACCAATCTGCCACTCCTTCCAGAACGTGGTATTACTTTGATTTACTGTCTTGGATGGGGAAGAGGAAGATTTAGAGACTTGCAGTTTGTCTTTCTTACCACTATCACCCTTTTTCCACAGGCTAGAGCAGTGGTTGGCAAACTCATTAGACAACAGAGCCAAATATCAACAGTACAATGATTGAAATTTCTTTTGAGAGCCAAATTTTTTAAACTTAAACTTCATCTAACGCCACTTCTTCAAAATAGACTTGCCCAAGCCATGGTATTTTGTGGAAGAGCCACACTCAAGGGGCCAAAGAGCTGCATGTGGCTTGCGGTTTGCCGACCACTGGGCTAGAGAACCAAGGTGAGTGTTATGACAGCTGCTAAATGTATCTACCATAATTCTGCACCCAGGAACTGGGAAAATGACCACACAGGGGTCCATGACCTGTAATAGAGACTGAGTTCAGACCTCCATTTATTACTTTGCCTCTGTAGGCTCCCCTTCTAACAGTGAGACTATCATGATATTTTAAGTCTCTTAATATCCTAATAGGGTCAGCTCAGAACTTGTAGCCAACCACCCTCAAATAGTCTGGGCATTGTCGTTATTCTAATAAATAGCCATAGGTCCCCTTGGAGAAGGATTTGGGAATTTGCTGCTATTTATGCTTGCTATAGTGTCACAGTGTCCTTGCACAGACTCTTCTTCAGTCATTAGGCTTTGGGTCTGAGAATTGGCTCAGGTCTGAAAATGATCTCACTTCAAGGAACACCATCATCTATTAGCTGTTGCCATTGATCTTTGTGGGCTGGAGTTCTCTGGTGCCATTTTAGCCTTGTTACTGTTAAGGTTATTACATCCACCTTGCCTCTGATGGTTAAGTGTCATTACCTGGCCTCTGCAATTCCGGAATCCAATAACCCCCATTGATACTAGGGAGCCCAGTTGTATGGCATAATCCCTACCATACATCTTGGTTTACAGAGAACAGCCAGCACTGAAATTTTCAATAATGTCTTGTGCTCCTCAGTAGCACATTCTTACTTCTTTAGTAAAGGGAGTGTCCTCTGGCCTCTTGGAGAGCATAAACCACTGGTGGGTTCTCTGATGTTATATATGATATACACATTCTAGCATGTCCACTTTTGTGAACCTTGGACTTCTTTCTCAATATTCTGCCACAGAATTTCTGGTATTCTATTATCATCTCCTTCGTACCCCCTAGCTTCAAGTAACTATTCTAGCAAGGCATTACAACCAGTTATGGATGTGTTTTCCAGATGTTCAATCCTGGGTCACAGGAGAGCACCCCCATAAAATTCATTTACCCAATATTATATATCACCTCCTTTGGTTCAGGACCATCAAGATGCATTCCCAGCATGTTCTCCTATTCCTGCCACTACATAGTAGCTGGGTTCTGCATTTCTTTTCATGGATAATTCCTTTCTTCTGATAACAGGGACCCAAGTCTGATCATGCTGAAACTTGACCCAGTTATTCACCTGGAGCAATCAGAGGAGGTGGGGCACATCTTGAGGAGGCAAACATTACCTTGTGAGACATCTGCCAAAGGTGCGGAT
Source organism: Corynorhinus townsendii (assembly GCA_026230045.1). Classification (NCBI taxonomy): domain Eukaryota; kingdom Metazoa; phylum Chordata; class Mammalia; order Chiroptera; family Vespertilionidae; genus Corynorhinus; species Corynorhinus townsendii. The sequence continues at coordinate 189,840,541 of JAPDVU010000003.1, forward strand.
TGGCATGATCTGTAGACAAGAAACGGCTGTTCTGTTAGCAGGGAGATTGGACAGTTTGTGCCAACCCAGAAGGTTTAAGGGAACCCGGGGTTCAAGTTTCTCAAGTGCATCTAAACAGATGTCCCTGTCCCAGTTTTCCGAATCCCACTCCTTCTATATCCAGAGTCTTGTCTAGACTTGCTAGGATTCAGAACTAAGTCTTTCTCTGTAATGGATAAGTTCACATTCAGGTTCTGAGTTTCATATCAGGAGTTGATTTTAAGCTGCAAGAATTAACTTTGAGCTGTGAGATTTAAGTGTCTCTAAAGGCTATCCTTTTGTTTTCATATTGTGTTCTGATTGGCTGAACTGGGCTGTCAATATTTTTCTTTTAGTGCATCAAGGAAATTTAACAGTAATCTACTAACCAACAAGCCTCACAGTTCCTTTTTAAAAAACATTATAACAGAATTATTCCTTTAAGGGTAATTTACTTAAAGGAAGAATTGGTTGGAGCAGATAGACAACCCAGTACTCTGTATAGATTATTCTCTGCTACCACACAGCTGTTGTAGTAAATATTTTATTGTATAGTTGAACTAATGACTGACAAGACAGAAGGGCAAAGAATGCAGTATGAGCCAGGAACCATACCTCCTGGTGGTCTTACCATGAATAATTGGTTAGAATTGACACCAACACCTAGTTTGATATTTATCTTGGTTACTGTGCCCTTCTGGCCGTTTACTGACAGGAATCTTTAGGTTACATTGTGTAAGCTTACAGCATACAGCTAATTATGGACTATGAGGCTTTGGTGCTGGCTGAGACTAGTTAGGTCAGAGTTTTGAGCATGGAAAACAAAGATGGAGTCAGTTATGTTCACACTAATATTTATGAAGGCATTATTGTACCTTCCACACATCTACACTAATAAAAGAGAAACATGCAAATTGACTGTACCTCTACTATGCCCACAAACCACGCCCACCAGCCAATCAGGAGTGAGTATGAAAATTAACCCAACCAAGATGGCTGCAGCCATGGAGTAAGCAGGAGGCTTGGGTTTCCCCTGCAATGGAGGAAGCCAAGCTTCCCACCCACTCTGGCCAGCCCTGGCCTCCATTCAAGGCTACAAAGTTTCAATGATAGAAGATAAGTAAATCCCAATAAAAATGGCAGCAGCCGTGGAGCTGGAGAGAGCAGGAGGCTTGGGTTGCCCCCAGCAATGGAGGAAGCCAAGCTTCCTGGCCTGCCCTGGCCTCCGCTCAAGGCTACAAAGTTTCAATTATAGAAGATAAATAAATCCTAGATATTAGGGCCTCTGCTTGGGTTGCCGGGGTGTGTGGCCGGCCTGCAAACCACCACAGGCCCCTCACCCAGGCTGCCCCATGCCCCAAGGAAACCCCCACCCTGATCTGGGACATCCTTCAGGGCAAACCAGCTGGCCCCCACCTGTGCACCAGGTCTCTAGCCTATCTAATAAAAGAGTAATATGCAAATTGACTATTACTCCAACACACAAGATGGCTGCCCCCATGTGGTCAAAGATGGCTGTCCCATGTGGACACAAGATGGCTCCCACAAGATGGCCAGCAGGGGAGGGCAGTTGGAAGGGACCAGGCCTGCAAGGGAGGGCAGTTGGGGGCAGTCAAGCCAGCAGGGGAGGGCAATTAGGAGTGATCTGGCCACCAGAGGAGGGAAGTTGGGGGCAATCTGGCTGGCAGGGGAGCAGTTAGGCATCAATCAGGCTGGCAGGTGAGTGGTTAGGAGGTGATCAGGCTGGCAGGCAGAAGCGGTTAGGGGCAATCAGGAAGGCAGGCAGGCGAGCAGTTAGGAGCCAGCAGTCCTGGATTGTGAGAGGGCAGTCGGACATCCCTCGAGTGGTCCCAGATTGGAGATGGTGAAGGCTGGGCTGAGGGGAAACCCTCCCCCCCGGCCCATGCATGAATTTCATGCACTGGGCCTCTAATAGTTTGTATAATTACTTTTTTTTTTAAAAATAAATTTTTATTGATTTCAGAGAGGAAGGGAGAGGGTGAGAGAGATAGAAACATCAACAATGAGAAAGAATCATTGCTCGGCTGCCTCCTGCACACCCCACATTGGGGATCGAGCCCACAAACTGGGCATGTGCCCTGATTGGGAATTGAACTGTGACTTTCTGGTTCATAGGTTGATGATCATCCACTGAGCCACATCGGCCAGGCTATAATTACTTTCTTATGAGTAGGCATGTAGGTTGTTTCCAATATTTTGCAATGACAAACAATGCTGCAATGTGCATATTTATTTTCCTATTGATGGAAGTGTATCTTCAGGGTGGACTGCTAGAAGTAGGATTGCTTAAACCTCACAGTTTTCATAATATCTCTCAAGTTCTGACTATTGCATAAACTCGTGCATTGTCTTCTACTTTAATCTTATCTCCATTCACCAGAGTTGGGAGTGTTCACAATGATGATGCCACAGCTAATCCCACAGTTGACCACTCTCCAATTCCAGAGTCCATTATAAGGCCCTGATTCTTAGAACAATTTCTGTTACCACTGGAGTTTGGGTTTGCCCAGAAGTATATCCTGAGATGATTAGGTACAATCTATGGGGTAATCTTAGGAAACCCCAGTAATGGTGGAGTTATCAAACCAGTTAACACTGTAGGTAATGAGTTTACCCTGAGGAGAGAACATAGGAGTCAGACACATGAACATGTGTGTCAGAGTAGTCTCACTGGGCGAGGGGTTTAGAGAGAGCAGGATTATTTATACAACTACTCTAGTCAGTCATTGGTAGGGATGGAAGGTGTTAACTATTGGACACTTTCGGCTTGTGGTAGGTGTGGACCGAGCAGACTCTGGAAGGTAGAGAAAGCCCCAAGACAATTGGAAGTCAAGTGAAATACCCTGACATATAACCCCTGAAGAAATATGGTGGGCCCCTGGCAGCACCTGCTTTAGGACTCAGTGACTCAGCCAAGGACCCTGGGTGCCTAGTGAGTCACATGTAAACTCTGGGGATGTCTGAACTCAACATATTTGAGATCCCTAAGCTGGGACATGGCTTGATGCATTACAAATACATGCTACCCGTACAATTGTGTACTCTTTCTCTTTCCACTTAACATTAGAGAGTGAGTATGGTCATATTACATGAAATATTATTAAAAACCTGTTTTGTGGGTCCCATCAGGATTTTATTTTCCAATTAGAAGGCAAATCATACTTTCTTATGACAATTTTTGGAAATTAGAAAGCACTACAAAGGGTTGACAAACATTTATGGCTGTACATGGATATCATTTTGAACCCATAAGCTTATAGTGTGTTCCATATTTAAAAAATGCAAAATGCAAACCAAAGTCCAGGTCTACTGTGCACACACTTCATCATGAGGAGCCTGCTGCTGCTCCCTGCTCATTCTCTGGCTGCTGCTGAAGCGCCATCTGTGTAAGTGCTCCTGATAGACAAATTGCTTCCTACCCCGGGCATCCGTTGCTTGTAAGGAGCAGTGCTTAAGAAATAATTGCTTCGGGGGATCTCAAAGTACTCAGACTTAATGAATTCTTCTGGCATCTTCTGAAGTAGTCACTGGATTTGTGACTATAGTCACCAAAAGATGAATTTAAAATGCAGGAAGTAAAAAATGTATAACTAGGGCAGGACCAAGAAATGCAAAAGGGCAGGACCCAGCACAATGTACCAGGTTAAAAACTCACATACATAACGAGGCGTTTCTATTTTCTCCTGTGGAGAGGTGGGGTGGGGTAGGATTGCCAAATATCTATGGACAAGGTGAGGGAGAGTTGGAGGGTAAACAGTGCACAGCCTATGTGACACGACAGACCTTTAGAATGTTAATTCCCCGAAGGAGTAGGCCAATGAAGAGGGCGCTTCATCATACACATGAGGCAGCCTTGTGTGTGTGTGTGTAAGTTGCGTATCGAATGAGCTGGACACAGAGGGGCTGAAAAGCATAAAATCACTTTTATTTGTTTTAGAAATACCTATTGTATAGGCTCCATGGTGCTTCCCTCTCCCTGGTTCCTGCAGGACATTTCAAGCAGGTTTTACAGTTTTTAGGTAAATCAATAATCTCCTTATTTTAGCACTAAAAGCCCAGCGTGGTTTAATAATCACATAATTCCCATCTAGTCGATGTTGTGTAGAAATAAAAAATAAACCCAAATTATTTCAAACTCGAGAACCCAGAAATCGATCCAAACCACTATGCTCAATTAATAATTGACAATGGAGTCAAGACAGTCTCTTCAATAAATGGTGCTGGGAAATTTGGTCAGGTACAGGAAAAAAAATGGAACTAGATCACCAACTTACACCATACACAAAAATAAACTCAAAATGGCTAAAGGACTTAAATATAAGATGGGAAACCATAAAAATCCTACAAGATTTCATAGGCAGCAAAATAGCAGACATATGTAGTAGCAGTATCTTTACAGACACAGCTTCTAGGGCAATGGAGACTAAGGAGAAAATAAACAAATGGGACTACATCAAAATAAAAACCTTCTGCACAGCAAAAGAAATCATCAACAAAACAACAAGAAAGACCACTGCATGAGAGAACATATTTGCAATGTTATCTCTGATAAGGGTTTAATCTCCAAAATTTACAGGGAACTCATACAACTTAACAAAAGGAATATAAACAATCCAATAAACAAATTGGCAAAGGACCTAAATAGACACTTTTCAAAAGAGGACATACAGAAGGCCCAGAGACATAGGAAAACATGCTCAAAGTCACTAAACATTTGAGAGATGCAAATCAAAACAACAATGAGGTACCATCTCACACCTGTCAGAATGGCTATCATCAACAAATCAACAAATGACAAGTGCTGGAGAGGATGTGGAGAAAAAGGAAACCTCGTGCACTGCTGGTGGGAATGCAGACTGGTGCAGCCACTGTGGAGAACATTACGGAGTTTCCTCAAAAAACTAAAAATGGAACTCCCATTTGACCCAATGATCTCACTTCTAGGACTATATTATAAGAAACCAGAAACACCAATCAGAAAGGATATTTGCACCCCTATATTCCTAGCAGCACAATTCACCATAGCTAAGATTTGGAAATAGCCTAAGTGCACATCAGCATATGAGTGGATTAGAAAACTGTGGTACATCTACACAATGGAATATGAGACTGCTGTAAAAAAGAAGGAACTTTTACCATTTGCAACAGCATGGATGGAACTGGAGAGCATTATGCTAAGTGAAATAAGCCAGTTGGAGGAAGATAAATATCACATGATCTCATTCATATGTAGGATATAATGATCAACATAATTTGATGTACAAGAATAGATCCAGAGACAAATGATAGGGGAGGAGGGGTTAGAGAGCAACCAAAGAACTTGTATGCATGCATATTAGCATAACCAATGGACACAGACACTGGAGCGGTGGGGGCTTCCCTAGGGTGGGAATGATTGGGGGAGGGGGTCAACTGAGGGAAAAGGAGACATCTGTAAAACTTTAGAGAATAATAAATAAATAAAATTATTTCAAATTCATTTACCCAGCTCAAGCCTGCATCAGGCTTGTAAGCCTGCAGCGGGAGGAGATGGGGCTGTGGTCAGCTTCTTGCTGTTGTTGATGCGTTTCCTTCCCCCCATGAAGCAGCTGTCTGGGGACCTCTCCTGGGCTGGCCCAGCCAGATAGCTGATCAAGAGGAGAGGGGCTGCTGTATGCGGCTCGTGCAGTTGCAGTTTAGGGATGGGTCCCTCTGGATTTTGTGCATGTGTGGTTGCTGCTTCTTTCTGTCCTCCAGCTGTGGCTCAACTTTCTTTAGCATTGTCCCAGGTCTGGACCCTGTCCTCATCTAGTCCCCAGAAAAACCTACCTTTTTCCTGCACCGGTAACATTGAGAGCAGTTCACTCCCAATATAGCCACTGCTCTTCAAACTGCCATCTTTTTCCTTTAGTTTTTCCTGCTGAAAATAAGTTTTTTTAGTTTTCAAAGTTGAGGGGACACATGCCAAGCTTTTCCAGTGTCCCCGTGAAGTTCCTCTCATTTGGTGTCAGGTAATGGAGATTCGCCTTAATCCTCATTCCCTAGGAAAGGAGTCGAGAGATGCAAAGGGGGCCCGGCAGCTCTCTCTGTAGGAAGCATTTTCTCTGCAAGCCTTGAGGTGGGAGATGGACTGATGCTGACAGGACTGGATTTACACTTCCTCAGCATGCCCCGCATTTATTGGTGCTCTAGAATCTCAGTTGAGGATTTGGGCAGTACTTGGCTCTTCTATTGTCCCTGGGAACTCAGCTGCAACTGAGGAGTGTCTCATTTTGCCACCCTATTTCTTGAGCTTGGAGTCAGACGGGCAGAGTTTTGCATGTGGCCCTCCTGCTTGTAACTGAGCAACCTTGGACCAATAATCTCCTTCAGTTTCAGTGCTTACTTCTGTAAAAAGGCAAAACTAGCCCGGCCTATGTGGCTCTGTACTTGAGCACCGACCTAGGAACCAAGAGGTCATGGTTTGATTCCTGGTCAGGGCACATGCCCAGGTTGTGAGCTCAATCCCTAGTACAGGGTATGCAGGAGGCAACCAATCCATGTTGCTGTTTCTCTCTCACTGATATTTCTATCTCTTTATCCCTCTATCATCCTCTCTCTCTAAACATCAATAAAAACATACTTTAAAAAAAGTGGGTGGGGAAACTAATAGGTCTTATGTAGGGGCTCATAAGATGATGAAAATGATGATGATGGTGGTGGCTAGGCTCCCTTAGGTTCCTGAGTATCTGCCCACTTCCACCTACTAACAAGAGAAAGCAGTAGTCATTGATTAGATTTCCTACCTACAATAATTGGCTAGCCTTTCACTTTTAGAGTGAAAGGGCAGTGGCAGGGTGGCACTCCTAAACATTTCCATTCCTCAACAGAAACTTGGGAGGAGATTTAAAGAAGTAGGAGATGGTCCTAGTCTATTATTCTTTTCTCTAGTTATTCCTGCTACATGCCCATTGGAACTGAAGTGTTGGAAGAGTCAGCTCTCCTGTCTCCTCTCCTTGGTCATTCATTCTCTCTCCAGCCTTCCCTACTAATCAGGAAGGGGGTTCAGGGAAAGCCTGGTTAGTGGCAGGGTGCCAGGCAGTCTCTGCTTTGCTGGGAAATTTGATGTGACAGCTATAACTTACTGTCATTGCAGTTACCCTGTATATGCCAGAGAAAAGAGCTTTGTAAATAAGTGCAAGGAGCTGATAGCAAAGATTTGAGATTGCACTGCAGTGCCTCTAACACCATTACAGGCACTGATCTAGTGCTGGCTCACAGAAGTGCAGGCTACCATGGGTACAGAATTACCATGTCCCCAGGGCATACTTTGGCATTCTACCCAGGCTGCTAACCAAGTCCTCCATGCTTCATTTATGGGATCTGACACGATCACAGGCTCCAGCAGTATAGCTGCAGGCTCTGGTAAACTCCTAAATTAAAAGTCAGCCCAGTCAAGGATATTTTGATGTCCTGGGACTTGTATGCAAACTCTCATTAGGAATAGTGCCCAAGTAACTTCTGACTTATTGAAATAAATGCTGACCCTTCCATCTTAGCTCTATGATTGTACACAGGCATTTTAAAAAGCTGAGATGAGATTTTCATGTATGTAAGTCACTCTAAGAATGCTTCATATTTGCTCAAGAGGCATATTATATATAGAAGGCACTAGTCTGCAGAAAGCTATATTGAAAATGAATGATTCTCTTTGGTTTTATGCTTTATGCTGCACATTCTAACAGAGTCCATCTAACATATAGCCATTGAGGAGAAGGGAGAGGAGAAGTCTGTAAATCAAACAGTCATAAATAGAATTGAGAAAGATAAATATCACATGATCTCACTCATTTGTGGAATATAATGAACAACAAAAACTGATGAACAAAAACAGAACCAGAGTCATAGAAGCATTGAATAGACTATCTAACCTATGAGGGAAGGCGGGGGTGAGGAGGTAAGAGATAAATAAAAAAACTTGTATGCATGCATATGAGCATAACCAATGGACATAGATGTGGTGAGGGGGAGTGAGGGAATGAACTGGGGGTTGGGGCAACTGGGGAGAGGTCAATGGGGGAAAAAGGAGACTTATGTAATACATCCTATCCTAATATATAAAAAGCCAGGGGCCGTCACAACTGAAACAACCGATGGACGACGGAATAGCAGGCTGCGTGGGGTGACAAGGCCAGCGGGGGGGTTAGTGAGGGATGACCAAATGACTGAACAGCAGGGCTGCTTGGGGTGACCAGGCTGGCAGGGGGGGGCAGTCAGGGGTGACCAGGCTGGCAAGCAGGGCAGTAAGAGGAAACCAGGCTGGCGGGGGGCAGTTGTGGGCAACCAGGCCAGCAGGGGTTAGTTAGGGGTGATCAGGCAGGCAGGCAGGTGAGCAGTTAGGAGCCAGTGGTCCCAGATTGTGAGAGAGATGTCTGACCTCCGGTTAAACCAGCAGTGGGACATCCCCTGAGGAGTCCTGGATTGGCGAGGGTGCAAGCTGGGCTGAGGGGACACCCGCCATCATGCATGAATTTCACGCACTGGGCCTCTAGTTATACAATAAAGAACTTAAATAAATAAATAAATAAATAAATAAATAAAGAACTGAAGATGCCAGAGAGGTGCGCTTTTCAGCTTCTTAGTTCATGGATCTTGGTGGTTCATAGATCAGGTGGTTGATCCGAAGCCACCAAACATCTAATTGCAGTGTTCTGGTGGCCCAAATTGGTATCATGCCAACCTGTTTGCAAGTTTTGTAAAAACAGTATACTTTTCAGGGCAATGCAACCAACTAAAGTTTTTATTGGTTCATTTTTTCAGCCTCGTCCATGACATGCAGTTTAGAGTGGAGTATTGTCCCAGTTACTCAGCGGTGATGTGTAATCAATGTGCTCAGCAGCCACTTGGTCATGTGGGAGAAAACAACGCTGAGAGTCTTTGATCTTACAATGTTTGGTCAGCTAGCAATTTACAGAAATGATGAAAAGAAGAAAAAAAAAAGAAGCAAAAACAAAAATAGAAGCAGAACTTCTGAAGTTTTGTTTTTTTGTTGGTAATTTCCCTATGCCAGATTTTTTTGTTGATATATTAGACTTAGAAAAGGTGAATGGTTTAGAAAACATGACTTACCAGAAGTTCTACTGTTGACATTTTGATTCATAAGAGAAACAGACATTTTTTCCCCCATCTTCTCCTCTACTGAAAATTGTCATGTGATTCAAAAAACTCCAGTCATTTGTAACATAAAGTCACAAAACAGGCATTTTTATGAAATATTGGCACATTGCTAATTAAGACTCCCCAAAAGAGATTTGACATTAAACTGGAAAACTTTCAAACTGGAAGGAATCTTAGAGAACATCTATGTAAAACTTTTTATCTTTGTCCCCATTCTGTCAAGGAGAAAACTGAGAACTTAGGAGGTGTGATGGCTGTCCTAGTTCACAGCGCAAGATCATTGTCTGATGCTTATGACTTTCAGATTAGTTTTATCTAATGGTAGAATTTTAGGGTTGTGATAAGACAAGCCAGTATGGAAATATTTTGGAGGGCAGGGTAGGATGAAGAGAGGCACATTTTTTCTAAAATACTTGTGTACCACTAAATAAAACAGCCAAGAAAACCCTCTAAAAGAAGAACAATGGTGGGGGTGGGGAAGAACTAACCCCACTAGATATTAAAACATATTGTAAGGAGTGGAAAAAGAAGGAGGAGGAGGAGGAGGAGAAGAAGAAGAAGAAGAGAAGAAGAAGAAGAAGAAGAAGAAGAAGAAGAAGAAGAAGAAGAAGAAGAAGAAGAGATAAACTAAAATGGCAATAAATATATATCTATCAACAATTGACTCTAAAAATAAAAATAAATGAACAAGGAATCTGATGAATGTAAAAAACTGATGAATAAAACAGAACCAGGAACATGGGAACATGGAACAGGCTGATAAATCTCAGAAAGAAGTGGGGAGGAGGGAAGGAAGAGATTAATCAAAGAACTTATATGCATACATGCATTACCTATGAATACAGACAATAGGGTGATGAAGGCCTGGGGTGGAGCAGGATCCAATGAAAGGGGGAATTGAGGGACATCTGTAATACTCTGAACAATAAAGATGTTTTGAAAAATGATAAAAATAATATATTGTAAAGTTTTATTGATTAAAACATGTGGTACTGATTCATAGACATATAAACCATGGAACATACTAGATCCAAATACATAGAGAAGTTTAGTATATGACAAAGGCATTTCACATAATTAGAAAAAAAGTAGCTTATTTAATAAATGGTGTTGGAACCACTGGTCATCCATCTTAAAAAATAATAAAGAATTGAGTGTTAAAGTCTACAAAAAAAAAAAATAGTGAATGCCTTTAGACCTTGATGTGGAGAAAGCCTTTCTAAGTAAAATACAAAATATGGAGGCCATAAAAGAAAAGATTGAAAAGTAAAACTACATAAAAAAGGAAGAAATTTTTTTTTATTGAGGAACAATATAGGGCTAAAAGATAAAAGAAAAAATTGTTGAAAATATGATCAGAGTAATATACCTAACATAGAAGAACTCCTAGATGATATATATATAAAAACTCAATAGAAAAATAGTCAGAAGATATGAACAGAGATTATACAACAAAGACAATAAAAAGGACCCAAATATATTGAAAAGGTATTCTATATCACTCATATTAATTAAAATATAAATTATGCATTTACTGAAACATACTTTTATAATTTATAGAGTTGATAAAAATTCCAAAGTCCAACGACACACTTATGTTAGCGAGTCTTTGGGAAACAAGCACTTTTAAAGCAAATACTTCTTTTGATAGAGAGAAAGTTAGGACAATTTAGGAAGTTTCCTCAAAATTGCAAATGCATTTATCTTCTGACCTTTTGAGTAATTCTTCTATGCTCTTCTATATATAGCCTCACTCAGAATACACAATGACTATCTTGAGTCCTTATTATAGCTACATTTACCTATTTATATATTTAACAAATTTTAAATATTTGAGGACAATAGTAAAAGTGTTGAAATAAGTTGACTGATTAAATAAACCATGGGATAGACATGAAACAGAATATGATGCAGCTGTGAAAAAGGTGTGAAGAAACTCTTTGTATACTGAAATGGAACAACCTTTAAGAAATATTGTTAAGAAAAGAAGCAAAGTGCAGAACATTGTGTTTGGTTGGCTGCTTTCTTTTGTAAATTGGTGGGAGGTGGGGGAGAATATATACCTACATTTATTTGCTTAAGGATAAAAAATTTAGACTTACAAGGAAGTCATTATAATGCATACATGTGATGGGTAGTAGTAGATTAGGAACTGGGAGGATGGGGGAAATAGGAAGAAATCTTTTCAATGTGTACTTTTATGTACTTATATAAAAATATAAGGAACAGAGAAATGTATTACCTTTTCAAATAATTATATGCCAAAAGAGAGAAAAAAATACCACAGACCCTCTGCATCAGTCAGCATTCCAATAGGGAAACCAAATTATAGAATCTATATATATAAAACCCTAAGCACCTGTCTGATCATCTGACCATCTGACCGTCTGACCATCTGGTAGCTATGATGTGCACTGACCACCAGAGGTCAGACACTCAACACAGGAGCAGAAACTACAGGCATAGAAACATGGAACAGACTGATGAATCTCAGAGGGAAGGGGAGAGGAAGGAGGGTGGGAAGAGATTAACCAAAGATCTTAAATACATACTAGAGGCCCCATGCACAGATTTGTGCACTGGTGGGGTCCCTCAGCCTGGCCTGTGGGGATTGGGTTGAAACCAGCTCTCTGATATCCCCTGATAGGTTCTGAATTGCCAGAGGGCACAGGCCAGGCTGAGGGACCCCACTGGTGCACGAATCTGTGCACTGGGCCTCTAGTCTATAATAATAAAAGCATAATATGCAAATTGACTGAATGACCAAACAGCAGAACGACCATCTAGATAACCTTCCAGATGACCATGCTATGACATGTACTGGTGCCAGGCCAGCCAAGGCTGGTGGGGGACACCGCCATTGTCCCACAACTGCCCTGCAGAGGGAGGCCCAGGCTCTGTGGTGTGATCAATGGGGGGTTCTGTGACTGATCACCTCAAAGAGGGAGGCCCAGGCCACCGGCTGGCAGGGCGATTGATTTGGGGGGTAGGAGGGCTCTGTGATTTCTCCAAAGAGGGAGGCCTAGGCTACCAGGCCAGTGGTGCTGTGGCAGGTTGGCAGGGCCTCCCTCTGATAGACGATCTATTATGGAGCCTGGCCTGGTGGGCAGGGCTTCCCTCTGTAGGGTGATTGATCTGGGGCACATGATCGATAGCCCCACAGAGGGAGGCCCAGGCCACTGGTCAGCGATGCTGTGGTGGGTGTGCGGGGCTGGCCAGCAATCACCCCGCAAAGGGAAGCCCAGGCCAGCCAAGTGATTGCAACCCATCCCTGTCACCCACAGAGAGAGGTGACTGGTGGTGGGAGAAGGGGCAATGATGCACAAATGGCAAGCAGAGGCAGCGGCGGCCAGGGCCAGCTACTGGCAGCCTACCAAAGGGGCCCTGGATTGTGAGAAGGTGCAGGCCTGGCTGAGGGACAACCCCTCTTGTGCACAAATTTTGTGCACTGGGCCTCTAGTACATATAAAAAGTGTTTTAATGCAGGACATTGGCTTCCATGACTGTGGGAACTGGTTGGACAAGTCTGAAATCTGCACATGAGGTTGTCAGGAAGGGCTGGCTGGAAACTCTGGCAGGCGCTAATGTGCAGAATTACTTCTTTCTCAGGGAAACCTCATTTCTACTCAATCTTTCAATTTATTGGATCGGCCAACCCTGATTATGGAGGATAATCTCCTTTATTTAAAGTCAGCGGATTGTAGATATAAACCATATCTACAAAATATCTTCACAGGAATACTTAGTGTAGTGCTTGATCAAATAACTGGGGACTGGAGCCTTGCCAAGTTGACACATACAACTGACCATCACACTCTTCCTCTGAAATGCAGTTTGGGATTAAATGTCATGACAAAGTTTGAACATATATATTGAACATGACAGAAAAATAGATGGCTTTTTCTGGATTTTCTGGGGCAATCCCAGAGTCAAATATCTTTTATTAAACCTAAAACACTATTGATTGTAAGACACACCATTGTTTTTTTCTACCACTAGTAAAGAAAAAAAACTTCCACCAGTTAAACGGACATGCCATCCTTATTTCAGTGACGTTAAAATAATAAGAACTGTATATTAGAATTGATGGAAATCGTCTATTCTGTGCTCTTGTTAGACGGTGTGCAGCCAGAACCATGTGTCAGACCAGTTTCCATTTTGATTCAGAAAATAAGATCGTATTACACATAACACATGTTTTTGGATTGTTTGCACTGCTGTCTGGCTCAAGAACTGAAATTTAGCCCTGTGTAGAGTTTATAGAAGTGTCTCCAAAGGTTGGGTGGGGTTGGAAAACTTTCTAGATGGAGAGTTGAGGTTGAGAGAGGAGTCCATTTCCCTGGCTCCTTCTTGCCCTCCTTCCTCCACTGCCACCTGAAGTAGGCAGGATGACAACAGTAGTCTGTACCATCGTTGGTCTCTCATGCTGAGAATACTTCTAGCTGGTCACTGGTATATGGGCTTTTCCTACTGTCTTTTCTTCCTCTTCAATAATCAGAGAGTTCAGGGGGAGGCCAGCCTGAGATATTTCATAGGCTGAGCTTAAATATTAAGAGATTGCTTTTATTTCATGATAACTACAGGAGCGTCCAGTTTTTACTTAACTGCTTTTGAAGTATACTAGCTCGTAATTTAGTTTAACTTTAGGCCATCAGGGTGACAAAGCCTGCCTGCTGTCCAATTTAGAGTTACAGAGAAAAAATTGGGTGCCATGATTCTAATCCAGTGAGAGGAAAAATGACATCTGGAACCCAGCTGTGTCATCATAATCGGTGAGAGTGACCTACATGCTCTGAGGGAGTGGGTGGCCAAGTCCTTCTATTTGCCAGGGCCGAAATTTCAATTGCCATTATGAGTTGGAACTCTTATTTGTAGCAAATGTTTAAACAAGATTGGGTGTAGCCTACTATTTGTAGAAAACTGGCTCTGATTCTTAACTTCAAAGGGGCCAAAACGGCATATGAGAACCATGCTTTGTTCAGCATAATTCACTAATCTTGCTTTACCTTATTTTATCGTACTTTATGGAGTCCACAAAGGAATCTTGGTTTTGATACAATGGGCTCAATGAAGTAAGACAGCACAGACTGCCTTAAGACTCAATTAGTGGGAATATAGTGCTGAAAAAAGATCAGCCCACTTTTATTCAAACTGATAGTAAAAATATAAAGAAAGATACAAATGCAAAAACAACTGAATCACTTTTATCTCTAAAGATCTAGATAATAATTTAGGATATATTATTTGTACTGTTTAAAAAATGACACCATAAGCTCTTCTGGTTTTGAAACTTGCCTCTTTCTTTAGTGGTTTTCTTTTTCTGAAAAACTAACTATGAACAGTTTTAATGCTGAATTTCCTACCTAATTTGTCAACCACTAGAGATATTAGTGTAGATACAATGTCAAAAGAAAAAAACAAAATCCTCAAAGGAGCAGGAATAAGTACACCTCAAACATTAGTGCTTCTGAGAACAGCTGTTAATATCTGTTGTGTTGAAAATCTACTTAAAATGTACAGGTGTATACAATAGCTTCATAGCAGCCCAAGGAAAAGCTCATGTGTCCAACATACAAAGTCATCTGACTGCATAAAAGGTAGTATTGTGGTTCAAAAATACTTTTCATATTAAAGGTTCTAGGAAAAATAGAACAAAATAATAGCTAAAGGTCCAAGGTTTTTCCATATAAAAGAGGAAAAAGTAATTTATAAGAGAACCTAAAAGCTGGTGAACTTTGACACATTTTCATTGTTTTTGACAAAATCCTCCCAGGATGCTTCTGATTTTATTGTGAACTCTTATTTCACCCCTACCTTCAAAAGTATAGTTCTGAAATGTGCACAAGTCAGGAGATACAATTATGAGTGGGCTATTTAAAGTAAGTCTGTTACTTGAAAAGGAAGGGTGCTTATTCAATGAAAGTATTTATTGAGTATATTCTATATATAAGACATTGTCTTTGGGCTGTGCAAGGTGCAAAGATGAATAAGATAAAGTTTGGGTCCTTGGGAAGCTTACAGAAGACAAAAGAGAGAAAACTGTAAAAATAATTACTCAAAAATAAAAAGCAAATCATGCAAACAAATGCAGTGGATGTAATTCTTCCTTATGAATTCAGGTCCTTCCTCTTTTCAGACTTGAAAGTTGGGCACAATCCTGCCTCCTCACTCCTGCCCCTCACATTGTCAATATCATGTACTTAATTTTGGAGCCTCTTATTAGCCAAGTCTGGATTCTAAGTAATAACTTGCTGTTTCTCCCAGTTTTCGGCAGTGCTGAGAGAACAAATGAGCAGACTTCTAATTAAATGAATGTGCTAGGATCTTTTTCATATCTTTCCACTTAAGCCATTCTTTTCAGCAAAAACTAGTAGCACTGTCTTCTCTGTAAGAATTTATGTCAATGCATGGCATCAGTTACAATTTGACTATTATCTATAGTTGTAGAGATCCCATTAGGTTTTGATTCTAGAAAGTTTTCAAAAAATAAAAAACTTGAGGAAGAGATGGGTAATTAGTTTACTAGAGATGATTCAGCTAGTTTTCTGTTGCTGGTTATGGAATCAGACATATAATGGCTAAATGTTGATCTGAGAACCAGAGGGAAGTGGTTATAGTGAGGCTAGAAGAGGAGGAGGGTCAGCAGGCACAGGGCAGCAGGAAGGGTTCAGTTACCTGCAGGATATATCATGGCCTCGTGGGGAGGATACGAATTCTGAAGCCAGACACACTGGACTTGAAGCTAGTTTGTTGTACCACCTCAGACACGCAAGTTCTTTAAGCTTCAGTTTAATAATATGTAAAATGGGTTTAACACCTCAGAGTTGTTGAAAGTGTTAAGTGAGACAACAAATGACAGTGTGGATTACTTATGATTTCACTAGAGGCCTGGTGCATGAAATTCGTGCACGGGTGTGTGTGTGTGTGTGTGTGTGTGTGTGTCTCAGCCCAGCCTGCACCCTCTCCAATCTGGGACCCCTTAAGGGATGTCTGACTGCTGGCTTCCAATCGCTTGCTTGCCTGCCTGCCTGATTGCCCCTAACTGCTTCTGCCTGCCAGACTGATCACCCCCTAACCACTCCCCTGATAGCCTGATTGATGCCTAACTGTCCTCCTCTGCAGGCCTGGTCACCCCCAACTGCCCTCCTCTGCCAGCCTGGTCACCCCAACTCCCCTCCCCTGCAGGTCGATTGCCTCCAACTGCCCTCCCTTGCAGACCTGGTCCCTCCAAATTGCCCTCTCCTGCAGGCCTGGGTCCCCCTCAAATGCCCTCCCCTGCCAGCCATCTTGTGGTGGCCATCTTGTGTCCACATGGGGGCAGCCATCTTTGACCACATGGGGGCAGCCATCTTGTGTGTTGGAGTGATGGTCAATTTGCATATTACTCTTTTATTAGATTATTTGATAGGATGTTGTCTGGTGCATAATGAGTACTCCATAAATGTCAATACCTCCCCCAGGGCAGAGGGAGAGCACTGGAAAGAAAAGGGCAAAGGAAATGTTAAGGGGTAAAAGAATGGAAAATGGAGTCCATAATGTGGCTGGAGGTGGGGCTGATTTTGAGTATTTGTTAACTACAGAAACATGGTATTGTCTAGGAAAATAATTATCTTTTTGTCCAGGCTTGCAGGTAAGTGGGTGGAAGGACTAATGGATTGAGGTTTAGGAAATCCAGATTTTAGGATCAGGTCCCTCACCAAGTAGCATGGCCTTGGTAAAAATCCCTGACCTCATTGAGCCCCCATTCCACCATTTGTTAAATAAAGATTTTACTTAAATGATCTCCTCCAGTTCTAAAATTCTTGATGGAATATTTAAGATGAAAATAACTGAGAACCAATTTAATGTATTTCATCTAAATGGTGACCTTAAAATAGTCAGAAACAAGTTTGAGAAAGTTTTATTTACAAAGGAACTATTATAAAAACTGAGGTAGTTACTATCCTTGGAGTGAGATAACAATCATTGTAGTTTGTTCTTAATTCTAGGAGTTGGCCTAGTAAGACTCCTTGGGCACATTTTTCTTCTTAAGGGAAACATTTGGAAATGTAAAACCTTTTGCTGTCTCTTACTCTGGGAGAGTGGGTTAAAGGGGAATTTATATGGGGAGTTCAGTGGGCTTTCTTGAAGGAAGGAGTTTGAGAACTCTTCTTTCAGAGACTTGAACTTAGGGAAATAATTCTTCAAGCTTTGTATCAAGAAAAGGCCCTTTAGTGGTTGGACAGTGTCCTCCCACATTCATGTACATTGGAACCTGTGAATGTGACCTTATTTGGAAATAGGGCCTTTGCAGGTGTAATTAGTTAAGATGAAGTCATATGGATTTCTTGGGTGGGTCTTTCAATCCAGTGACTGGTGTCATTATAAGAAGAGGAGAGAGCTCAGGGATGCACAGGATGAAGAGAACATGTGAAGATGCAGAGAGAGACGGAATGGTTCAGCTATAAGCCAAGGAATGCCCAAGACAGCTGGGAACCATCACAAGCTCAGAGGCATGACACAGTGTCTTCCTTCCAGCCTCCAAAAAAGAACCAATGCTGTTGACTCATCGATTTTCTACTTCTGGCCTCTTGAATGGTGAACCAATGCTGCTGACTCATCGATTTTATACTTCTGGCCTCTTGAATGGTGAGGAAATACATTTTGTCGTTTTAAGCCACCCAGGCTATAGTAATTTGTTATGACAACCCTAGGAAAATAATATAAGCCCCAAGGCCTTGAAAAGGAGCTTCAGGAGAAACAGGGTAACGTTAGTGTCCAGGACCCAGTGCAAGAGCCTGAAGAAGGATTGGTTGCAATAGAATAATCTGAAAGCCCAGGAGTGAGACATCATTTGTCCTGGGCAGACATTGAAGTCAGCATGGCCATTACTGAGACAGTGAACAACATCCATCAGTGAGCCTTCGAGCCATGTTTTGTGGCAGAAACTGGGATCTGCAGCTCAGCTCTCTCTGACTAATGTAGATTTGACCCCTTTGGACTGAATAAGTCCATAAAAGTCATGGATTATTTGCCATTGAGGATGGGTTGAGCCTGAAGAGGTAGATATTGAGTGTCCTGTTATTTAGAGCACCTGGATGCTTTAGTTATTCATTGTAAATGAAGCCCTATCATTGGTCGGCAAACTGCGGCTCGTGAGCCACACACGGCTCTGTTGACTAAGGAGTTTGCTGACCACTGCCCTAGCTGGTTTGGTTCAGTGGATAGAACGTTGGCCTGTGGACTGAAGGGTCCTGGGTTTGATTCCAGTCAAGGGCCCATGCCTGGGTTGCAGGCTCGATTCCCAGTAGGAGCTGTGCAGGAGGCAGCCAACTAATGATTCTCTCTCATCATTGATGTTTCTATCTCTCTCTTCCTCTCCCTTTCTCTTTGAAATTAATAAAAATATTTAAAAAATTGTAAGTTAAAGGAGACTTGGTCATGTTTATCCTGAGTTGGTAAAGCCAGCTGTGCTTGCTCATACCTGTATAACTTATGGGGTAGGTTAGATGTACTTATCACCTTTAAATAGGTTTGGACATTGAAGCTTGGAGAGATTAGGCAATTTGCTTACTATCACACAGTGTAGATTTGAATTTGGGCCTGAATTCAAAGCCTTCTCTTTTAATGGTTGTACTTTTCCTCCTCCTATCCCCATTGGGAAGCTACTGGATCTCCATCATCTCATGTAGAAAATATGCACAGCAGACCCATATTGGAATTGGCCAGGAGGGGCAGTCTATACTCCCAGCCAGAGGCAGGGGTCTGAATGTGGACAGGAGCAGGGTGGAAACCAGGAAGGGTTGCTTGGAGCTGGAAACTAGGTGTTGGGTGGGTCAGATTGAAACTGGGCCTCAGAGATCATGGCAAGTTGAAATCATAAGGTGGGGTACCATGGGTGAGTCTAGATATAGGAGCCAGATAGCAAGCATGGCCCAAATAGGACTGGGTTGTCATAGAAAGAGAGCTCCAAAGGCCAGAACCTGGAATCCAAACCAGGTCAGAGCAAAATGGTGTCTGAAGCCACAGTTGGGGCAGAGGGGTGCCCATGCGGGGCCTGGGTTCACAGGTTTCCTTTGAAGGTCTGGCTGCCACTTTGGCTGCTTTTGTGCCTCCTCACTGCACAGGAGAGCTCACTGGCCCCTGAATGCCTCAACTGCATTTTCATTCTTCTGAGAAGCAAAAGACCATCCATATCCTCTCTTTAACTAAGTTTACTAGCCTCCGATTGAATACATTCAGTGACAGGTGTCCAGGTAATGGTTCTGTCTTTAAACAAACTGTGATGGTTTTTCCCTTGTGTGGTACTAAAACTTGGTCCCGAATCAATAGAGTGCTTCTCTTTCTCCAGGGAATTAGCCCTTCAATGTTTAGTCATAGACACTGTGCGGAGGAATCTGAAAATTCTCAAGGTTTAAACAGCAGAAATTTTGATTCTCTACGTCTGAGACAGGGCCAGAGGAACTGCATTTAGAGAAACTCCCGAAGCGCCTTCTCTGTGCAGCGAGGGTTGGAAACGACTCACTTAGCTTCCTTCATTGGAATCCTGTTGATTCTACCTGCTGAATATTTCCACAAACAGCTGGGAAGGCTTGCCCCTCCTCACCATGCTTGCTATTTTAGTGTCAGCTTTCATCATGGGCTTCTTGTATTATCACTGATCTTCCCATCTCTAGTCTTTTATCTTTTATCTTTTATTCTTTGAATTTATTGGGGGGACATTGGTTAATCAAATTATATACATTCCAGGTGTACAATTCTATAATACATCCTCTGTATATTGTATTGTGTATTCACCACCCCAAGTCAAATCTCCTTCACTCACCATTTATTCCCCCTTTACCATCTTCTACCTGCCCCTACCTCCTTCCCCTCTAGTAACTACCATACCACTGTCTGTGTCTGTGAGTGGGTTCCCCCCCCCACTTAATCCCTTTACCCTTTTCCACCAGCTCCACAACCCCCCTTCCCTCTGAGAGCTGTCAGTCTATTCTCTATCTATGAGTCTGTTTCTATTTTGTTTGTTAGTTTATTTTGTTCATGAGTGAGATCATATGGTACTTGTCTTTCTCTCACTGGCTTCTTTCACTTAGCATAATGCTTTCCATAGTCTTTTAGCCTTTTAATCTGTCCTCATGGTTGCCAAAGTTATCTTTTAAAACTGCACATATGAGCATGGCACATCTTGCTCCCCATCCTCCAAGTACTCTCCTGTGCAATAATAAATGAAATAACAATAAAATAAACAGACATCCAATGGTGTACTGGGCCTTTGGCAGTAGGCCCCGCCTGTCTCCTTCACTTCCTGCCTGTGCCCTGGCCATGTCCCATCACTTGAGATTCTCTGATGCTTCCTACTTTCTCAACATCTGCCTTTGTATTTGCTTTTCCTTCGACCAAGAATGTTTCTCTTCTTGCCTGATGAATTTCCTATTTGTCCTTCTACACTCAGCTCTAGTATGGCCTTCACAATAAAACTATACAAGATTCTCTGCACCACATAATTTGTTATGCGGTATTTTGACTTAGCTGTTTTGGTCATTTTTACCCTGAGGATATTTTGATTCTAGGAACAGTTTTATATACCATCATTTGATTAGAATTTCACTTTGATGGAGCCTAAAAAAATGAACCATTTACTTTTGAACTTAAAAAAATTTTAATGAATTAGTAAAACATTTATTCTTATTCCATTACTGACCTTTAGGGCATTGCTGACCCTCCTTTCTGGGGCTGGGTGGAGAGGGGATATGATTTTGGGTTTGGGTAATGATGAGAATGTAGACCTGAGTAGAGTCAGAGATGAAGGAAGGGTCCATGATGGAGTGAGGATTAGGGTCGAAGGGAGGGTCAGAGACTTCTGCTAATATGGAACACTGCAGTTTATATATTTGTAAAAAGAAAAAACATATTTTGACATGCTTCTTTCAAGTTAGCCATGTGTTATGGATTGAATTGTGTGTCCCTGCTGTGGCTTTGTCCGGAAGGAAGGACATCCAGTCTAATTAGCATACTATGCTTTTATTATTATAGATAGTCTTTGCAGATGATCAAGTTAAGATGAGCTCATTAGCATGGGCTCTAATTCAGTAGGACTCTGTCCTTATGAAAAAGGGAAATTTGGACTTAGCTGGTTTGGTTCAGTGGGTAGAGTGTCAGCCTGCAGACTAAAGTGTCCCAGGTTCTATTGCAGTCAAGGGCACATGCCTGGGTTGTGGGTTCGATCCCCAGTAGCGGGCGTGCAGGAGACAGCTGGTCAATGATTCTGTCTCATCATTGATGTGTCTATCTCTCTCTCTCCCTCTCCCTTCTCCCTTCTTCTTCTATAAAAAAGGGAAATTTGGCTGCAGAGACAGCCATACAAAGAGGAGAGACTATGGGAAGAGACACAGGGAGACGCACTGTGAAGATGCAGACAGAAATTAGGGGGATGTATCTGTAGGCCAGGGAACACCAAAGATTGCCAGCACACCACCAAAAGGTAGGAGAGAGGCTTGGAGCAGATTTTCTTTCACAGCCCTTAGAATGAACCAGTGGCCACCTTGATCTTGGATTTCTAACCTCTAGAACTGTGAGGCAGTAAATTTCTGTTGTTGAAGCTGCCCAGTTTGTGGTGCTTTGTTATAGAGGCCTTAGTAAACTAATACACCATGTAAAACACTTGTATCAAGAAGGCCTGCTTAAAATGTCCTGTTTCAATGTCCCTTTGTGTTTCCTGACGTCCACACTCATGTCCTCCACGCTCCTGAGCCCTGTCCGTCCAGCCATCTGCAGTCATTTGCCAAACCAGTGCTGTATTTCTACCCCATGTTTTCTCAGTGGAGCCCGGTTATTTTAAACATTCTGTTCTCATGTCAATCGATGAAGATGAATACAGTCTTGATTTTGGATGAAAAGAAATGTCTTATTTCAAGGTGAGTTGCCTGTCCTCTGAACTCCCAGGATGTCATTACTCTGTGTGTGAATAGACTGAAATTTTGTCTAACTTGGGCAGACGATAGCCTGCTAAGGCCAAAAGCTTGCTTTTTAGTCTATGTTTTTAGTCCCCAACATGTTAAGTCTAGAAAAGTTAGGAATAAACAAACCGGATGGGCTGAGGACGCTGAGTTTGACAGTTAAGCAATCGCCCTGGTTCTCAGAGTTCTGTGGCTGGAATTGAACTCTGCTTTGGTCTCCAGGCCATGTGCTTTCTGTTATACCATGAAGAGCTCTAGCAAATGCACTTGGAGTGCTTTCCTCTTCAGGCTAAATTCCTCTGTTCCTCTATAGCTGTCATGTGCACAGGTTTTCAAAACTCTCATTATACTGGTCACTCTCCTTTGGGTAGAGTTGATCTTAAATAGGGGCATCTAAACAGAACACAATCTTCCATCACCATCACCTTTTCTGATACAGACATTAGGCTGGTATCAATGCCACTTAAATCTGTTGGCACATTCTAGCTTATCAGGGACTACAACCTACCTCTTGTGCAATGCTTTTTCACACAGGAAGTTCATCCAAGTCTCCCTCACTCTCTATTCAATTTATGTAAATTTTGAACTCAACTACACGACTTTCTAATAATCCCTGTTAAATTTTACTCTTTCCCTAGTGTTCTGGTTTGTTAAGATAATTTTATATCTCAGTGTATTGTCTTAATTATATTAGTTCTCTCATTCAGTTTTGGGGTGTCTGAAAATATGGTAAGAGTATTGTTTATGTTTTCAAGTCACTGCTAAAAATGTTGAATAGTTGGATGTTTACCCAACACAGAATAGCAGGGTAATTATCAACTCTCCATTTTACTTGTTTTCCATGTAGCCTTAGCCCAAATCAGCACAGAGCTGGAAAGCAGAACAAAGCCATTTCAATATGATGCCAGGCAGGCAGCTATTTGCACACACTTGGGTAGTTGACAGTGAGATTTTGGAGGGTTACAGACTTCTTCCTCACACAGCTGTTTGTCCAGTCTCAGTTGACTGTGTTCTGTTATGGCAGTCTGGCGCGAACCCCTCCTTATCCAGCTGTTATAATGGAATCTGCCAGGCTAATGGCTATTCATTGTCAAATTTTCCAGTTGTAGAAAAATTTGCCTAAACTGCCCATTTATTTATTTATTTAAAATCCTACTGATAAGGATTTTTAAAAAAGTATATTTTTATTGATCTCAGAGAGGAAGGGAGAGGGAGAGAGGGATAGAAACATCCATGATGAGAGAGAATTATGGATCAGCTGCCTCCTGCATGCCCCCTACTGGGGATTGAGCCCGCAACCCGGGCATGTGCCCAGGGAATCACACCATGACCTCCTGGTTCATAGGTTGACGCTCAACCACTGAGCCACGACAGTCGGGCCTGATAAGGATTTTGAAATAGTGAGTTGTCAGACTTTTTTCAAATTTCACTACCATCTTAGGTGACAACTAATTGTTAAGGGATTTAGCTAACTTGGGGTGGGAACACAGGTCTTTCTCAGCTAGGGGCTGTACCCCCGTGGTTGCTGGGTATTAGATGGAGAAGATATGAGCATTTGTAGGCATATAGGAGAGTCTTTATTGTAGGCCAAGTAGCCATTGCTAACAAGGAGCCATCAAACAAAATAGTTCTTCAAAGTAACCTCATAAAGCAAACATAGGAGCCATTGCTAACTAAGCAGCCCGACCAAGCAGCTAGCCACTGGCTGCTCAGCAACGTATTTTATACTAGCTCAGACAAAAGAGGCTTCTTGCCAAATAGTGACATCAATATTTGGGTTACAGAAAAGTATGCCTGTGCAGTACATACAGTAATATCGCTGTGTCCTTGCTTTTGCACCTGCGTAAGGCAACTTGGCTTTGAACATCCGGTGTACTCTGATTAGGGTTCCCACACTTGAGATATAATATGGTAAACAGTGGAGTATATGGGATTTCTACTTTCAGTTATGCTTACTTGCATGTGTGGCCTTAGCTAAGTTATTTAACCTCACTGTGCTTTAGTGTTCTCATCTGTGAAAAGAGGATATTAATACTTGTTATTATTTAAAGTTTGATTAATTTCTGGTATTTATCATAGGGGCTGGCACATAGTAGGCAATTAATAAACATTATTATTTCCATTATTTAAGCATAAAGCATTTACATCTTTTACAAATGCTAAGGCTGGAGATTGTATATGAAATACTTCAATTATACATACCATTGCTAACATAGAGCGCTATGTCCCTATAAATCTTTGTGTGAACATGGGCTTTATTGATATTGTTTCACACATTTAAGCAATGTTTCCAAATAAATTGAATAGTTCACCTAATTATCCAAGTCCTTTCACTCTAAGCAGGATTAATTCACTCTTGTCGTATGCCTTGGAGATCTATGAAATCCAAAAGATGAAGCAATCTCAACAGAAGGCTGCCAAAACCTTCTAAAACTGGAGCTAAAAATATTCTGCAAAGTCCTCAAAAGAATAAAGACTAATTCTGATGAGGTCTACCATGCACTATTAACTAAATAGAAATGTTTCTTCATCTGTACATTTGACCAACATACTCATTTAAGGAGAGTAAGGAAATTGTTCTTCCGTGGACTTTTTATGGTTTAGTTTTTTTATTGTCTCATCCTGCCCACTTGCTTTTAACCCTTTTATTTTCTTCTCCTGAAAAGCAGTTTTTCTTGTCAGATTAAGGAAGGGTAGCAGTATAGGTTGGTAAACTATTCTTTGCCTTGTAATATGAGGATTACTATAATAATGATTGAAATCAGTAATCAAAATTTGGTTCTACTGACTGAACATTATATGCAGATGCCATGCTAGGGCCTGCAGGGGATTCAAGGATGGCCAAGTGTTGGTTTCCAGCCTCAAAGCAATTAAAAGCAAAAGAGGGACAATTTCAGGAGAAATTGCCTGAGCAAGACATGGGGGAGGCAGTGAGGATTTGTAAGATGCTCAGAGAATAGTGCTGGAGGAAATGATTTGTTTTGGGACCAAGGAAGTTGGAAAAGGAAGGCGAGGGCCTGACTGTGAGGGCTTGACTGTAATTATTTTTTACGCTATTTTCTATTTGATAATTGATTTAATATACCAAGTGTCAGTTTTCATTTCACAAAACACCGAAACAGTGGCACTAAAATCAGATAAAGTCAGTTAAACAGCTTTTGGTATGTGCATTATTAGTTTTCTCAATATTAAATTTGCATGTCTGACATTACTATTTATTAATTTGGGATGAAAGCATGCTAAAACTTATAGAGAAAAGCTTCACAGACAGACAACTCAAAAATGAACCATGCCCATGTTCTCATCTCTAAATTTTAAGTGCTTTTGTCCTCTGCACCATTTGATTCACACTGGAAAATCTTTAACAAACTCAAATAGTTGTATTATGTCACATTATTTCAGTTGAATGGGATCTAGAAGTGATTGAGACTATAGAAAGTATATGAAGATAACATTGAGCCCTGACTTTTAGGACTAATATTTTGCCTTTGGTGGTTACTAAAATTTTCAGATATGGCCATCTCATCTCTGAAAAAGGCATTCCAACTGTGGAATCGGTATGTCACTTACCATGTTCTATCTAGAAGTTTAACATTTATGTTGAATTATCTAGCTCATGCTACTGACACAATCCTCTTTAGGAGTAGATTAGCTGTTCTAGACTTTTTAGAATGGAGCATCTAAAATATACAAAAGAAACACCTTGCACCAACTCTGATTAAAAAAAAAACTTACGATGTCTTCATCTCTTTCCTTGGTCTGTCAAAGATCTCTTTTTATCTGTGCAAGTGGGGATGAAAAGAAAAGAAGAGATTGAGATTTTTGTCACAATAGGTCTCGGGACTAGTAGTCTCCATTTTTTCACAGCTTCATATTTCTCAAATGATTCATACATAACAAACACCTGTACTTTATTTCTCTTTTTTTAAAAAGTCACTCAATTATTCCAAGATTGAAACATCAGGAATTACAATGATCCAAGAGCAAAAAGAAAGATAGCATTTTTCTGCAAAATTTACAAGGAACTCATACAACGTAACAAAATGAAGATAAACAATCCAATAAAAAAATGGGCAAAGGACCTAAGTAGATACTTTTTGAAAGAGGATATAGATATACAGAAGGCCAAGAGACATATGAAAACATGCTCGAAGTCACTAATCATCCAAGAAATGCAAATCAAAATGACAATGGACACCATCTCACACCTGTCAGAATGGCTATCATCAACAAATCAACAAATGACAAGTGCTGGTGAGGATGTGGAGAAAAAGGAACCCTTGTGCACTGCTGGTGGGAATGCAGACTGGTGCAGCCACTGTGGAGAACAGTATGGAGTTTCCTCAAAAAACTAAAAATGGAACTCCCATTTGACCCAGTAATACCACTTCTAGGACTATATCCCAAGAAATCAGAAAAACGAATCAGAAAGGATATATGCACCCCTAAGTTCATAGTAGCACAATTTACAAGAGCTAAGATTTGGAAACAGCCTAAGTGCCCATCAGCAGATGAGTGGGTTAAAAACAGTGGTATATCTACACAATGGAATACTATGCTGCTGTAAAAAAGAAGGAACTCTTACCATTTGCAACAGCATGGATGGAACTGGATAGCATTATGCTAAGTGAAATAAGCCAGTTGGAGAAAGTTAAATATCACATGATCTCACTCATTTGTGGAGTATAATGAACAACATAAACTGATGAACAAAAATAGAACCAAAGTCATAGAAGCTTCGAACAGACCTTCTAACCTAAGAGGGAAGGCAGGGGAGGGGGAAGGTAAGTGATCAACAAAAGGACTTGTATGCATGCATATAAGCATAACCAACGGACACAGACAGTAGGGGGGTGAGGGCAGGTGCTGGGGGGTGGGAGCGACTGAGGAGAGGTCAATGGGGGAAAAAGGAGACTTATGTAATACATTAAACAATAAATAATTTAAATAAAAAATATCTGGACAAAAAAAGGATAGCATTTTTTTCATACCAATGTGGTTGCTCTGTGTTAAACAGAAACTTCATGTCTTGCACAGTCACATGCTCATTTTATTCAAGCTTATAAAGTTGTTAGTGATGACCTACTATGTACAAGGTACATTGCTAATTATAATCAGTGATAAGTGCCGTGGATAAAAATTGCAGGCTAATACAAAGGCTTATATCAGCGAGAACCAATCTATTGAATCTATTGACGGCCTCAGGAAGATGTTCTTAAGGAAGCAACATTTGAGTTGAGAGCTGAAAGATGAGCTGTGGTTGGCCAGAATAATGATGGGATAGGGTTGGGAGCCAAGAGTTTCTGAAGAGTAAAGATTGCTAGATTTGCAAGGAATCTGAGGTTGGAGGAAGCTTGACATGTTAGGGAAAGAAAATGAAGGTTTGTGAAAGCTGGAGAACAGAAGGTAGCAGATGGTATATGATGAGACTAAACAAATAGCCAGGGCCAGATTTAATAGGACTTCGTAGGCCAAGTTGAGGATTTGGTTATTATTTTAAGAGTTATGGAAATCCATCGAAAGATGGATACTTTAAGCTGGCTATTGATGCCACATATTGGGATTCATGACTAGATTTAAGTTCATTCATTCATTCAGTGTTCATGGGAATTACATAATAGGGTATTGCATTAGCCGGGGTTACCTTTATAAAAGTCAAAGGCAGGGAAATTGTCTAAAACAAAAATAATTGTAGCTTGCTTTGTTGTGACAGCAAAGTGTAGGGCTTGGGGAAGGGAGGGACTATCTAACTTTACTGGATAAAAGTTAGGACAGACTAGAGGAGGCCTGTTTTTTTAATATATTCCCCTAGGGACAGGCTACATCTTGAAATACAGGTTCAATAAGCCAGAATATGGCAGGGATTTATAACTCACACACACACATACATATATATTCCAAGTTTTCACTAGCCTAAAGCCAATTGCAAGCAGAAAATGTGTTTAGATGTGGATAGGTAGTACAGTTAAAAGATGAAGGCCACCAGTTAATTAATTTATTTATTCCAGTTTCATTGAGATATAAGTGACATATAACATTGTAAACTTTAAGGTATACAATGCAATGATTTGATATATGTAGATATTGCAAAATGATTACCACAATAAGTGCAGTTAACATTTATCACCCGACATAGCTATAATTTATTTATTTTTCTTCTGATGAGATCTTTTAAGATCTACTCTTTTAGCAACTTTCAAATATGCAATATGGCATTGTTAAGTAAAGTCAAGCCAGCAGTTTATATTGAAGTATATTGGCCAGGACTCATACAAGAGCTTCTTGACATTCGGTCACAGCTGAATCATATTTTAAAATAGCCTGGACTCAACCTCTGAAGTTTTATGGTAGGAAGCAATTCCACATTGGCAGGAAGCTGAATTGAATGCCCTACAGATCATTTCCCCATATGCCTTTCCATTGTACAAAACTAATCCATTTTCATTCCAGTGATTTCTCCTTCGTTATTTTCAAGCTCTGAAAGCAGAAAAAGATAAACATTTTCTCTCATAAATTACATTGTTTTAACTCAGTAAATTTGCATAAGCCCTAACCACCAAACTCCCTAAAAATAGTTGAAAACATACAGTATTTATGTATCACATCTATTAATAGATTTTCAAGTGATAAATTATGTAGCTGTTGTAGAACGTAACTATGAGAAAGGTCAGCTATAATCCCCACAGCAAAGGCAGAGCCAGAGGACTTGTGCACCTTAATGATCCTGAGACCCATGAATTAGGGCCCAGAAAGTGTGAGGAGAGCTGGGGCAGAAAATAGAATCCCAGAGGAGCCCAATTTTGAAGCAACACAGCTCTTTGGAGTAGTGTCTTGACATGAAGGCTTGTGTTAAGCACAAGATGCAAGCCATCAGCCCATGTTCACTTTATCCTAAGCCTGCTATTTGATACCTGAATTGATGATAAGTGCTTCTAAGGGACTCTGGGGAGATTGGGCCTGACAGAGTGAAGACATGTTTATGGTTCCCATTCTCTTACCTTTATTTTATTGCCCTTCACTCCATTGCTTCTGCCCATCAAGTGTTCTCATCTCTCTCCTCCTTGTGCTCCCATTTCCTCCATCAAATTTAAAGTAATGGCCTTATTGCCTTTATTCATTCAATTTCCATCTTCTGAAATGATATCTCTCCTGGTCTTCTAACCAGACTGCAAGTCTCCTAGGAATATAGCAAACACATTCTAAATTTTATAGATCACCAGTTTCCTGAGTATTCATGGCCCTTATGTAAAATCACATCAGTTACTAAAATAATAACAACTATATTTTTCAGGGTACAGGTGATTTTCATGTCTATTTTAACAATGCTGGTTAAGAGTGCTGATATAATTTATTATAAGTAGAGAAATATTCTACATTAAAAATTGTACCTTATAAAAGAAGTCTAAAAAAGATAAACCCTTAGTTCTGTACCATATTTAAGTTTTAAAATATTAAGGTATATCTACAATAAATACTGAATTGGTAAATGATTTTTATTATCTATTTCAACATGTACTATAATATTTTCTAGTTTATATTGACAAGTTTCATGAAATTATTGACTTACGTTAAGCAAAATATTGGTCTGTTGACTGTTGCCAGAAAAATTAGATTTTTCTAAAATTGTTGATGGTATGAATTTGGGGATGTAAAAATATGAAATTAGTTTATTCCTTTTAAATAAGATGACAAATATTTGGTTACTTGGAATGCCCTAAAACATATTTTTAAAATAATATAGGTTCATGTAGAAAATTAAAAAACACTAAAAAATATATTAAAGTGTAAACTTAAAATCATCAATGACAAATCTCTAAGATAGCTAGCTACTGCTAACATTTTAGTGTTTCTAGTTTTTTAAAACTCAGTATTTGACCATTGACATAAAATATATTTGAGATTTTGTCCTTAAATACATGAAAATAAAGGTAAATGAAAAAATTTATAAAATTGTAAGGGGAAGAGATTAACCAAAGGACTTGTATACATGCATATAAGCCTAACCAAGGGACACAGACAACAGGGGGGTGAGGGCATGAGTGGGGTTGTGTGGGGGGAGCAACAGGGGGATAAAGACACATGTGTAATACCTTAATCAATAAAGAAAAAATTTTTTAAAAAGTTGTGAAAAATGTGAGTGCATTTTAAATATAAATTTTTGGTCTGATCAGTTATAGTAAAAAGTCAAGCTTCTAGCTTGTGTTGTAAAGTTTTAATTTTTAACATTCTTTTTAGTTGCAAAGCCGCTGACCTTGAGGATGATTGTTTTAAAAAATATTTTGAAGCCTTCTGGATAAATGGTTTTGCATACGCTAGAACATATGCTCTAGTTAGAATTGGGGATGCAGTAATTTTTCCCTTCAAATTTTCAGTGAATTTTAAGTCTTAGAAAAACTTGCCAGATTGACAGATGATATTAATTTAGAAGACATCATAAACAGTGATAAGTACAGAGAAAATCTATCTGCTTTAAGCACACTCAGGAATAACATTCAAAATTATAAAGCTCAAAACACATATGGGGGAAATATATCAGGAAAAGATATTCAGCAAACAACAGAGATTGTAGCTAGTCAATTATATAAAAATTGTGCTATATTGGATTGTTAGTAACTGTATATACATTGGCAATAAACCACAGAAATTCTTCTCACTTTTAGAATTTTGGAATGATCTACTTGTGCAGTTTTGAGTAATTAGCCCTGTTTTTTTGAAATATATACACATGTTGGAGGTGATTTAGAAACAAATGCCAAATATTAACATCACCAGAAGAATTAACATCAGTGTCCAAGTACAAATTCATTAAGAATCATGTATACATATCTACAGCATTTCATCATTTAAGTGAATTGCTTGGAGTTCAACCTCAGAGTATAAGTTAAGGCAACTCAAAATCCAAACCCTGTTGATATTATAAAGCGAGTCTCCAGAATAATATTTGTTGAATACCTCCTTAAACTAGGTGGAGCTAATGTATTATAATAAAACATTTTGCAGAAGTATGTTTCTGAGTTTCACGTTTCCTTGATGCTGCTCTTGTCTGGTACACCTTGTATCCATGTTGGTTCCAGAACTGAGGCAAGAGATTCACTCTGTCATTCGCCACACAATTACAAAATAATTTTTTTGACAAATGTGGTTAAATGAGGAGAGTAAACTCTTTAGATTATAGTAGAGTCATGCATATGAAGGGAAATACTGTGCACAACCAGAAATAAAGCTTTGGTTGTGAAGGCCATGGATCTGTTCAAGAAATATCCAAAAGTAGTTCTTGAGAAAATGTTAAATGCAACTGGACAGATTAGTAAGCAACACAATACAAAGAGCAATTGTGTATGGGGAAATGGGCAGGATGATTTGATAAGTGTTAATTATAACCCAGCCCAGAGAAAAAGGTCTTTTAGAAATTCAGATTACAAGAAGAGCAGATGCAGAAGGTAGGGGTTTATTTTTGCAACCCTACTTCACCCTTCATTTGGATCAAGATTGGCTTGGACTCTACATGTAGCCCAGCTGTGTCTCCACCCACTGGGGGAAGAAGGGAGTCAAGATGATTATCCTGCTAATTTGTCTAAAATAGACAAAATTGCAGAAACAGTGTTCTCATTTCCCCCTGAATTATCTAGGTAGGGGGTCCAGCATGATTAAGTTTCTGAGGGAATCTTCCCTTCTCTCCATTTTGCTTCTATGTGTGCAGACTCTTTTCCCCACTCTGCAGCTAAAATTTGCCTGCTGCTACCTACTTTGAATTCTGTACCTTTACAATTTGGACATATACTATAGTCACTAGATATGGATATGAGAAATTCTGTATCTTAAATACATGCACATGAATACCCACAAAATGGAGATCTGTTCCCACAATAATTCTGCTTTGATAAACTCCATATTTTATAAGAGTTCATAACAGCGGAGTTTCTATAAGCTGGCCCAAGGTATGGTGGAGGCTTAATTTAATCTTGTTTTGCTAAGTAGACTCTATGCTCTTTGATGGGAAGAACCATGCCATACATTTCTCATTGTAACCTCCATAACACTTCACATGGTACTAGTCACATAGTGGTTTTCAAAAAAGTACTTTTGGAACAAAAACCTGGGAGAAACCAAGATGGTGGCATATGTAAGCACCTAAACCGCTGCCTCGCACAACAATTTCAAAACTACAACTAAAAGACAGAACAGACACCACCCAGAACCACAGGAAAGCTGGCTGAGTGGAAATTCTACAACTAGAAGGAAAGAGAAAAGCTCATGGAGAATTGAAGGAACGGCAAAGGTTTGAGGCACGGCAAAGGGTCTTTGCGCGCACAGAGAGGAAGGGCGGCTGAGAGCCTGGCTGACTTTCTCTGGCGGGAGGGGGAAGGAAGCCCCCGACTGCACTGAACCCCAGTTCTGACTGCACTGAACCCCAGTTCCGGGCGAAACCCCGTGGACCCAGGCTCATACTGGGGGAGTCTGGACTGTCAGGAAGAGAGAAAGGCACTTGGAGATTCAGGGGAGGGGGTCTGGAGGCACACCAGTGCGCACAAAGACTGAGGAGGTTGCCACAGGCTTT
Organism: Corynorhinus townsendii; assembly: GCA_026230045.1. Classification (NCBI taxonomy): domain Eukaryota; kingdom Metazoa; phylum Chordata; class Mammalia; order Chiroptera; family Vespertilionidae; genus Corynorhinus; species Corynorhinus townsendii. The sequence goes on from JAPDVU010000003.1 coordinate 189,873,208, forward strand.
CCCTAGCAGAAGGGACTCGGAAGCTCCTGACTGCACTGAACCCTAGTTCTGACTGCACTGAACCCCAGTTCCAGGTGAGCCCTTGGGGACCCACACTCTTGCGGGGGGAATCTGGACTCTCGGGTGGAGGCTCAGGAGCTGGGGAAGGCAGAGGTCTGGAGGCGCAAGTGTGTGCGCGGGCACAAGGGCAGGGCTGACGGGAAGCCAAGATTGTTGCTCTGCTCTGAAACTCCACCCATCCAAGCTGAACACAGAGGCTTTTGCAATTTGGCAAGTCTAATCCTATAAGGCTGTCTCCAGCAATGAACTTCTCCCAGCATAGACACAGCTGATCCTCTCAGCCAACTGGCCTGGAGGCCAATTCCTCCCAGTGATACCAACAACAATCAAGATTTAACTACAACAAGGTTGTACACACAGTCCACAAAGGGGTGCACCAAGAGTGTCCACCTCAGGTAACTGGGAGGCTGACCCACTGGGCCATATAGGAAACCTAGCACACAAAGCTACCCTACCAACTCAGGGAAGCAGTGAAAATGCGGCAACAAAGAAACAGATCACAAATGAAAGAAATGGAGGAAAACAAACGACTGGATATAGAATTCAAAACCATGGTTATAAGGCTTTTCAAGAATATCCTAGAAAAGGCCAATAAATATAATGAGACCCTCAAAGATATGAAAAAGGACCAGCTAGAAATTAAACATACACTGACTGAAATAAAAAATATTATACAGAGACCCAACAACAGATGAGAGGAACGCAAGAATCAAGTCAAAGAATTGAAATACAAAGAAGCAAAAAACACTGAACTGAAAAAGCAAAAAGCAAAAAAAAATCCAAAAAGTTGAAAATAGTGTAAGAAGCCTCTGGGACAACTTTAAGCATACCAACATCCGAATTATGGGGGTGCCAGAGGAAGAGAGAGAGCAAGATACTGAAAACCTATTTGAAGAAATAATGACTGAAAACTTCCCCCACCTGGTGAAAGAAATAGATTACAAGTCCAGGAAGTGCACAGAACCCCAAACAAAAGGAATCCAAAGAGGACCACACCAAGACACATCATAATTAAAATGCCAAGAGCAAAAGACAAAGAGATACTATTAAAAGCAGCAAGAGAAAAACAGTTAATTACCTACAAGGGAGAACCCATTCGATTGTCAGCTGATTTCTCAACAGAAACTATGCAGGCCAGATGGGAGTGGCAAGAAATCTACAAAGTGATGAATAACAAGAACTTACAACCAAGATTACTCTACCCAGCAAAGCTATCATTCAGAATTGAAGGGCAGATAAAGAGCTTCACAGATAAGAAAAAGCTAAAGGAGTTCATTACCACCAAACCAGGATTATATGAAATGCTGAAAGGTATTCTTTAAGAAGAGGAAGAAGAAAAAAAGTAAAGATAAAAATTATGAACAACAAATACATATCTATCAACAAGTGAACCTAAAAATCAAGTGAATTAAAAACCTGAGGAACAGAATAAACTGGTGAATATAAGAGAATCAGGGGCGTAGAAAAGGAGTGGACTGGTAATTCTCAGGGGGAAAGGGATATGGAGGGATGCAGGAAGAAACTGGACAAAAATCGTACACCTATTGTTGAGGACAGTGGGTGGAAAGTAAGGGCAGAAGGTGGGATGGGAACTGGGTGGAGGGGAGCTATGGGGGGAAAAAGGAGAAACAATTGTAATAATATGCATAAAGATTTATTTTTAAAAAAAGTACTTTTGAAATGGAAATCTAGTTTAGTTCTTATTTAATGTGGTGTAAGCCTTTTAAGCAGAGTTTTGTAGAGTGCCTAACGTGGGAAGGTGATGCACGGATGGCAGCATATTGATCTTAGTCCATTCAGGTTGCTATAACAAACTACCACAGACTGGGTGGCTTATACACAATGGGCATTCATTTTTCACAGTTCTAGAGGCTGGGCATCCAAGTGGAGGGTGCCAGCAAGGTTGGGTTCTGGTTAGAACCCTGTGCTGGGTTGTAGACAGCCAACATCTTGCTGTGTCCTCATATGGTGAAAGGGTCCCAGGAGCTCCGTGGGGTTCTAACCTCATGACTTAAGCACTGAATTTGGGGGGAGGGACCACAAACATTAAATCTATACCACATGTTTTATAGGGAACTACTTTTCTCATCCTAATCTCTTCATGCTGTGTTGAGGACAGCAAAGGTAGAGCCAGGCCGGGACATGGGGCTTCTTGGATGGCTATAATAACTTAATGATTCTTCAAATTGCTGTTGCTTAAAAATTTCTTAAATATTTACTTTGGGGGATTACTGAATAAGATGTGAGAGAAGGATAAAGAAGGAGAACCAGTTGTGGCAATACCCAGCTGTTGAGAATAATCACTAGAAAGTCAGTGTCGGCCTAAAACTTGCATTCCCCTCTCTTAAACACACACACACGCACGCACGCACGCACGCACGCACGTCTGTGATCAATTAGATGTAGCTTCTTTAGAAGGAAGGGGGCATCAGCAGTCCATTACCATGTCTGACCTCCTCTAACCTCCCACCTTCCGAGTTTATTTCTTCTGCCTTAAACCATCCTTTTCTGAGAAGAGTTCAAGTACAAACAAGTTTCTTCATCGCATTCCTGTCCGGGGATGAAACATAGTGCCTCTTTAGAAATGGTCAGTATGTGCAGCCGGCCAGCCACCCTGTGATGTGAAAAGTTTGGATAGGCCATTTTGCTTCAGGACATGGCTGACCCAAGTACTACAACGTAATTGACACATCCTGGGCTGCAACTAAGGTCTCCCCTCAACTTTGGAGATGACCTTGTGGAGGTTCCCAATATAGAGATGAAGACAGTAACACCTTGGATTGTGTATATTTTTTCTTCGGGAGCTCTGCTGGGAAAGACTGGTTTATTGAAGAGTGTGGATCCTAGTCCCCTCTCCAAGATGAACATGGCTGCTATAACATGGCTGGGAAGCTGTGGCATGTGCATGGAGTCCTTGGGCTTCTAGAGGCTAAATGCTCAGCAACGTGTAATCAGAAGCCACAAAGTTGCACTTAGCTTCATTTATAAAAATTTACATTGTTAATGCTTACTCATAATTCTGGTATTAAAATATATTGGTCTAAATCTACATTGGTGTCCTCTGGGATTTAGAAGCAATTACATTTAAAAATAGAACTGCGGTCCACACATAAACAGGAATGATCTTTAAAGTAAATTAAACAAAGGCTCTAATTATAAATTCATTTAATTTGCAGATGGAGAAAATTAACCTTTGGTTCATTGGTAAATAAATATGCAGAGAAACAATAATCCACAATTTAATAACATGAACAAAGTATTTCTTATAACCTTCAGGGTTGATGTTTGATCATAGTTTCTATATCACTCCATCTTTTGAATTTTAAAATGTTTGAGAAGAAATTAGTTTGTGGAGAGAAGAGAATGAGTTCTAAGTTAGATTCTGATCACTCTACCTTATTTATTATTTCTGGAAATTATTATCTTACAGAGGGATTGATGTATAAAAAGTGAATTATAGAAAACAGATTTACTAAATGAGGGTGTTGAGACTTGGGTATGAGAATCCAGTATACTATAAAAACTGGCTCCCACATTTTACTGAAGTCATTCTCTTTATATTCCTAAACTAAATGTTATACTGCAGTTATATTGTACTGAATAAGCTGAAGTTAACCATTTCACTAGCTAGTAACTCATTAAATAATGGAAATGCATCTTTGACCCAATAAAATAAAAAGAAACATTATTCCTTTTTTACACCATGGAATAATAGTGAAAGCAAAAGGAGTGCTACAGAGATAAACTCAAGTACTTTCCTTTTCTGAGTATTTTCACTATGTCTATATAGAATGAGTGCACGAATACACACTTGTGCATTGATAGGTTTTGTTTAAAGCTGTCCACAAAAATGCACTTGGCTTTGCTACATGTCAGTGAGATGAAAATGCTATCAGTTATTTTTCAATGAGTATCAGAGGTTCTCTTAAAATTTGGGGATGACTTTTGAAGGAGTCCAATATTGTTTTGATTATTTATGGCTGCATAATAAACAACATCCATTTTATTGTCTCTGCACACTTAGTAGATTTAACTGGGCAGCTCTTTCTCTCTCTGTGACCATGGCTGGAACTGCAGTCATCTGGGGACTTAATTGAACTAGAACATGCAGTAGAGTGCTCTGACAGCAGAGGCGGTGATGATGGCTGGAAGGCTGTGTCAGCTGGGATGGTGGGATGACTGGGAATCTCTTTCTCCAGGTAGAGTCAGAATCTTTTCTTCTCCATGTGGTCTCTGTGTATGGGCTCTCTAGGTGGCAGCTCTAACAGGATAGCTGGACTTACTCAGAGGCTTATGGCTCCTAAATATTTAAAAGTAGAAATTGCTTAGTATTCTTAAGGCTATATCATTCTGCTGTATTTGTTGGTTAAAAGGAACCTGAGGACCAGTCCATTTTTATTGTGGAAGTGGGCTACACAAGGGAAGAAATATAAGGAAGAATTATTAATTGAGAACCATTATTGGAAACGAGTTACCACATTCATTAAAAAACACAAAACACCCTATGTGACCATCACACGCTTGCTATAGACCACCAGTCTTGACTTACAGCATTCATTCCATCTGTTCATATAAAATAGTTTATGAGTATGGCCAACTATTTCAACAATGTATCAATCAGGATGTAGACAGGAAAATAGGGTGCCCCAAAATAGTGTTATGAGCTCAATTGTGCCCCTCCCCAATTCATATGTTGAAGTCCTAACCCCCGTACCTTGCAAGATGACTGTTTTTAGAGATAGGGCCTTTAAAGAGGTGATTAGGTTAAAATGAGGCCATTCTGGTGGGCCCTAATCCAATATAGCTGGTGTCCTGATAAGAAGATAAATTTGGACACACAAGAGCGATACCAAGGATGCTAATGCCCAGAGAAAAGACCATGTGAAGAGTCAGCAACAGGGCAGCCATCTACAAGTCAAGGAGAGAGGCCTCAATGGAAACCAGTCCTGCTGGTACCTTGATCTTGGACTTCTAGCTTTCAGAACTGGGAGGAAAAAAACCTTTGTTTTTAAGCTGCCCAGTCTGTGATATTTTGTTATGGAAGCCTATGAAACTAATAGAAGTATCAAGGGAACAAGAGTTTTTCTATAGAAATTAGAACTTACACAAATGTGATATAGGTAGAGAAGTGAATAGATGGAAGAGAAGAATCAAAAGATCAGAAAAAGTTACAAATCACAACAGCCTGAAATAGGGGTTTTCAAAGTGGTGTCTGGGGACACATAAGCATCCTTGAGACCTTTTCAGGGATCTCAAAGACCCTTTTGGGAAGTCTACAAGGTCAAACATGTTTTAATAAGGATATCAAGACATTTTGCCCTAACCAGTTTGGCTCAGTGGATAGAGCGTCGGTCTGCGGACTGAAGGGTTCCAGGTTCGATTCCGATCAAGGGCGTGTACCTGGGTTGCGGGAACATCCCCAGTAGGGGGTGTGCAGGAGGCAGCTGATTGATGTCTCTCTCTCATCGATGTTTCTAACTCTCTATCCCTCTCTCTTCCTCTCTGTAAAAAAATCAATAATATATATATATATATATTTTAAAAAAGACATTTTATTTTTTCTCTTTTAGTCTTTCATGAGTATACGGTGGGGAATTTCAGAGGTTACATGACTTTTGATCATACATTGAAATGGAATGTGTGTGTATATTTTGTTAAAAAATGATTAGTTTTAATTAATAATATTAATAGACATAATCCATATATACTAAAACTTTTTGGGGTCTTCCATAAGAGAACAAAAGGGTTCAAAGACCAAATAGTTTAGAACAAGTTTGATTTTGTTTTTTGTTAATCCTCACCTGAGGATATTTTTTTCCATTGATTTTTTTAAAGAGAGAATGGAAGGGAGGGGGAAAGACACAGAGAGAGAAACATCGATGTGAGAGAGACACACATCGATTGGTCACCTCCTGCATGTTCCCTGATTGGAGCTGGGGACTGAGCCTGCAACCCAGATACGTGCCCTTGACTGGAATCAAACCCCTGACCCTTCAGTCTGCAGGCTGGTGCTCTAACCACTGAGAAAATCCAGTCAGGGCCCAAGTTTGATTTTGTAGGAGAAACCTAAATGCTGTCTGGTCACTGGAATGGAATTGTGAAAGGGTAGCTCATGGAAACATCTGTGAAAGCTGTTCCTTCCAGAGAACCAAGATGGCGGCATAGGTAAACACCTGTACTTGCTGCCTCTTACAACCACATCAAAACTACAACTAAAAGACAAAACAATGATCATTCAAAACCATGGGAAAGCTGGCTTAGTGAAAGTTCTATAACTAGAAGGAAAGAAAAAAGCACATTGAGACTGGTAGGAGGTGCGGAGGTGCAGAGGTGTGGAGGCACACACAAAACGGGCTGGCAACTGGGTGTGCTGTTATTGTTTTTTTTGCAATTGGGAGAGAGACACGAGCTCCCGATTGCCTTGAACTCCATTTCCAGTGAGACACTTGGGACCCAGACTCATACAGGGAGAAACTGGACTGTCTGGCATGAGGCTGGAATGCAAGGGCAGCTTTCCCTCAGAGGTGCTCGCAGGGATCATTGTACCTGTGTGGGGCTCAGAACATAGAGACCCGGGGACCTCTCCAGTGCAGGGTTGACTGGCAGCCATTGCTGTTTGCTCCACCCTCGTGATCCCCTGACACCCCACCGAACCCAATTTACAACTCCACCCAAGCTGTGCATAGAGGCTTTTGCATATGAATGGCCTGTCCTTTCACAGCCTAAAACCTAACAAACTGCAGCTGGGTCAGAGAGCTCCAAAGCTTCCAAAAGAAGGCCCAAGGCCCAGCAGCAGCCTGCCTTGCTTCACAGCTGGGCCTCATCTGGGCACTTCCAAACCCCAAACAAAGAGGAAGAATCTGCAGATCTCTCTGTAGCTCCTGCTGGGTGGCCTCAGGCAGTGGCTGACTTTGCACCTCCTTGGAGGTCCAAGAGCCAGTGTACCCATTGGTCAGTGTGAGACGATATCAGATTATAACTCTTCACATCCATAAGTGACACACTCAGGAGGCAGCCTCAGTGAGCACCAAAGCCCCACTGCAGCAAGTCCTGCCCCATAAGGGTGTCTCCAGCACAGCAGTTCTTCCATTGTAGACACAGCTGGTCTTCACAGCCAATTGGCCTGGATGTCAATTCCTCCCAGTGATACCAACAGCAATCAAGGCTTAACTACAACAGGACTGTGCACCCAGACCACAAAGGGGTGCACCAAGAGTGTCCACCTCAGGTGATTGGGGAGGCTGAGCCACTGGGCCCTATAGGACACCTAATACACAAGGACACTCTATCAACACAGGGAAGCAGCCAAAATGCGGAGACAAAGAAAAGGTCACAAATGAAAGAAATGGAGGAAAGCAAACTACTAGATATAGAGTTCAAAACCACAGTTATGAGGTTACTCAAGAATCTTCTAGAAACCTATGAGGAACTTAGTGAAACCTTTAAGATCTTAGTAAGAATGCCAAAAAAAAAAAAAAAATGGAAAAGGACCCGTCAGAAATTAAGCAAACACTGAGTGAAATAAAGAATAATATACAGAAATTCAATAGTAGACTAGAGGATCCCAAGAATCAAGTCAAAGATTTGAAATATGAGGAAGTAAAAAAACACCCAACCAGAAGAGCAAAATGAAAAAAGAATCCAAAAATATGAAGTTAGGTTAAGTAGCCTCTGGGACAACTTCAAGCATACCAACATCAGAATTATGGGGGTGCCAGAAGAAGAGAGAGAGCAAGATACTGAAAACCTATTTGAAGAAATAATTACAGAAAACTTCCCCTATCTGGTGAAAGAAATAGACTTACAAGTCCAGGAGGTGCAGAGAACCCCAAACAAGAGGAATCTAGAGAGGACCACACCAAGACACATCATAATTAAAATGCCAAGAGCAAAAGACAAAGAGAATCTTAAAAGCAGCAAGAGGAAAACAGTTAGTTACCTTCCAGGGAGCACCCATATGGCTGTCAGCTGATTTCTCAATAGAAACGATGCAGGCCAGGAGGGAGTGGCAAGAAATATTCAAAGTGATGAATAGCAAGAACCTACAACCAAGATTACTCTACCCAGCAAAGCTATCATTCAGAATTGAAGGTCAGATAAAGAGCTTCACAGACAAGAAAAAGCTAAAGGAGTTCATCACCGCCAGACCAGTATTGTATGAAATGCTGAAGCGTATTCTTAAAGAAGAGGAAGAAGAAGAAAAAGGTAAAGATAAAAATTATGAATAACAAAGTGACAACAGATACATATCTATCAACAAGTGAATCTAAAAATCAAGTGAATAAAAAATCTGATGAGCAGAATAAACTGGTGAATATAATAGAATCAGGGGCATAGAAAGGGAGTGGACTGACGATTCTCAGGGGAAAGGTGGTGTGGAGGGTGTGGGAAGAGATTGGACAAAAATCTTACACCTATGGACAAGGACACTGGTGGGGGATAGGGGTAAGGGCATGGGGTGGGGTGGGAACTGGGTGGAGGGGAGTTATGGGGGGAAAAAAGAGGAACATCTGTAATAATCTGAACAATAAAGATTTATTTAAAAAAAAAAAGCTGTTCCTCCCAATGGAACTTCATTGAAGCATTTGGTGGTTGCCTTGGGGCCCCCATTAAGGGGCAGGCTAGGAGTCAGGAGCCCAGAGCTCTCTAGACCTCTCTACATCTGCCACTGTGTCTGACTCTTTTGCTTCACTTCTGTTTACCAAACTTCTGCAAATTTCTTTGCAAATACTAGTAAGTGCATTTCTCAATTACTCTGCCCTTTAGAAAACAGTAATACATATCCGACTGTTGTCTAAACTAAGAAGGTTACTGTTTCAAATAGATTTCCTAGAAATTCACATTTGTTTGCTCCATATTAACTTAAAAAAATTTATTGGGCTTTCATAACCTTTGGAGCACTTTTAAAAATTGAATTTATTGGGGTGACATTGGTTCACAAAATTATACAGGTTTCAAGTGCGTGACTCACTGCATCTGTACACTGCATCATGTGCCCATCGTCCCAAGCAAAGTCTCTTTCTGTCCTCATTTCCTCCCCCATCTTTGCCACCTCCACATACCCTCACCCCCCTTTCCATCTGGCTATCCCCACACTGTTGTCTGTGTCTATGTGTTATCTATATCTATATCTATATCTGCTATGAATATATATATATAAATATATATGTGTGTGTGTATATATATATATATATATATATATAGTTTAATCTCTTCACCTTCTTTCATCCTGCTCCCAAACCTCCTCCTCTCTGATAGCTGTTAGTCTGTACATTTGCAACATTTTTAAAGGATGTAGGTAAGGGGAAAAGATCAACCAAAGGACTTGTATGCATGCATATAAGCATAACCAGCCAATGGACATAGATACCAGGAAGGTGAGGGCATGAGTGGGGGTGGGGAGTGGGGGGCAATGCGGGGATAAGAACACATATGTAATACCTTAATCAATAACGAAAATAAAAACATAGTTAAAAATAAACAAAGTAAAATTAAAAACAAAAGATGTAGGAAAAAGCTTTATATTTGGTTTCTGAGGATGACTTTTCAAATGAGTTTATGTCTGTAATTTGAAATGAATTTCAGAGATATTTGTTATTCAGATAAGTATTACAGAATTAATTGATTGTATTGAGAAGATGTGAGTGTACAGACGTACTAATTTTGGACCTTGCCATCTTATAGGCTTTGTCTTGCTATGGAAGGTGCTATGCATGCAAGCATGTGGGTGTATGCCTGTGTGAGTGTGTGTATTTACCTTCGTGTTTACTCATATCAGCATAAGGGAAATGACCTGTTATGAAACACCACTACATCTATTCCTCATACTCAGGTCTGCAACAATCTTGCATTTTGTCGTTATTACTACACAAGAGACTCCAGATTAGATTTCACAGTTAGGGCGTTTTGTATCCTCAGGCTCTGAACAAAATGATAAATAAAAGAATGACAGATGGTGGACAAAATATTACCTTCAGTATTGACAGTGACTTAGAGGACATGGTTTTACTTCTGTTAGCAAAGTGAGCTGGCTAGTACTGAACCCAGAATCAGGTAGGCTTACGCCAACAGGCACGTTCAGTGTTAGACCAAGGCGGACAGACTGCCTCCACCCCCACTACTGGGAATCTCTGCTGCCTCTGGGCAAGCTGCTTCCTAAAAAGGAAGAAAGGCAGAGTTGGGCTAAGCATGCCCAGTTTATTATCCCCCAGTTCACTCATATGGTGACTCTTTCTAGCTCCCTTGAGGGGGAGTGAAGAAAGGACAGGAATTATACTGAGGGAGCTGTCCTCTTAAAAAGGAAACCTAAGGATAGGGGAATAAATTTTGTCTCCAATACCGTCAGACTAAGAGATTATAAAGCAGCTATGACTAAACAAACAAACTGCTGTATCCTATACTTCAGTCTGATTCCTTTGGTCCCTGCGACTCTATTGGCTGCTAATCTGCAATAAAAATTCAGTGGGGGTTTGGGGGTAGTAGGCCTGTGTATTTTAAAAAGCGTTCCTAAATCTAAAATATCCCCTTGTTTGCTTACTACTCTCTGCTGGGAACCCCTGGCTTGGATGCCAAATGTGTGAACATGTGCTCTCCTTGGCAATCCTGCATCTTTGAGTCCTACCGCTCATCTGGTTCTGACTCAGTGCTTCATGGACCCTGCAGGTTTGCATATGCTCTGCTTTTCTGGTCCTGCAGTTTCATCCAGGCTCCAAGAATGATGCCCTCAAGAGGACAACCAAGCCCAAAGAGAATGAAAATGAAGCAAGAACCTGCTTGTAAGAGTGTAGCCATCCCTGTGGCTGGCCCTGATTGGGAACAGAACGGTTGGCAACTTGAACACTCCAAGTTTAGGTCAGTTGCTTGAAGCCCTGGCTGCCACTAAATCAAAGGACTTATCTGGACAGGATTGGAGAAAAGCGAGGAGAATAGGACGGAACGTCAAGGGCATATGTGAAGGACATCTGCTTAGAAAACATTTTTGTGTGCATCGTGGTGGGAATCTTCAGTGTCTAGCTCAGGGCTCACACACTGGCTGAAGCATTTGAAATAAATTGAGTTTGATGATGTTTTTAACGTACACTCTCCAGTTTTCTACTGCCCCTCTCCTCCATTTGCCCTTTCTTTGTGTATGAGGCACAGCCCACATCCATGTTATCTGTTTGAACCGGAAAGCCTTTGAGTTGTTTGTTGCCCTAGGTCTAGTTTGTACTTCAGATGCATTAAAAAACAAAACAAAACTACAATCTAAACTCTTGATCGTCAGTCTGAAACCTTCTCTGCCCTCCTTGGGGAAAGATCCTTAAGTTCCTCATTGTTCTGCTCAGTTCCTCCCTTCATCTCAATATCATCCTGAAATACCTTAGCAGGAAGAAGTCAAGCCAATTACTGATTAGAGTGGTACAATGGGTTTTAAATGTATTTATTATTTATTTAGATTTTTTTTTTTATTGATTTCAGAGAGAAAGAGAGAGGGAGAGAGAGATAGAAGCATCAATGATGAGAGAGAATCATTGATTGGCTGTGTCCTGCATGCCCCTCACTGGGGATTGAGCCTGCAACCCAGGCATGTGCCCTTGATCGGAATTGATCCCAGCACCCTTTAGTCCGCAGGCTGATGCTCTATCCACTGAGCCAAATTTTAAATTTAAAGGATTTAAATTTAAAATTTAAATGACTTTTAAATTTAAAGAATAAGTTGCTCTCAAGTTATGGGCTGAATTGTCCCTTCCAAAAAAAAAAAAAAAAAAGTTGTGTTAACCCCCAGTAACTCCGAATGTGACTCTGTTTGAGAGAGAACTTTTAAAGAGGTGATTAAGTTAAAGTGGGGCTGTTAAGATAGTTTCTTCTCTAATCTGATAGGTGTCCCTGTAAGAAGAGCAAATTTATGCCAATCTGGCATTGACCTATGAATGAGGAGGTCACTGTTCAATTCCCAGTCAGGGTACATGCCTGGGTTGTGGGCTTGATCCCCAGCATGGGGTGTTCAGGAGGCAGCTGATCAATGAGTCTTTCCCATCACTGATGTTTCTATCTCTTTCCCTCTCCCTCTCCTTTCCTGTCTGAAATCAATAAAAATTTATCTCTCTATATAAAAGCCTAAGCAACCAGATGACCACCAGGGGGCAGATGCTCAATAGCAACTTTGCAGAGTGCCCTCTCACACTCCGGGATCCCTCAGGGGATGTCAGACTGCCAATTTTGGCCCAATACCCGCAGGTCAGGTCAAGGGACGCTAGTTAAAAAAATAAAAGAAGAGGAAATTTGGACACACAGAGAAATATAAGGGGTGCGTACAGAGTAAAGACCGCATGAGGACACAGTGAGAAGGCCACTGTCTGCAAGTCAAGGGGAAAAGCCTCAGAAGAAACCAACCCTTGATGGTGAACTTTCAGCACCCAGAACAGTGACAAGATGATTTCCTCGGGTTGCAGCCCTGCGGTATTCATTATGGAAACCCTAGCTAAGTAATACCGGCCATTAATGTAGGAACTTGTCTCTGCATGTGCACTGGGGCAAGGGAAAAAAGATTCTACCAGCTTTCATGTTTTTGTCCACACAAAGCCTTATGCAACAGATCTCCATTTATAGCAAACTCCTGTTTTTGTGTATGTGTTTTTAGTACATGTCACTAAGCAGACTACATTCTAAGTCCCCCTTCTCCAGACCCTCTTTTTTAAAAAGACCGATTTATTGTGATATACACTGAGTAGCCAGATTATTATGATCTCTAAATGCATAATAATCTGGCCACTCAGCATGTGTGTGTGTGTGTGTGTGTGTGTGTGTGTGTGTGTGTATATTAATATATAATTATATAATTATATATATATATATATATATATATATATATATATATATATTAGAGGCCTGGTGCATGAATTTGTGCATGGGTGGGGTCCAGCCAGCCTGGCCAGGGGGAGGGGACATGGGCGGTTGGCCGGCCTGCCTGCTGGTAGAACTCAAGGTTGAGGGGACAATTTGCATATTAGCCTTTTATTATATAGGATATACACTGAGTGGTCAGATTATTATGTGTTCAGAGATCATAATAATCTGGCCACTCAGTGTATACCCACTAATTAAAAACAATCTAGTACCATTTATTGGCATACTTGTCCCTCAAACCAAATGGCCTAGATATAGTGCAGGCCCTAAGGTTATAGTCTAGGTAGAAAGTAATCTAGGTCACTCTGCCTCATGCTTTCATTTCTTTTTTCCCTATAGGCTCCTGTGCCCATATTGTATCCAAAAGGAAGTGGAGGGTTAAATACCTTCATATGGAAACTGTGGAAGCTGAGTCTGTACAGAGGAAACACAGGGGAAAGCTGAACAAACAGGTAATAACTTTGATCGACATATACGTTCATCTGGACACCTTGGGTATCACAGCCCGGTCTGCTGTTTACTGCTCCACAGCTGATTTCTAGGTAAAAATGATATAATTATTGATTTGAAAAATTTATTTCTTACATCAGCACAGCTTTTCAGTTCCTTCATCTCCAGACATTCCTTGTGATTATTTACTCACTTAATAAACACTTTTCCAGCCTTGTATTGTTCTTGGCATTGAAGGCAGAAAAATCTATGAGATATATGACCTGCCCTCATGAAATTACAGTCTAGGAAGAGGGGCCAGACATAGAGCACATACTTGCAGGAAGGTGTGTAAGCGCTCTGCAGACACACCGAGGACTTCTGTGCGCAGCAGCCCAGGGGAAACCACATGGCCTTCTTTGCAGGGCATGTTGTTGGTGTCCTCTGGATGAAGGCCACTCGAAATGAAGTCCTAGGAGAGCCTTCCTCTGAGGAACCACAGTGATTTCTCACCCGCTTTATGCTTTGATGGAAAGGAATCCCAAAACAAAATTTATGACACGATTTTAGTAAATGGGGAGTGGGGGTTGGTGTCTGAGAACTTCTCCCCTTGCACCTCTCAACCCCCCAATACTCACAGGCTAGGCTTTCTACATCGTCAGTCAGATCTGTGTAAGAAGACAGGCTTGTCTGTGTTTGGAAGGGGGGTAGGGTGGGAGAATGTAAGCGGGGAACACTCGATCGGGGCAGGGTTGTTGGGAGGGAGAGTTAAGGGGCCGGGACCTTGGAAGGCCTGGTTCCTCATGTAGGATGAGAGATCCAGAAAACTGAGCCAAGGGCTTAGCTTCTGACTCAGGGCTCTTCCCTTACTTCCTCTTACCCCACCCAAACATTCTCTTTGAGGTCTTTGCAGGAGCCTGCTGGGTAAAGGACTGCTTAAATCATCGAGACCAGCATATATTTCCTTCAGACACATGCAGTGGCATCCTTGCCGATGGCGAAGGGCCATCTCCCTCATTCCCTGATGAGTGGCAGCCTCCACTGGTGGGTTCCCAGGCAGCAAGGCACATCTTCCCACAGTCCGCGGCCAGCGGGGGAAACAAGGTCTATACACCCATAAAAATACTTCAGGGCAAACTCAGTGGTACAGTTTTCATGGGCCAGGACCCTGTGGCTTGCCTAGAAATGTTCAAGTCCCCTTGTGACATGAGCTTCTTATTGCCACTTCCCAAACCTCTCCCACGTGTACCAACCTCACACTTTCGCCGCTGACATTGAATACTTGTACGGCTGCTTACTTACTGTTTCTGTGAATAAACTCACTTAGAAATTCTAGATACATTTCAGCGTGCTCTAAATAATTAGAAGTTGGGACATCGTAGGTTCTATGTGCTGTATTTAAGAAATATATAAAATTTCCGAAGAAGTTAATTTGTGTCGGACTTGAAATCTCCTTGTATACCAGTTTGGGTAACACTATCATAATGTACTTAGGACATTTGCTGTTCGTTTGTGTGCCAATTGAAGAAATGTTTTTTTCCTCAACTGCCTTGGTTACTTTGTGGGGCTTGATGGTGGGAACACATGTAAGCAGGAAATGTGGGGACCAATGTGATGCTGTTGGGGGGAGGGGGGGACTTGGCTGTCCACCCAGTAAATCCCTTCTGGAGTGGGAGGTCTCCTTTCATAGGATGATGACTCTTACTGATTCCTGTGGCCACCTCCTGGGTTATTCCTGTAACTGGGGGATTCTGCCACACCAGAACTTGCCCAAGAAGATCATCCTTAATTTGTATTTTTTTCTGAAACTGACTTAAAAAAACTGCAAATTTGTCACCTTATCTGGAAGAACACACAAATTGGCATTTCTAGGCACCGGGGCTGCCAGAGAGCCAGTTTTACATTGTCTATATTTTTGTGAAGTTTTCATCTATTTTTGACTATAACAGTACAGGCCTGCCTAGCAGAAATCATGCATAAATAGACAGCAATGCTTGTTTTTGCCTGGATCACTATGGTGATTGCAAAACCTTTCCTCAGCTTTGGCTGGAGATACTGAGAGGATTGGGGGGTGGTGGTGGGTGGGGGGGGAGGGGTTGGAGACAGTCCTGAGTAAATCTATAGATTCCTTTTTATCCCTCAAACTACCTCTGGCATGGGCCTGCCTTTCATTGCCTTTACCTGTGCCAGCCAACTGGCTTAGGAAACCACAGAACAGCTTCTAGGAATGAAGTTTTTATTTTATTTTTTAAAAAGCTTTTGGAAGCAAAAATATAGCCTGTTTCTTTCTTATGTGGACTCAGATGAGAGTTGATCTCTCCCCCTTTTTCCACTTGCAAAGTTCAATTGCACCTTTTTCAACAAATGTGGTCTGAACGAAGGCAGCTTGTGGCGGCCCAGAATTGTCACATTATGGAAAATAAACGGGAAAGGAAGTTGGCTTAAGAAAGGGAGAAGGAGCGGTGGGCAGCTCGTTTGAGGACCATAACTGGCCAATGTTCCCTCCTACTAGGTGGTGGCAAGTTTTACTGTCGTGCAGGAAAACCCACTGATCCATTTCCCAGGCAATTTCATAGAAATATTCCACGGCCGCCTTTGCAGCTTTGATCCACATTGAGAGTCAGCTGTTTAAGAAAGCCACAGATTGTGTATAGAAAGATTAAGTACAGAACTGTGACATTTTCTGTGAGCCAAACAATGGTAGACTTGCCTTTCAGAGGAAGCACATTTTAATGGCTGGAGAGGGAGAATAACCTTGTGGGTGTGTTTTTTCAACAGCAACGCTGAAAAAAATTCAAATCAGCTGGAAAGTGTTTGCCTCCCATTTGCATTTAGCCTTGTCTGAGTTGCTCTGTGAAGGGGCTATAACCCCTGCATCACTTTCTTAAACTGCTTTTCTAGCCTGATGCTCTGTGATCACAGATGCTTTCAGAGAAATATAGAAATTGAGCTTTTTGTTATGAGTACAACAGTTGCCCAGCTGAGCAGGGAATGGGAGCTCTCCCTTCACACCTTGACCTGCTGGTCACTGTTGAAAGGAAGCTGACTGTCTTTGTGGTTCCTGTGTTAGAATTCTAGCCTCACACTGCTCATTCTGCAGATTCTGAATCATCACATCATTTAATATAATTCTTTGAAAAATCCGAAACAGTGAGTGTTACTCCCCTTGTTTTAACAAGAAAACCGAAGAACGGAGATGGTAAGAGACTCGCTCAAAGTATCACAGCTCAGAAATACCTGCCTCTGAAACCCATTTGCCTTCCACATGGCTGCACGTATTGGGGGTACCAGATGGCACTTTCATACAAGAAGTTTAAGTACCATTGGCCCCCAAATACCTCTCTTGACATAACTGATCAGAAACTGTCCTTTAATCAGAAAAAAAAGGCTTAGCCTTTAGCTGGTTTCTGAATGCTGCAGGAGACTCTTGTTCATGCCTATTAACAGAGGTTAGATTTCTGATGGTTCGTACAATTGTTCTGCATGTAAATACCTCAAAGCTAAGTGCCTTTTGTGTGTGTGTGCAATACAATGAAACATGACTATAATAACCTTCCACTTCTGAAATCTCATTTTTTGAGTATCAAATAGAAATGATGGAACTATATATCAAATATTGCCAATGAAGGGAGGAAGGAATAGTTAGGGAAACAAGGATGAACTTTTCTGAACTTGTTTTATGATTTTTCTCTGGAAACATTCTTTTTTTTCAGTGTTAAGATACTTTTGCCTGTACTTAAAAAAAATGGTCATCACAATATGTCAGTTATTATAGGAAATTTACAAACTTCCACTAAAAAGTATTCTTGATTAGTAGGCAGCTCTAGGTATGTTTCTACTATCAAATTAAGAAACAGGCCAGTACACCTTTGGTCAGACTGTTGTTAATCATTAAATCCCAGCAGGTTTAAGAGAAATCCTGATACTCATTTTGCCAAGTTCTCAAGTCACATAACCTGTGTTGGCAAAAGAGGATCTTTGTCCTTTATATATACCGTACTTTTAAACAGCCTTGTCGAGATATAATTCCCATACTCTACAATTTACCCATTTAAAGGGTTCAATTTAATGGTTTTTAACATATTCACAGAGCTGTCCAGCTATCACCACAACATCTGTGTTATTTAACTATGTAAAACATATATAAGATCATTTTTCTTATTCATAAAGTACATATTTTAAAAGTTCCCTTAGTGAAGGTCTATTGGTGATAAACTCTCTTGGTTTTTGTTCATCTGAAAATTTCTTCGTTTTACTCTCATTTTGAAATGATAGTTTTGCTGGATTTACAATTCTAGATTGATAGTTACATCCTATCAGGACTTTGAAGATAGTAATGTTCAGTCTTTTGCCTTCCATTGTTGCCATTGAGAGGTTGGTTATCAGTGTAATGATCATTCCTGGGAAATGACCGGTCTGTTCTCTCTTTCTACTTCAGAGTTTCTTTTCTTATCTTCAATATTTTGTAGCCTATTTTAAAGAAAGCTCACATGTGAATCTCACTTATTTTTCCTATTTGGTTTATGTGGAAATCCTAATTTTATATGTACATCTTTTATCAATTCTGAATTTTTTTAGTGATTGTCTCTTTAAACCTATCCCTTCTGCTTTTTAAAATTTTATCTCTTTCTGGGACTCACTTGGATATGTGCTAGAATCTCTCATTTTCTCTGTTCTTTCATACAACCTTTGTTTTCTCTGTGTGCTGCATTCTAGGTAATGTCCTCCAATTTGTCTCCCAGTTTACTAACTCTCTCTATTCTGGTGTCTCACTCATTCATTGAGAATCCATCTTTACCCAATTTATGTTTTATTTTTAGATATTGATTCTTTGTTAGTTCTTCATGAAGATTTCTGACTGTTCCTTCTTCTTTGATCATATATTAAAAAAATATTATAATATATATCCATATTCTTTTATACAGGCACTAGAGGCCCGGTACATGAAAATTTGTGCACTCGTGGGAGGCAGTTCCCTCAACCTGGCCTGCACTCTCACAATTTGGGACCCATCAGGTAGGGTCCCTAGGCCTGGCCTGAGATCAGGGCTTATCAGGGCTTTCCTTCCCCAGGCTGCAGGCAGCTGGCCCCGCCACTGCCACTGTCATTGCTTGCCACCTGTGCAGCGCTGGCCCCCCTCCCCTGCCACCGGTGGCCTCCCTCTGCAGACAACAGGCTAGGGTGCAATGGCTTGGCTGGCCTGGGCCTCCCTCTTTCTTTGCTTGGGGGTGGGGCCAGCCTGGCGAGCGGCCATCTGCCTACCTGATCTCCCCTAACTGCCTGCCTGTCTGCCTGATTGCCCTTTACTGCTTGCTTGCGGTGGGGCCAGCACTGACTTCTGCTTGGTCAGCCTCCGGTTGTTACTGGTCCTTATGACCCAGCGTTTTTATATGTTAGGATATCTCAGAGATATTACAATTTTAGTTCTAGGCCGGTGCAAGAAAGCAAATATCACAAAAAAGTGAGTCACACAAATATTTTGGTTTCCCCGTGCATATAAAAGTTATGTTTACTTTATACTGTAGTCTATTAAGTGTGCAATAGCATTATGTCTAAAAATACAATGCATATACTTTGATTAAAAAATACTATATTGCTGTCCTGGCCAGCATAGTGGTGTCTTGTGTACTGAAAGGTTGCCGGTTGGATTCCTGGTCAGGGCACATGTGTGGGTTGTGGGCTTGATTTCAGGTAAGGGGCATGAAGAAGGCAGCCCATTGGCATTTGGCTTTCACATTGATGTTTCTCTCTCTCTCTCTCCCCCTCTCCCTCTCTCTCTAAAAAATTCAATTCCTCTCTCTCAAAAAAAGAGCTTATTGCTAAAAAAATGTTAACTACCATCCAAGCCTTAAGTGAGTTGTAATATTTTTGCTGGTGGAGGGTCTTGCCTTGATGTTGATGGCTATTGACTAATCAGGGTGGTGGTTGCTGAAGGTTGGGGTGACTGTGGCAATTTCTTAAAATAGGACAACGAAGTTTGCCGACTCCATTAACTCTTTGTTTAAATTGAACATTTACAGGCAATTATAGAGTTATTTATTAGTCTGATTTAAATACTGTGTCTTGGAAAATAGGGAGGCCTGAGGAGAGGGAGAGAGATGGGGGAATGGCTGGTCTGTGAAGCAGTCAGAGTACACATATTTATTGATGAATTTCACCGCCTTATATAGATGCAGTTTGTGACGCTCCCAAATAAGCACAATAGTAACATCAAAGATCACTGACCACAGATGACCATAACAAATATAATAATAATAACAAAGTTGAAAATTTTGAGGGGGTTATTAAAATGGGACACAGGGACACAAAATGAGCAACAGCACTGATTGACACAGGGTTGCCAAAAACCTTCATTTTGTAAAAAATGCAGTATCTTCAAAGTGCAATAAAGCAAAGTGCAATAAAATGAGGCATGCCTGTATATTGTATATAATCATTCTAAAAGCTGAGTTTTTGGTGTCCTGAAACTGTGGTCTATCTTTACTGCTCACCCAGTGGTCTGCATGGCTTGTTTTTGGCATCTCTGATTTTGAGGCCTTATTATTTTGAACTTAAATTGTGGGAATCCTATATTCTAAATGTGGGATATATTTCTGAAATTTATTTGTGTATATGTTTTATTACCTATATTCCTTGACAAGAATATAAGCTACTTGAGGCCAGGAATCCCTGTCTTGTTCACACTATATTTCCAGTTCCTTGATCATGGTTTGACAGATAGAAATTACTCACTATTTAGGTGTTTTTAAATTTTTTTCGTTCTCTACTCAACACATACACAGTCTCATACTTTGTTGTGTAATTTCAGAGCTTCCATTGATTCTGAATTAATAACTGCTTTACATTTATTTAATTAGTCATGTATAGCACACTCAGCCTTTGAGAAGGGAAAAAATAAATATGTGTCAAGGATTTTCAGGTCATATTTCCTTAAACTTTTAAAATTTATGGTTCTGAGATGCATACTTTTTAAAGATGTCACTATTGATTTTTGATCAATAGGGTCTCAAAACTTCAAGCTAAATACTTTTCTCATCCTGGTTACAAGGGAGCATATAGTTGGGGATTCTTACTTAATCCTGAAAATAATTGCATGTGTCTTTGGAAGAGACCTTTCTAAGTCACCATAAGTTGTTACAATCTTCAGTATAAATGAGGCAAATGCACAAACATTGCCTTTATTGAACTTGGCATTTCTTAAAATATGAGAAATTATACATTCTTTAAAAAGTTAAGACCTATTTTATGATTAACTAGCATACCTCAGGAACACAGAGAAAATATAACCAAATTAATAATGTACTTATGAAGCTACCCAGGAATTTTTATATTTTGCCTCTAAGACAAAATATTTTGTATTTTAAAACAACAGTCTTATTAGGCTCATGCTTAACTTGGCATAAACAATTATAAACTATTTCTGATTCTCAAAGTCTGAGTTTTTCAGACTAGAATCTTCTTTAGGCATTTATTAAATATCCATGGCAGGGTAGTAAGTAGAGCCTCCAAAATGAAACATTTCTCTCAATTTAGGTGCTAAAGTACATAAGGCATTTTACAATAACCACTATACTATCAGTAGGCATTGATGTTCGTCAAGGTCATAAAAGAGAATGATAATGAGAACCATGGAATCACTTAAGAAAAATCCTTATGCCACGAGGGAAATGGTCTTAGGAACAGAGTGCCATGTTCATTATTGATGGATGGTATGGCTTCCCATCAAAGTATCACTCATGGACATTTAATCAGCTATCAAAAGCAACATTTTCATGTAGCTGAAGTAGTTTCATAAAACATTTGAAGACCTTATGGGAATCACACAAGATTTAATATTTCTACACTTTTCTTCCCTGACAAATGTAAAGCTGTCAGACATTCCACTTCTTCACCAGCAACAGTACTTTGCCTGCAGTTCATTGAGTGAGGATGATTTTATTGGACCACTCTTAAGATAGGAATTCTCAAGCCTGTAGAGAGCTTCTAGATCCTGTGGGTACGCAACAGGGAAGGGAGGCAGTGACTGAATTATCTATGTCACTGCTTGAGTTCTCTCATTTTGGAGTCCCAGATTTGAACACCGTTTCTGTTATTTATTCCCTTGTGCTTTATTCATTCTGACACTCAGAGTATGGGTGATGGAGATTGATTGAAAGTTTCTTCAACTCACGCCAGGGGAACAATGCTTGGAGTAGTTGGCAAGAAGACATTATGCATTTCTGAAAATATCAAGACTCTTAGGGAAGACTTTAGCCTTGGAATAGTAGGATAGGGGTCATATTATGCTTGGTTTCATGAATAATGGCATGCATAAGAAACTAGATGACATTCAGGAAATGTGTGTTGAATGAGAGACTTATTGAATGAGGTTATTACACATTGAAAACAGGATGCCAATATAGCTGGCTATATCAATGCCAGATAAAAGTAAGGCATTTTTTTCCCCTGTCAGAGCATCTGAACTGTCTTCCAGAATTATACTCAGAGATGAAATCTTCAAACCAGAAGGTGAAAACACACTAAAAAATTTTGCAAAGTAAAGCAAAAAGCCAGTGCAGGTTGGTTTAAAAAATAAATGTACACTGAGTGCGTATCAGGTTTGTAGTTGTACAAATGACTAATGAAATCGCTACCACAATAACACAGAACTGAGCCTGGAAGATATCCAGGCTGACTTGATTACATTACAGTTCCTTTATATCCTTCTCCAAAGCCCAGTGTGGCCTCTTTTATATTCAGGTATTTCCTTCTGGATGAGAGTGGTGTGTTTTTTGGACTTGTCCTCAGATTGCCTGTTAGATTTCCTTAAAGGACCAAGGTCTCCTGCTTCAACACATTTAGGCAAATGAATCTTTTACAAGATATTAGGAAGCTAATAAAGTCTTCTTTACCTTTTCTTTCCTTTGGGTTGAATGTATTGAAATCCTTCACCCTGTAAGTCCCTTCTCTAAGGCACACAGAAATAGAATATAAACCTATTACCTTCCGACCAAATGTACTGGAAGAAATGGTTCAAAGCAAAAGGGGCATAAAAAAAAGAGTCATTATGAATACTGACATCTATGGACTGTGCGTGATGGTTAACAAAGAAACTAAATTCATAAGCAAAAAGAATTTTTTTGATGCAGTATTTCAGTGGAGGCTTTCATTATGGGACATTATAGAGTTTAATAATCATTACCATTATTAAGAATAATGCCACCTGCACCACCAGTCACTAATCATCTGGAAAAATCACGGCAGCCTCTTTTCTAATTAGTACTTTGAGCTTTTTATTCACAATACAAATTAGTCTGAATTTATCAACTTTTTAGGCTTTAGGGCATCCTGGGTGGCAACTGCAGCATCACAAGTTCTTCTAAAGATTAAAACTTTCTTCCCACAAACAACCAAAATAAAACTAGTTTGTAACCAATGCTGTATCTCTTTCTTAATAAAAAAAACTCTCAGAATTTGGGGTGATAAAATAATAATGATAATGATGACAGCAGCTCCTACTTAATGAATGCTTCAGATGTGCCAGGCACTAGGGTAAGTGATTTACAAATATGTTTTCTCATCTATTTTTCTAACTCTCAGACCTCAAAGTAGGTATTATCCCCATTTTACAAGTAAACATTGAAGCTTAGCAAGTTTAACTTGCCCAAAGACACTTTGCTAATGAGCAGAAGAATGATGAACCTTAGTCTGGGTCTGATATACAAACCTTTTGTGGTCATGTTGCTCTTTTGATTGTGTGGAATATAATAAAAAGCTTTTACTGTTGGGAAACCTGGCATGGCTAGAGCAGGGTCAACTGTAAGAGACAGCTCTTGACACTTTAGTTTTTTTATGGGTACTCTGTCTATGCCTGGGAAGGTGTCATTAACTAGTTGATGATGCCAGCGGGGAGGACTAGTAGTCACTAATTAGGACCTTTCCTTAGGCATCTATATTTGAGAATTTCAGACACACACATATAATCCAGTAATTATGCTATGCAGTTATGTAGAAATTTAACTGTTCCATCCATATATTTATGGCTTATTGAATGTTTTCTACATGCCCACTATTGTTTAAATTTCTAAGAACTGTTATTTTTCTCTGTTTTACTGATGAAAAAATCTGATGCACAAAGAGTTTAAGCAGGTTGCCCTAAAGAGCACAGATTATAACTGGCAGAGCTAGGAGTGTAATCAGACCATCTGATCACAAAGTCCATCACCTACTCCATGACAGACATTGCTAGGTACTGGGGATTCAGTGGTGAAAAACTCTTTAACCTCCAAAAAGGTAGAAGAGAGAGATACAAACAAGCAGTTCTCTGCTTTAGTCCATAAATACCAATGAATTTCCCAAATCTATTGTCAATGGACAATAGAAACTCCCAAAAAGTTGTGAAGAAACTTTCCTCCTTGGGATGAATTTGTTTATTAATAGAGTCTTGAACTAATAAAGGTAAAGGTGACAATTAAGATTAACCTGGCTTGAAATTCCACACCTGGATAATTCATGTCAAAACAAGTACTTTTAAACCAGAATTTCCTAGATATTTAGAATAGTGGCCAATACATATCTACTTGTTTTGATATTTTTCCAAACCTATTCTGCACTTATGTGAATTTAGACAAAGAAGGCTTGTATAACCCTGATAAGATGAAGTTTGTCTTAATTATATATTTTTAAAGATGGTGGCATAGATATTTTTTATGTTACTTCTTCCAATATTGTCTAGTATAGCAATTGTTTAGAATTAATCTACAGAAATAAAACATAAAAACATTACAAATATAAGCCATTAATTGGCTCCTTGAGATTGTTTCAAGTAGCTTAAGTCAATAAAATCTTCAGAAATATAATTTTATATCAACTACAATACAGAATAACCATAATGCCAATAAACATATGTGGTGGTTTTTAGCATTTATCTCTTCCTAATGTAGTCAAGCACAGTTAACAAGTCTTATCCTTTGATCTTTAAAGATATTTTTAAATAAAACCTCTTATGAGGTATCATAGTCAATTAGGGCTGCTATAACAAAATACCACAGACTAGGTGGCTTATAAACAACATAAATTTATTTCTCACAGCTCTGGAGGCTGGGAATTCCAAGATCAAGGCGCTTTGAGATTCAGTAACTTGTGAGAGCTCTCTTACTGGTTCATATGTGCTTACATACCAAAACAAGGGAAGGGAGCTCTCTGGAGTATCCTATATAATAAAAGCTTAATATGCAAATTATCCCCTTGACCAGGAGTTTGACCGCTCACTATGACGTGCACTAACCACCAGGGGGTGGTGTGGAACATGGCAGGCATTGGCACTGGAAACAAGCAGCAGGGCAGGTGCTGCCGGGATTGTGGTGGGATGGTGGAGCAGGTGAGTGGGCAGCACCTGGCCAAGGCATGTGTGAGCGGGCCTGATTGCTCTGCTGATCACCCTGCAGATGGCGACCAGCAGCAGTGGTGGGGGTTGGGTCTGCCGCCTGACTCCCAGGTGCTCAGGGAGCTGGGAGGGGGCCTGATGTCTCAGATGGAGGGGGGCGCACAGGGTCCCGGGGGCCCTTCCATACCAGATGCTTGCACTTTGATAGCTAGCCAGGCCTAGGGACCACACCCGTGCACAAATTTTGTGCACCGGGCCTCTAGTCTTTTATAACGGCACTAATCTCATTGTAAGGGCTCTACCCAAATGGCCTAATCACCTCCGAAGGCCCCACCTCCAAATACCATCACATTGGAGAGTAGGTGTCAATGTATGAATTCTGGTAAGACACAAATTTTGGGAGTCTATAACATGAGGTCAAATTATAAATGAGGCAGTAAAAATGGAAAAAAACAAAAACAAAAACAGCACCACACCACTTTATAAGCTAAAAATCAGAATAGAGATCAAGACTTATGGTTTAGATGGCTGGGTAAAGACAGAATTTATTCCTTCATTTATTTGTTTGTTTTTAAACGCATATTATTCCACAAAGGATTTGAAGTGGTTTACACAAAAACATATATACAATTATGTTAAGAACAGTAGAATTTTTAAATAAAAATATCAAGTAAGTATAACTTAGAAGATCAAGGCAAAATTAAGTGAAGAGTTGGAGGTAATTATGCATCTGAGTCAGTTCTTAAATTGCTATATATGAAAAGGTAAAAACTTATACTCCTGAATTAACTGCATAGGGTACTTCTACCAGGTAATTTGCCTGGGTAGATGAAAGTTTCACTGGGCATTTCAATATAATTTTTAGCATGTGGGAGTGTGGGTGGTACCCAGCAGGCAGCCCATGTAACATTGCTCTGAAAAGCACAGGCCTATTCATTCATAGTACAAAAGCTGGGCAGACATAAAATCAAGAGGTGATGTCACAGGATTAGTTAAAATATCAAGTCAGTCTCATTTATTTTTTACATCCATAGGCTTCATTTGGGAAGTTTCCACTGGAAACGGCATTGTGATTGACTTGGAGTCCGTTAGCAACACAGACTTAATGAACTACGATATATTTGCCTGCATTAGACATTTCATTGTCAGAAGGCTTGGCAGTAGAATGATTCTGGGCTGCCTGCTGGGTACCACCCACACTCCCACCTGCCTCACCATGACCCAACAATTCAGCCACCAGGCTGCGGGACTTGGGAAGCCACCCGTGATTCCCTAATGGGAAGTACTCCATGTTCCTGCAACGAAATCAGCAGGCAACTGCTTATTATTGTCATCACTGTCCTTCTTTTTGAATGGAATGGGGAAGAAGGGGATGAGGGGGAGAATAGGAATGGAGATGGCAGTTGCCACAAGGGAGAAAAAAGAGAAGGAAAATACCAGATAGAGGGAAAAAGTGTTTAACAAAGGAGAACTGAGAGGAAAAGAGAAAGAATGAGAGAGAAACTGATAGGAAAGAAACAAGTTTAAGGAGTAGAAACCAGAGATACAATCAATATGACATCTTTACTTGTCCTGATTTGACCCAACTAATTCCCTGGGGATGTCAACTTGCTCATTTCTGGGATGTTGGAGGAGGACAAGCAACAAGATATTAGAGGTCATTGTGGCGGTCACTCTTCAGTAACTCTCTAACCTCTAAGAACTGAAGGCAGCTGTGGCCACAGTGGGAGCAAAGCGTGGGGGAGGAGGAAGAGCCTCCGAGTGCTGTGATTCATTCTGGCACGGACTTGGCCTTATGAAAGTAATTTAGCTCCACTGGGCTGAACCCAGTCATAATTAATAACAGGACACCTATTTACATAGTAGTTCATTATTACTAACAAAGTGCTGCCTGAGGCAGAGGCTGAGAAGAAACAAAGGCAGAAAGAAAAAAGGAAAGCAAAAAAAAAAAAAAGGAAGGGAGAGAAGACACTGACTTCCAATATTCTTTAGGTTGTAGAGACCCTTGAGTTCTGGAAGCTTTCTTAATGCAATTTATGTAATCTGCCCAACAGTCCTGGGAAGCAGCGGTTATAATCCTCCTTGAACTGACACTAAGATAATAGTTTGCTTGGCGTGACAGGTTTAAACTTAGGTCTACAGAACCTGAAGCCTGTTAAATGTCTTAACTACCAAATAATTGTAAAAATCTAGGTTATACTTAAAGGGACAGCTTGCTTATGTATTTAAAAACAAGTAAGCTTTCCACTAGAGTCATTACCCCTCTTTTCCAGTGTCTAACTTTGTCTTAAATTCTTAATGTATTAATCTAGCTTTATAAAATATCTGATGATTTTGTGGAGTGAAGAAAATGGAAGGAAATGGACTTTGAAGGCAGAGAAATCTGGCCTCAAATTCCATTTTCACAGTTTATTAGCTACATGATCTTAGGTATCTGTAAAATAGTATTAAGTATATGCATATTTTTGAGGATTAAATGAGTATGGGAACATACCTAGCTAGCATAGTGCTTTCCACTTAGGGAGCACTGAATTATTGGTTCATTTTTCTTGAAATTTTAGATAGAATTGACTGGTTCCAGAATTTTCCAAACTATGTTCTGAACATTAGGGGCTCTGAAAGATATAATTAAAGCTCTTCATAAAAATATTTTTTAATGGTCAGATATGTACATTTCTGTTTCCTCTTCATTCTTACCTCCCCTTCCCCCCAAGTATCCCATCACATATAGCTCATTGATCAGTTCCAGACAGATTAAAACACTAAATGTGAAAAATAAACATTAAAATAATTTAGAAGAAAAGGTAGAAAAATATGTATATGATCTTTTGATAGTGAAAATTGCTTTATTGTTTATTTAAAAATGTTTTTTCTTTATTGATTAAGGTATTACATATATGTCCTTATCCCCCCATCACCTCCTCCTCCCACCCCCCTCTCATGCCCTCACCCTCCTGGTGTCTGTGTCCAGTGGTTAGGCTTATATGCATGCATACAAGTCCTTTGGTTGATCTGAAAATTTCTTTTAAAAGACACAAAATTCAAAACACAGGGAGAATTTGACTACATTAAACTTCTGTATGACAAAAGATACCATTAAAATTAAATACAGGCCATAGACTATAAGAAACTATTCAAATGCATTTAACCAACAAAAGATTAGTATCTAAATATATAAGCATTTACATATTAGTACAAAAAGGCAAACAGTGCAATAGAAAAATACAGTAAGCAAAGGGTGTGAATTGATATTCACAAAAGGGTAAGATGCTTGGCCAAGAACACCCCCACCCCAATTCAACCTCATAGTAATTGAGGAAATACCAACTAATACAAAAATGAGATGTTTCAAACATACTAAATTCGCAAAAATTAGAAGGGTGGACAATATGCACATTTTTTTCAGTTATTATTTCTTCAACATTTTATTAGAAGTTCTAGCCAGCACAGCAACATGCCTTAACACACTAACAGACACAACACATGAGATAAATCAAATAAAGATTGGAGAAAAAAGACACAAAACTGTCATTATTTGTAAACAGTGGAATATTTACAAAGAAAGCCAACAGAAACTACAGATAAACTATTAAAACGAATAAGATAGTTTATCAGGCTGATAGGATTTAAGATTAAGATTTTTAAAAAATCAATTTTTGTAAACTGTGATCAAACAATAACTGTGAGAGCCATTAATGTTGTTCACTAAATATTTTTGGTTTTGTCTTAGTACATGGTGGGATTTTACTTTCTTCTCCCTTGAAGTTAGGGTTGACCAGATGGCTTGCTATGACCAATGACATGTAAGCAGAAGTGATGCCTGTCTGTCACTTTCAGGTGAAAGCTTAAGAGCTAAAACATGACTTGTTATATTTTTTCACTGTTCCTCAGAAGGTGGCAATCTTCTATATGATAACTGCTCTATCAGTTTGAGCCCTGGGGTGAGAAGTATCCCAACTGATGCATGACAGACATGCAGCATAAACAAAAAACAAGCTTTGTTGCTTTCGGTCACTGAGATTTTAGGGTTACTTGTTAATGTAGCATCCTCTAGCTCATTCTGAGTCAACAAATAAACATTTGTTAAGCATTTACCACGTGTCAGGAACTGTTGTAAGTATTTCTCTCTTTCTCTGTTTCTGCTCTTTTATGTAATTATCACAATAATTCTTTGATGCAGGAATTTTCAGAATCCTTGGTTTTATAGGTGAATGAATTATCTCCCAGAGGTACAAAGAGGGCAAATGATTTGCTTTAGGTAATACACTTTCTAAATGGCAAAGCCAGGATTTGAACTCAAGCATTTTGGTTTGAAAATCCAAACTTGTGTTTAATCATCTGGTAGACATTCTCCCTTAGAAAATGTATTATAAAGCTTATATATAATTTATAATAGAAAACAAAACTATAGATATGAAAAAAACTTATAAAAAGGTTATTAAGACCTTTATAGAGAAAATGATAAAACTTAATTAAAAGAAAAAAAAGATTGGAAAGGTGTAGCATGATCATGATACCATGATTTGTGGATAGGAAGAACCAAAGTTCTAAAGATGGAAACGTATCCAAAATTAATCTATAGATTCAATGCACTTTGAATAAAAAAATCATCAGTTTCTTTTTTTTTTTATTTTTTTTTTTATTTTTTTTAAATAAATCTTTATTGTTCAGATTATTACAGGTGTTCCTCTATTTTTCCCCCATAGCTCCCCTCCACCTGATTCCCCACCCCACCCCATGCCCTTACCCCCGCCACTGTCTTCATCCATAGGAGTAAGATTTTTGTCCAATCTCTTCCCGCACCCCTCACACCTGCTTCCCCTGAGAATCGTCAGTCCACTCCCTTTCTATGTCCCTGATTCTATTATATTCACCAGTCCATTCTGTTCTTCAGATTTTTTATTCACTTGATTTTTAGATTCACTTGTTGGTAGGTATGTATTTGATGTCATTTTGTTGTTCATAATTTTTATCTTTACCTTTTTCTTCTTCTTCCTCTTAAAGAATACCCTTCAGCATTTCATGTAATCCTGGTTTGGTGGTGATGAACTCCTTTAGCTTTTTCTTGTCTGTGAAGCTCTTTATCTGACCTTCAACTCTGAATGATAGCTTTGCTGGGTAGAGTAATCTTGGTTGTAGGTTCTTGCTGTTCATCACTTTGAATATTTCTTGCCACTCCCTTCTGGCCTGCATAGTTTCTGTTGAGAAATCAGCTGACAGTCGTATGGGTACTCCCTTGTAGGTAATTAACTGTTTTTCTCTTGCTGCTTTTAATATTCTCTCTTTGTCTTTTGCCCTTGGCATTTTAATTATGATGTGTCTTGGTGTGGTCCTCTTTGGATTCCTCTTGTATGGGGTTCTGTGCGCTTCCTGGACTTGTACATCTATTTCTTTCACCAGGCAGGGAAAGTTTTCTGTCATTATTTCTTCTAATAGGTTTTCAATATTTTGCGCTCTCCCTTCTTCTGGCACCCCAAAAATTCGGATGTTGGTTCGCTTAAAGTTGTCCCAGAGGCTCCTTACACTATCTTCATATTTTTGGATTCTTTTTTCTTTTTGTTTTTCTGGTTGGATGTTTTTTGTTTCCACATATTTCAGATCTTTGGTTTGATTCTTGGGGTACGTTGATCTACAGTTGAGTTTCTGTATATTCTTTATTTCAGACAGTGTATGCTTCATTTCTGACTGATCCTTTTCCATTTTTTTGGCATTCTCATTAAGCTCCTTGAAGGTCTCATCAAGTTTCTCAGCGGTTTTAAGAAGATTCTTGAGTAACCTTATAAATGTGGTTCTGAACTCCATGTCATCCAGTAGTTTGCTTTCCTCCGTTTCTTTCATTCGTGACATGTTTCTTTGTCTCCTCATTTTGGCTGCTTCCCTGTGTTGATGGAGTAGCTTTGTGTGGTAGGTGACCTATAGGGGGCAGTAGCTCAGCCTCCCCAATCACCTGATGTGGACACTCTTGGTACACCCCTTTGTGGGCTGAGTGCAAAGACTTGGTGCAGTTAAAGCCTTAATTGCTGTTGGTATACTGGGAGGAATTGACCTCCAGGCCAATTAGCTGTGAGCACTCACTGTGTCTATAATGGAAGAACTGCTGCGCTGAAGACACACTTATGGGGCAGGACTTGTTTCAGTGGGGCTTTGGTGCTCACTGAGTCTGCCTTTCAATGTGTCACTTATGGATGAAATCTGGTGTTGAAATCTGGTGTCTCACTCTGACCACTAGGTACACTGGCTTCTGGATCTCCAATGGGGTGCAGGTCAGCTACTGTCTGAGGCCATCCAGCAGGAGCTACAGTGAGAGCTACAGTTTTCTCCTCTTTGCTTGGGGTTTGGAGGTTTTGGAGCTGTCTGACCCAGGCTGCAAGTTTGCTAGGTTAAGCTGCAATAGGGCGGGGCTTTCTTCTGCTAACGCTGCTGCTTGGAGCTTGGGTGGGTTTGTAGGTTGTGCAGGGCAGGGTCTCAGGGTGTCACTAGGCTAGGGCGTGGCAAACAGCAATGGCTGCTAGTTAGCCGGCTCTGTGTCCCCAAGGGCGTCCCGGAGTCCCGTGCCCCAGTGCAGTAAACAATTATTCCTGCGCGCAGCTCTGCAAGTAAGCCCCCCTCACTGGCAGACAGTCCAGCTTCTCCCCGTAGGAGTTTGAGTCCCCCGCGTCTCCCCAGAAACTGGATTTCAGAGTAATCGGGGGCTTGTCTCCCTTTGGGTTGAAAAAAGCAACGCCCGCCGCCAGCCCAGATCCCGCGCCTCCATACCTCAGCTTTTCAGCGCTCGTGCACGTCTCGATGCTCTTTTCTCTTTCCTTCTACTTGTAGAACTTCCACTCAGCCAGCTTTCCCGTGGTTCTGGGTGATAGACTTTTTGTCTTTTAGTTGAATTTTTGAAATTGTTGCGCGAGGCAGCAGTTTAGGTGTTTACCTACGCCGCCATCTTGGATTCTCTGTCCATCAGTTTCTTTTTAATGGGATTTGATAAGCTAATTTAACTTCTACTGTAAAGATACAGAGGACCAAGAATAGTCAATGCAATCTTGAATAAAAGAGAATAATGGTGAATTTTCCTGTCCAGATGTTAAGATTTCTGTAAATTCATAGGAATAAAATCTGTGAGGGCTGACACAAGAATAGATAAACCAATGGAAAAGAAAATAGAATTTGAAATCAAACCTATTTATTTGATAACAATATAATTTGGGAGAAACAAGATAGATTATTAAATAAATGATACTGGGAAAATTATTGGTATAAAAAAGGTTTATATTTGTACATATATACAAGTTAAATTCCAGGTAGACTAACAGCCTAAATTTAAAAAAGCAAAATAATAAAATGTTTAGAGGAAAACATGGGAAAATAACATTTTAATTATATCAGGCCTAGGTTTCTTATATCTGATGCAAAAGTACAAACTGATAAGGAAAATATTAACAAATATGACTGCATAATAAAATTTTAAAGACATAGTAAAAGTATGAAAAAAAGGAGATAAAAAATATTGGGAATTTGTAATGCATGAAACCATAAAAATATGGTATCTAGAATATATAAAGAGCTTCTGCAAATTAATGATAATAAAAAACAACCTAACCCAATAGAAAAAAAGGCAAAGGCCCTGGTAGGTAATTAATAAAGAAAAAACTGAATGCCAATACATATTTGAAAAGATTCTCAACATGTTTAATATTTAGGGAAATACAAATTAGAAGTCATGACATACCATATCAAGCGTATGAATAAAACAATTCTGATGACACCTACTGGAGAGGTTATGTATTACTAATGGTGTTGTAAGGGAAGAAGGTTGTCTGCTGTACTCCAGCAATTATGCTTTTAAGAAGAAATTTATAAGGAAACACATATATGATTGTTTTTTGACATCATGTTACAGAGCTGTCCAGATCAACTAAACCTGCAGGTAACACACAGAAAAACCTCAGAAACATTTTTAAGAGGAAAAAGGTTAAAGGAGTGTGTTTTGTATGTATGTAAAGTTTTAAAATATATAAATAGTAGTATATTTTCTTTATGTAAGTAAATTTGCTAAAACTTATATGGGAATGATTCATAGCAATTTCAGAAAGTGGTTTGAGAGTAAGGAAAGAAGAAAACAAAGGCAGTAGGACTTTAAATTTAGCTGTAACATTTTATTTCTTCAACAGAAGGGGAAGATCTAAAACATATGATGGGAAATGTTAACATGTTTAATATTAACATTTTTATTAAGTGGAAATGTTAACATGGTGTGTTAATAAGGAAATGTTCCAGTATTTTCTATACTTTTTATGTTTAAAGTATTTCATGATCAAGATTTGAACTTAAATATGCTTTGATGGTATATTTTCACATATATACTGTAGTACAATTATTCTTAAATATTACAGCTAAGCCTTAAAATTGTTCTTTGTTTACTATAAATAAGATAGACATTTTATTTTTTTAAAGTATTTTAAGTAGGAGGTCTA
Source organism: Corynorhinus townsendii (assembly GCA_026230045.1). Classification (NCBI taxonomy): domain Eukaryota; kingdom Metazoa; phylum Chordata; class Mammalia; order Chiroptera; family Vespertilionidae; genus Corynorhinus; species Corynorhinus townsendii. Next base: position 189,906,409 of record JAPDVU010000003.1, read on the forward strand.
ATCATTTCTAGGCCCTCATCAATAATCATGGATGCTCATAAAACATTTTAAAGCCTATAGATTTATTTCAAAGACATTAGCTTTATTGTCACACATCCCAGGAGGTAGATGTTGAGATCTTATATGGAAAAAGTGAGAAGACCAAGTCAGATTGCCTACAGTCATCAATTAAAATGTATCAAGACTATTTTTTGACCTAGAATGTTAGAATGTTGTCCTTTAAATCAAATGATTACTTCAGTTTTTTCTGCCTCCAGTTGTCTTTTTGTTTTGTTTTGGTACACGATGGGTTCCATATTAGGGCAAAGGTGATTTAGATTTACAGCTCTTTGGCCCCAGCTTCAATTATCTCCTTCCTCATAGCATGCAAATTTGTCTCCAATGGAGGGGAATGCTAATTATTTTAAGCTTTGCTATAAAAAAAATGTGGGGTTCAGGGGGATGAGAGGAGATAAACCAAAGAACTTATATGTTTATAGGCATAGCCCTTGGATACAGGCATTATCCAACTGTAGGATATTGAAGACATGGGGTGGTTGGGTAAGGACTGGGAGAGTGGGGGTAAAGGAGGGGAAAGAGGAGATTTCTGTAGTACTATCAACAATAAAAAAAAGCATATTTAAAAAAGACAGTCTATAAAAATTTAAAGGACATACTTTTAACAAGCATTATAAACTCAGCTGGGAATAAGATGTCCTTAAGGTAACCACTATCTATGGAAGAAAGGAAGACGTGAGAAAGGCATGGTGAAATGAACCAGGAACAGGATGGTGGACTGCATATTTGTGTGAAAAAGGTCAGGAGCAGACTCACTTATTTCACCTTAGGTAGGAGGAAGAAGGACTGAGGATTGGGGAGAGAGAGAGAGAGAGAGAGAGAGAGAAGAGGTGCAAGGACCTGGATGATCAAGTGTGCTGACAACTGCCTCATGGGCTCCTCAGTGGGTTAGGTTTAGGGTTAGGGTTATTATAATCCATTCTTTCCTGTCACGTAGGGTTTACAGGGTGGGATCCTGACTTCAGGAATGCGACACATAACCCCATCTGCTGCAGTCTATGCACTGATTGTATGTAGAGCTTGCAATTGGCATTATTAAAAGTGGAATCTGATAGATCCTCCCTTCCCCCAACTGATGGACAGAGAATGACGTAAACTCCAATTGCAGCCTGAACATTCCTGAACACCTAACCAGGCACCTTATATGGACTGTACATTGAACCACCAATCAGCACCTGCCAAATACCCTAACCCCCAATTTCTAAGTCCCTAATTATGTGCCTTATATGAAACCACCAATCAGCGTGTGCCAAGTACCCTAAGCCCCATTCCTTCCTTTTCCTCCCCTCAAAAGGCGCCTTCACCCTGGCACATGTGCTCTTTTTCATTTGAAAGGTAGCCCGGCAGGGGTCTTCTCCTCTAATAAAGCCTGTGTCCTGGTCTCCGGCCCTCTGTCTCATCTTTCAGAATCAGATAAGATATTGGAAGGGAAGGAAGGAGGAAAAACTTGGCCATGTGGAAGCTGCAGGAGGAGAGAGTCACTGAAGTGTGTGACATATAGGTCTTCTGTCTGCTAAGTGAAGTTCATTAAGTGGCAAGAGTCTACTGTTTTCAGCTCACAAACAGAAAGATGGCAATGACAGCTTGGTTGTCGCTACTAGAAAAAACAACTCTTTCTTAACACTCTTTCTGCAATTATAAGATGTATCAAGTCAAACATTGGAATGATTATAATTAAAATACATGGCACCATGACATCCTATATAAATTTTATTTAAAACATTAGGAGTGAAGGCATTTTAGCTAGGTTCCAGCTGAAATTTTATATGAAAAGGAAGAGACAAGCTTAGTAGAGATGGTTTTCATAAATATGTAAGTATAAATGAAAGTTTTAATTATAGATAGACTTAAAAATACTACACTATTAAGAAAAGCAGATTCTTTTTTTTTAAAATATGTATTGAAGACATTTATTCATTTGGCCTAAGTAATTACATGTAATATATACATGTGCATACTCTTCTATTTAGCCATTACTACTTCTTCTTTTTTTTTGACATACTAGTAAGATAGTACTTTATTTATTTACGTATTTGTTTATTTTTTTTATTGTTTGAAGTTTTACAAATAGTAGTACATATGTCTTCTTTTTTTCCCCCCATTGACCTCCCCCCGGCCTCCCCTACCCCTCAGTACATGCCTTTACCTGCTCTCCCCCCCACCCCCCCAGTTCTTGTATCCATTGGTTGTGCTTATATGCATGCGTACAAGTCCTTTGGTTGATCGCTTACATCCCCCCCCTCCAACCTCCCCTGCCATCCCACTGTAGTTTGACAGTCTGTTCAATGCTTCTATGCCTCTGTATTTATTTCCCCCCATTTCTTTCCTTTAAAAAAATCTTGCCTCTGCAGACTAGAAATAAACATATAATAACAAAAAATGTTTGCGTCCCAATTTCAATGTCCAACAGTTCTGAGTCCCTGTTTCAATGTCAAACAGTTCCTTATGTGTACATGTCAGCAATGATATCTGGATGGTGGGCACATGGTGGCAATGCAGGTCCAACCTTCTCTGGTTTGGTCCTAGGCAACCTGCAGCGGTGCACAGCTGCTGACTGCTTGCGTGGCAAGGCGTTCTCAGCGTCTTCCATCTCTGGACTGTTTCTTCTCTTGTCTTCACGGTTCAAGCAGACCTGTCAATTCCTTTCTATTGCAGGAATCCACACGGTTGTGGAGTTGTTTTCTGAAAATATATAAACATATTCTCGACCAAAAGTTAATAAAGGAATCTTTTCTATATAATTGATTTGGGATCCTTTTTATTTTTGCCCAAACTATTTTCCTTTATCTTATTTAGACACCCATGTGTTTTTCATGGGTGTCTTGCTGTTAGCATTACAAATGAAAATTAATTTTGTAAAGTAAAAATTTTCTAGATGTAACTTACTTATAGGATATTATTCCTTACATGATATTACCCTATTACCCCCCCTTTTTTTGATTAATGGAGGCTTTTGTAAATTTTATAATGCAGTCTTGATAACTTTAATTTTTAATTTTTTTTTGCCCCAAAATATGACTGCTTTAGGTTCATTGCATATTCAGGAATTTTACCATGAGATGAACTACCAATAGAAATTTTACTTATTACTTTAGGAACAGCGAAAAGCAGATTCTAAGAAGACAAAAGTAGGGAGATGTGGGGAAGCATGGGACTTGGTTGGAAAGTCTGTAAGGAGGATTCTCCAAAAGGTCAGGGGCTTTTGGGGGGACCTTGCCGAAGGCAGCAGGCCCTACCTTGACTTTTCCAAACAAGTTCCATCCTCCAGGTATTTTGCTGAAAGCTCTATGTTTAATCTTTAAGACCCAACCTTGTAGAAGCATGAGCTTTCTCAAGGATGCTTACCCTGCTGATTGTATCTAGAGGTTATTTTTATTTTAAGTTGTTGTTACAATAAAAGCCTAAGGAAGCAGCCGAATAGGGCAGCTTGCTCCTAAAGCAAAACAGTCCCTTAGCCTCTCTCGTCACAGAAACGTGTGTCAGAGTAATCTACTCATCCATTGCTCAGGGTCTGCTGGTCAGCCCCAGCAGGGAGAACAATAAAAATATATATACATAGAAAAATCTCCAATTGCATTTATTTTGGAAAATATCCATCTTGCTGTATGAGACAAATGCATTTAGTAATTGAACTATTTTATTTATTAACTTATAAATTTATATGTTTAACCCATATTTATTGAAGGCCTATTATTGTGCCAGGTGTTATTCTATGTGTTTGGGTTGTATAACTAAAGCAAAAACACAAAATCCCTGATTTTATGTCTTACATTCTAGTAGGGGGAGAAATAAATATAATAAACAAGCCTATCTAATAAAAGAGTAATACGCAAATTAACCATCACTCTGCTACAGCCACAAGCCATGCCCACCAGCCAATCAGGAGCGAGTATGCAAATTAACCCAACCAAGATGGCTACAGCCATGGAGCGAGCAGGAGGCTTGGGTTTCCCAGGAAATGGAGGAAGCCAAGCTTTCCTCCCCACACCCTGCAGGCCCAGGCCTCCGCTCAAGGCTACAAAGTTTCAATTATAGAAGATAAATAAATCCCAACAAAAATGCCTGTGGCCAGGGAGTGAGCAAGAGGCATGGCTCCACTCAAGGCTACAAAGTTTCAATTATAGAAGATAAATAAATCCCAGATACCAGGGCCTCCACTTGGGTTGCTGAGGGGTGTGGCTGGCCTGCAAACCACCACAGGCCCCTCGCCTAGGCCTCCCATGCCCAAAGGGAACCCCCACCCTGATCCGGGACACCCTTCAGGGCAAACCAGCTGGCCTCCACCCCTACCCATGCACCAAGCCTCTATCCTATCTAATAAAAGAGTAATACGCAAATTGACCATCACTCCAACACACAAGATGGCTGCCCCCATGTGGTAAAAGATGGCTGTCCACATGTGGACACAAGATGGCCACCACAAGATGGCCAGCAGGGGAGGGCAGTTGGAAGGGACCAGGCCTGCAAGGGAGGGCAGTTGGGGGCAGTTAAGCCAGCAGTTAGGAGTGATCAGGCCAGCAGAGGAGGGAAGTTGGGGGCAATCTGGCTGGCAGGAGAGCAGTTAGGCATCAATCAGTCTGGCAGGGGAGTGGTTAGGAGGTGATCAGGCTGGCAGGCAGAAGCGGTTAGGGGCAATCAGGAAGGCAGGCAGGTGAGCAGTTGGGAGCCAGCAGTCCTGGATTGTGAGAGGGCAGTTGGACATCCCTCGAGTGGTCCCAGATTGGAGATGGTGAAGGTTGGGCTGAGGGAACCCCCCCCCCCCATGCGGGGACCAGGACTGCAGGGGAGGGCAGTTAGGGGCAAAGAGGCTGGCAGGGGAGCAGTTAGGCATCAATCAGGCTAGCAGGGGAGTGGTTAGGGGGTGATTAGGCTGGCAGGCAGAAGTGGTTAGGGGCAATCAAGAAGGCAGGCAGGCGAGCAGTTGGGAGCCAGGAGTCCTGGATTGTGAGAGGGATGTCTGACTGCCCATTTAGGCCCAATCCTGGTAGGGGATCGGGGTGTCCCAGATTGGAGAGGGTGCAGGCTGGGTTGAGGGACATACACCTCCATGCATGAATTTCATGCACCAGGCCTCTAGTCTAATTATATAATACACTAGAGACCTGGTGCATGAAAATTCATGCACTGGGGCGGGGGGGGGGGGAGTGTCTCTCAGCCTGGCCTGCACCCTTTCACAGTCTGGGAACCCTCAGAGATGTCCTACTGATGGCTTAGGGGGAGCAGGCCTAAGCCACAGTCTGGCCTCCCTCTGCAGGAGGCAACTGGCCTGATCAGGGGAAGGCGTCGCCCCCATCACCCTGCTGTTGCTGCCACAGCCAGCTGTGGCGGCTGGGAGGCCTGAGGCCCTAGCTTCGCAGTCGCTGGGGCTCACGGCTGCCTGAGCCCATGGCTGCCGTGAGCCCACAGCTGCCATGAACCCCAGGCCTCACAGCTGCCTGAGCCCATGGCTGCCTGAGCCCTGGGTCTCGCAGCCACTGTGGCTTTGTCCGGATGGACATCCGGAAGACGTCTGCCCTAATTAGCATATTATACTTTTATTAGTATAGATTAGAAAGTGATAAGCACTTTAAAAATCAAGCTGAGGTGGGGACAAGGAGTGTGTGTCTATTGGGGGAGGCAGGCTGAAGAGAACAATTTTATGTTTGGCAAGGCCTCATGAGGAGTTAATAATTGAGCAAAGATCTGAAGGAGGGGAAAGACCATTTCAGACAGAGAGAACAGCCAGTGCGAAGCCCTCAGGTTGCAGCATGCTCCGTGTGTTAACGGGTAGCATGGAGGCCAGTGTGGCTGGAGCAGAGTGAGCAAGATGGAGCGTAGAAGATGATATCCAAAGTACCGGGGGCCAGAACCAAAAGGCTACAGTAGGATTTTACCTTCAGGGAGCCACTGGAGCGTTTTTGAGAAGAGGGTGACATGCTCTAACTTAGGTTTTAAAAGAATCACTCTGTTGAGGCTAGACTGTGGGATGGCAAGTGTGGAAGCATGTAGTCGGTAAGGATGCCACTGCAGTAACTCAGGTGAAAGATGATGGTTGGAGCAGGTGACAGCAGGGGAGGTGGTGAGAAGCGCTTGTCTTCTGGATATATTTTATAGGCAAAGCCAACGAGTTTCTCTGATGGAATTGAAAGAAAGGATGTGAAGTGAAAGACAGAAACCCAGGATGACCCTAAGGTTTTGACAAGAGCGTGTGCAAGGGTGGCATTGCTGTTAACTGAGGTGGGAATTCTGCAGGTTTAGATGGAAAGATAAGGAGTTTAATTTTGAACACGTTAAGTTTGAAGTGGCTATTAGAATGACAAATAGAAATGGTGTATAGGCAGTTGGATGAAAGAACCTGGAGTTCAGAAGAGAAGTCTGGTTGGAGACACAGAAATCATCTTCCGACCCAAGGTGATGGGACTGGATGGGATTACCTGGTAAATCAACGTAGACCAATAAAAAGAGAGGTCCAAGGACCAAGCCCTGAGGTCCTCCAATATGAAGAGGTGAGAGAAGAAGAGCAACTAGTAGCAGAGATTGAGAAGGAAAGCTTGGTGAGTCAGGAGGAAAACCAAAAAAATATAATATCCCAATAAACAAATGAAGTAAATGTATTAAATAGGAGTGAGTGATCAAATGCGGGTAATGGGATTCAGTAATGGAGAAGTCATTGGTGACATCAAAAATGCCAGTATGGCGTGGTCAGAGAAAAAGCCTCGTTGGAGTAGATTTTTAACAGCTCTTATATTTTACAAAACATTTTTACAGCTCTGTTAAAAAATTACTTATAAGCCTGTCATTTAGAGTGGACTTTAAAACGTAAACTTGCATTAATTTATCCACATTATATCTTTGTTTCTTAACACTTTTATTTGTTTTGCAATGCAATTAAGAATACATACTACCCATATCATGTCAAAATGATATTGCTTGTAATTGCACTGTATTATTGAGTTAATTGTTTTCTCATTTGCCTTTATTTTTCTTCATGGCAGTAACTGTGATAATTTGGGGCCAGTTATGTAATAAGTACTTACTCATAACTTTTCAAAATATGATAATGTATTAATTGAAAAAAATCTTTGCTTTAATTACACCAAGCACCTTGGCTGGAAGCTTGTTCCCAGTATGAGCACATGTTATTTTTAAAGACACAAATGTTGAAATATTTCACCCTGAGTTGTGGGTTTACTGTGATGAAGCAGCATATGCTCCTCACTTTGTTCACGTTCAGTGGTAGTGGTCAAATTTTCACCCTTCTCTATAGCCACATCTTTCCACCCTGGGTGGGGTGACTGGTCCCACTCCTTGACAGTGGGTTCAACCATGTGACTTGCTTTGTCCACTGTAGTATTCACAGACATAATACAAGAAGGAGCTTGAAATGGGCTTGAGTTTGCTCTCTTGTGCCTCTGTAATCACCATGGGAACATACTCAAGCTGTCCTGCTAGAGGATGAGAGATGTGGAACAGAATCATGTCACTCGAGTTTTCCAGTCAAGTCTAGTCTAGATCTGTCAACTGCCAGCTAAGTCCCAAACATGAGCAATAAACACTCTTGAAAGCCACTGCAGCTTTGTGGCAATAAATAACGGATACTGTACCTCCTCTGGTCATGTATGTTCTAGTCAAATATATTTCTCAGTACAGTCGTGCCATTAGGAGTAGGTAATTGATTTATAGGAATGCAGCTTAGAAACGTTTGTATTTTTCTACCATTGACACATTTCCAGTTTTAATCCACTTACTTGTCCACAAGCCTGTAGTTGAAATACTGCCCCCATCCCAATCAGGTGGCTTCACCTTCTACTTGTCTGAAAAGATTAAATTAAGTAACTGTGAGCTCTCTTAACTTTCTCCCTGATAGTGCTCTAATTTGCCTTCCAATTATTACTTTATTTCCTTCTTTCAAACTCAAATGCAGGAACATATCTCCTTGGCCAACCCTGCCACATTTTTTCTCTTGATACTCTCCCTGAATGTGCTTCATCGAATATTCTTTTTATTTTCTATCTCCACTCATTTTTTTCTCTACTTACTCTTTCCCCTCAGCATGTAGATTAACTTAGGTTCATTTTGAGAACAGAACCCCATCTTTTTTTCCATGTTTCTGTGTCCTCAAGTTACCATTAAACTTCTTTCCATAGTTTTACTTTCATTGTGTCTGCTTTCTCATTTCTTTTCTTTTCCCCCCTCTCATTTCTTTTCTAGCGTCTCACTGGAGCTGTCTAAATCCTGCCATTGGAAAGTGCTCTCTTAGACTGCCAGTGATCCTCTCCAGCTTTCTAGTAGGCACCTCTTAAAGTTAACAAATTGTATTACTTACTTTTTTATGAAACTCTCTGTCCTACATTCTTGAGGCACAATACCCAGCCATTTCTGGCTTCACCTTGCTTCTTGTTTTTGTTTCTTCTCCTAATCTCTCGCATTTAGTTACTCTCCTTTGGCTCTCTCCTTCTCTCTCTCCTTTAGTATCTTGGCAATTTTGCAGGCTCGCATGGCTGCAACTATAATCTCGATGCAAAGGACTCATAAAACTACCTCTTCTGACCCTATCTGACTCCAAATATGTAATTCCAATTGCTCACAGAATATCTTCAATACTTCAACCTCATGTGTAGGTAATAAGAGGTTATTTTCTCTATTTTCATGCATTTGTGCTGCATTATTAGAAACAGCATCTCCTCCTCCTGCCATGACAATGTTCTGTTGAGGGAAAATAACAAGGTGGAAAGATATGAAGTACATAATACTGACCGACTGCAATATAATTCTCTGGACCATCTATTCAGATTTTTAATTATGAGGGCAAAAAACCCTCTATCTTCTCTACCTAATTATATATTTTTTTATTGTGTTTGGACTTGAATCTGTTAAAGGCACCTGCTTTATAATAAATTAAAACAAATTTTATGTCTACCAGGTAAATCTGAAAACAAGGAGACTGAAGCTTTCTGATGAGCAAAAGAAACTACCTTTATATACAGGGTGTTGAGATAATAATTATGAGTTGTGTAAGGACATTGTAGCTCAGATGGCCAAATTAAAATTTGTATTAAAAATATTGTTTGGATGAGAAATAAAACTTCCTAAGACAAGATTTGCAGTTATCATATGCTTCAGGGCTGAAGGCCGCATTCTTTGATGAGTAACACAAAACTTTGTTAAATGTCTTGGAGATCTTTGTTCTCCTCCGTAAATACTGAAGAAAGGCATTTATTTTAATGGAAATACTAAACAAAATTTACATAGACTTAGATTTAAATAATATCATTTTCTCTCTTAGCTGATTTCATATGTATTTTTTTAAAAATTTTACTTCAGTGGTTGGTGGAATATTAGTATTTTTTAATCACTTCCTTCTCTTCCTGAGACAAATAGTGATCAGGACAATACTTTGACTTCTCAACCAATTTGTTCAACCCAAGGTTTCTTCCAAATATCACTATGACATACATTTTCTATCAATTTTACCTAATGCTGAGTTAAAATTTTTAGATTTATTATTAATATTTCCACTGAAATAAAGAATAAAAACAGGCATGACAATGACACACACTGACTTCAGCAGTGACAACCTCTGGGAATAGTAAGATATTAATAACTGCCTAATCTCTGTGGAGGCTACATACATATTGAATTATTTTCTATTTGAAATCCTTTATGATTAGACATTTAAAAGGGAGGGATTGGAAGAACAAAAATTGCTCTAAATAGAATAATTCTGGAATGTCCTGACCACCTTGGGTTAAACACATAGTCAATCCAAGATCTCTTGGTGATTTTTAAAAGCTTTTTTATAGATAAACTAATGGACAGGGAAGTCCATTATCCTGTTAAGCTTTCCTACCAATAGACAGGTTATCTGCGTTCTGACTGCCTTAACACTGTGGTCCTGCATTTTAGAGTCACCTGGATCAATACATGTGTAGATCCTGATCTTGCTCTTGCTCTGAGTGTTAATGGCCACAGTTAAGAAAAGACCCAGGATTGGAAATAGAGGCTTGAGAATGATAAAAGTACAATCCATGTAAAAAGAAATGGGAATGAATGAAATCATCTCCAAAACAGCTTAGAAATAACAAAGGAAAAACCAGGACTGAACTCTGGGAAAACCACAAATGTATGGGCCAAAGCAGTGGAAGAGGATTCAGCAAAGAAAAAACCAAGCTCAAGAAATTTAACCTGGAGCGATATGCTACCCTGTAAACCAAGAAGTAGAAAGTCCCAGGAAAGGGAGGGGCAAAAATGTTCACTGTTTTAGAATAGTTTATAAAAATAATGCCATTGGAGCTGAAAATTAAGAGACATGGGATATTTCAGCAAGAGAAGAACAGAGTGGGGTAGTAGCAGCTGGACTGAACTGCATAGAAGCATGAAGTGAGGAAGTGGACATGAGTACAGACCACACCAAAGATTCTCTAATGTACCTGAAAATCATTTGGATGGAGTGGTGAAGCAATTAAAAAATAAAGATTTTCGAGTCTCACTCTCAGAAGTTTGAATTTAGTCTTAGTAAGGGCCCAACATTTACAGCTTTAAAAGCATCCCACTTTTAATAAAATTTGGATTATATTAAAAGTGACAATGAAAAAGATAGAAGGCATGAGGGACAACCTTTCTGTCGGGGGATGGGGGATGACACACACATACCTTGTAATTTTCAACTTGTTTTACTGGGAAAGCTTCTCCTCTAGAGCAATAAAATATGTTGGGCAGTCAATACGAAGAGCAGTCTGCTTAACAGTTGTGTTTTTATTGTAAGTTATTTAATTGCTTTTTTGGTATAAGTCAGTTTGGCCACCATGACCTAATATATCCTAGGGCCTGATGACCCTTGGATAAACTGAATGTTAACATTTTAGCCTTCAATAAATATTTGTTGTTTGATTCTAGCAGAGCCTAAAACCAAGTACTTGAGAATTAAAAATAAAATTTTGAATCCTTTCCCAATCATCGTTTTATCAGCCTCATTCCTCATTTGCCAAGAACAAAGATGATTAGTGATAAAATGCTAGACAATCTTTTAAAAAAAAAGCCTTTTACTGTTTCTAACCTTTGACCTCTTATGATTTTCAAGTCCTTTAGTGTTTTCTCTTTTTAATCCTTGCCATTTGAATTCTGTGCCTCCTATTCTATTTAATCAAACGATTTAAAGTCACACAATGATGCCAAGATCCACATTTAGTTACCTTTTAAAAATTTTTTTGACTAATCTAAAATATTAGCGATTGTTAATGCGACTGTCCTAAAATTATTCTTTGGATGTTTCTTAATTGTGGTTGGTCACAAAGTACCACATTTTCTCAAGTTCATGGTGCTAACAGAAAAACATTAACAGTTGTGATAGTGATTTTCAATCATCCCAACATTTGGTGGTTTTCTATTCCATTAGACTTATTAGTCAAATGTCATTTATTAGATAACTTTACTTATTAGATTATGTTATTAGATAAATGTTAAACCACTTGCATCTGCATTATAGGCTTCTAAGATTTATCCCAATATACCTTTTCCGATATATTACTCACCCATTATTCATTTTGTGCTCAACTATATTTTTCCATACCCAGCATGACTTACACTTCAATACTTCCAGCTTCTGCTTATACCATTAATTTAAGTAGAATTTAGCCAAGTAAACATTTATTGATTAGTTACAATTACAATTCTTTCTAGATACAAGTATCTCCTGCTGATCAAGTCTTATTGGTTTCTGAATTTCTGTGAGCAAATAGTGAGACTCCAGCTAATGAGAGATAGTGGCCCTACTTATTTTGTTATTTATTTATTTATTTTAAAATATATTTGTATTGATTTCAGAAAGAAAGGGAGAAGGAGAGAGAGATAGAAACATCAATGATGAGAGAGAATCATTGATCGGCTGCCTCCTGCACACTCCTTACTGGGGATTGAGCCCATAACCAGGAACCTGACCAGGTTATCCAAAGAATAATTTTAAATATATATATATATTTAAAATTATTCTTTGGATGTTTCTTAATTGTGAATTCTTGTCACTATCTGAGTTCAAAAAGACTAAAATATATATATATTTTAATATATATATATAAAATATATATATATTTTAGTCTTTTATATATATTAATAAATATATATAAAATATATATATTTTAGTCTTTTTGAACTCAGATAGTGACAAGAGAGTTTCTAGCTTCACACAAGTGTCTTGCATATAATGTTTGCTTAATAAGTGCATGTTTAAATAAATGTAATTGATATCAATTATATGAGCATTGGAGTAGTTTTCAGGTAAGTATGGTGAGTTTATTTTTAGACACACTGGAATAGAGGCATCATATAAAGTAAGAAGGGAATTAAAGAGAGATCACATTTGAAGACATAGAATGAAGCAGCAATTACATAGCCTGGGTAGTTGATGCCGAGGGATTGAATAAGGTCCCTTAGGGAGAAAGTAAAGAATGGGGAAAGGCAGAACTGGGAAAGCATTGGGGAATGCATGCATTTCATATCTGCTTGCTAGAGTAGGACTGAGATAATTAAAGAATGAATGGAGCAAAAGCAGTAGCAGGTATGAGAATATGCAGGTAATGTACAAGGTAGTGGAGAGGGAGAGAATGGTAAAAGGCTTGCACATTTATTGAATGACTATTATATGTCTGACAGAAATTAATTGGCAATTTACATAATTTGCCTAATTTAATCTTTATAATATTTCCCATGAAATAGGTAATATTCTTCTTCTTTTACAGGTGAGAAAGCTTATGCTCAGACAATGGAATATATTTTCTTATGATCATATGGCTGGGAAGTGGTGTAGCTGGGTTAATATTAAGCATGGTGAGGTCATGTTGTTTCATGTCTGTCTTGTATACCATTGATCTGCAGAGCCTACTTTAGTCACTCACACATTCTGTGCATTCTATAAACATTTATTGATTGCATTAAATCAAATTTAGGTTCGTTTGGCTTCACAGCTCACAGTCTGTGCATAATGCCTCCTTGAAGGATCACAGAAACCTAAGGAAGTGAAAGTTTGAATACAAAGGCATACACTAAAACATTGAAAGATGTTGCTTTAGAAGAGTGCATTGAATTTTTCAGTATGGAAGGTAGTTACTGGCAACTTTTAAATGAAAATTTTCCACAGACTAGGCTTAGAAGCCAGAATGTAATAGTTTGAAAAATGTCTTGTGCCAGAAAATGATGGGATTGAATACTAATTCTTAGATAGAGCAGCAACACTCCAAGGTGCAGAGACAATTGCAGCGTATCAGTCCATTTCTATTGCCTGATTGTGGGTGAGAATCAGATACCAGCCGACTGTGCACCTCACAACTGCAGGGCTCACATGCTAAGCTTCAACAGCAGACTCCTTGAGGCTCCCTCATGAGGTCTGAGAGCATCCCCACTGTCAAGGAGGATGGGACTCCAATCACAGTCTTAGAAAGAAACTCACTTAGAAATCCCTTTCCCCACCTCCACTTTCATTTAAAAAATTATTTTCTATATGGAAGAAGGATTCAGGCATAATTTCTAATGAACTATTTAAAAAATTCTATAAATGGCCTAGTACCTCCTTTGGCATGCAACAGCTATTGTGTTGGCGCCTCCATTGAAACTTACATTTTTTGAAACATGCTCTCATTTGCATTTTTAATAAAAAATGGGACTAAAATAAGTAAGCCTTGTTTTTTTAAAATCAAGCTTTACTCTATGTAATTACTACATTTTGAAAAACATAAATTTGCCATTAACTTATAATTCAATGCTGTTACATTAGTAAATATTTGCAAAACAGTGTAATGCACTGTTTCCTTTGCTCCATATCTAATTATATATAATTATTATAAAAAGATATGGAGCAAAGGAAAGGGGATCACCTGGGGTGGGGATGGGGATGGAGTCAGACAGGAGTTCCCAGGAAATGTGATGGTTGGCTTGGGTTTTGAAAGATGGCAGCATGTGGGTGGCATGGGGCTTTGACAGCGAATGGTACATACTGTAGGTCTTTCCCTTATTGCCCTCTTTCCAAATTCCTTCAGTATAAGCAGTAAAGTACGAGTGCATAGCATTGCCTTTTTCATTAGTTGAAATGATCTTTCCTATTTTTTTTTCTTTCAGTTTATGTAAAAACCAGTTCTGCTGCCGCCGCTGGCTTGCTTCAAGGTTTGCTCCAATGCAGTTGATAGGAAAGGAAAAGAATTGCTTTATATAGGCAAGTTGAGCCATAGACATAATTTAATGTGTTAAAATAAATTCTCACAGATTTAACCAAACCCGGTAACATTAATGTAAATGTGGTAATGAAAGGACATTTAAGTTGAATTTCAGATCATGCAGATAAAACGAAAGAATGTTGAGGATGCTTGCCAGTAGATTATTTAAGAGGACTGTTTTGAGGTGAACTGGGGTGGTGTTGAGAATCTGGGTCTTAGAGTGGAGACCTGGGTTCAAAATCCAATTGTGCTAGTTTCTTTGTTTTGACTTTGGGAAAACTACTCCCTCTAAGCCTCCATGTTCTCATGGCTAAAATGAAAATGAGGATACCTTTGTTGCATTTAGTTATGCAAATTAAATGAGTTTAGGTATCTAGTGCCTGGACCAAAGCAGTTGCCAATAAATATTGGTTATTTTCTCACTTCTCTTGTTTTCTTTTCAATCCCCTCCCTGATCTCCTCATCGATTCCTTTTCACTTCTCCTCCCATTGAAAGATGGGAAAAATAATATCTGGTATATTTAAGGAAAATCTCAGCCATCATTAAAATTCAAGAATTAAGGATCAGCTCTTCCATAAAAAAGTAACATAATTAGATATCACGTTGAAGATTTTAATATTTTTGCTCTCATTATACATATTAAGGAAATTAATGGAGAGATCAAGTAATTTGTCAAGATTTATCCCTAATAAGAGTCAGATTCAGGATTTGACCCTCCCATTTTTTTGACTCTAAAGAGCAAGCCCCTAATCACAATTCATACTATTGACTAATAGTGACCTTGCTGTGAACTCAACTAAATTCCTCATTTCACCCTCTGCCCTTAAGCCTCAGCTCCCTCAGCCTTTACTAGCAGGATTCTTTTCTTGTTCTTGTTGTTGTACTGACCTTACATTTATCCTTATTAAAGTCCATCTTGTCAGGTTTGGCCCATCACTCAAGCCTGTTAAGATCTTTGTGGCTCACAATACTGACATCCAACATATTCCTTATCCTTCCAAGTTTTGTATTATCTACGAATGTAACACACATATATTTTTCTGTCTTCATTCAAGTCATTGATAAAATTGTTGAACAAGACAGGCTGAAAGCAAAATCCACAGACTGTGACATCATTTCATTAATCAACATCCTCAAGAAATGGCTTTTCAATTAATTGTAAATCCATCCAATTGTATTAGCATGCAACCTCTTACTCTCTCTCTTTTTCACAAGGGTGTTAAAAAATGTTGTCAAGCCTTTTAGCCTTGATGAAGTCTAGTTACCTGATATCTACGTCATTTCTGATGTACATTGCCCTGTCAAAAAGGGGCCTCTGCAGTTCTCAATCAGACTGTATGTATCACATGTCATTTTCTAAAATATTTTCGTTTAAGAAAGGATGAAGTCCCACTCAGTATTTTCATGCACAACTACTTAGTTAAAAATCAAACTTAACTCCACAGATAATAGAGCTCCTGATTGTAGCTATTGTTTTGCACAAAGGTTCTCACATATGCCTCCTTCTAAATACCTTAGACTCACAACTCATTCCTATAGGCATGTTAATTGTTATAATTCACAAATTCTCAAGGGAGTATGTTTAAAGCTTCTTATTTTCCCTAGATGAGGAATTTGAATATTAATTTCAGGAAGTTGACAAAAATCATAAAACTCTATATACAGAAACTGACTTAAAATGGTTTAATCAAGAACATTTTTTTTCATAAATCTTTATTCATATTATTACAATTGTTTCTCCTTCCCCCCCCCCCCCCCATAGCTCCTCTCCACCCGGTTCCCACCCCATCTTCTTTCCTTACCTGACCCCCACTGTCCTCATCCATAGGTGTACGATTTTTGTCCAGTCTCTTCCTGCAACCCCCCATATTCCTTTCCCCCTGAGAATTATCAGTCCACTCCCTTTCTATGCCCCTGATTCTATTATATTCACCAGTTTATTCTGTTCTTCAGGTTTTTAATTCACTTGATTTTTAGGCTCACTTGTTGATAGATATGTATGTGTTGCTCATAATTTTATCTTTACGCTTTTCTTCTTCCTCTTCTTAAAGAATACCTTTCAGCATTTCATATAATACTGATTTGGTGGTGATGAACTCCTTTAGCTTTTTCTTATCTGTGAAGCTCTTTATCTGCCCTTCAATGATAGCTTTGCTGGGTAGAGTAATCTTGGTTGTAGGTTCTTGCTATTCATCACTTTGAAAATTTCTTGCCACTCCCATCTGGCCTGCATAGTTTCTGTTGAGAAATCAGCTAACAATCGTATGGGTGCTCCCTTGTAGGTAATTAACTGTTTTTCTCTTGCTGCTTTTAATATTCTCTGTTTTTTGCTCTTGGCATTTTAATTATGATGTGTCTTGGCGTGGTCCTCTTTGGATTCCTCTTGTTTGGGGTTCTGTGTGCTTCCTGGACTTGTAAGTCTATTTCTTTCACCAGGTGGGGGAAGTTTTTTGTCATTATTTCTTCAAAAAGGTTTTCAGTATCTTGCTCTCTCTCTTCTTCTGGCACCCCCATAATTCTGATGTTGGTACGCTTGAAGTTGTCCCAGAGGCTTCTTACACTATCTTCAACTTTTTGGATTCTTTTTTCTTTTTGCTTTTTCAGTTGAGTGTTTTTTGCATTTCAATTCCTTTACTTGATTCTGGCGTTCCTCTAGTCTGTTGTTGGGTCTCTGTATAATATTTTTTATTTCAGTCAGTGTATGTTAATTTCTAGTTGGTCTTTTTTCATATCTTCGAGGGTCTCATTATATTTATCAGCCTTTTCTAGGATATTCTTGAAAAGCCTTATAACTGTGGTTTTGAATTCTAGATCCAGTTGTTTGTTTTCCTCCATTTCTTTTGTTTGTGATCTGTTTCTTTGTCGCCGCATTTTCACTGCTTCTCTGAGTTGGTAGGGTAGCTTTGTGTGCTAGGTTTCCTCTATGGCCCAGTGGGTTGGCTTCCCCAGTTAACCTGAGGTGAACACTCTTGGTGCACCCCTTTGTGGACTGTGTGTACAGCCTTGTTGTAGTTAAGTCTTGATTGTTGTTGGTATCACTGGGAGGAATTGACCGCCAGGCCAGTTGGCTGTGAGGATCAGCTGTGTCTATGCTGGGAGAAGTTCGGTGCTGGAGACAGCCTTATAGGATTAGACTTGCCAAATTGCAAAAGCCTCTGTGCTCAGCTTGAATGGGGTGGAGTCTCAGGGTGGAGCAGACAGTCTTGGCTTCCTGTCAGCCCTGCCCTTGCGTGTGCGCGTGCACGCCTCTAGACCTCTGCCTTCCCTGCCTCCTGAACCTCCGCCCGAGAGTCCAGGTTTCCCCCCGCAAGAGCATGGGTCCCCAGGGACTCGCCTGGAACTGAGGTTCAGTGCAGTCAGAACTGGGGTTCAGTGCACTCAGGAGCTTCTGAGTCTCTTCTGCTAGGGAAAGCCTGTGGCAACCTCCTCAATCTTTGTGTGCACTGGCATGTGCCTCCAGACCCTCTCCCCCGGGGTCCCCGAGTCTCCGAGTGCCTTTCTCTCTACCTGACAGTCCAGACTCCCCCTGTATGAGCCTGGGTCCACGGGGTTTCACCCGGAACTGGGGTTCAGTGCAGTCAGAACTGGGGTTCAGTGCAGTTGGGGGCTTCCTTCCCCCTCCCGCCAGAGAAAGTCAGCCAGGTTCTCAGCTGCCCTTCCTCTCTGTGCGCACAAAGACCCTTTGCTGTACCTCAACCCTTTGCCATTCCTCCAATTCTCCGTGAGCTTTTCTCTTCTAGTGTAGAATTTCCACTCAGCCAGCTTTCCTGTGGTTCTAGATGGTGTCCGTTCTGTCTTTTAGTTGTAGTTTTTAAATTGTTGTGCAAGGCACTGGTTTAGGTGCTTACCTATGCCGCCATCTTGGTTTCTCTCAAGCTAATCAAGAATATTTTAAAGCTAAAGTCTATGTGATTGTATTTTCATTAGGTTAGAAATATTAGGGGTTGACATCACCAAGATGGTGGAGGAAGAGACCCTCTCAAAGATCAATAGCCTCCCACTACGATCAACAATTAGACAGCTATCCACAAACAAAAAGAGATCTGGGAGAGCTCACAGTGTGCACTACAAAACTTCAGTAACACAATGGAACAACAACCAAAAAACAAACAAACAAATAAAAAAAACACCCCCCAAAAAAAACCCCAAAACCCAACACACAAACAGAATTGAGAAGAACCACATAAGAGAAGCAAGAATAGCCTCATTTGGTTGCATCACCCTCATCTGCCCAGATGGACACTGCTCAGCACCAAGGGGAAGTGCTCTCATTAGAAAGAGTTCCCCTTGCCTGCACAGGGAAATCAGGGTGAGTAACTGATTCCACAGCCTTTTGGGGTGTTATATGAAAGACCTGCTTCAGTTTCACCCAGCCACAGACCAGTGAAACTGAGACCTATAGAGATGACTAGGAACAAGGCAGGGGCTACCAGTATCAGCCATACAGGGGGAGCTGTATTTCCCAGTGACCTGCTCTGGCAGAGGACCTCAGCAGCTTTCTCCACCAAAGAAACCAATGGCCAGCACAGCCTCTGCAGGCCATCTGAAGATTTCATTGGCTTTGCCCCACAGGTTTTTATGTTTGCAGGTGCCAGTTGCCTGAGTCCCTCCCTACTCCCTACCCCACCAGTGCCTGGGATGCATGTTAGTAGTCCGCATGTTTGTATAGCAAAGTGATTATCACAATAAGGTTAGTTAACACATTCTTCACCTCAAGTAATTACCATTTCTATTATTGTTATGGTACAAATATTTGAAATTGACCATCTTAGCAACTTTCAAGTGTACAATACAGTATTGTTAACTATAGTCACCATGTTGTACATCAGATCACTAGAACTTAGATTTCTTATAACTGAATGTTTGCAACCTTTGACCAGCATCCCTCACTTACCTCACATTCAGTTCCTGGCAACCACCATTGTACTCTCTGTTTCCATGAGTTTGTCTTTTTTAAATTTCACATAAAAGTGAGATCATATAGTATGTGTCTTTCTTTGTTGACGTACGTCACTTAGCATAACATCCTCAAAATTCACCCATGTTGTCACAAATGGCAAGATTTCCCTCTTTTTTAAATGTCTGAATTATACTCACACACACACACACACACACACACACACACACACAATATTTTATTTATTTGTCTCTTGATGGACACTTAGGTTGTTTTCATGTCTTAGCTATGGTGAATAATGCTATAATGAACATGGGGGTACAGATATCTGGCTAACATTTATTAAGGAATGAAAATATGAGGAATCTCTGGTTCATTACATTATGTAGAACTATATGAAACTGCCTCTTTTCAAAGTCAAACAATTGTATATTGACAATTTCATATGGTTTAACACAATAATTATTTGAACTTTGAGAGATAACTTTATTAAAGCAATTTCTCTATAACTGGTTGATAGCAGCAAGAAACTATTTTTGTGTATGATTTCTGATGTAATAGAGCCATTACCTTCTCACCATTTCTTGTAATTGACACTGAATGAATTCCCATATTATGAAAAGGAATGAGTGCTCCATATGATGCTAAAGAAGAAAATATACAGCATTTGGATGTCAAAATAGAATCTTTATAGTGATGAAACAAATAATACATGCAAGGTTGCCAAAGTGAATAATCATGGTTGGAAGCAAGTTAAGACAGAGCAGTGTTTAGCTTTTGAGGACAATGAACAGATGGCCTGTTCTCACCATGAGAATGATGCTGGGTCACTTCTCTGTGTTAGTTACTGCAAATCAGAGATCTTACATCATATGTTGGAGAAGAGGATTAGGAATGTTTGGATGGCTTTGCTGTTAACCTCTTTTAACCACACTTAAAAGATTTAAAAACCTGAAATGAAAGAAGTGAGATGGAAATATTGGATGAGTTATATCTCATTCATTTATAGAATCTGGTATTGATCCCAATGGCAATTTTATAAACAATGTGGAGAAAAGCCACCTGGTTGTAAACCTTAGCATAGGTTTATATTATAAACATCTGTGCCTTTTCCAAAGTAGCACTTTATCCTTGGAAGCTCATCCTATACTTTCTTTATCTTAACTTATTAAGTGGACCCTTTCTGTCAGTTCAATACATCCAGAAACCCATCTCTTTCTCAAAGCCTTTCAGCACGGGTCATACTGTAGAACTATGTTCTCCTGGGCCTTGTCCCATCTTTCTTCAGTTTTGAATTGCATCGGATGCATGTCTTGCTGTTCATGTGTGTCTTAGTTGGAAGTTCTTATTTTGTATGTTTTCATAAGCATTTTTGTCATTTTATAATATCTCTATGTGGGTAACTATAGCAGTGCAACAAATGAAATATTGTGTGTGAAGTACGTTTTGAATTCTAAAAGAGCATATAAATATAAAGGATTATTATTGGTCTATTTCTATTGAGTTTTAAATCCCATGTGATAGTGGCTAGGCTATGTTTCTGAAGTTCTTAGTTATAGCAGTATGCAAGGCCAACTATGGTGTTGATGTGTGTTAGAAAGGGTGTGTTGGTGGTCTTTAGAAAGGGGAAAAAATCAGAACCAACAAAACTTGGTCCAGTCTGGGATCTAAGGAAAAAGTTAGTGTACCATTCTAGAAATTAAGCACCATTGTGTTAAGAGCTTTGTGTCCTTTGCTAGGATCTCCCAGTGCTTAGTGCTATAGGAGCTGAATGAAATTTGCTGATGAATGAATAAAATGATTAAGGTTATTTTTAAAGTATATACATATTCTGTCTAATTTAGCTGTTTAGAGCCTAAATATTTACTTAGTTTTATTTTCTGGTATGATCTATTTTAATTAGTGGACAATGAACATAGGTGCAAGAGGAATTAACCATTGACTAATTAGAGGAAGATAATGAGTGAGTTAACTTATCCTAAATTATATTCATGTCTGTGGGATTATAAGCCTTTCTTTAATTCTCTCTCTTTCTCTTTCTCTTGCTAATATTGGCATATATATATACACACACACACATATACATGGCATCTATATGTATACATGTACACTCTCATGTGTACATATACACACATATCATCTGCATGTGTGGGTGCATATACATATATATACACATACATGTATATAAATAAGAGCACTAAAAATTGTTATTACTTTATGTTGTTCAGATCTTATTCATTTTTATTACCTACTAACAAACTTTTTCTTCATATGGATTTATCTAGTATTTGACATTCAAAGGAATAACTGTGTCAATGTATTTTTTAAGAATTTAGCTGTGAATATTTCTTAGGATAGACCACATGTAAATGATAATCTTTAGTCATACTACTATATATATTTAAGGTAGTCATTGACAATGATAGAGTAAAAATAATTTACATATCACATCAATGTAAAATGAAAGCCAATAATTTCTTAAGCAGTTTGAAATGGCTTAGATGAATAATTTTTCACAATAGTACTATCATTCATATTCTAGGAAGAAATTCACTTATTTTTATACTAAACTTTAACAATAATTTTCCCCTACATTTTATTTTATTTTTTTAAATTTTATTTTATTTTTATTGTTTTAAGTATTACAAATAGTAGTACATATGTCTCCTTTTTTTTCCCCCTTGATCTCCCCCTGACCTCCCCTACCCCCCAGGACATGCCTTCACCTGCCCACCCTCCCCCCCCCCCCGCCCCAGTGTCTTATATCCATTGGTTGTGCTTATATGCATGCATACAAGTCCTTCGGTTGGTCTCTTACAGCCCTCCTCGCCCAACCTCCCCTGTCTTCCCAATGTAGTTTGACAGTCTGTTCAATGCTTCTTTGCCTCTGTATCTTTTTCCCACCATTTCTTTCCTTTAAAAAGTTTTGCCTTTGCAGACTGGAAATAAACATATAATAACAAAACAAGACAAAACAAAAAAATGTTTGAGTCCCAATTTCAATGTCCAACAGTTCCTTATGTGTACATGTCAGCAGTGATATCTGGATGGTGGGCACATGGTGGCAATGCAGGTCCGACCCTCTCTGGTTTGGTCCTAGGTAACCTGCAGCGGTGCACAGCTGCTGACTGCTCCCATGGCAAGGCGTTGTCAGCGTCTTCTATCTCTGGACTGTTTTTTCCTCTTGTCTTCCTGGTTGGAGCACTCCTGTCAATTCCTCTCTGTTGCAGGAATCCACATGGTCTTGGGGTTGTTTTCTGAAAATATACAAATATATTCTCCACCACAAGTTAATAAAGGAATCTTTTCTATATAATTGATTTGGGATCCTTTTTATTTTTGCCCAAATGATTTTCCTTTGTCTTATTTAGACACCATGTGTGTTTTTAATGGCCGTCTTGCTGTTAGCATTGCAAATGAAACTTAATTTGGTAAAGTAAAAATTTTCTAGATGTAATTTACTTATAGGATGTTTTTCCTTACATGATATTGCCCTACTATCCCCCCCCCCTTTTTTTTATTAATGGAGGTTTTTGTAAATTTTATAATGCAATCTTGATAACTTTAAATTAAAAAAATTTTTTTTCCCCACACATATGACTGCTTTAGGTTCATTGCATATTCAGGAATTTTACCATGAGATGAACTACCAATAGAAATTTTAGTTATTACTTTAAGAACAGCTTTTTGTCCAGTACTTGAATATTCACTTATTTCAATTAGCCTATTTAAATTAATCTGAAAACTCGATTACTATTTTACTGTCAAATTTAATATTCTACCAACAATCTTAGTTTACCCTGTAAATATTAGTGGGAAGGATTATTTGCATTCTTGAGTGGGCCCTGAGCATTCCAAATGCTCGGCTGAATTTAGATATAGGGCAACTGCTGTCGGCCAAGTCTCTTGTCTGTTACCTGGGTCCCGATCTGAGCTGGGCCAAGTCTCTGTCTGTCACCTGTATCTCGATGTGAGCTGGGCCAGGTCTCTTTCTGTTGCCGGGGTCCCGATCTGAGCTGGGTGTGGGAAGCGCGAAGCAGCCATGGGGGCAGGAGACCTCCTTTAGAAGGGGGTGAGGGTTCAAGCCCCTGCAATGTTGGGGGGGTGAGGGTCTGTGCCCCACTTCTGTTGCCCTCCCAAGTACTCTCCTGATGGCCCCTCTGCGACTGTGCCTGTCTTAGGTTGTTCCTTCCTTGAGGAATCTTACCCGTCTCTGGCTAACCAGCCATCCTCCAGGGCCAAGCAGGGTGCTGTGAGGTTCAGTTCTGTCTCCTTGGTAGCCTATGACCCCGTGGCCTCCACACCCAGCACCTGCCTTGGGAACCCCTGGCCTGCTGGCAGGGTCCCGGTGCTGATCACATATCTCGGGGAACTCGGGTTTCTTCTCCAGTCCCCTACATTTTATTTTTAAATACTTTCTTACAATAAATTTTCACAAATTATAGAAATAAAATGCAAACTACAGTATAATCACATATCAAACCAAAATAGCCCATCATGCTTTATTTATAACTATGTACTAAACATAATGCAGAGGATAAAAATAAAGATAAAACTCATGTGTACCAAGCTCTGTAGTTGGTGTGTGCAAGAATCCTGGATCTTAGCCCTAGATGATGGAAGATACCTTTCATTTAACTGCAATAGACTTAGAACTTTGTTCTTTCTTCTGCCAAAGATAATTTAGAAATAAAATAACCTAATGACAAAACATAATTTCTCCTGAATTCAATCCTGAAAACATTTGACCCTGACCAGTTAGAAATAGGGGCATATTTGCTTTAGCCTTAGGAATAAAACCAGTTTATGCACACTCTGGCAACTCCAGTTCTAGTCATTAGAAGTTTGTGTAAGACATTAGCATATACTAGTCTGCCTGTCCTCCTTTTTGTACCTGGGGAACTCATAGTCATCCTTCCAATTTCAATACAAGTGTAGCTTTCTTGGGAAAGTTTTTCCTGAATTCTTTTTTTCTGAAAGTTTTCCAAATTTCATTATAAGCTTTCATATTATTTACCACGACCTTTTCATTTTACAACAGTTGTCAGTTCCATACTTTTGTGTGATTTGATTATCTTCCCTGTCGCCTCCCCTCCAAGGTAATCTTTGAGAATAAGTAATATTTTTGTTTTTGCTGCTCATTCTTCCCATCATTGAGTGTGGTGGTTGGTTCGTCGGAGGCACTAAGTGCTTAACAGTTGAATGAATGAAAGAGCATGATAAATCATACGCAGCAAATTTATAGGAGGCAATCTAAAGGACAAAGAGAAAGAAAATAAAGGAAATAAAAATGTGTTTTAAAATGGTGGGATGAGTAATAAAATATTATCCTCCAATAGAGGGTTGGTGCAAATAAATCATTATGTCCTAACACAGTTCACTGCATCACTTAATATGAAGTTACCTGAATAGGAAATGTAATGGATATAACAGTCACATTCTAGCCAGGGTTTTACAGCCGTTGTGGGCCTAATTACAGCACATAATAGTCCTTGTTATGGTTTTATAGAGCCCCATTAGAGAAAGTTATCAGAATGACAACCATTACTAAATTTTGCCCACTCTTTAATTCCTTTAATCCTGAATTTCTTCAGCCAAGGAACATGTAGGACATGAAGGAAAAAACTTGTATAAGAAAATAGTTATTATACAGTTCTATAATAAATTCTCAGATAATTTAGTAAGTAATGGACAATCATTCTAATGATTCACCAAAGAATTTTTTAAACATTCCTGCTAATATTGGCAAGAGATTGGAAAATAAGAAAATTTAAATTTGGAGTCTTAACTCTACTGCATATACCCAGTCTTTATTTTGGCTCTTCAATTAGAGGTCTTTGAAATGGTCAAGCTTGACATAAAGACTGATCCATGTTACAGGATGATATGTTTCTGATTCAAGCTTCCTTTCACCCTCATGGATGTTTCAGGTATAGGAAACTCCAATCCTTTTTCTCTCTCCTGGAAGTTAGTGAGAAAACATTTGGAATGATGAACGACGCCTGTAATTCTGATGTAAAAATCTATCCTATGAAATACACAAGTATCCCCAAACAAATACTCTTGGTGGCTTACGTGGTTGGTTTTATTGCCTCCTGTGTTTCCATCCTTAAAACATTTTTTTAATGAAGCAGGCTCACAGGCCAACTCCCTGGTGATTTTTACAACTATGGATAATGCAGACAGAATTACCTCTCTCTAGAGAGCCCTCAGATTCTGCTAAGGTGCTGCTGACAGCTTGCCTTGACTTTTGCAACATAATAAAGTTTGTCTTTTTAAAAAAGTTTCTGCTTATACCTAGTTAGCTCAGTTGGCTAGATTACTAATGAGAGCAAGCTTAGAGTGCTAAATCTTAGTAGAGTCAGTTAGCTTTGTACCATTTTATAGTAACCCACTACCCCTCAGTCCTACAGTTGTTTTATAAATGCAAGCTGTCATTCATAACAGGATCTGGGCAAGAGAGAAAATGGATCAAGACAAGTTTATTACTACTAGTAAATAAGCAGCCAAAATAAACAGGAAAGTTTATATCAGTTTTGTATACCAAATACAATATATCATTGCCATGGTAAATTATTTCCCCCAAAACTTGTGATTCTTCTCATAGATTAATTAGCTATTGACCTCTCCCACTCTCTTTACACACAAATGCTCAAACTTTATTCAGGAATGATTGTTACAGTAATAAATGTAGAAGAGTGCTTCATGAAAATAGTTTAATATATGTTTATGAAATGACTTTGAAATTTTGAGTGTAAGAAAGAACTAAAAGGACTTTTCTTTGTTAACTTGCACTATCTTTCAGTTTTCAAAGCAGTTATTATGTAAATAATTCCAAATATGTCATTAATCATAGACAGTCACATAAACATTTTTTCTTTTGACTTGTCTTTGGAGCACTCATGCTTTACTTTCAACTACCTGTGAAATATATCCATCAAGTTGTCCTAGTCATCAATGAGAACAGTGTTGGAGAAATATGATATCTATCCTGGCCACAGGATCACAATATGAAAAATCATGTCTGGTCACAACAGGATCTTGTAATGTCTCCAGAGGGAATACATACATTAAGAAAAGTGCCAGGAAGAAGCCATACTCCTATTAATAGCTGGGACTCGATATGAAATCCCATCCCATTGATGGTAAAGGATGCCTTTGACTTTTATAATAGCAGAGCTGGCCAAATTCCCATCTTGACCCAAGGTATGTATTGGTAGGTAGGCAAAATTCATCTTCCAGATGGTCTAGAAATGTGGAACTAAGAGAGAGTAATAGAAACTGTTCTAAAACCAGTGAACCTTAAAGGACTTTAGCAGAAGTAATGTAAATTTGATCCCTAGGGGTAAGCTTCTGTAGCCTTGGACACATGGAACTTTTGTAAATGATAATTCCCACTGCATATGAAAAACATTATAAATCATGCAATGAGACAGTGTAAGTAGATGAAAGAAATGGGAGTTTTCATACCTGGGGAGTATATGATCTGTCTAAGAAAAGCTCTGAAATAAGTATGCCTAAAATGCTTAAAGTTCTCTCTTGAGAAGTGAGGTGATCCATAAAACAAGAACACAGCATTGAAGAAAACAACAGGCAGATTAAAATCACTCAAGTAGACATTACAGAAATAGAAAATATAGTTATTGAAATAAAAATCTTAATAGATAAATTAACAATATACTAATTGAGGTTAAAGAGAGAACTATTGCATTTGATGACAGCTCTGAGGAAATTATATGCAGCATATAGCATAGTGAGATAGAAATAGGAAATATTTAAGGGATGTTTGAAGATGTAAAGGATTTAAAAGCTCCAATGTGTGTCTAATATTCATTGCAGAAGAGAAAATAGAGATGAGGTGAATTAAGAGACATATGGTAGAGAATTTTCAGAATTGAAGAAAGATTTGAGGACTCAGGAAAAGGACACAGAGTTCTGGGAAATAGAAATAAAAATAAAATTATACTTAGATATAGTTTATTCATTTACTCATTCAACAAAAACAGTTTTTTAAAATACCTATTATGTGCTAGTTGTTGTTCTAGGCACAGAGGATTGATCAAAATAGGTGAACTTCCTGCCCTGGAGCTTATGTTGTATTGTATGGGTGGGGGAGAGAGAAAATAAATAAGTAATACCTCAGCTAGTAACAGATGATAAGGAGAACTAAACAGAACATAAGAAGTAGGAAATACTAGTGGCAGGGAAGGGTAGATTAGGGTTCTTATGTTATATAGATGGGCCAGCAAAGACTTGGTTCAGACCTGTGCTCTGAAAGAGCACATTTGAAGGAAGTGAGGCAAGTAGCAAGTGAAGAAGTAGAAAGATACCTGCCTTGACTGAAGAACAACAAAGGTCCAGTGTAGCTAAAATGAAATGCTGAGCATAAAGGGAAAGATTTATAAATTGAACTACGTTAATAGTAAGATGTTTTGTCCCACAAAAGATGTCTCGAGGTGAATGAAAAGGCAAGGTGCAGAGCAGAGAACATATCTGCAATATGAATTTCTAATAAAAGGTGTGGTATACACAATATATAAAAACAACACAGTTGTAAGAAAAATAAAACAATAGGAAAATGGGCACCATATATGAATGTCTTCAAAAAGTAAATATTCAAAAAACTTATGAACATATGAAAGTTGCTCACTCTTGTTAGTTGTTAGAGCTATGCAACTTAAAACCATATTATGATGCCACGTCGTACCTAGAAGATGGTTTTTTTTTTTTTTTTTTAAAGTATACTATCAAGTAGTGGCAAAGATATTGAGCAACTAGAATTCTCGTACATTGCGGGTGGGAGTGTAAATTGACAAAACAACTGCAAAATTGGGATATCTAACCAAGTTGAACATAATCATATCCCATGACCCCATAATTTCAGTTGTAGCTATTTACCTAACTAAAATGTTGTCTTAGTCCTTTTAAGCTGCTATAACAAAATATCATAGACTGTTAATTAGCTTATAAACAACATATATTTATTTCTCCTAGTTCTGGAGGCTAAGAGCCTGAGATCCGGGTGCCAGCACGGTCAGCTGAAGGCCCATTCCAGGTATCAAGCTTCTTGCTGAATCCTCATGTGGTGCAAGGGGCAAAGGAGTTCTATGAGATCTCATTCATAAAAGCACTAATCCCATTTATGAGGGTTCCAACCTAATGACCTAAGCACCATACAAAGTCACCCTTCTAATACACTCAGTATTAGGATTTCAACATAGGAATTTTGAGAGAACGCAAACATTCAGACTATAGCAAATGTGTACATTTGATTACCATACAATACATACAAAAATATTCATTGTATCACTATTTGTAGTAACCAAAACCTAAGACTAACCAAAATGTAGTAGAATAGATGCAAATGTATGGTCTATCCATATAATAATACTATACAACAATGGAAATGACTGAATTCATGCTACATGAAATAACATGGATGATCTCACAACCATATTATCTAACAAAGCTAGATACAAAAGAGCACATATGGATTCCATTAATATGAAGTTTAAAAACAGGCAAAATAGTTTTGTGTAGTGGTTATCTTTGGGGGAGGAGGTAATGATTGGCAAAAGGAGGCTTCCTGTATGCTGATCATGTATTACTTCCTGTGGTGGGTAAGATTACACAGGTGTGTTTACTTTGAGAATATTCACTGAGTTTATAATTAGGATTTGTGCATTTTTCTTTTTTTTCTCACATATATGTTGTTAAACCTTTCAGGAATGGCCAAGAGCACTAGTTCTTAACCTTTCTGCTTTATGGATCTTTGTAAAAGAAACTGTGTTAAAGAACCCAATTTTTGTTAAAAGAGCTTGAGTCATTTAGATTTTTTTCCTATTCTAGGGGAAAAGTTCTTACTTTAGATGAAGACATTTGTACATTTATAAACATTCTTCTAAATGTCTTAGTAATTATTAAAAAATCTGCATTTCTCAGTTCTTTGGATCTACTGTACATATAGCAGCACTGAAAGCCACTAATTATTCATTTCTAGCTAAATATCAAAGCCTTGGCGCTTATTATGTTTTCAAGAAGACTTAAACATTAATTTCTCATTCATTGAGTTAGACTTAGAAGGACCACAATTAACTGAAGTGCTTTAGTTGCTTCTTCAGAGAATGCAGTTGTTGATTGATATTTTATTTCAGAAACGGGCAAAATTTTGGACTCACTTAGCCTTGTACTTTAATCTCAATATTTAGAAATGAATTTAGAAATGAGTAAGCAAGTAGCTAGGACAGTAGACACTATGTAGACTATATTCCTAATTACGTGGTTCAGGAAAAAATTATGTTTTTTGAATCACTCTGACAAGATTCATGAAGACAGATATAAGGGAAAGGGCAAGCTTCTCATTTTCCATACTCAGTCTGCTGCAGAGGACCCTCATCTAACTAAAGTGAAAAGTCAACTTACTTTTTGTTGACTCTGAAATTTTAAATTCTCCCAGGTCATCTGAAATAAGAGATCTTATAGGGGAAATAGTAATATTTGATATATAAATGTGGTAGACTCATTTTGGGATGAGAACTTTGGTTTTTTAGATAGCAGAGGTTCATGGAACTGAGTTTTTCCTATTTCCCTTCCTATCATTTATATGAGCTCTGTTCAGGGTGGACATAGGAGATGGAGAGTGAGATTTTGCAGTTTGGTAACAAACTACCCCCTTCTCAACAAGTTAGGATGTTTTCCTTCACAAGGGAGAGAAACAAACTTAATGAGCCAGGAAATGACTTAATACTGAGCTGGAAACCAAGGAAATCCTGAGGCCTATCCATGGATACTCATGGTGGAACAGCTGTGGAGAGTCTAACGGTATTTGAGTGGTACTAGTTATTCTTGAAACTATCAGAGATTTTGGGAGCTTTTTAGACTGACTTTTTGTTTAAATTTTAAAAGACAATTTCATTAAAAAAAGTAACATCTACTGCGGAAAGCCACCGCTTGCCAATATGATCATGAGAGTGCACCAAGGATCACAGAAGGCTGATGATGGACCTTGAGTGTTAGCAGGTCTGATGCTAAGCACTGATTGTTCGTGTTGGGATAGTGGTGGCTCGAAGCAATCTCCTGACCTGATAACCTCCAAGTAAATGTTTACTGAACCTTACTGATCTTTACTCACCTTAGAGATGGTCTGTCTGCTACCTGTTTGCCATGCTTTACTGAGGGCAAGATGTGTATCTAAAACTGAATAAAAAGCAGACAAGGCCAGGTTTCAATGTGTCTCTTCAAGAAAGAGGGTCCACCTGGCCCCCACCCCTTAATAATTTATATTTGTGTCTAGTATTTTCATTGTGCGTCGGTCCCTCCTTCAGATCCTGAACCCAGCCATTCAGGTCCCGGTAACCTACCCTTATATATAGATTGTATATATAGCACTTAAAAGTGCTATAGAAATCAACCAGGCAACAATAGTTTATATTTCAACTTATTTACTTTAATACTTTCCCAACTACTTTTGCTTGTTTTTTTTTTTGGGGGGGGGGGGGAGGAAGTTGAGTGGGAATGAGATGGGAGGGGAATATGTGTTAAACTTTGTTGTCTCATTTTATTCTTTGCTTTTTTGTAACTTATGATCTGTAGGCTAGAGTTTTTAGTATCCATAAAATAAACAGCAGGTTTAGTAGCAATATTACTGGAATATGAAATAGAGAAATGAGCTGGAATTCACCTTAATTTGGTTTATGATAACAGAGACAGCTGTTTTTTTTTTCTCCTGCAAACCTTTAATGAATGAATTCGCAAGTGGTACAAAGATAGATTGCTCTTCTGAGAGTCTTATCATCTTTACTCTGTGCCTTCATGATGACAGTCAATGTTTAGTTATTTCAGCTCAACTGAGTACAGTGCTTATCAGTTCCAGATCATTAATTCATTTCTCACATGGGCCACTTGGCTGTGTTCAGTTCCATGGCCACAGGTTAACTCTGGACAAATAGGTGCTATTGATCACTGAAGACAGAACCAGTGATTGTGAACGCATAAGCTCAAATCCATCCCCATTGTCAGAATGTATCTCAAAACACAGGCCACACCATGGCAAATTAGTGTCATCTTTTATGTATACAAAAGAGAATAATGACTTTTATTTATGTTGGTATTTAAGGTCTATACAAGCATGTTTAAATTAAATCATTTAATTCTCTCAACAACTCATTGAAATATGTATTTTATTTCACTTATACTTATGAGAAAATAAGATTCAGTCAGGTTAAATATGACAAGATGAGAAAGATGACGTGATTTGGACTTAAATACAGTTGAGTTTGAAGTTTAGCTTTGTGGGAAAACTTACCTAGTTTCTTAATGAAATAGGATTAAAAATATTTGCCCTACATTGTAAAGGTGGAAAGAAATGAGGCATATAAATCACTTGCACTAAGCCTGGCATATAACAAATATTTTTATACAGAGAGAAGCTGAAACAAGACTGAAGGTTCCTAATGTTTCTGGTGGTGTTTCTATTTTTGGATGCAGTCCCTTTTTAAGGTTGACTCAGCATTCCTGCTCTCGAGACACTTACATATACTTAAAACGGTAAAGAGAAAATGTTTATTACTTACATTTTTTTCTTCCGTCCAAGTGGGCGCCTAGTCTCAAGGCTGAAGCATATGAGGCTGGGTGGGTTAGAGACTTCAATGGCTTTGCATACTGAAAAAGCTGGAAGAGTAGGACTTAAAGAGGAGATAGAGGCTGCTGCACCGAGAGAGAACTGTGGACTTCTATATATCTATTCTATTGTTGATAGTTAGTTCTGTGCTTTTCAATATTGGCCCTTGAATGTTTATTCCGTCCATACCTGATATTTATACTCTACATATCAAACTGAGTTTAGGAAGAGAAAAATAATGACAGCTTTTTCAACTGGGCATAGTAGTCATCTCACCTTCCTGTTTTAGGCTGCTACTCATATTATGATGAACAACCACATTTCATTTTGCAACAGCTGCGTTTTATTGATGTAGCTTATGTTAGTAAAAAGCCCATAGGTTACAAGTCGGCTTGAGTGCAAAGTGCTCTGATTAATGACCAACCTCAAGATGACAAATGATAAAGCTCTTGAGGATTCAATGGATGAAGAGACAACCTTGTAGCATTATTAGAGGCTCCTGAAAGTCTAGTTACTTAAGAATATATTTTAAAAGATGGCCTAATACCAAAATCTCCAAAAGGTTAGAATTCAGGGTAAGCACCTCCATCTCTTGTCAAGAGCTGTTGCCAAGTTCTATTACTCTTTAGTTAGACCACGGTCAGAGTGTGTGCATGGTATTTGTAAACTGGAGAAGACTTTCTAGTGTAACACATTACTGTTTTTACTTTTTGCATTTAGGTTACAAACTAATAAATTCCAGGATTTCCTTTTATAATCAAGAGACAGTATACTCAGGATTACAGGAATATCCCAGAAGCATTAATAAAGAAGTCTGTGCTGGGAGAGTTGATTTGTTTGTGTACTGTTTTGCTGTTGTTATTTTCTTTGGTTTTGTTTTTGTAACTTCTCAGAATAGGAGAGTAATTGCTTCTACTGCTATAGCCTTTCCTCAAGACACCCATATGGGGCATATTTTAGATGAAGTAGAGTCTCTCAGTGACAGCAATTCCCTTTCATTTCATTCTATTATTAAGAATCTCTTCCTTCAAACCACTTCTTAAAATTTACATCTGGAGTAGGAAATAGGAGATTTTAAATATGTCTTTGAAAATTAATATTACAGTCAGCCTCCTTGCCACCTAGGCTAGGGGATTGAACCATAGCTGCAGGTTCCCTTTAAGTGGGCTCTGTGGATGCAGAGCAGGGTTCAGTTAGTGAGTAAGAGGAAGTGTGTATTGAAAACAAGGGAATGTTAGGGATGGCAATCAGCAAGCATTAAACAGCTCATGTTTTTAAAAATGAGCTCTGAATCAGAAGTCATAATTACTCAGTCACCTGCTAGGTTCATTTACCCTTCAGAAATGAGGACATCTCAAAGTGCAGAATATTGTAATAGAATAGCTCCACACAAGCTAGTTATATAAAATTGTATTTGACAGGCTGGAGCTTGTTTCCAATATTCTTTTTCTAAATTACATGGAAAATGTGTTCTAGGGTACATTGTGAAAGGATAAATTGTAGATGATATACAAATAAAATGATACTTTTCTCCATTTCTTTACCCAGATTATCTTCCCATGGCTGTGCCTACTAGATCTCTCAATAAGGCAATTAAATAGTCAGTTGATTTAATGAGGTTACTCCAATGACAGACTGGAAAAAATTACACCAATAGATGCACTGTTTAAGCATGCAGTCCAGTAAAGTAAACCTGCTAGAGGCATTGTAGGGAAAATGGTAAGGCATTGCAACCAATTATTATTATTTTCGTTGTAAAGTCTTTGTAAGGACCTGTATACAAAGTGACATTCCAACCTTGTCTTTTAAGAGAATAACAGCATTAAGTTGATAATTAATAATAACTTTTTACCTTTCTTGAATATTTTGGACACATTTACTATTTCTGATAAGAGAAGGCGTTGAGGACCTTGTTGACTTTCAACCTATGTTCAGGAATAAAGTTCCACAAATTGTGACCTGCAGTTCGCAAGCACATAGTAGACTGAATTGGATGGGAAATGAGAATCACTCTCCCATAATCTATTTTTTCTCTGACTGGGAACAGCTTGTATCAGAATGGCATCTGAATAGCCCATTTGAGGGTATCTAGGGACCTCAAAACACCATCCAGCCTTGTTGCCCTCTAGCTACACATTTTCAACAGTATTTTCTCCATCCTTTTTTTTCTTCTTCTTTGTAATTTTTTCAATCAAAGTTTACATTCAATGGCATTATGCCCCAGTTTTAAATGTACAAAAATATGGCCACAAAACCATGCACTCTACAGAGTGGTCCCCCAATGCCTCAAGCACCCACTTGGCCCTTTACCCCATCATCTTGACATTATTGACTATACTATATTCTCCATGGTACAATCTGCATTTCTGTGGCTATTCCAGTTAGTTCCTTCACCTTTTCACCCAGCCCCCCTAAACCTTCTTCCTCTCTGACAGTTGTCAGTCTGTTTTCTGTATCTATGAGTCTGGTTCTATTTTGTTTGTTTGTTTGTTTCATTAGATTCCACATATAAGTGAAATCATATGGCATTTGTATTTCTCTGATTGGCTTATTTCACTTAGCATAATACCCTCTAGGTCCATCCATGCTGTCATAAACAGTAAGATTCCTTCTTTTTTATGGCCAAGTAGTATTCCATTGTGTAGCTGTGGTACATTTACACAATGGAATACTATTCCTGCATCCTTTTGAAGAGCCTCATAAATCAGAAAATCTTACACTTTATTTCATACTTCTTAGTGTATTACTATGTTAATAGTAGAAAATTCAGAAATGATAAATAAAAAATTCTATAATTCTATTTCCAGACATAACTGACATTAACATTTTGGTTTTTATCTTTCTCACTTCTTTCACACTCTTTCCTTATCCCTATGTCCCTCTTTCCCACCTTTTCTTTCAGATTAAATTAAATTGTAAATAAAGAGGACAGTCCTACATATAACACATAAAGGAATTCATCATTGGGAAGCAGAATCTCTATTAGGCAATTTTGGTCCATCAGTTCCTCAGGTATATGATGAATGTACACACACAAAGACATTTTCCCAATATTTAGGATGCTGCATATATGCTACTTAGCTATGTCTCCTGGAGTCTTTTCATAGAAACTTATC
Source organism: Corynorhinus townsendii (assembly GCA_026230045.1). Taxonomy (NCBI): domain Eukaryota; kingdom Metazoa; phylum Chordata; class Mammalia; order Chiroptera; family Vespertilionidae; genus Corynorhinus; species Corynorhinus townsendii. Next base: position 189,941,279 of record JAPDVU010000003.1, read on the forward strand.
TCTAACTTTTAACATAGGTATTAGAGACTATATTGAATGGCTGCTGTTATGAGACAGTGTCTTATCCTGGCTTAAGCATAAACTCAGCTCATGGAGAGCATATGGGAAGGGATAGCAGACATGTTTATTCTTATTTTTTCATTTCTAGCCTAGTAAAGAGCCATACAAGGGGAATGGGCAATTTATGAATAATGTAGTAGTAAAATTAGGTTTTTAAGTCAGACAGATCTTAGAGAAATCTCTCAAATTATTTAAGCTTTCATGTCCTCATCTATAAAGCATAGATAATACCGTCTACCTTTAGGGGTTTTGTGAGCAGTACTCCCCCTTTTATCTGCTCCCTTGTTATAACACTTTTCTCCAAAATACGCTGTTATATTCATTTTGGTTGAAGTTACAGTGTCTGGATTGAGTTCCTAGAAAAATACCCTGAGACAGGTTTCTGCACAGGAAGTTTACTGAGGTAGCTTTCCCACTCAGAACAATGCCTGAAGGAAGTCAGGAACAGAAATAGGCAGGGAGAAAGGCTGATGGCCTATGACGCAGTTTTAATAAAGGCCTTCATTTGGCATATGAATCCTTTTTTAAATTTTTTTTTTATTTTTGGTTAATTCTCACCAGAGGATATTTTTTCCATTGATTTTTAGGGAGAGTGGGAGAGAGAGGGAAAGACAGAGGGAAATATTGATGTTAGAGAAACACATCAATTAGTTGCTTCTAGCACTCACTCTGACCAGGACCCAGGTTGGGGAGGAGCCTGCAACCAAGGTAGGTGCCCTTGACCAGAATCAAACCTGGGACCCTTCAGTCAGCAGGCCAATGCTCTGTCCACTGAGTCAAACCAGCTAGGGTCCAAGGATATTTTTCCGTTGAATTTTGGAGAGAGTGGAAGGGAGAAGGAGAAAAACATCGATGTGAGAGAGACACATCTATTGGTTGTCTTCTACACACACCCTGACCAGGGCCAGGGATGAGCCTGCAACCAAGGTATGTGCCCTTGACTGGAATTGAACCTAGGACCCTTCAGTCCACAAGCTGATGCTCTATCCCTGGAGCCAAAATGGCTAGGGCTGGCACATGAATCCTGAAGTGATTGGGTAAAGTCAAAGCTCCTTGTGTTCTCTGGAGGAAGCATTCACCATCTTGGAACCAGAGTCTCCACACTGGCAGTGTCCAGGGGTTAGGAACACAAATTCTCTAAGTAGATAGCTGGGCACATGGTAAACAGAGCCCATCTTCCTGCTGCTCTTTAGCTCTTGGGCTCATGTGTTTTATTCAATAGGGGCCCAATACCATGAAACAGTCATTATTTTAAGGCTAAGCTATGTATTCAATGATGGTGCCCCATCCTCACTAGTATCTTCAAGCTGATACCTCAGCTGTGCCTTCAACCTGGTAGCTTCTAGTGATGTGGTTTGTAATGGTATTAATGGATCCCACGGTCATGTTCCTATTGATATACTTATATTGTTGTAAAATATGTCTATGAGTCCAATGCAATGTTAAGAGAAATTTCCATGTGAGTTGATCAAATACTCTTTAAATTCTAGTAGAATGGTACTGGCCAAGGCCTGGAGGTCAGGAAAGACAATGCATTTTTGGAAGAAGAGCTGCCGCCACTTTGAGAATTGACAGGGTCCAATGAAATCAAATTGTCATCAAGTAATTGATTGGGTCCTCTCTGGAAATGGAGACATATCAAGGGCTGCCCCCAAGGGAAGGAACAAAGCAACTCCCTACGTCTAAGGTAATTGGATAAAATGCTGCTTTGCTCCTGCCAACTGAAGAATAAGAGTTTCAGTCCTGAAGGGTATTATGGGGTGCCACAGTACTGCATCCACTGCACATAGAAAATAAATTTAGTAGGCTTAAGTTAAAAAAAAGGAGACTATATTGGAAGAATTTTGGATTTGGGGCTAACTTATGTTGAATATTGGAAAAAGGCAGAAAGCATACTGGCTCTAGGGACTTCAGGTGAAAGAATACTGCTGTCAATTTGATTGAGCTCCAATAACTCCCAATCTGGGTTTGACTTTCCCACTCTCAAATTTCAAATTTCTAGAATAGAAAAGGTGATTGGTTCAGTTTAGACCAAGAGTCTTCCCTAATCAGTCAATATAAACAGACAGGTAGAATCATGTTTCAAACATCTGGCTTCCAGGAACCCATCCTGTATAGGGAGGCTAAATCCCTCCTGACTGGGGAGGGAGGTGGTCACTGGGGATTTAGCAGCTGGCCTAGCCAGTATTTAGTCATTTCCCCCACTTTTTTTCTTTTGAAGATAATAATTTTTCATTTTTATAATCATATTTTTTCAGAACTAAAATTTATTACACACTCTAATCATTTTGATAAACATATAGCCTAACTCAACATTATGTAACCTATATAATGCTGGGTTCTCATAGCCCAGTCCTGCATGAATTGCAATTCAGGAAATATTTCCTGTAGTCAAGGATTTGCTTCTAATTAGATAATTAGAAGTATCTCTATCTTTACTATTGGTGATGTTGAAAGCAAAGTATATTATATTATACAACAACATTCACTGACACTCCTTTAAGAAAGCTTTAAAAAAATATATTATTATTCTTGAAAATGCAAAGGGAAATGTAGTCACAGTACTACAAAAGTTTCTTTAAATTTTCTTTCAATATCTCTCTGATGGTAGATGGCACCATTATTTTGATTCCCTCTCTGTATCCACACTTGTAGTTGTTTGTTACATCAATAGTACCCAATAATCATAGTTCCCTGTATTCATGCCTTTGTGTAATCTCTTGAACTGACCCTGGACTTGGCTCTGTGATTTTCTTTGACTGTGGAAATTGCTTTGATTAATGAGACATCAGCAATCATGACACAAAGCACTGGTCTAGTAGGCCTTGCTCTCTTTTGCTTTTGTAAACCAGCTACCATCAGGAATCCTGGGTTAGCCTATTAATGATACACGGTCCAATTGACAGCTAACACCAACTGTCAGACTCGTTTGTGAGGACATTTTTAATTATTCATCCTCAGCTAAATTGTTGATTAAGCCCAGAAAAGATCTGCAGAAAAATCCCCCTCAATAGTGAGCTAATTAAATGGTGACTGTTTTGTTACTAGGTTTTGGGGTGGTTTTTAATGGAGTGATAGATAACTGACACAACACCCTTTGCCTTAGTGCTTTGCATTTTCTCTTACTAAAGAGGCAGAGTCCATTTGACTACCTTCTTGGTTCCGAGTTTGGTCACAGCACTTGCTTTGGATAATGGGATATTAGAGGATATGAAGTAAGCAGAGGCTTGAAAAAACACTTGCGTGTTTTCGTTCTCTCACTTGTCCCTCTGCCTTTGCATTAAGCAAGCCTAGCTTAGTGGAGAAGAGAGTCGCTAGCTTGCCAGTCCAGAATTACTTCAGTTTCATCTGAGACTATTCAAGATCAGGTGACTTGTAGCCGATTGCCAGAAAAATGAGTGAGCCCAGCTAAGGCCAGAATTGCCAGCCTAATTTGATGACTCACAGGCCTGTGACTAAGTAAATGTTTATTGTTTTAAGTGTTGATTTTGCAGGTAATTTGTTATGCAGCATTATTGTGAATAGATAACTAATGCATCAACCTTGCCTAAATGTTATGTGCTCACAGCAGCCACTAAGATAGTCTCATCTATCCAAATCTCTCCATATGGTTCTCAGTGCTCTAATTTTCTCAGGGTATATTTCATTCTTTCTTTTTCTTTTTTTTTTTCCCAAGTCCATCTTGGGAAAAATAGGTCAAAACTCTATTTTTTGGTCCTATTCCTAAAGACCTTCTAGCATCACCTCAGACCTGATGATCCTCATAACTCAGAATTCTGCAGCCCTCACTTTTATGATAAAACTCGGGATTTTTAAAGAATTTATTAGTAAAAGTCACATTTGTTGGGAGTGACTCAATAATTCTGATGCTCAAGGGTTAGCTTTACTGTTCCTGGAGAGCTTGCTCACTACAGCAGTGCCTCCAATAGAAACACAAAATGAAACATTTCTCCCCATTTTGATGTTTGGTTATAAATTTCACATGCAAATCCTTGCTAATTTTAGTCTGTTATACAAGCTTTCTCCAGCAGGGAAACAGTCTACCAGGGATATGGAGACTCTGGAGTTTTGAATTTTTGAAATAAACTCAGATGCTGTGACCTGTACATTCTCACTTAATCCTCTGGTCTTATAAACTGCCAAAACCTGTTGCCCTTCCAGCGTTTCCAGTATTGTGTGCTAATCATGATGCAAATGACTCCTGGTGAGATGATGCTGTCTGGGGATTTACTCTTTCTGGAGTTATACGACCTATATCAGTATAAGAGAATGGTTGGACCAGTTGAAAGACCCATCAAGTCTCCCTTCAGGGAATCCAGTTATTAAAACAGAAATATAAATTTGAACTAGTCCAAGTGTGTCTTATCAATCTTTCCCTTGCAAAAAAATAGCAAGCATATGGGATAAAACAAAACCCATTGTTTATAAGAAGTTGTTCATTAGGAGACAAATATACATTATTAAAAGTAATCATAGGAGAAAAAAAATGGCGGTGGCATAGACAGACATGTCCCGAGCCTTGTCCAGGAGCAGATAGAAAGAACAGCTGAGGGTTGCACGGGGAGTGCATGTTGGTGAATTAAGGGACAGCTATACTCCAGGAGAAGGTGGGGACTGCTGGACAGTGCTCCCCTGACCAGGCAGCCCCCACTGCTGCTGGGTTCCCTCCTGGAGCCATCAGCTCCAATGCGGAGACCACGCCATCTTGAAGGAGAAAGTGGATGTTATCAGAAGCCTGAAAATCTACAACTGCGGCACCCACCGAACAGCTGCGAACCCCAGAGCACTGGTCCCCAATTGGCGCAAACACATGGATTCAGAGGAGCTCTACACTCCATCATAGAGGGGTCAGATTTTGCCTGGGATAAGGTGAGGTCTCTGGTCCTGGCAGGACAGAGAAATATGCGCACTGCGGGAGCTGGAGGACCGGGGGAAGTCTGTGCCTAGAAAAATCTGTGGTTGTTGGGGCTGGTGTGATCCATAAATGTAGAAGGGGGTCCTCAGAGCTGCTAACAGAGGGGATCTCTAAAAAGCAACCCATTTTGATTTGACGCAGAGAGACAGCCTAAAAATTGTAAAAGTGTGCCAGCTGCTTGGACATGGGGAGGGGGTGGGAAGGGGGAAGGAAGGACTGCGCAGACATGTGCACAACCCCGGAGTTCACACACTTGCACTTTCTCCTCTTTAAATCCTTGCTTCTGATTGCTGAGCCCAGTGCATGGGTTCACCCAGTTAGGGACACCCTAGGAGACTGCAGGGGAAAGTTGTTTTTCTGGAAACTGGGGATCGGAGCAGGGAGTGACCAATTGGAGAACCAGCTCTGGGGCAGCCCACTCCCACAAACTGGTATTGAGTGCAACAGGGAAAGCAGGATCTAAGCACAGGCTAGAAAGGATCTATAGACCTGGAGGTCAATCCAGAAACACTGCCACCCAGGGGTTGAATCACAAATTGACTCTTGTGTAATCACAAATAAAGGAATACAAAAAGTAAGACACACTGCCTGCTTAAAAATCAGGACTGGATTACAAGACTGAGGAGCAGTGGAACGCAGGGAAATGCAATACTGTCTTGACTGGGAAACAGGTGTGCCAAACAGAAAAATAGTGGAAGTGAATGACCTTCACTACTGCACATTTTATTTTTATTTATTTTATTTTCATCTTTTACTTAAGAAACCAATTTTTTTCTCTTTTTCTACTTGATTTTAACTTTTTAATTATTACAGTTTTATTTTCAATCAGTATTATTACTACTACTATTTTACCTTTTTTTAAAAAAAGTGTCATTTTATTTTCTCTTTATTTGACTTTGGGATTAGTGTTCTACTTTCTATTTTCATCTTTCCTTTAGCATCATTCTACTCTATCTCAACTCTACCTTTATACCATCACTCTCTTCCTAACTTTTCCCCTTTTGTTGTCCTGTTTCTCTTACCCTAGTCCTGCTTTAGATTTTCCCCATTCTTTCTTTTTACCCCCTGTTAAAATATCATCCTATTTATATATCTAATTTCCAATCCCCTGCTCCCAGTTCATAAACACCTCTCTCTTCTGTCTTCACTATCCAAAACATTGTTTTTCTCTCTGTCCTTTTGTTGTTATTTGCTTGAATATTGATTATATCGATTTTTTATGCTTGTTTGTAAGATTGTTTTGCTTATTCTTTTTTTGTTTGCTTTTTTTTTTTTTTCTGTTTTCCCTTGCCTGGCTTGATATTAGTTGTTGTTTGTAGTTTGTATTCATCTCCAGGTACTTGTTGCTGGAATTTGCTGGGATTAGTGGCTGTTCTATTGGAGTTTCTCCTCATATATATAGTTTGTTCCCCTTTTCTTTCTTATTCTCTTTCTTTTTTCTCTTACTTTCTTTTTTCCTTTTCCCAATTTCATTTTGGCACTCCTTTCTTTTTTAAAAATTATTATTATTATTATTACTATTATTATTATTATTTCTCTTCTTCTTTCTCTCCTATCCCCTAATTTGCATTTCTCTGGTGGTCACCTTTATTTGGGGTTATTAATATCGTGAATACATTTATGTTCAGTGCCGTGGTGTTGTACCTGGTTGTGTTGTATTTTGTTCCTTTAAATCAATGCAGGAGAGAGAGAACTAACTACATAACCAGACACCCGGAGAAGAGAGACCATCGGGAGACAAAGAAATAGCCCGCATATGATAGAAAAGCAGTCATCACCAGAAAAGGAAGTAAACAAAATGGAGGCAAGCAACCTGTCAGAGAAAGAATTCAGAGAGATGGTCATAAGGTAGCTGAAAAGAATGGAAGACAAATTCGACAATATGCATAAGAACCAAGAGGAAATGAAGAAGAACCAAGAAGAAATGAAAACTGACATCGCTGTTGTAAAGAACTCAATAGAAAGCATCAAGAGTAGACTAGAAGAAGCAGAGGACCACATCGACCTAGAAGACAAGGTAGGAAAAAATACCCAAGTAGAGCAGCTTCTAGGAAAAAAAAATAAAAAGCAGGAGGGGAGCCTAAGGGAACTTTGGGACAACATGAAGGAAAACAACATCCACATAATAGGGGTGTCAGAAGGAGAGGAAACTGAGCAAGGAATAAAAAACCTGTTTGGAGAAATAATGACAGAAAACTTCCCTGATATAGGGAAGAAAAAACCTCACACAAATCCAAGAAGCTCACAGAGTCCTAAGCAAAATGAACCCCAAAAGACTAACGCCAAGGCACATTATAATTAAATTGGCAAACACCAATGACAAAGTAAGAATCTTAAAAGTGGCCAGAGAGAGACAGAAAGTTACCTCATCAGACTAGCAACTAATTTCTCAACAGAAACTCATCAGGCCAGAAGGGAATGGAATGAAATACACAAAGTCATGCAAAGGAAGGGTCTGAATCCAAGAATACTGTACCCAGCAAGGCTATCAATCAAAATTGAAGGTGAAATCAGGAGCTTCACAAACAAAAATGGACTAAGGGGATTTATTACCACCAAACCAGCAATGCAAGAAACGCTAAAGGGTCTGCTGTTAAAAAAAGAAATAGGAAGCGAAGAAGGAACACAGGGGTAAAGAATAAAAATGGCGACAAACAAGTATCTCTCAATAATAACTTTAAATGTAAATGGATTAAATGCCCCAATCAAAAGACAGAGGGTAACGGATTGGATAAGAAAATACGACCCATATATCTGCTGTCTATAAGAAACCCACATCAGAAAAAAATATGCACACAGACTGAGGGTGAAGGGATGGAAAAAAGTTTTTCAGGAGAATGGAAATGAGAAAAAAGCTGGTGCAGCAATACTTATATCTGACAAATTAGATCTCAAAGTGAAGGACATAACAAGAGATAAAGAAGGCCACTTCATAATACTAAAGGGAGCAATCCAACAAGAAGAATTAACTCTGGTAAACATATACGCACCCAATACAGCAGCACCCAAATACATAAGAAAACTCCTGGAGGATATCAAAGGAGAGATTTACAGCAATACAATCATAGTAGGAGACTTTAATACCCCACTATCACCATTGGACAAATCCTCTAAGCAAAAAAATCAGCAAAGAAACAGCAATCCTAAATGACTCACTAACCAGATGGAATTCATTGACATCTCCAGAACATTTCACCCCAAAGCCACAGAATATACATTCTTCTCACGTGCACATGGGTCATTTTCTAAGATAGACCATATGTTGGGTCATAGGCAAAGTCTCTTCAAATTCAAGAAGATAGAAATCATATCAAGCATCTTCTCAGATTACAGTGGCATAAAACTGGAAATCAACTACAATAAAAAACAATCCAAAAAAATCAAACATAAGGAGACTAAACAGCATGCTATTAAACAATGACTGGGTTACCAGAGAGATCAAGGAAAAAATAGAAAACATCATGGCAACAAATGACAATGAAAACAAAACAACCCAAAATCTATAGGACACAGCGAAAACAGTCTTGAGAAGCAAGTTCATAGCTCTATAAGTCTACTGCAAAAAACAAGAAACAATGGTAATAAATTACCTAACCCTACAACTCAAAGAGTTAGAAAGAGAGCAACAAGAAAAGCCCAGTGTAAGCAGAGGGAAGGAAATAATAAAGATCAGACCAGAGATAAACGACATTGAGACAAAAAACAAAACAAAACAAAACAAAACAAAACAAAACAAAACAATACAAAAGATCCACAAAAACAAGAGCTGGCTCTTTGAAAGGATAAACAAATTGATTAACCTCTAGCCAGGCTTACCAAGAAGCAAAGAGAGAGGACTCAAGTAATCAAAATCAGAAATGAAAGAGGTGAACTAATAACAGACCCCACAGAAATACAAAGGATTGTTAAAAAGTACTATGAACAACTCTATTCCAACAAACTTGACAAGCTGGAGGAAATGGACATATTTCTAGAAAAATACAACCTTCCAAAACTCAATCAGGAAGAATCTAAACATCTCAATAGGACAATAACTATGGAAGAAATTGAAGCAGTCATGAAAAAGCTTCCAGCAAACAAAAGCCCACGACCAGACGGCTTCACAGGTGAGTTATACCAAACATTCAAGGAAGAACTAAAACCTATCCTCCTCAGACTATTCAAAAAAAAATTCAAGAGGAAGGAACATTTACAAGCTCCTTCTATGAAGCCAGCATCACCCTAATACCAAAACCTGATAAAGACAACACAGTGAAAGAGAATTACAGGCCAATATCCCTCATGAACATAGATGCCAAAATCCTCAACAAAATTCTAGCAAATCAGATACAGCATTACATCAGAAAGATCATACACCATGACCAAGTAGGATTTATCCCAGGAATGCAAGGATGGTACAATACCCACAAATCAATAGACGTGATACATCACATAAACAAACTGAGAGATAAAAATCACATAGTCATATCAATTGATGCAGAAAAAGCATTTGACAAAATCCAACACCCTTTCTTGATAAAAACTCTCAACAAGGTGGAAATAGAAGGATCATACTTCAACATAATAAAAGCTATTTATGATAAACCCACTGCTAACATCATACTCAATGGGCAAAAACTAAAACCATTTCCCCTAAGAACAGGAACAAGACAGGGATGCCCACTCTCACCACTCCTGTTTGACATAGTACTGAAGTATTAGCCATTGTGATCAGACAAGAAGAAGAAATAAAAGGCATCCAAATTGGAAAAGAAGTAAAGCTGTCCTTATTTGCAGATGACATGTTATTGTACATAAAAAACCCAAAAGACTCCATCAAAAAACTAATAGACATAAGAAATGAATTCGGCAATGTAGCAGGATACAAAATTAACGCCAAGAAATCTATGGCATTTCTATACACCAATAGTGAACTTACAGAAAAAGAGACTAAAAAAGCAATCCCATTTACCATCGCACCAAAAAAATTAAGATACCTAGGAATAAACTTAAGTAAGGAGGTAAAAGACCTATACCCAGAAAACTACATGACACTGAAAAAGGAGATAGAGGAAGACGTGAACAGATGGAAGGAAATACCATGTTCATGGACTGAGAGAATCAACATCTTTAAAATGTCTATACTACCCAAAGCAATTTATAGATTCAATGCACTCCCCATTAAAATACCAAAGGCATATTTCACAGACCTAGAAAGTACTCTCCAAAAATCCATGTGGAATAAAAAAAGACCCTGAATAGCCATAACAATGCTGAGAAAGAAGAACAAAGTAGGTGGGATCTCAATACCAGATTTCAAGCTGTATTACAAAGCCACTGTTCTCAAAACTGCCTGGTATTTGCTTAAGAACAGACAAATAGATCAATGGAATAGAATAGAGAACCCAGAAATCGACCCAAACCACAATGCTCAATTAATATTTGACTAAGGATGCATGAACGTACAATGGAGTCAAGACAGTCTCTTCAATAAATGGTGTTGGGAAAATTGGACAGCTACATGCAAAAAAAAATGAAACTAGACCACCAACTTACACCATACACAAAAATAAACTCAAAATGGTTAAAGGTCTTAAACATATGACGAGAAACCATAAAAATACAAGAGGAATACACAGGCAGAGAAATCTCAGACATATGCTGAAGCAATTTCTTCACTGATACTGCTCCTAGGGCAATGGAAACTACAGAGAAAATAAACAAATGGGACTATATCAAAATAAAAAGCTTTTGCACAGCAAAGGAGACCATCAATAAAACAACAAGAAAGCCCACTGCATGGGAGGACATATTTGCCAATGATATCAACGATAAGGGTTTAAAACTCCAATATTTACAGGAAACTCATGCAGCTTAACAAAAAGAAGATAAACAACCCAATCAAAAAATGGGGCAACTGATCTAAATAGACAGTTTTCTAAAGAAGACAGAAGGAAGGCCAAGAGCCATATGAAAACCTGCTCAAAGTCACTAATCATCCAAGAGATGCAAGTCAAAACAACAATGCGGTACCATCTCACACTTGTCAGAATGGCTATTATCAACAAATCAACAAATGACAAGTACTGTCAAGGATGCGGAGAAAAAGGAACCTTTTTCTGGTGGGAATGCAGACTGGTGCAGGCACTGTGGAGAACAGTATGGAGTTTCCTCAAAAAACTAAAAATGGAACTCCCATCTGACCCAGTGATCCCACTTCTAGGAATATATCTCAAGAAAGTAGAAACATGAATCAGAAAGGATATATGCACCCCTATGTTCATAGCAGCACAATTCACCATAGCTAAGATTTGGAAACAGCCTAAGTACCCATCAGCAGATGAGTGGATTAAGAAACTGTGGTACATCTAACCAATGGAATACTACGCTACAGTGAAAAAAGAAGGAGTTCTTACCATTTGTAACAACATGGATGGAGATGGAGAGCATTATGCTAAGTGAAATAAGCCAGGCAGAGAAAGATGAATGTCACATGATCTCACTCATTTGTGAAATATAATGAACCATAAACTGATGAACAAAAATAGATACACAGACAGAGAAACTTCAATCAGAATGTCAAACCTCAGGGAAGTTTTGCATATAAGCCTAATCAATGGACACAGACAACAAGAGGGTGGGGGCATGAATGGGAGGTGGGGGGTAATGGGGGAATAAGGACACATATGTAATACCTTAATCAATAAAGAAATTAAAAAATTAAAGTAACCATAATTATTCTTAATTTTATTGAGTAATATTCTATTTTAATTGCCTCAAAAAGATTTAAGATAGGTGGTATCATTAACAGTAGTGAATGGCACTGTAAGTTTAATATGTGAAATCTACTGCAATGTCCTAAGATATTTTTAAAGGATCTTTTTCTGATTCTTGCCAACAAACTATACTTTATGCATGATGTTTAATGAACCAGACATAGCAGGATTCTTTTATACCTATAGCTAGTGTTCCTTTCATTATTTAAGTTGAACTGGACTATGTTATCTTACAAAAGAATATTTTGTTTTTCCAAAATGATAATTGTTAAGTGCAATGTAATGATCAGTTTTCCACTGTTTACCCTGTACTGTCCTAGCTGCCTTATCTCTTATGATTGACCTTCATTTGGCAGTAGCTACTTGACCCACTTCCCTTATTCAAGAGGTCTTACAAATCAGTAAACAAACACTCACTTGCACCAAGGGAGTAGTTTTTAAAGAAGTCCTTGTAATTCAAATAATCACCCCCCCTAAGACTTTATAAGGTGGGTTTTTAAATTTTTTAATTATTTTTTTAATAGAAGCTTGCTGTTGCATTGTACATTCCCTCATGGGAAATGAGTACTTCCTCCAAAGGTAACGTGAACATATCTTTTTAAGTAGATTACACAGTTTGAAGTAAATAGTCTCCACAGAGGAAGATAATAAAATCTAAAGAAGCAAACACAGGGACTTCAATAACATTGAAGGATTTCTAGTGAGAATTGATATCTAAAGGATTCATAGCAAGTCTGTTGAACAAGAGGAAGCACAAGTGTATGGGGAAAAAGAATCAAATTGACATAAACAAGAACAAAAAGCAAAGGGGCTCCCCAAACAAGGTGAGTCGAATATAAAAAAATAAAATAAAATAAAAGCAAGAGGGTAGGATTTTATAAAGTACTCTTGAGTCTCTTAATAATGTCTCCCCTCCTCTCCCAAGGGGCCTGCATCTTATACAGTCATATTAAATGTCAAGTGTTGCAGCAACCGGTGATGCCCTTTCATTGCTCTCATCACTTAATATGCTGAGCAGCTTCTCAGCTTAGAAATCACTGACAGAGAAGCTCAGCATGGTTTCTTTTGAACAGACATAAGTAGTTGAACCCTTGTTGTATGCATCAAATTAGAATTCTTAATGGTTTCCAAGTGGAGAAAATATCAACGTCTATAATTTAAAAATATCTTTGGTCATGTGTTCAAATAACATTCAGAGCCTGAGCAATCAGACCAAAACCTCTTTTAAGAAATATTGAATTTAATGTTTAGAACCATCGGATCTGATTCTTACAGTTTCATGTGTCCTGTCTGGTTCATATCTTTGGAGATTACATTGCTTTCATGTTCCTCGAGAAGAACAATCACATCTTAACTTCTCACAGCTGGACAGGCCTCAGGTTCAATTTTGCTTTGTCTAATTTCATGGCAGAGTCGCTGCTAGAACCAAGTCTCCAACTTTCATTCTCCCATGGTCCTTCCATAGCAACACTACTCCATGTCCAAGGATACTACATTTTAATACAATTGTCCTCCAGTGGAGATGTAGGCTGTCTTTTATTTATTACTAGAGGCCTGGTGCACAAATTCGTACACGAGTGGGGTCCCTCGGCCTGGCCTGCGAGATCCGGCCTAAACCAGCTCTTCAACATCCCCTGAGGCAGTGGTTCTCAACCTTTCTAATGCCGCAATCCTTTAATACAGTTCTTCCTGTTGTGGTGACCCCCAACCATAAAATTAATGGCCACAGGTTGAGAACTGCTAGCAGGGTCACCTAAGACCATTGGAAAACACAGATATTTACATTACAATTCATTAACAGTAGCAAAATTACAGTTATGAAGTAGCAACGAAAATAATTTTATGGTTGGGGGTCACCACAACATGAGGAATTTATTAAAGGGTCGCGGCATTAGAAAGGTTAAGAACCACTGCCCTGAGGGGTCCCGGATTGCGAGAGGATGCTAGCCAGGCCAAGGGACTCCATGGGTGCACGATTGGGGATAAGGAGGGGATGCAGGAGTTTGGCCAGCCAGGGAGGGATTGTGGGAGGGACCCAGGGTGTGTTCAGCCTGTCTCACTCAGTCCTGATTAGCCAGAACTCAGCAGCAAGCTAACCTACCGTTTGGAGTGTCTGCCCCCTGGTGGTCAATGCACGTCATAGTGAGCAGTTGAGTGCCTTTAGCATATTATTTGCATATTAGGCTTTGATTGGTTGAACGGATGACTGGATGACCAGGCATCCTATATAATAAAGAGCTAATATGCAAATGGTCATGATGCCCTCACACCATAATCACCAATCAGCAGGAGGCTGTGTGCATGGCAGGCATGAGTGAATGGGGCTGCGTGCATGGCAAGACCGGGGTACATGAGGCTGCATCCCCCGCCCGGCACTGGCTGGGGGACAGGACGCTGTTATTGTTTATTTATTAATAAATTTATTATTTTCATATACATTTTACTAATTTTCTTTCACCTATGACACCTCTATTATACAGAAAGGACAAATAACAATATTAAAATATTTCCTCTAATTAATGCCCTTTTAATGTGCATGAATTTTGTGCACTGGGCCACTAGTTTAGTGTATTAGGCTTCTATCATATAAGATTTTCTTAGTGGGTGGAAGGATTTGAGCTCTTCAGGTTCTGCCTTTTGCTAGCTGTGAAATCAAATTACTAAGCTTCTCTGGGCTTCAGTTTCTCATCAGTAAAATAATCAGGAAGTGAGATTATTCTGTAAGATCTCTTCAAACACTCAGAGTCAGATTTTATCCTATGCTTTTCACTATTGAACATGTTACATTTAACATCTGAGAAGGACTTATCAGACATCTTCCTATTGGTATGTGACAAAGAAATCAACCTTCACAGCTACCAGAGCTGGTGAAAATCTCAGTTACCAAAAAGATCCATAATGTCTGATTCCACAGGACAAAAACTCTGGGCTTTTATAGATGTTTAATATCTTCATGGACAATTATGGAAACCACTCCTTAGTATTTGTCAACTTGTGACTGGTCGTTTCTCTCCTGTTTAGCAGCATTGGAATTCTACTCCCTACTTGAGTGTCTAAACATCTGTTCAGCCCTGGTGACATCAAGATAAGGGGGGACATTCTGTAATCCCAATGTATTAAGGAATTGGGTTTAGGTGTTCCTCAGCTGTAGGAGGGTATAAACTTTTGTTCTCATTCCCTCACATCTATTTTTTATATGTGTCAGAGTTGTATTTAAAATTCTCAGTCTGAGCTTTGGCTGGGTAGCTCAGTTGGTTAGAGTGTCAAGGTAGCTCAGCTGGTTAGAGGGTCCCATTATGTCAAGGTTGCAGGCTCAATTTCTGGTCAGGACACATACAAGAATCAACCAATGAATGCATGAATAAGTGACACAGCAAATCAATGTCTCTCCCTCTTCCCCCTCTCTCTTCCTCTCTCTCCCATTCCTCTCTCTGTCAAATCAATAAAAAGATTTTACATTAAAAAATAAAATGCAGAGTATGTGGTCTCTCTCAACATGTACAGGTGCTTCCAGAAAAGGAAAGGCATGATTCTGTCCTTGAGGACCGCAAAACCTAGATTATTACAGTTCATAGAAAAGTGTGGTGTTACAGTTTAGTTCTATTAGATGTTGTAAATATCCAAACAAAAAGACATGAGCAACATTTGGACACTGTAAAGAGGAGGATCTCCAAGTAAGCCATCAAGTTCTGATATTTAGTGAGGGCAGGGACAGACAAAGAAGAGTGAATCAATTTGAAAAAGTGATTCTCCAGGTAGGTGAGTATCTTCAAAGCGTTTGTCACTCTACTTGATTTCTCTATTCTTATAAATAAAGAACCAGGTTCCGGGAAGTTAAATAATTTATCCAGTCATATAATTAGTAATTAGCAGCAAATCCTGCTTTTAAATTCATGCCATGTAATTTCACAAGACATTGTTTTCCTATCCCTTATCCAAATCCCTCGGTGTCAGATGTGTTTTGAATATCAGAATTTAGAAGGCGATACAGTGCAAATATCATGTATTATATAAACAGTCCCAGCAAGGTCTGGTGCTCCCCATAATCAAACAGATTCATCTTTGGCGGAGAAACATGAATATTCACCTCAAGTGGCATAAATGAAGTCTATAAATAGCCTCATACCCGTTCAGGTTAGGTTTTGCAGCCAAATGATTCATGTCGGTTCAGTTTTTGCTACCAGAAAACTTTAGAACTGTCTGGATTTCCAGATTTTGGATGTAAGGACTGTGTACTTGATTACCAGTCTGCCTGGGTCTATTCAGGGAGTTTTGAGTGGTTCCTGGGTGTTCTGAGGGAGGAGACTGTGTCTCTATCCTGGGTCTTCGTGCATTCCTATAAGAACTGGTGCTGAGCTTCAGGGGCCCGGGCCTCCCTATGGGGCATAAAAGGCACTGAACAGTAGGGCTCAGGGTAGTCAGAGCTATGCAGGGGTCTATGCCAAGGAGAGTCTCTAGAGACCATGGTTTTATTGCCCCTTAAACATCCATGTCAAAAGTTTATAGAGTGAACCATTTCAAAGCTGACATATATTCTATTATATTTGGTAGGTCACTGAAAAATATAGGACTTACTTTGTATAAATTTACATTACATTGAATTAAATGAAGCATATCTAATCTGAAAAGTGATGGATATCTATTGTTAATGAGCCAAAACTGTGTTATGCTAAGGTTATTTGAAAATATCCCTCTATTAGAAATAGAAGTGACAGTGTTGTAGTTTTTTTCCCACAGGCTAGGCTACTGAGACAAGAAAAAGCTAACATGAACCTGAAACACTTTAAAAACTAATGTATAATCATTTTTAAAATAGTACTTGAAATATAACTAGTTGATGGTCTTTTTAAATCTATAGTCCCTATTGGTTCTACATCTTAACATGAAATAAGCATTAATAATTTCCAAATTGTGATTGAATATAAAGTTGATATTATGAGAACATTAAGAATTCATGCCATGGCAGTAGCCTAAAATACGGAGGTGCATTCTGTTGTACCAAAATAAATTTGACCTTGGTGCTTCATATGTATTAATCACTTTATTCTGGGGACAATAATAGAACACTAACTGGTTATGAATCATGAATGCAAAATTCTTAGATTAATTTTTAACATTTTAGTCTTTGTTTGAACACCAAATGATATTAAATTAGGATTCTGGTTTTCTTTCAACTGTTCAAATTGCCAGATATTTTTAATTCATTAGGCTCAGAGATATTTTTTCTCTCCAGCATTAAGCAAACTAAATAACTGCTACTGTGAAGATAGTGTCCTATAGGTGTATTGTCTTTCCCTTATCTCTATCATGAAATACATGTTGATGAGGTTAGATGATAAAAACTGAGCATGCTAGATTCCAACAAAGCAGCAAGGATCAAGCAGTGCATCTATGCAATGATAGGTGAGAGTGAATTTACATAAATAAGAATCATCAAAGACATATCTGGTGATGGAGCTAATCTGATAATAAAAATTTTAAAATAAAAGTAAGTCTTATCCATAAATTGACTAAAGAGTGTATATGCTGAGTTTGTACCTCTGGCTGGATAAAGATCTCTAACCTAAGAACACATAAGATACTGGTCTTTTTTTTTTTTTTTTAATTGGGGTGACATCCTATCTAATAAAATAGTAATATGCAAATTGGCCATACCTCCACTACACCACAAGCCACTCGGGAGCGAGTATGCGAATTAACCCAATCAAGATGGCTGCAGCCATGGAGCGAGCAGGAGGCTTGAGTTTCCCTGGCAATGGAGGAAGCCAAGCTTCCCACACACCTTGGCAGGCCCAGGCCTCCGCTCAAGGCTACAAAGTTTCAATCATAGAAGATAAAGAAATCCCAACAAAAATGGCTGTGGCCACAGAGCGAGCAGGAGGCTTGGCTCTGCTCAAGGCTACAAAGTTTCAATTATAGAAGATAAATAAATCCCAGATACCAGGGCCTCCACTTGGGTCGCCCCACGCCCCAAGGGAACCCCCACCCTGATCCGGGACACCCTTCAGGGCAAACCAGCTGGCTCCCACCTGTGCACCAGGCCTCTATCCTATCTAATAAAAGAGTAATATGCAAATTGACCATCACTCCAACACACAAGATGGCTGCCCCCATTTGGTCAAAGAGGGCCACCACAAGATGGCCAGCAAGGGAGGGCAGTTGAGAGGGACCAGGTCTGCAAGGGAGGGCAGTTGGGGGTGATCAGGCCTGCAGGGGAGGGCAGTTAGGGGCAAACAGGCTGGCAGGGGAGCATTTAGGCATCAATCAGGCTGGCAGGGGAGTGGTTAGGGGGTGATCAGGCTGGCAGGCAGAAGTGGTTAGGGGCAATCAAGAAGGCAGGCAGGCGAGCAGTTGGGAGCCAGCAGTCCTGGATTGTGAGAGGAATGTCCAACTGCCCGTTTAGGCCCGATCCCAGTAGGATCGGGCCTAAACGGGCAGTTGGACATGCCTTGAGGGTTCCCAGATTGGAGAGGGTGCAGGCTGGGCTGAGGGACACCTCCCCCCATGTACGAATTTCATGCACCGGGCCTCTAGTTGGTTAATAAAATTATATAAGTTTCATGTATACAATTCTATAATATATCACCACCTCAGGTCACATCTTCTTCTATCACTATTGATCTCCCCTTTACCATCTCCTATCTCCCTCCAGTCCCCTTTCCCTCTGGTAATTACTATATGATAAGATATTGGTCTTTACCCATTATATTCTAAGAATTAGAACATAATTTGAACTTAAGTTTGATGGACTCAAGATTACTAGATTAATTTTGTTTAATAAACAAACATTCTCAAATATAGAACCTAAAACACTTTAATATTTTGTGCTTTTAAATACAGCAATTTCATAATCTGTCTTAACATTGCAGAATGAGGTAAAGAGGGATAAATATAAATAAATAAATGAAAATAAAAGAACTAAGTCAATTTTTATGATTGTGAAATAATACATCCACAATTCTTTTGCATTTAGAAAAATAATGTTCAGCAGTTTGGCTATTATTGGGTCATTATTTTTTCTACTAAAGAAAAGTTTGATTGTACAGAAATGTCCAAAGGATGTTTACACATAAATTATATTTTCCTTCCTGCTACTAAGATATTTATTTTCAAGTTTTCCTTAAAGGTGCCTATGGCTGCATCTTCATTCTTTATGGGGATTACTTCCATTAAAATAAAAGCAGCATGAGACAAATGTTCAATCATATATAAGTGACTGAAGTGTGTATTTTGCATTAAGATTAGAGCCTCCAGCTAGCTAAGAATTGTTTTATAATTAGATACTGTTTCAGTTTTCTCAGAAACATTCTTTCCTGAAGGAATGTAGGATGATAATCCCTGAGGATGGTTATAGTATCATGCTGGTAGCTACTGTTTACATAGGTTTAAATAGAAAATATTTTTTCTTAATCATTGTGGAATGAAGGTGGCACATGTTTTTAGTGTTGTTTTCAGTTTGTGACTATACATCATGATTGTTATGACGTGTTAAATTCCACATAATAAATTAAATATTGATATATCCTAATCAAATTATTCAAAAATAAAAAATAAAGAAAGTAGTACATGATATACTTTCCCAGGGAGGAATAGTTGTGGTGATTTGTTGTGCATTGTGTTGATACCATCCCCAGATGAAACACAATTATAATCCGTTCTGTGAGATAATACACCTTGCAGAATGGGAAAAGTAATCTAGCTGCAGAGGCTGGTGATTAACACCAATTAATAAATGGTTGTCTTGGTCTGTGTGGCTCGGTTGCTTGGAACATCATCCTATGCAAAGGAGGGTCACAGGTTCGATTTCTGGGCAGGGCACATACCCAGACTGCAGGTTAGATGCTCTGTCTGGGCCCATACAGGAGGCAACTGATTGATGTTTCTCTCTCCCCCTTCCTCTTTTTGGAATGAATGAAAAAAACATATCCTTGGGTGAGGATTCAAAAATTTAAACTCTTAAAAGCAAGTAATAAATGTTTGTTTTCAATAAAGATGGTTTTAAATGGATAAAATGTCAAATGCTTCTAACATGTGCACTGATTGTGAAGTCTCTCTTGAAGAGCGGGCCCTTTCTTTGAGACTTGAGCCATTCCGTAACCAGTAGTAGGATTGTGGCCATGAGTAGATCACTGCTTCCTAGGGGATGGGTCTTATAAATTATTTAAATGACACTATGAAGCATTTTTATGAGCCCTAAGACTGACTGCAAAGCTGGGCACATTACAGCGGAATAAGATTTTCTAAGCCTTGTTTAGAATGTCCATTTAGGGATTTAGGTGATACTTGTTCAGACCTGGCCTCCCGTGAGAGTGAAACACTGTAAGTTTATGTGAGAAAACAAATGAAAAAGAAGGGAAACATGTCCAAGTGAAAAGGCTACTCTCATTCTCTAGCTAGTTTATTCTTTCCTGCACACCATTGTAATCAGAAACTTTTAGAAACATACTCAGATGTAATGATATCAGTCTAAGATTGCTTTAGGCATTTGTTTCCCCAATGAATGGATTACATGTCTCTGGAACAATATGGATTCAGTCGCTGGGCCAGAGGTTTCCCCTGTGAGGGGGTGCAGTGTTAACTGTTGTAACCTTCCTTTTTCTCTGTTTCCATAGCTGACAGGTCCCTGTTTTATATATACATATTCTTCCTGGAGTAATAGTACGTTTTTCTATTTCAGACATTTTAGGAGTCTTCATCATATCCCCTACAAACAATAAAAGGACCAATAATGTTATAACTAACATTATAATTTTGGAAAATGGATCACCTTTTAAAACATAAAGTACACTCTAGATCCATCTAGATGAGACCAGAATACTAGAATTTATAAGGGTAGATAAATTGGTATTGCCAGAGTGGGCCATATATATAGCTCTGCAGGGAGAATCAAATAACAAATACAAAAATATTTATTTAATGCAAACTTTTCCATCAACTGTGCTTCAAAAAGGCATTGTCTATGGTATTTCTATACACTAGCAACTAACAATTGGAAAATGAAATAAAAAAATATAATTCATAATAACATATTAAAATAAAATACATTGGGATAAATTTAACAGGAGATTTGCAAAACTTAAATACAGACAACTACAAAACATAGTTTGAGTGGCATTAAAGAAGAAAAATACATTGGGTAGATGCATCATGTTCATGGATTAGAGAATATGATATTAAGATGGCAAGTCTCCGTGAAATAACAGCCAGCTTAGTGACTTGAACTTGGAGAAACAAATCCCTATTTAGGAAGCTGTGGCACTTGGGATATTTCCCTGAGATTTATGGATATCTGTGTGTCTAGTCATTAGTCAAAGGCTTTTTTTTCTTTTTGGAAAGAAAAATAAAAGGCTTACAATTGTTTATATAAAGTGATGAGTTTTATGAAACCCCACTATTCAGCAAACATACAATATTAAACTCTATTACAAAGGCCAGTGCTTAGGAAGGCTTATCTTTTGAAACTCAATCAGCATATTTGAAGTAAAAACAAACAAACAAAATCTCCTGTTGAAGCCAGACTTTAGAGTAGCCTATATTTAAAAAGGCAATTTGCTAGTTACTTCAAATTAGAGTCTTTTACTTACTTAAAAGTCTGTGATTCTCAGGCCAATATTTTATGTAAAGGTCAGGTTTTTATATATGGTTACTCCACACCTAGTAAATCAAGGATAACATTAGATAATTTGTGACTTTTATGAATACTCATTCCGAGTCATTAGACTTAACGGTCAATGGCCACTCCCAGAAAGAGGAATTTGCTAACAACATGTGGTTATGTTGTACCTGCTCCTCCTTCTGTACTACCTCCCTGTTTAAAATTTATACTTTCATCTTCTTATGCCACTTTTGAATGACCTGGGTGCATATACTTGTTATGAAAGACAAAAATATAAGTTTTGTTTAATGTGTTACAGCATGATCTTGCTAGTTAGTAATTGCCAGAAAAGGACTTCTAATCCTCTTTCTGTAACTAAAATTTTTTATCTTTATTCAGAAGTTTTGTTACCTATTTCCTAAGTGTTAACTGGGCAATGAATAGCAATCTCATATAAAATGGAGTGATTGTATTTTTGGCTAATAGTTTATCCCGGAAGGAATACGAAGAACCCACTAAGCGTACTGAGGTTCCTTGATGGAGAGGTTGTTTCGTCAAGGCAGAATTCTGGTTTCATCTGCCTTCAAAGTTTTCTAGGCTAAAATTATTTTGATCACACTCTTTAGAAGAGAACTTCTAAACTTGGCTCATTTGTTTGTCTTTGTCCTGGAGGAGACGCAGAATAATTTTCTGAGAAGAGTTTTGGCTCAGCTCATAGCAAAGGTGATGTAAATCAAACTTGTTGGTTCTTATCTTGCTTTTTTCTTTGCAAGGAACAGAAGCCCATTCAACTGAGCTCTAATGGAAATAGGGTTGATTGGGAAGTTATAAGGGTTATGCCAGTTTGGCAGGGCTGCCAGAGCAAAGTGCCACAAACTGAATGGCTTACACAACAGGAATTTATTGTCGCACTGTTCTGGAGGCTAGAAGTCTGCACAGTTGGTGCTAAGTGAAATAAGCCAGTCAGAGAAAGACAAGTACCAGATGATCTCACTCATATGTGGAACCTCATGAACAAAATAATCCGACAAACAAAATAGAAACAGAGGCATGGAGGTATGGAACAGACTGACAGCTGTCAGAGGGGAGTGGGGGACTGGATGAAAGAAGGTGAAGGGATTAGCCAAAAAAACATATACACATAATCCATAGACACAGACAATAGTGTGGTGATAGCCAGAGGGGGGAGGTAGGTGGAAGTGGGCAAAGGGCAGAGGTGTGGAGGGAGGGTGGAGATGGAAAGAAACTTGCCTTGTGGCAATGGACGCACAATGCAGCCTGCAGATGATGTTTTGTTGAGTTGTACACTTGAAACCTGTATGGTTTTGTGAGCCAATGTCACCCCAATCCTACATAATAAGAGACGAATATGCTAATTATCTGTTACGCCCTGAGGCATAATCACCCACCACATAACAACGGGATCTGGGATCTGCAGGAGGGTGAGGCAGTGAACTACAAGCTATAAGCAGGCAGCTGAGAGCTACAGGAGGGGGCAGGGTAGCAAGCTGTGAGGGGGGACGGGAGAAGGGGCAAGGGGAGCTCCAAGAGGGTGGGGCAGCAAGCTATGAGCAGCGGTGGGCGGGTGGCCAGCTGAGGCAAGTGGCAGCAAGCTACTTGCCCATGGATTTGTGCGCAGGGCTACTAGTCTGTAATAATAAAAGCAAAATATGCTAATTAGACCGGACAGCCGAATGACCTTCCGGATGAAGCTGGGACTTCGAGGGCCAAGGCAAGCTGCTGGGGCTGTGAGGGCTGAGCCCCTTGCAAGAATTTCATGCACTGGGCCTCTAGTAAATTAAATAATAATAAAAGGGGCTGAGAAACAATCTGTTTCATGGCTCTTTCTGGCTTCTGGTGATTAGCTGTCAACTTTTGGTGTTTCTTGGCCTATAGAAGCATGACTCCCATCTGCTTTTGTTGTTGTTGTTGTTAATCTTCACCCAAGGATATTTTCCACTGATTTTTAGAGAGAGTGGAAGGAAGTGGGAGAGACAGAGAGAGAAATGTTGATGTGGGAGAGAGACACATCATAAACTTGCCTCCCTCATGAGCCCTGGGGGCGCTGACCAGGCCTGACCAGGGCCAGAGATCTAGCCTGCAATTGGGTTACATGCCCTTGACTGGAATCAAACCTGGGACCCTTCAGTCTGTGGGCTGATGCTCTATCTACTGAGCCAAACCTGCTAGGGCCCATCTGCTTTTATTTTCACAAGATGTTCCTGTGTGTGTGTGTGTGTGTGTGTGTGTGTGTGTGTGTGTGTGTCTAAATTTCCCCTTTTCTAAGGACACAATTATATTAGAACAGGAGCCCACCCTCCTTCAGTATGACAGCTTAACCAATTACATCTACAGAGACCTTACTGCCAAATAAGATTGCCTTCTGAAGTGCTGGGGCTTAGGACTTCAGCATATGCATTTTGGTGATACAAAATTCAATGGACTTTCCCAGGTCCTTTGTCCAATGTCCACCTGGGCCTCACAGAAACTGGCAGCTCTTGAATGTCTCTCATTTTGCTTCAAGGGTCTTGTGGTACCTCTCTTCTCTGCTTCTTTCTGCATGTGGGTTCTATTTTCTTCTTTCTAAACCTCCTTCTTTGGCAAGTTTTTGGTTTTGGCTCCTCCATAGCTTTGCCTGTTATGGTGGGACTCTGGCTTCTGGGGCTATCATTCTGATAGCACAGCTCCTTATTGCTAGCTGACTGGGGTCTCCTAAGAATTAACATTTTAAAGAGATACTGTGATTGCTTCAGCCTAACCTTGGTGGCCTGAATACGGGGTTCAGGTAGCTGTGTTTGGGGCTACAAGTGAGGCAGGTGAAATTAGATACCTTGAGAGGGGCAAAGCATAGGCAAAGAAAGGATATGACTAAAGATAGGCACACATTCTTTAATCCTCCCACTGAGAGGTAAAATTTTATGTTAGTATGAGTCCTTTGAGAACTAGAACCGAGATAGCATTAAATGTGCAAGGATGTTGTTAGAGGCAATGCCTGAGTGAAAGGAAACAGGGAGGGAGACAGGAAAGGCTGGAAGAGACATCAGACAGCAATGCAAGGCTGACTCTGGGTGAAGGAGAGAGGGAGAGAAGGGCGAAAGCATCCCAGATTGTTCTGTATTTAAGGCAGCTTCTGCAGAGCTGTTGCAGAGCCCTCGGGCCAAAGCTGGCTGACAAAGGATTTTATGTCTTTCAGGAAAGGGTCAGCCTGGTTGTGCCCAACAGAATCACTGGTGGGGAGATATGGACTTCAAAGTGCATTTCCTGGGCCCTTTAGTGAATTCTGCTTCCTATAGTAGGAAGTCTACAAGTTCCTCCTCTACTTGAATCTGAGAGGGTCTGTGGCTGCTTGGACCAATAAAATATGGCAGAAATGATACTTGCCAATGTCCAGGCTGAGCCCTAACGAAAATAGCAGCTTCCACGTTCTTTCTCTGAGAACACTCTCTCCAAGAGCCCTGAGCCACCCTGGAAGACATATGACCATCCTGACCGAGACATTGTAGTGATCATTTTGCAATATATACGAATATCAAATCATTACATTGTTTACATGAAACTAACATGTTATATGTCCATTATATCTCAAAAGTAATGCAAAAGAGAAATATGACAGGTAGGAAGTGCCAGAAGTGGGGCCTCAGACTCAGAAAGTTAGCATTCCTCTATGAATGCCAGCCGGAAGTTAAACATTAGCTGGCTCTTCTACCAGTTTTGACCTAATGTTTCTATCTAACCTAATGTTTCTATTTGACCTAATGCCCTACCTATCCTGTGCCATAAATGTAGGGCAGCTTGTTCTAAATCCATACATATTAGCCACTGTGTATTTTAAAATACATAGTTTCTCTAAAAATAATGGATGATAAATATATTTAAGAAAATCACACTGATCATAAGAGGGTAAGGGTGGTGTGAGTTGGGGAGGATTTTTTATCATCCTGGCTAAGATTATTAACCCGTGACTTGCTTGGTTAAGGCTTGGAGTTGGCGCTGGGGGAAGCCAGAAAGCTTCCTGAGGCGAGGCAGGAGAAATGAGCAAAGAGTTGCCATTTTTCCTGTTACAGTGGGCTGTCCTCTCTCTTACTACTCTCTTGACTATGAAATATCATGACATCATGAGACACATCATGAGGGAAAAAATACTTCATGTGTAAGTGGGAAAGTGCTTATACTTAAAATAAAAGGAAGAAAAATCAATAATTGTTAGAAATACATAATACTAAAAATGGTTGTAAATACACGTTACAACCAAAAGTTATAGAATCATTTGAAAAAAAAAATAAAATAAAAGGATAATAAATAATTTGACATTTAAAAAAGTTAGAAATAAAAAGTAGACTAATATTAGAGAGCTAAAATGTTAACACTATAACAGGTGGGATGAATGTTTGCAAATAAAAATTATGTTAAGACAAGACAAAACCCACATATAAAATAGTTAATTAAAAATTATAGAGGAAGTAAAATTTAAAAAAATCAAAAGATTTAAAGGGCATAGAAATGAGCACCTGGTAATCTAGGATTATTGAAAATTAGATTATAATATGGGATAGGGTCAAATCAGCATAAACCAGAATACATGGGAATAATGCTTTTTAGATCCATAAGATGAAATAGAGCTGAAAGAAAAGAAAGAAAAGAACATGGAAGGGTATTATTCATTTTAATGAAACACATGGAACTGCTGGTAGAGTACTGGAGGTTGAAAATGTATTCTCTAGGTTTCCCCTCCCACCATCCTGAGTATGTGAGGCTCAGAGTTCCTAGAGAGAAGCACGCAGCTGGGCCTGGTCCTGGCCTCTTTTGTGGGCCTGTGCCCTGCACTGTGGGCATACCTGTGAGAGCCAGTGTACCTGCCAGTTAGAAATCATGGACATTATGGTATGAACCAGGCTCAGTGCCCAGAGTAGTTTAGATACTTGGCAGAAACCCATATTTTGATTATATGCTAACAAATTACTTCTATATTTTAATTTTTAAATCAAACACACCATTTGTATCTAGCCACAAAAAATACAAATGTGTAATTATCACTTTGAGGCTTTAAAATATCTGGTATGCTAAGTTCATTATTATTATTATTATCTCTTTAAGGGGGAAAATGTGCTACTATTTTTGCCTATTCTTTTCTGTAAGGTTCACTAACAAATCTTCAATTGGTATGAGTTTCCTGTGTTGTCATTTGAGCAAAACCTTTGTCCCTTGCTAACTATTGATTGTAGATAAATTGATTTCTGTTAGCCTCCATTTCCTGGTCTGTAGAGAGATTAGAATAGAATTTATCCCATAGGATTAGTGATTAAGCAGAAAATGCAAAAAAAAAAAAAAGAAAGAAACTAAAACCTTTTCCATAAATTACTGCCATATAGTAAGCAATAAATGCTATTACTTATTAACATGAGTGTTTATGTATAACAACTCTCGAAATAGTGACTTCTTTTCTACACTTAACATTCCCAATTGGAATTCTAACATATTGCTACAACTATTCATGTCTTTATTGGTTATGCTATTTAAAATCCCCAAACCTTTATGACCTAAATGAAATAAATATTCTAGTATATAAATAGTTGACCTCTATTATCAGTGAAATTAATTCTGTTTCTGAATTATTCTAGTCAGCTATCATTTTTATAAAGATATGCAATTAAATTTGACGGATTTATTTTACAGTGTGGAGTCTTGCTAGATTATTGTCTCTAGTAATAGTTTCAATCTTCTTTTCCTTTTTCCTTCCCAGACACATATTCATGCCATTTGCAAATACTGATAATTTATATCTTCATTCTTATGTTTATACTCCTATTTCTTTTCCTGTTGGATAGTAATTGCCAATAATATTAATACTAGAATTGAAAGTATTATTATATTAAAATAATCCTATATAATAAAGAGGTAATATGAAAATTGACCATCACACCAACACACAAGATGGCCACCCCCATGTGGTCAAAGATGGCTGCCCCCATGTGGACACAAGATGATCGGCAGGGGAGGGCAGTGGGGGTGACCAGGCCTGTAGGGAAGGACTGTTGGGGTGATCAGGCCTGCAAGGAAAGCAGTTGGGGTGACCAGGTCTGCAGGGGAGGGCAGTTAGGGGTGACCAAGGCTGGTAGGGGAGGGCAGTTAGGGGAAATCGGGCTGACAGGGGAGCAGTTAGGCATTGATCAGGCTGGCAGGGGAGTGGTTAGGGGGTGATCAGGCTGGCAGGCAGAAGTGGTTATGGGCAATCAGGCAGGCAGGCAGGTGAGTGGTTGGGAGCCAGCAGTCCTGGATTGTGAGAGGGATGTCCTACTGCCCTCGAGGGGTCCCAGATTGGAGAGGGTGCAGGCTGGGCTGAGGGACACCTGCCCCCCCATGCACAAATTTCGTGCACCGGGCCTCTAGCATATATAGAAGTACTAAAAGGGGGCTATTATTGTCTTTTTTTTAAAAAAAATATTTTTATTGATTTCAGAGAGGAGAGGAGAAGGAGAGAGATATAAGCATCAATGATGAAAGAGAATCATTGATCGGCTGCCTCCTGCATGCCCCCTATTGGGGAATGAGCCTGCAACCCATTGACCAGAATCAAACTGGGACCCTTCAGTCCACAGGCCAACACTCTATCCACTGAGCTAAACCAGCCAGGGCTTTATTGTCTTTTTTTAAAGAGGGAAGGACTCCAATGAATTTGTATTAAATGTATCAGCACATGGCTTGAAATAGGCATTCTCTTTGACAGTCACTTAAGAGAATCTCAATAACTTTAGTTTTAGACATAAAATTTGGAGCATTTGTGTCAAATGTGTTTTGGGCATTTATTGAGAAGCTTACAAGATTTTAGCTTTTTTTCTTCTTGTTAATGTTGTGACACATTGATTTTTGTGTATGCTATATCAATTTGAAATTTCAGGATAAATCTCTGGCAGTTTTTATAATATTTGGATATTCATATATATTTTATAATTGAGATTGGCTTATTTTACTTTTTTTTGGTACTTCCTTTTTAGATTTTGGAATCAAAATAGTTTTTGCATTATAGACATGTTTGGGCTATATTTGAATTTTAAATATTTCTGTACAACTATTATTATCTATGTACTATTCTTTGAAAATTTTTACAAAGTTTTGTAAGAATTTGTGACAATTAAATACAGTTATTATGTAGTGACTTTTTTCACTGTGTAGTTGATTTTATTAATGTGGGTTTTTTATGTTACATTTGTTTGAATATTCTATTTTTGTGAGTATGAATGCTTCTTTGTTCTCTAGTTGAATAAGTGTTATAGATGAGAATATTTGTTATAATTTAAACGTTATTTTAAAATATAATGTATTAAATAAAAAAGTTGAGCCAATGGTTGATCAACAATAGTTTTTTCTGTTGGTTAATGAGCTCCAAACACCCAGAATTGAATTGAAAAGCCAAACACACGTGGAACAGGAGTCTGACCTTGTTCCAAACTTGACTAAAAATAAGGTCAAGGACACAGGCAGTCAAAAAGTTCAGATGCGACAGAGCGAAGTTCTACCTGTTTTGAATATGCTGCTCTGACCCTGAGTGGATAGTCTGTATGTGAGGTTGATGAGAGCATTTCAGTGGAAGCATCTCTGTTTCATACTCTGGGTGAACATGGTTGAATAGCTAGTGTGACATTCCCTGAGGAGCCATGCCCTATACATCTTGGATTCTATTTAAAGTAGGTAATCTTTAGCCAGAGACTTCCTGTTTAAATTGGTTTTCTTTTTCCTAACAGATAGGACTAATCTATTCTGCTAGAGATCCTCTTGAGAAGGAAGTCACTTGTTCCTCCTGGGGGTCCCTTTATCTCATGAAGGGAGTGAATGAAATGAAAGCCAATTGCTTTGACTCCTTTCTCCTATTTATTTATTGTTTCTGGTGATCAATTGTTACTGATTTTTGTCTCCCTTTCTTAAGCATTCTTGTTTCTGCTCTCAGTTGCCTCATTTTTCTTTTCCAATTTTATTTGGATTAATACTTTGTCCCCCACCCCTCCCCCCCAAGTCTTAGGATGGTGTCAGTTAATATATATGTTTACAAATATATATATACATACATACATATATATAATTTTTAAATGTTACTTTGGCAATATCTTATGAATTTTGATATATTACATTTTTACATTCAAATAGTTTGATATCTTATTGGACATCAAGCTTCAAATACTGCATTTTGTTTCATGTCATTTTTGGGAGATTCCTAAGTAATATATTGATAGATATACGTCCCTATCTCCAAAATTTCCATTGAAATAAATAATTAAGAGAAAATCTTAGATTATGTATAAGGATATAAAAATCAAAGTGTTCTCAAATTTTTTTTGTGTGCCAGTGAATATTATAAGACAATGGAGGAAAGTTACAAAATTCTGGGGGGAAATTGTTAGAAATAAATAATGCTGTAACCATGCAAATTTTTATTCTTCAGTGAAGTTCTCAGGTATGCAAGAAAACTCTAGTCCAAGATAAGAATTAAAAATTAAATTATATAGGAAGTATTAACATTGTTAAAATGTCTGTACTATCCAAAGCAATCTATAGATTTAATGCAATTCCTATCAATATACCAATGATGTATTTCCCAGAACTAGAATAAGTAGCCCAAACATTTATGTGAAACCATAAAAGACCCTGAGTAGCCACAGAAATCTTGATAAAGAACAAAGTTGGTGAGGTATCATGCTGCTGGATATTAAACTATACTACAAGGCCATAGTAATAAAAACAGCATGGTACTGACATAAAAAAAAAAAGACATATAGATCAATGGAAAAAAATAGAGCCCAGAAATCAATCCACACCTATATGGTCATTACTATTTGACAAATGAGGCAAAAACATAAAATGGGATAAAGACAGTCTATTCAATAAATGGTGTTGGGAAGATTGGACAGATATGTGTAAAAATATAAAACTAGACTACTTTCCTATACCATATATAAAAATAAACTAAAAAATGGATTAAAGACTTAAATGTAAGACTTAATATTGTAAAAAATAGGCAGTAAAATCTTATACATTTCTCATAGCAATATTTTTCCTGATATATCTCCTTGGGCAAGGGCAACAAAAGAAAAAGTAAACAGGACTATATCAAACTAAAAAGGTTTTGCACAACAAAGGAAACTATCAACAAAATGAAAAGACACTCATTGAATAGATAAACATCTTTGCCAAAGATACATCTGATAAGGGGTTAATATAAAAATATATAGATCACACAATTCAGCACCAAAAAACCCCAAACAATCCAATTAAAAATGGGCAAAGGACCTAAATAGATACTTCTCCAAAGAGGACATACTAGTACAGATGGCCAATAGACATAGGAAAAGATGGTCAATGTCACTAATGCAAATTGAATCCACAATGAGATATCACTTCACATCTGTCAAAATGGCTATTATCAATAAATCAACAAACAGTGTGTTGCCATGGACGTGGAGAAAAGGGAACCCCTTGTTGGTGGAAATGCACATTGGTGCAGCCAATGTGGAAAATAGTATGGCGTTATCTGAAAGAATTAAAAATGTAACTGTCTTATGACCCACCAGTTCCACTTCTGAAGAAACCCAAAACACTAATTCAAAAGAATATATGCACCCTTATGTTCATTGCGGTGTTATTTCCAATAGCCAAGCTATGGAAGCAACCCAAGTGCCCATAAATAGGTGACTGGATAAGAAAGTATTGGTACATATATACAATGGACTATTACTTTGTCATAAAAGAAATATTACTTTGTCATAAGAGTAATGAAATCTTACCATTTGTGACAGCATGGATGGACCTAGCGGATATTAAGCTAAGTGAAATAAAACAGTCAGAGAAAGACAAATACTATATGATTTCACTTATATATAGAATTTAAAGAACAATATAAACAAACAAAGCCAAAATAGACTCATAGTACAGAGAACAGATTGATGGTTCCAGAGGGGAGGGAGGTTGGGGTACTGGGTGAAAAGGGTGAAGGGATTTAGAAGTACAGATTGGTGTACTGAAGCCTAAGCAAACTTAACAATGATGCATGAGCTGTGGATTATATATGGTACATAAAGTTCTATAGCACTTCAAACAACCTATAATTATATACAAACATGGATGGATTTAACATATAGAAAATTTAGCCAAAAGAGAGCAAGTTTCAAAAAGATACTGAATTGGACCACTTATCCTATGTAATAACAGAGTAATATGCAAATTGACCATCACTCCAGCACACAAGATGGCCGCCCCCATGTGGACACAAGAGGGCCGCCTCAAGATTGCCAGCAGGGGAGGGCAGTTGTGGGCAATCAGGCCAGTAGGGGATGGCAGTTGGGAGGAACCAGGCCTGCAGGGGAGGACAGTTGGGGGAAACCAGGCCTGCAGGCGAGGGCAGTTAGGGGTGACTTGGCTGGCAGGGAAGCAGTTAGACATTGGTCAGGCTGGCAGGGGAGTGGTTAGGGGCAATCAGGAAGGCAGGCAGGCGAGCAGTTGGGAGCCAGCAGTCCTGGATTGTGAGAAGGATGTCTGACTGCCCATTTAGGCCCGATCCCAACTAGGATCGGGCCTAAATGGGCAGTCAGACATCCCTTGAGGAGTCCCTGATTGGAGAGGGTGCAGGATGGGCTGAGGGTCCCCCCCGCCCCGCCGTGCATGAATTTCATGCACCAGGCCTCTAGTATAAATATAAAAACAAATATCTGTATTTGGTTAATGGACATACTGTATATACACTATTAAATTTTTAAAAATAGAAATGATAAATATTAAATGCAGTATAATGGTTACCTTCTGGAAGGCAGAGAGTATATAGGCCATATTCTTTGTTTACATAAAATAAAACTTGAATTAATAATACAATTTTAATAAAAATTCTTCAATCATTTGGATATTTAAAACATCCCAGCAATAACTATAGGATTAAAGAGAAAATAAAAATTATACAGCTTAGTAAAGAAAAAATAAATATGTCATATAAAACCTTATGTAATTCATTCAAAAATATACTCCAAAGTAAACACTTTCACATGTTTCAGAATTTTAAAAATAGAATCAATAATTTAATACAAAAAGATAGAAATAAAAGAAAAAATAAATTGAAGGAATCCAAGAGGAAGATTATAGGTGTTAGAAAATTAAAAACAAGATAGATAATTACAAATAAGATAGAATTAAAAGATTAAAAATCACAATTGAATTGATAAATATATACAAGAACTAGTTTTTATTTATTTTTTATTTTTTTTAATTTTTCTTAATTAAATCTTTATTGTTCAGATTATTACAGGTATTCCACTTTTTTTCCCCTCATAGCTCCCCTCCACCTGATTCCCCACCCCACCCCATGCCCTTACCCCCCGCCACTGTCTTCATCCATAGGAGTAAGATTTTTGTCCAATCTCTTCCCGCACCCCTCACACTTGCTTCCCCTGAGAATCGTCAGTCCACTCCCTTTCTATGTCCCTGATTCTATTATATTCACCAGTCCATTCTGTTCTTCAGATTTTTTATTCACTTGATTTTTAGATTCACTTGTTGGTAGGTATGTATTTGATGTCATTTTGTTGTTCATAATTTTTACCTTTACCTTTTTCTTCTTCTTCTTCTTCTTAAAGAATACCCTTCAGCATTTCATGTAATCCTGGTTTGGTGGTGATGAACTCCTTTAGCTCTTTCCTGTCTGTGAAGCTCTTTATCTGATCTTCAACTCTGAATGATAGCTTTGCTGGGTAGAGTAATCTTGGTTGTAGGTTCTTGCTGTTCATCACTTTGAATATTTCTTGCCACTCCCTTCTGGCCTGCATAGTTTCTGCCGAGAAATCAGCTGACAGTCGTATGGGTACTCCCTTGTAGGTAATTAACTGTTTTTCTCTTGCTGCTTTTAATAATCTCTCTTTGTCTTTTGCCCTTGGCATTTTAATTATGATGTGTCTTGGTGTGGTCCTCTTTGGATTCCTCTTGTATGGGGTTCTGTGCACTTCCTGAACTTTTAAGTCTATTTCTTTCACCAGGTAGGGAAAGTTTTCTGTCATTATTTCTTCTAATAGGTTTTCAATATTTTGCTCTCTCCCTTCTTCTGGCACCCCAAAAATTCGGATGTTGTTTCGCTTAAAGTTGTCCCAGAGGCTCCTTACATTATCTTCATATTTTTGGATTCTTTTTTCTTTTTGTTTTTCTGGTTGGATGTTTTTTGTTTCCACATATTTCAGATCTTTGGTTTGATTCTTGGGGTATGTTGATCTACAGTTGAGTTTCTGTATATTCTTTATTTCAGACAGTGTATGCTTCATTTCTGACTGATCCTTTTCCATTTTTTTGGCATTCTCATTAAGGTCCTTGAAGGTCCCACTAAGCTCCTCAGAAGTGTCATCAAGTTTCTCGGCGGTTTTTAGAAGATTCTTGAGTAACCTTATAAATGTGATTCTGAACTCTATGTCATCCAGTAGTTTGCTTTCCTCCGTTTCTTTCATTCGTGACATGTTTCTTTGTTTCTGCATTTTGGCTGCTTCCCTGTGTTGATGGAGTGGCTTTGTGTGGTAGGTGACCTATAGGGGGCAGTAGCTCAGCCTCCCCAATCACCTGATGTGGATGCTCTTGGTACACCCCTTTGTGGGCTGAGTGCAAAGTCTTGGTGTAGTTAAGCCTGAATTACTGTTGGTACGCTGGGAGGAATTGACCTCCAGGCCAATTAGCTGTGAGCACTCCCTGTGTCTATAATGGAAGAAGTGCTGCGCTGAAGACAGGCTTATGGGGCAGGACTTGTTTCAGTGGGGCTTTGGTGCTCACTGAGTCTGCCTCTTGAATGTGTCACTTATGGATGTGAGGAGTTGAAATCTGGTGTCTCACACTGACCACTAGGTACACTGGCTTCTGGATCTCCAATGGGGTGCAGGTCAGCTACTGTCTGAGGCCACTCAGCAGGAGCTACAGTGAGAGCTGCAGTTTTCTCCTCTTTGCTTGGGGTTTGGAGGTTTTGGAGCTGTCTGACCCGGGCTGCAAGTTTTCTAGGTTAAGCTGCGATAGGGCAGGCTTTCTTATGCTAATTGAGCTGCTTGGAGCTTGGGTGGGTTTGTAGGTTGTGTGGGGCGGGGTCTCAGGGCGTCACTAGGTTAGGGCGTGGCAAACAGCAATGGCTGCTAGTAAGCCTGCTCTGTGTCCCCGACCGCGTCCTGGAGCCCTGTGCCCCAGTGCGGTAAACAATTATTCCTGCGCGCAGCTCTGCAAGCAAGCCACTCTCACTGGCAGACAGTCCAGCTTCTCCCCGTAGGAGTTTGGGTCCCCCGCGTCTCCCCAGAGACTGGATTTCAGAGTAATCGGGGGCTTGTCTCCGTTCAGGTTGAAAAAAGCAACGCACCCAGTCGCCCGCCGCCAGCCCGGATCACGCGCCTCCCTACCTCAGCTTTTCAGCGCTCGTGCACGTCTCAGTGCTCTTTTCTCTTTCCTTCTAGTTGTAGAACTTCCACTCAGCCAGCTTTCCCGTGGTTCTGGGTGATAGACATTTTGTCTTTTAGTTGCAGTTTAAATTGTTGTGGGAGGCAGCAGTTTAGGTGTTTACCTACGCCGCCATCTTGGATTCCTCCTGTCAAGAACTAGTTTTTTAAAAATAAGCCAAACCAATGGAAAATATGAAAAAAATTATATAAACTCAGTTTGAAATGAGCGAGGATTTAACAATAAATGAAGAGTAGAAAAAATCATGGGAGTTTATGCTTATTAAAGCATACAACTTGAACATTTCAAGGTCAGAAATTACTTTCTGAAAAGTATCATTTATTCAAGATGTTGAAAACCTTTCTAATGTAATTGTTGGGAAAGAAATGTTAAAACAGGCCAATTATCTAAAAATATACTATGTTCCAGAGTTACAAAGTCTTTGAAAATTGTTCATTTAAATTTTG
Organism: Corynorhinus townsendii; assembly: GCA_026230045.1. Classification (NCBI taxonomy): domain Eukaryota; kingdom Metazoa; phylum Chordata; class Mammalia; order Chiroptera; family Vespertilionidae; genus Corynorhinus; species Corynorhinus townsendii. The sequence goes on from JAPDVU010000003.1 coordinate 189,976,496, forward strand.
AAGGAGTAGCTCATTTCAAGTCTATGCTTTGCTTCAGAGCTTTGAAAACACACACTTGTGTGTGCTGTGTGTACCTCATGTGCCTCCCCGGATTCACTCCCCTTCTCTACCTCGCCCTCTGCACCGGAGGTACTACATCAAAAGACTCCCTGTTCTCTGCTGTTGGACTGAGTCCAGCCAAATGGGAAACCCAGCAGGAGACAGACAGGGAGGAGGGAGGAAAGGAAGGGCGCAGTGTTTCTTCCATCGGCTCCCTTCCTGAGCAGTTATCTGTTTGAGACCCCAAATGACAATCCCAGGTTCTCTCTTGGTGGCCATTTTCAAGTCCTGCTCTCATTCCAGGTTCTGGGTACCACTTTTCAGTATCTTCTGTAAATCGTGGGTATTGAATGTGTTCAGCTTTGCATTTTTCGTTTCGCTATCTTTTTGTAATACTGGAATATATCTATGGCTTTTGAAACAGTTGCGGATTAAAAAAAAATCATTGTTTACTGGGAACCTCATTATATAAAAAACAAACCAAAACAGCCAACAACAAAAAACACAGCTTGTCTGGTTGAATCAATGACAAAGTATTAGAACCCTACCCATAAGGTTTTCTCCCCTCATGGCACTAGCCCCTGCCATGTGACTTGAGTAGCAATGTCAACATTTCAACAGAAACTCTCTGTGAAGAACAGTCTAAAAACCACAGAAAAACAGGTTTAAACATGGACATTGACTGCAGAGGCTGAACTATATGAAATCACAAATTCTGTGCCTCCACAGCAGTGGAATATCAACGATTTGATGTGGTTCATCCTACTACAGAGATTGAGTGGACTTAGTCTCCCTCTTTCTGCCCTTCAGATCTGTCCCTTGAATGAAGTTAGGAATTGAGACCCACATAGTTGATTGTTGTGGGAAGATAGAAAAATTCCAAAAACTTTATACCTTTCATCAAAATATATTACTCCCAATTAAGGTGGGAAAAATTCACCTTAATATATCAGTGGGAAAATATATATTAACAGTAGTGAGTCTGCATAACTATTTATAATTTTAATAGTTTTCTTTAATTGGCTTGTAATAAATTAAGTGAGAAATTTTCATAATAGAAAATATTTTAAACCCTTAAATAATTTTTTATGATTTTCTGAAAGAGAAATAGATCTTAATAATTTTAAGTACTAATAAAAATATCTGTACATATTCATTTTACTTTGTAGATAATTTAATCAATTTCCTAGGAGAGCATTTGTAAGTACTAAATATCCCAAGTATCTTCAAAAAGACTGATATTTGTATAGATAATTGGGTCCTTTAAATCTGTCTTAAATAGATTGAAGAATAAAAGCAAACTCCAGAGGGTGAAATAGCATCTTATTTCATGAAGACTCTACTGATTAGAACAGTTAATGTTGTTGATGTGACTTCAAACCTACCTCTTGATGGAGAGAAGAATGTTGACAAAAGTTATGATATGCTTAAATAAAAATGAACTTCAAATAGAATCTTTATTATTAAAGTAACTGGACTGGAAAAGACTACACTAGCTGAAACAGTAGTTAATTTTTCAGAAAGAAACATGGAATAAATTTACATTCACAAGTTATGCAGGAAAATTAATAGCACCAAATATGAAGCCCTCTTGGTTTTAGCATATCACTTTCTCAGAGTAGATAGATGAGCAGGAAGGTGACTTTAATATAGATGGCACTTGAGGCTTGACTTCATTAGCAATCCAAGAAGAAATAACAAATACTTCAAATAAGCTCTGCTTTTCATATCTGCTCACTTATGAAATTTTAATTATCTATAAAACCAATTATAAAATTTTATAGAAAATGTTGCAAGATTAATTTTTAAAATGTAAATTAAAGCACTCAGTTTTTTTTTTTTTAAACCAGACTTTCTTTAGAAGGACTTTTCTTTTATATTCTTTTATTTTTTATCATAATAAACATGAAAAGTCCAGAAGTGTTTTAAGTTTCAAAGACCAAACCCCTTCCTTTTACACACACACACACACACACACACACACACACACCAATTTTGAAAATATAAAGTTATATATCCCCTAATTTAGAAAATTGCTAGCCAGAGGGACTCTATTCTACTTCGTCGGTCCTAAATGAATTAACGGTCCCATTATATGACAGTGAAACACTCCAAAGTCTAGGAAGTAGACATCAGCCTAAAGGGTTTTTCAATGAAGTCCCTTTTACTTTCCTGTAAAAATACTAATAAACAGATATTGCTTGTACTGCTTTACCATCTCTACAATGGGAAAGTTTACTTTTCTGCAGTAATTTCAAAGGATTGAACAGTAAAGATGTCCCCCCGTTTCTGACCAACAGACCTACCTCCATTGCCCCCTCCAGCCTGCACCCAATCTCATTCCTGTCTTAACAGGCAAACTCTGTAGAACAGATTGGTCCCAGCTTATCTGAGGATGAGGTGATTTTTTTTTATACCCCAGGTAATTGGGAGTAATAACCCCTAGTCAGAACTTTTCTAGACTTTCTTTCTTTAATAGAAATATAATAAGGAAGCAAGTATGCAAAATCTCTGTGACACGGAGTGAGGCAAAAACGTTGCCAGTTATCTCATACTCTGTTCATTTTCTTATTATTAGCTAGAATTAATAGAATTATTAATAGATAGTCTAGCAGTCTAGCACTAGATAGCACAATCCTCATGATGGCAGTTTTCCAACCGGACTATGAGTATCTTTGGGAATTTGCAAAGAAAGTTAAGGAAATAATTTTTTAGATCCTCAATTTTCACATGTACTTTTCATAAAATATATCTGCTGAGAATTCTCCTGCATGTTTAAGTAGATTCTCTTTTGACACCTTCCTTTTCATATCATAATAGCTTTCCTTCCATACTATAAAGCAAAGGCAGATCCCTCACCCAAAACTATAGCATATTTTCCCAGATTATAAAAAATTCTAGGGAGCTAATAAAAAGAATGTGGTTTTTCAAAATCAGTTTTTATTTTTCAATTACAGTTGACATACAATATTGTATTAGTTTTAGGTGTACACCCCAGTGATTAGATATTACATAACTTAATAAGTGATCATTCTGATAAATCTTGTACCCATCTGGCACCATATATAGTTATTACCATCTTATTGACTCTATTCCCTATGCTGTATTTATATCCCCATGACTATTCTGCAACTATGAATTTGTGCTTCTTTATTTTTTTAAAACCCTCACTGAAGGATATTTTTCCATTGCCTTTAGAGAGAGTAGAAGGGAAGGAGGAAATGGGAGAGAAACATTGATGTGAGAGAGACATATTGACTGGTTGCCTCCCATATGCACCCTGACTGGGGCTGGGCAATGAATTTGCAACCCAGGCATGTGCTCTTGACAGGGAATCACACTGATTCACCGGCTGATGCTCTAATCACTGAACACACTGGTCAGGGTCAATTTGTGCTTAATCTCTTCACCTTTTTCACCTATCCCCCCAACCCTCTTCCCTTCTGGAACATGTTCTCTGTATCTATGAGTCTGTTTCTGTTCTGCTTGTTTAGTTTTTTTAGATTCAATTGTTAATAGATATGTAGATAGATGCTCTTAAGTTCATTGAACATCCTTATAACCAGTATTTAGACTCAGCATCTAGTAGATTGTCTCCATTTTGTTTAGTTCTTTTTTTGGAGTTTTGATCTGTTTTTCATTTGCGACATGTTTCTTTGTCTCCTCATTTTGGCAACTTTCCTGTGTTTGTTTCGATGCATTAGGCAGAGCTGCTGTGTCTCCTGGGCTTGGTAGAGTAGCGTAACATAGTAGGTGTTCTGTAGGGTCCAGCGGCACAGTCTCCCCATTCAATCAAGTTGGGCACTTCAAGTGGGCCCTCCACCCATGTCCTCCTCGACATCCTGTGTCTTTTGAGCTGCTGCCCCAGTGCTAGAACTCAGAGGAGTGAGTCCAAGGAGATTCATACCCACGCACTTTAAGAGGAACTGCTTGGGACTCCAGCAGGCCTCCATCTCACTCAGCCAAACTCCCCACTGGTTTTTACAGTCAGAAGTTATGGGGACTTCTCCTCCTGGCTCTGGGACCTTGGGCTGGCAGGTCCTGGTGTGGGGCTGGAGTCCCTCACTTCTAAGGGAGAACCTCTGCAACCAAGATCTCCCTCCAGATTTTTATCTGCCACTCATGGCTGTGGGACCAGCTTGTTTTGCCTCTCCACTCCTCCTACCAGTCTTGATGTGGCTTCTTCTTTATATTAGTAGTTGTAGAACTTTTGTTCAGCTAGGTTTCAGACAGTTTTGAATGATGGTTGTTCTGTAGTTCAGTTGTAATTTGATGTGGCTGTAGGAGGATTCGAATGCCATGTTTACCTACGCCACCATCTTGACCAGAAATCTCCCATCAGAAAAGATGTTTGAGTGGTGGTTGAGTGTTGTCATGTTCTGAATTGAGATACATAGCAGAGTACAATAATGCCTCTTCACCTCTTCTGTTGCCTTGAGTGTTGGAGAAGAATGCATCATTCCTGAGAGAGTGTCTCAAGAACAAGGTTTTCCATTTTAAAGTAAGTGATGCCTTTCGGTTATTCCAATTGTTATCCTCAATCCATGCTACTAGCTTGAAATGAAGTCAAAGTATTAAAAATTAGATTGTCCATTTACATGAAACTGGAAAATATTCTGACACTATTAAATTTTTTAAGATATTGGATGAAAATTGTAAATGAACATTTTATGTGTTTTTCTTAAGATTGGAATTCATTATTTGCTAATGTAGTTACTTATTTTCTCAAGTCATAAAATATTTATTTCAATTTGCATCTACTTAATCATTTTCATCAATAAAATATTTAATACTTTCTACTTCCTATTAGCAAAAAATATAACTGTATGTTAATTTTGGACTAAGATATTTTTAGCAGTGTACATCATTTATTTCACAAAATACAGAGACTTTTGATTTGGGATTTATTATATTTTATACATAGTTGTTACTGTATTATATACAAAAGCTGAACAAAGGATTTAATACATGCATGTATACATTTGCCAAAGGAATAATATGCTTAATATTATATTTCTCACTTCATAAATAATTCATAATTTTACACATAATAGTCTTGTTAATTAAAATATAAAATGGCATTCTGTAATACTTTCAGCTGAGAATATGGAAAAATTAAATTATATTAGACATTAAGCATTTTAGTCTTAAAGACTACTTTTAGTAATCTAGTTTATACGGTCATATTCCTAATTTATTTCACAGTGATTTTTATATTTCTAAAAATATGTATTAATATTTTCATTGGAAATGAGAACTTGAAGTCCATTTTTATTTTTTGATTTGGCTGATTGGTTTGACAATGAGGGTTGGTTTTGTTAATTAGGTTATATCCTGGGTATTTCCCACTCATTAAATGAGTTAATTTTGCAAGTCCTGAAAACAACTATTAAAAAATTATTATTGCATATACAAAGGTATATTGAATTTAATATTCAATGTTTTCCTCCTTGTCTGAGTGTATTAGATTAAATTAAATGCCTTTAAGTCCAAGTTGCAGGCCTAAGGCTAGTTGCTGGATAAGATTTGGCAAAGCCTTTGTTCTCTTCCTAGAAACCAAAACCGTCAAAGGCTCTAAACAAGGAGAGCCCTTTGCAAATAAGATGCTTTCCAATTCTTTGCTTTCAATACAGTAGAAGGGCTACCTAACAAGTTATGAATTGATATAGCATTAGAAATAATTTTTGATAATATATTACTATGTAAGTTTTGGTATAAAACTCAGAACTAACTAAGGTACATTTAAGTTCAGAAAAATTTAAGGACTAGAGTGACAGTATTGTAAGAAAACTCTTGTCATTTCTAGCTACATATGTAACTGATCAAGTTTGCTCATTGCTTAAATCTATGACATAAAAATAAAGACATATTTGATACTAAACATGCTTTCTTTATGTAAATAAGTAGAATTCTTTCATAGATATATAGGCTAATTGGAAATAAATTAGCTCAATCCATTGCATGATGAGCTGCATTTCAAATAAATTTTATTTTTTATCTTTAATAACCAGGTATCTAATTTGTAATGTATTTTTATTATTTTAAACAATTGTTTATATAAGAAAGAAATTTGTATAAACTCATATTCTATGGGCATGGGAAAATTATATACATATTTTCATAGAGAAGATGTATTACACCTTCTAGCATAAAAGTCTTTTACTTCTAGTAAAAGCCTTTCCAGCATAAAATTATATTACATTAGTACAAAATTTGTTGGTGAAATGAAATGGAAAGGTTCAAGCAGATAAAGGGACTTTATAACATTAGGAAAATGTTTGTTCACTAATTTTTAAAATAGATAAATCTACAGTATTTAAGTTTTACAGGATGCTTTTAAAACTTGATATATTCCACATATGAGTGAGATCAAATATCACATGATCTCACTCCTATGTGGAATCTAATGAACAACATAAACTAATGAACAAAAGTAGACCCAGAGACGTGAAGACATTGAACAGACTGTCAAACCTCAGAGGGACTGCAGGGGAGTGGGGGAAGCGGGGAGAGGGGGGAAGAGTTCAACAGATGAACTCATGTGCATAACCCATGGACACAGATGGTAGGGTGGTGAGGGCTTGGAGAAGACAATGGGGACAAAAAGGGACATATGTTATACTTTCAACAATAAAGATCTATTTAGAAAGAAAAAAAAAAACGGTAGGAGGGACACAGCCGCAGGTGATCTGGTCTCACACCCACACGTGGCAGTTAAAAATCCGGACAGATATCTGGGCTCTGGAGGTTACCCTGGGGGGTAAGAGGTCCCAGCTCCACATCAGGCCTCCCAGCCCAGGGTTTCCGTGCCAGGAAGAGAAGTCCCCATTTCTTCTGGCTGTGAAAAACCACTGGGTATTGTAGCTGAGTGAGACGGAGGGTTGCTGGAGTCCCAGGTGTTCCTCTTAAAGGGCTCCCAAATGGACTTACTTGGATTCACTCACATTGAGCTCCAGCACTAGGACAGCACCTCAAAAGGCACCAAGGACATACAGGCAGGAACTGCATTGTCCTGTGAGAAACAGAGCTGGAGGGGAAGCTTTTTCCCAGACAGAAGAGCTGGCAGAGGCCATTGTTATTTTTCTGAGTCCTTCCCAAACAGAGCTGGCAGGGGCACACCATATCTGAGTCTTAGTCAATCTGTCTAACTGTTCACCCTGCCCTGGTGATTCCCTGAGACCCTGCTCCACCCAACTTGCAGGCCCAACCAAGCCATTTCCAGTGGCTTTTTCATTCAAACCGCCCCTCATGGCTGAGGTTTTGAACTTCCCTAAAATCTTTTAAACCAGCAGTATCTTGTCTCTGCATACCCTGTTTCTCTTGCTAAGTGCCCCCAGGCCTGGCACTAGCTGCAGCCAGCCTTGATTCACATCTTGGCCTCTCCTGGGCACTTCTAAGCCCAGCACAAGTAGGAGCCAAATGCAGAACACTCATGTCTGTGTCCACATTCAGGGCACAGGCAGTGACTGACCTTGAACCTCCCAGAGAGCCCAGAGCCACTAGAATTGATGGACAGCTTCAGACAAGGCCATATAACAACCCAACAACAACAACAAAAACTTGATATAAATATTTTATTACAAAATGTCACTACTTACAATATGTCTGAAATTATAGGCAATCATTTAAACTTTTAAATAAATAGTCTTTAACTTATGTGCAAGTGGACATATAATTTTTCAAAAATTTTTAGAGAATTTTAAGGATTGTCAGCTGACAACCTCTGCCTTAGGGATCATGCTCTCTTGGTGACAACTTTTAAAGTCTGTCTTTTTGTTCATTGCTGGAAATATTCTATCCTGATTAGTGGCCGAACCTCTTTATCTCTAAGAGGAGATTGTGTAAAGGCTATAGGAATTTTCCCACATTTAAGATCAAATGCTTTGTTTAATACTCAAGGCCCTTTGATTGAGCCCAGCTTGCTGCTACAGTCTCTTCCACTGCCCCAACCGTAACTCTACATTCCCACCACATCAAGCTTCCCAGTGACTCCTCGACAATGCTAGGTCCTTTAGTGCTTTGGTGTCATTTGTCATTGTACATTACATTTCTAGTGCTGGCAGTCATGTTCTCACTGTCAGAGGCAAAAAAAAAAAAAAAAAAAAAAAAAAGGCCAGAACAACCAACGAGATCAATTTTATTCAGAATATTGCAATAGGGAAAGCATTCCACATGTGAGGATCAGAGATTCTTGGCAGAGAGTCTTTGCCCTGGATTTCATTTGCTCTGGTTTTGCCTAAGTTATAGGTAGAATGAGTTTATGCTTGTTTGTTTGTTTATTTGTTTTTTGCTTTTTTGGTTTTTTTTTTGTAGTCAGAGAGAGTCTGAGTCAGTCAGATGAACAAGAAAGCTAGTTTTGGGGGACAAACAGCTCTGCCAGTCATGTATTAGGTAGGTGGTACTTCGAAGTAAGCCCTTTTAGAATACAATAGGGTAAGGGGTTTTAGAAAACGAAAGGTTGGGAGGCTTAACCATTACTATTTTCTAAGACCAACCACATAGCTTAGCTAAAATCAACAGAGTCACTACCTTTACCTAGCAAACTTTTTTAAGAAATTGATTTCAGAGAGGAAGGAAGAGGGAGAGAGCGAGAGAGAAACATCAGCGATGAGAGAGAATTATTGATGGGCTGCCTCCTGCATGCCCCCTACTGTGGATTGAGCCCACAACCTGGGCATATGTCCATGACTGGAACTGAACCCTGGATTCTTCAGTCCCCAGGCCGACACTCTATCCACTGAATCAAACCGTCTAGCGCTAATAAACTCTTGTTAAACCTTTCAGTCTGTTACTTCCTTTGGCAAGCTGTCCCAGTCAGGTTCCCCAAGAAGGAAACCCTGAGACGGAGATTTGCTTGTCCTCTTGGAATGAACATCTGTGGGGAACAGGTGAGGAAAGCAATTTTGGTTGAAGAAAGGCTCAGCAAACCAAATCTGGTCCACAGATATATATATATATATATATATATATATATATATATATATATATATATATGTATATATATATATATATATATATATATATAGAGAGAGAGAGAGAGAGAGAGAGAGACATATGTACTATTTGTAATACTTTAAACAATAAAATTAAATTAAAAAAAGAATTTTTTTTTAAGTTTTTTAACTACTGGGGAGAAAATGAATACCTGACAGAGACTGACCTTATGTGGTTGGCAAAACTTAAAACATTTATTCTCCAGCCTTTTCAGAAAGAGTTTGCCTACTCTCAGGTTAGAAAGGGGAAGGTGAACTGATGATGCAGTCACAACAAAGGCACTGGCCAATCAGAAGCCAGGATAACCACTCAGCATTGTCTTGAATGGGTGCAAGGGGGCGGGGCCTCCCAGCGTCAATCAGGGCTCCAGTCCTGGTGGGGTAAGCATGCCCTGATTGAGGGGATGGGGATGGCGTCTACAGTACAAGTCTTCCTAACGTCCCTAAGGAGGGTTTGTTGCTCTCCTCTTTTCTCCCCCTTGCAGTAGACAGTTTATGACTCTACTCATGTAATTAGTCCTTTGCATGCAGGATCTGGCACAAAGAATGGGCTCAGTAAATATTAGCTGAATGAAGAAATATTCCAGCTTTTCATAAACCTGAAAAATAGAAAATAAGCCATCCAGGATTTCATAGAATAAGTCATTGGAAGGATCTTTTAAAATTCATGTTTCTTGTAAATATTCAACGTGAAAAATAAAAGTAGATCTTAATTTATTTTCCCGAAATGGCTATGAATGGATTCATGACACTTAAAGGCAAGAAAAGTAGAATGTCCAATTTTAATCATGTAGTTGGGGTTGGAAGTAATTCTTCCTCTGGTTGCATGAGCAACCTTATCAGTGTTCTTGACACTTCCTGGCATTTGGTGGGAATAGTATGCTGCCTCTGCCAGGCTTTTATTGGCCTCATTTATCTCTACCTTTAACACCCCAAACCTGCCATCTCCTGCCACTTGATGGTAAGCCAATTTAATTCACTTTCTTTGGACTCGAATCAGAAAAAGCCATTCGTTTTAGGACAAGGGAATCGAGAATTCAAAACTCTGCTTCCCATGAAGGGGACTATTACTTTTTAAAATTCTTTTTATTTGCATCTAGAGGAGCAAAGGTACTAATCCTAATATATATAAAGAGCTAGGTGGCATCATGCCCAAATGGGCGACTGGTCACCATGAAGTACATAGAACACCTCTTGGTCCCTCCTTTCCCCCAGCCCCTGAGCCACTCACCATGAGGGGGTGGGGGGCTGGTGGAGGGGCAGGACTGGGGACTGTTGAGTGGCGGTGGCGGGCTGCTTCACGGCGTGGCTGTGAGTTTAGCGGAGCAGTCACCCAGGTGGCAGCGAGTTTCGAGAAGCAGTCACAGGGCTCGGGAGTTTCGCCGAGCAGTGGCAGGGTTGGGGGAGCCTCGCGGAGCAGTAGCAGAGTGGGGGGAGTTTCGAGGAGCATCCAGCTGCTAGCTTTGAGGGGTGGAGGGAGCCTTGAGGAGCAGTCGAGAGGCTGCGAGCATCACAGAGCATCCCAGGGCGGGGAGCTTCACGCCGTGTCTCAGGGTGGCAGAGCCATGCCATAGAGGCCAGGCTAGGCCCAGGGACCCTAACTGCGCACAATTTCGTGCACGCTGGGCCTCTAGTGTCGCAATAATGCTTCCTTAAAATTATTATCTTCAAATGGTAGGAAGCTTGAAATAACACCCGAAGTTTCATTATAAATGGTAATAACTATCATTCTTTATAAGGACACTATTTGACATATAATTCTTCCTGTTTCTGTGGTATTGCAGCATTATGACTTTGAGCTCCTGGGGAGCAAGGATTATCACTCACATTACTTTTCAAATTCCACAGTTCCTGGCCCAGAAGTGTTTCAGGCAATCACTTACAGAATGAATCGATGGAAAGTAGATTCTTTAAGTCATAAGTCCAAGGTTATAAAACATTACAGGTTATGGTTTATGCTTTACTCCATCGATGGCAGATGAATTCAGTTTGATTTAGAGATTCCCGTGTTCTGTAGGCCTTTGGAAAGAATTTACTGTTGGTATCATTTGAAGTTTCTCCATAATCACTTTCCCAGGAGTAAGCTAAGAGGGTGAAAATGCAGAAGAGGGGTATAGTTTTATTTGATGGACAACTTCCATTGATTTCTAACTCTGGATTTGACGAATGGCGATGCAGAGGGGTTGGGCAGGAATATTGCATTCTAATGTTTCCATATTTTCCTGTTAGCCATTACAAGCACCTTTTGGTGTCAGGGCATAAAAGCCATATTTTAATAATATGCTTAAACATTATTGCATATATTTTGAGTTTGGCTATAAAAAGACCCATAATATTTTTGACTGCTGCAATATTAACTGTAGAAATGCACTGTATTTACCTGACTCACATCTCGTGGGGTAGATGTAAATTGGCTATCTAACAGCAAGTCTAGTGCTGTCTGTTCTTTGTGCAGACATTCCAGGCATCCTGAGAGTACATGTGATTGTGTGGCAAGGGCACAAAGCATCTCCAGTACCTATTTGAAAAGTGTCAACTGATCTTTTGTTATACTGTCATTCCCCAGAAAAATATCGCTAATCATTTTACAGCTAAATTCCTTTGAATGCAGCACTCTGCTTAAAGATAAATGGATTTTGTTTTTTCTGACATACTCATTGAAATATAAGAAGTTAAATTTTTCAAATGAATAGCTCAGCAACTTCTTTCTGCTTATTTTCTTTATCATCAGGAAACTAGGTGAGGCAACAAAATAGAGAACAAAATGAGGGAACCTGGAGAAGCAGGTAATTGACTCTACAAAGCAGTTTTATTAAAAAACTAGAGGCCCAGGGCATGGATTTGTGCACCAGTGGGGTCCCTTGGACTGGCTTGCAGGGATCAGATTGTGAGAGGGCACACGCCAGGCCGAGGGACCCCACTGGTGCACGATCAGGGAGGGCTCCAGGGCGTGTCCGGCCCATCTCGCCCAGTCCCCATCAGCCAGACCCCAGCAGCAAGCTAACCTACTGGTTGGAGTGTCTGCCCCCTGGTGGTCAGTGAATGTCATAGCGACTGGTTGAATGGTTGAACGATTGGTCAGACATTTAGCATATTAGGCTTTTATTATATAGGATGATTAGAATTTTGTGCAAGTCACAATAAAGTTATGCTCTATCTTTATGGTCAGACTTTCATAATCTACTGACCTGGTAAGAAATACACTAACTTTCCAATTTCAGTTAGTATGCTACCCTCCTCACAAGTCCTGGACTCTTGATCTCTCTTAGACAATGCATTGGTACCAACAGCAGCCTATGAAGCCAAACCCATCTATTCCAATCACCCCCAGACAAGAAACAGACATTTTCCTTCCCAGTTCCAGTTTGTATTTATCTTGAGGAATTCAACCTCAGACACGAGTAACTTATCTGGCTGGCTTTGTTCACAGCACAGCCTTCCCCAGTCCTCGACCTCTGTCTTTCCACTGCAGGTCTTCCACAGCTGCATGAGCGGGTGATGGAGTGTGGTGCTCTCTCCCTGATGAGTGAGGGGAGGGGACATGTGGGGGACATTTCACTTCATCTTTAGGGGCTTTAAGTTCATGCTGCTTCTGAATAAGTAAAACAATTTTTAGTTCTGGTTACTTTTTCTTTAATTTTCTCTTTTTTTTGCTTGTGGTTTGTTTAATTTTTAAAATTTGTTTCCTTGTTCTCTTGTTTCAGTTTTTTTTTTTTATTCACCCATGTTTCAATTTTTTTTTTTTTCATTACTCAGAACCCATTTCTTTTCACTCATCCTGCAGAGGCAACTATTCTAATACATTTCATGTATTATTTTTAAAATTTATCTTTATTGTTGAGAATATTACAGCTGTCCCTTCTCCAGGCCTTCTCTGCACTATTATCTTATATATGCATATAAGTTATTTGGCTAATCTCTTCCTGCCCCCGACCTCTTCCCTTTGAAATACAGAGTTTGTTGCATGCGTCAATGTCTCTGGATCTAAAATTATGTATTCTTGAAAAATGGGTATAGTAGTGAGCATATATTTTTTAATCTCTGCATTTGTCATTGTGATGTGAATTGCACCATGCCTAACTCTTTGTTAATCTAGCAGTGTGTTTTTAAGATCTGTGAGCATATTGCTCTGTGAGCATTACTTCCAGCTGTCCATGGCCTTCCGTGGTGTGCATCGACCACCCTTACCTTCTAACATACCAGTGGTGGACTTTCAAATTGCTATTAACTTCCTGCCACAACAAGCAACACTGCCATGACAATCCTTATACATGCTTCCTACTAGGCAAGTGTGGGAATTTTGGAAGAAAATACATCCAGGAACAATTGCTAAGTCATAGGGTATGCATATATTAATTTGACTAAATAATGCCAGGTTGCTCTTGAGAACAGCATCTTTTGTCTGACTTCCCACCAGAAATATATGAGTTGCTACACACACACACACACACACACACACATGCACGCATGCACACACAGAAATACACATCGTTACCATAATTTTCTTAAACAAGCTTTTCATTTTTGCTTTTAAAAATAGATGTAACAAAAATATTAGCTGTTTTAATTTGCATTTCTTTGATTCTACCATATGTTTGTTTTTTTGTTTTTTTTTCCGTAGGGTTTTGGATTTTCTGTTCTTTAAATTGTCTGTTTATGTGTAGAGAGTGCCTGGGCAGGCATATGGGCATTCTTTAATTATTGTCAGCTGAACCCAGTGGTGTTGGCAAAGCCACGCCCTGGGAACACGCTTTGCCAAAAAGGCAGATGTGTTCTCAGCACTGACTCTTAACTTTGCCCAGGTATTGGGGAGTGGGTTTTGATATTAAATCCAGTTAAGTACCAAGAATGAATAAGACTCGGGCCTACTCAAGAATGCAAATAATCTCCTTTGTCTTGACTTTTGGTGAAAGTTCCTGGTATTTGGGGGTATAAAATAAACACCCTGCATTGGCTCTGGATCACTGTCTCTCCATCAGAAGAGAGCAGTGGTCCACCTGGTCCCAGCTTTTTCCTTCTATCTCTGTGTCTTGGTTCTTTCCTTTATTTCTCAATCCCTAGCCCCTCTACTCGAAGAACTGGATCTTCTCTCTTTCTGTGCTAGATGTGGAAAAGAGAAACCCCACCATATTTATGTACTTTGCCTATTTTCCTAGTAGGACTGCTGTCTTCCAGTTGACTTAAGCAACTTTTTTGTGTCAAACTGTATATGTATAAGATTTACTTCTTCTTTTTTTATAGTTTTTCACTCAAGACCTGTGTAATTTTATCATTTACCAACCACACGATGATAATGTTAAAAGATCTGAGCATTATTGTTAATTTGTTTTATAAAGAAGTCATATGTTATTTCTTTTTTGATACCATCCATTTGTAGGCAACTTGGCAACATAAATGGCAATGTCCTTGTTAGGATAAGTTGCTCCAATTATCAGAAGATAAAAAAGAAATAAATTTGGCATCTAATCTCACTTTTCTCATAATGAACAGCTAAGCAAATGTCACCACTGTACGGGAAGTGGGGCTGGGTCTTTCTAGGCACCCTCTCTAAAATTAGGTGTGGCGCAAGCTCATCCTTTGGATCCAGCCCCTCAGATATACTGCTGATTGCTGCTTTGTGGAATTTGGAGTAATAGGGAAAATAGAACAAAATGTGAAAATAACACTTGACCAGGACTATAGCCTTAAAGTTGCATGATGTTGAAAAAAACACTCAAATGCTCAGTTTTCCAATGTGTAAATGAAGAGATAAAGCTGTGTGATGATTACAATAAATTTCTTAGTAAAAAACTGAAACCAAATTCAAAAGACCTTTGAAACTTTCTCCAAGCTTAGAAGGGCTAGCAGAAGCATGGAACATGAATTTTTTTAAAGACAGGATGGAATCAGTTGTTAGGCAATACACGAAGAAAATAATTCTTCATAGAAATTAGTACATACAATGGCTAATGAAAATATATTAACATGGTTGATATATAATCTTTACCTAATAGGCTTGATATATACATTGTAATGGACTTTTAAACACACATGTAGTATTTTTATGTCAGAATTATAAAGCTCATTATATAGGAACTAGGATCAGTGTACTAATTGGTGCATGGGGGGAGGCACCATTGGCCGACTGGGTCGAGGTATCGTGGGAGGTTGGCCACTGGCCCCAAGGAGGGAGTCAGCCCTTGGTTCCCCTGGGAAAGTGGTTGTGTTCACCGCCACCCACCCCTAGTTTCCCATCCCAGCCTGGGGCCCGAAGGCCCTGGAGGGTTGGGAGAGGAGGCAATGGTTGCCAGGCTGGGTGTGGAAGGAATGGACGCCCCACCACCACGTGGTTTCCCTCCTCCTCCCTCTTACTTCCCTCTTGCTGCACCACCACCATGGTGGGTGGATGGCCCCCAGGGAAGGGAGAGGACGGGAGCTAGACAAACCCTTAAGTCGAGGGCTGAATTTCAATAGATCACAGAGAGGAAGAAGGTCTCTATGAAAGGTTTAGCACCAGGGGCCAAAGGGGGCCAGAAGGCTATGGAGAGGGGACATGGGAGGTTGTCTGTGGGAATGCACTGACCACCAGGGGGCAGCTCCTACATTGAGCGTCTGCCCCCTGGTGGTCAGTGTGCATCATAGTGATTGGTCAACTGGTCGTTCCAGTTGTTCTGTCCTAACGGTTGCTTAGGCTTTTATACATATATAGATAAAAATTCTTAACTCCCTGAAGATATATATGGACATTTTATGAAAAAATGGTAAGTTTTCAGTCCACACTAGACTTCCCCAAAATGGGTTCTGTGGAATATTAGTAAGTTATATTTGAAAGTGGGTCCCATAAATAAACATATTTATTCAGCAAATATACATTTCCTACCATGGGTCAGGAATTATTTAGGCTCTGAGGATATTCAGATAAACAAGATAAACGAAGTTGCTGACCCATAAGCATTTGTATTCTGATGAAGGAAACCAGATTTTTAAGAAGTTAAAATGATGACGAATGCTATAAAGGAAATAAATTTGGGGATGCAGTGAGAAGTAATTAGGAAGGGCCATTTCTTGAGAGGCGAGGCTTGAAGGATGAAGAGGAGTTAATCATGAGAAGAGCTAAAGGAGATACATTTTCAGGCAGAGGGAACCAAGTACAAAGGCCTCATGTAGGAAAGGGCTTGGCGTGGAAAAGGCAGAGAAGGGAGCCTAGTGGACAAAAAAGTGGTCAGCAAGAAGGAGAGTGGTGGGTGATGAGGTTGAGAGTAAGCCTTGGGCCAGAGGTCCTAAGGCCTTCTAGACCACATATGAAGATTTTACTTTAAGCAAATTAAACTATTGGTATGCCTTAGGAATAAGCAGGGGATCAGTTTATATTTTTAAAAGCTCATTCTGGAGACTAAAAGTGGAAGCAGAGATACAAATTAGGAGGATGCTGCAATATTCCTGTAAGAAAGGCCATTGCCATAGCAACTGTGATGGAGGGAAGTGGACAGATATTTCTTTGGAGGTCAAATGCAGAGACCTTGCAAATAGATTAGATATGGGTGATGAGGGGGAAAAGGAAGAATCAAAGATGACTTTCAGGAGATAGCTAAATTTTTTTTTTTTAGAAGTAGACTCTCTCAGAGCCTTTAATGTATATGAGACTCTCCCAGTGGGGGCTTATGTAACATTTTTGAACTTGTTTGTTTACTGAATCCCAGCACTTCTTTTTAAACCTTAGAACATCCTTTGTGTCTGCATTTTCCAATTGACATTCACCTCTTGATGCCTTAAAAATTAAAATATTTAGTGCAAAAGGTATCTGTATTTAAAGGAAACTACAATAGAGTTTATTTTCTTCCTTCAATGTATTCATCCATTTAATCATCCATCTATTCAACAAATAACTTCTAAACACACATTATGTTCCAGATTCTGTGACAGTCACCAAAGTAAATGAAAATAAGATCATTTTCTTTAAGGCATACATTTTTTTTTAGAAACTATTTTTTGAAAACTAATTTAAAAGAAGGAATTCAGTGATGGAAAGAAAAAATGGAAACAGAGCTAGTAATAAGTCAGTGAAAATGTCTTACAAAATAATTTTGGAGAGAGTTAAATGATTTGCAGTAATATAAGGGGATTGCAGTCCCTGAGAAAGAAGGAAGCTGAGATACATATTTAGACCAGTTGGGTAGCCAGGTCAAATTGTTCTTGAGGTTCTGAAGGGTTTGATGTGAGGTATTCCCAGGTGAAATGAATACAGTATGACAATGGGATATTGGTGGGTGGGGTAGATATATGTCTTGGACCAAGCTAAGTAATTTAATGCAGCTTAATTCAAATTACCAGTCACATTTCCTGTGAATAGATGTATGCTGGGAACATTTATGACCTTGGGTCTTTGGCTAAGGGGTGGTCTCCTCAGGCCAGCCATATTCCTCCACAGAAGGTTTTAGGGGCCACTTCCTAATCTTGTACTCAAGATGTGAACTGCTCTTATGTTATCCCACTGTCCCTTGTCTTCCCAGATCTTTGCAGATAATCTCTTCATTATACCGTCTTTGAACTATCCAATTTGTATTTGCATCTGTTTCCTATTGAGATGTATACATTAAATTTAGAAGGCAGCCCTAACCAGTTTGGCTCAGTGAATAGAGAGTCGGCCTGCGGCCTGAAGGGTCCCAGGTTCGATTCCGGTCAAGGGCATGTACCTTGGTTGCGGGCACATCCCCAGTAAGGGGTGTGCAGGAGGCAGCTGATGGATGTTTCTCTCTCATCAATGTTTCTAACTCTCTATCCCTCTCTCTTCCTTTCTGTAAAAAATCAATAAAATATATTTAAAAAAATTTGGAAGGCAAATCTTTTCCCTGGAGCCTCCTTAAGGGATCTGTATGCCCATGTAGCATATAATAAGGCATCAAGAATGAGTTCTCAGGGAAATATAGTGTGGGAATTATATTCTTATCATGTTCCAGACACTATGAAAGATCTCTAAAATGCAAGCTGTACCTCTAATTCTGAGGCACTTATAAATTTGAATTTCTGAAAGGTGGAGAGTTTGGTTGGATTGAGGATTGATGCACCCAGAAACTTTCTCTTATCTTTGGAAAATTCTGCATGGGAAGCTCTTGTCAATTTGAGACTGAAGGAAACCTTTCTTGGACGTTTATTTATTCACCAACCATTTATTGCTCACATAACATATGTGAAACATCATGGTAGGAGTGCATTTAACCCACATTTAACAGATAAAACAAGTATCAAAGAAGCTATATATTTGAACTTTTCCCAGTGTCACAAAAGTAGTAATTGGTAGAATCAGAACATGAACTTAGATATTCTGACTCAAAGTTTCATAGATTTCTACTACATTGTATATGAATGAAACAAAAATCCCCTTAAGAGAAACAAACAAATACATACTAGTATATCTAATATTGAAATTAAGGTTGACAAATATCAAGGCAGAATTAGAGATAAAATGTGTTCACACTTAAGAAATGTAGGTAGCACTTCTGGTGAAGCTCCTGTTAGGCTTTTTGGGAAAGATGGTTAAGTCCAGTTTAACCGTATTAGATCCATGGAAGAGGTGGGGGCATTCAGATCACGGATGACCTGGGAATGATAAGCCTCTATATAAAGAAAAGGTGGGAGGAGAAATGAAAGGGATCAGAGAAGGGGAGACTAAGAGGCAGTCGCAACTGAGGAAATAAAAGTTTTCAGGATAAAGAAAGAGTCAAGTTCCCATGGTGATAACTGAGGGAAGGTCACTGGAATAAACACTTGTGATACTGAAAACTGTTGAGATAGGTTTTTATTAGACTGTTGCACTGGAAGCTAGAAGGTTCAGAGTTAAGGCAGCATGAGGTGGCATAAAGAGTAGTAGTTTTAGAGTGTGACAGCCCAGAATTGGAATCCCAATTCTGTCACTTACCAGCTGTGTCAATTTGGCAAAGTTCCTTAAGGATAGTCTTAGTTTGCTAAGCTGTAAAAAATAATTCCCAGTTGTATGATTCTTATAAGGATTCAATGAGGCAGATGAAATTGCTTGGTAGAATGCCTAGAATAAAAGTCTCTTAATTAAACCCATTCCTTTAAAAAAATCCGGCGGTAAGGAAGAAAAAAAAGAATAGGATGATTATTTTGAAAAGTTTTATGGTGGAAGGACCTAAGGCATTTGTAGGGAGATTTTTTTAGGATACTTGGAACTGAGTATGTTTGCTGATAGAAGAGAAGAGCCAAGATGGGAGAGAGGAAGTGAGGAGTCAAGAATGAAGAAGGTGGGAAGGGTTGGGGGTGGGCCCAAAAGGTGAAAGGTATCAAGAAGTACAAACTGCCAGTTATAAAATTAGTCATGGGGATGCAAAGTATAGAAAGGGAACATAGTCAGTAATATTGTCATAACTATGTGTGGTGCCAGGTGGGTGCTAAACTTATTTTGATAATCACTTCATAAGGTATATAAATGTTGTATACTTGAAACAAATGTAATTTTCTATGTCAAATATAGAAATAAATTTTAAAAAAGTGAGAAAACCAACAAGTACCACAACAAAAAGAATGAAAACGGTAACTGATGAATCAAGAGCCTGGAGGACAAAATATCAAGGATTTAGGATCAAGTGCAGAGGAGAAAGAGTTAATTTTAGAAAAATACATAATTTCTTTAGAGACTATTTGAAAGAAGAAGAATTATATATATATATATGTTTTTAATATATTTTATTGATTTTTTACAGAGAGGAAGGGAGAGGGATAGAAAGTTAAAAAAACATCGATGAGAGAGAAACATGCGATCAGCTGCCTCCTGCACACCCCTTACTAGTGATATACCCGCAACCAAGGTACATGCCCTTGACCGGAATCGAACCTGGGACACTTCAGTTCACAGGCTGATGCTCTATCCACTGAGCCGAACTGGTCAGGGCTAGATATATTTTAAGTGTAGAGAAAGGAAGTTGCAGGCACTCTTTTTGAAAGCACAATGTCATTTACTAAGTGAAGGAATGATGAACAAGTAGACCATAAGTTAAGTAAAAAAGTTTGAAAGCCTCTCATGATGAAGGCTATAGGAGTCAATAAAAAAATAATAAATTAACTACTCATCCGTGACTTCTGCGGAGTTGAGATGGGTGTCACCAGAATTTAGGAAGCAGTAGCCTGGGAACCATTCTTTCAGAATAGTAGAATATCCTGAGAAGGCTGCTGAAATTATCTCAGTACAAGAGCCAAAACCTAAGAGGTGTGTCATGATGAGAAAGTTGAGGAGAAGGTGCAGTAAATCAACAAGATGACCAAAAATTAGCTAAGTGGCAGTGATCTGAAAATACTTTTCATATTTATTCACTAAAATCTAATCAACTGTGAGGACTTCATAAATATTCTGAGAGTCTGACAGGAGCTTTATTTGTCATCCAAGACCTGCATGATATGTAGATGGGGATAGTTGGGTATTGTACATTGTGCCAAAGATTCAAACAAAGAAGGAAAGCTTAAGCCTGCTTTGATCTCAAGGCAACCTGAGGCTAGGGCATGTCCTGGACAGCAGGGACTCACCCTGATGTGGGAGCAAGTATAAGGATGTATGCCCCTTCATGGATCTCTGCTTGAATAAAAAGCATGATGTAGTCATTGGACTAGCCCCCTAAAGGAAAGGGCAGACAATCTTTGACAGAAGATTATGTAAAATTGAAAGAAATATATGACTTTTGAAGAACTGGATTATCTTAAACTTGGAGTGGGAAATAAAACCAAAGGACTGCTTCAGAGCAGGAGGCAGTCAATGGCAGCTTCAGAATGTAATGAACTTCCTTAGAATGAGGGATCACAACGTCAGTCTTGGGGACCTACAGAGGAATACATGGTTTCTAAAGGAACAACAAGTACTAATAGTTTACAAAACCTTAAGACCAGTTAAACCTACCATGCTGCTTATCTTTTATTATCTGTGTCATTCATTCATTCGTTCATTCCCCACCATATGACAGACAATAATGGACTATATACTTGAAATAGACAAAATTCCCATTTTTATGGAGCATACATTCTAGTTGGAAATGGGCTTAGGGTGGGGCAGACATTGGAATATTAAAAAAATACTACACTGAGTCTTCAGGACCTGAAGCATTTTGTGTACATGTGTACATGCTTAGGCTTGTGTTTTTTTTTGTGTTCAGAGTGTAGGTTTAGATGTAGGTGTGTATGTGTGATAAAGGTACAGAGAAAAGGTGGTAACTATAGATTTCCTAGCTATGCTAGTCTCCATATAAAGAAAATAACTACCAAATAATATCATCATGGAAATGCTATTGGTGTCATATAAGTTAGTGAAGTGCCTTTTTATTTGTTTTATATTGTTTTAAGGTTTGTTGCCTATCAAAGAAAAAAAATTGATTTTCAGTATTTCCAAGATTACTATTATGAGCTAGACATTCTCTTTTGTTCTTGTTGAGGTTATAAATTGTTAAGTCTTTCTAGAAAGCAATTTGTAATATGTATTAAGAGCACTGATATGTTCATATCTTTTCAATATACAATTTTAGGGAATTTATCTTAAGGGAATAATCCACAATAGGGCAAAGCTTTATGCACAGAGATACTCACTATAGCCTAATTAATAACAGAAATAAAATGCCAAAAATTCAAATTATATATGAATAATGGTTGCCTTGCTATGGTTCATGAACAGTACGAATGTCTTGTAAACAGTTAAAATTATGTCCTCAAGGAGTTTTAATGACATGGGAAAATATTTATGATATAGGAAGTTATGGTTAAAAATCAAGATACAATTTTTTATATGCTGTATAGTTTTAATATTTAAAACAATTCAATAAAATTGGGTGGAAGGAAATAGGCCAAATGCTTTATACTTTAATCATTTTCTATGTTTTGTACATGGGACTTTTATATCCAGGAATACCAATAAATATCTTTAAAACCCTGTGTTAGAGTAGAAGCTAAATGCCTCTGTGATTGTCCCATAAACCACTGAGTCCTATTCTGGAATGATGTGGGAAATGAACACTTACATATATAACTATAATATCAATTCAAGTTTATGCTAAAGAATTTGTTAGGTGGGTATATTTTAATGCAAAGAGGGCAATTCTTTTTTACCTTGCTGTTTGTATTTTTTAGAAAGTTTTTTTTTTCTTAACCTTTGGTCATGATAGATAAAAGCTTATCCTTGGTCTCTGGCATTGTGAATCCAGTGAAAGAGTAGAAATGACTTTATGAGACAACAGTTTTATACTATTATTTTAATTAAGTAAATAGAAAGCAGAGATGTGTTACTTTAAGATTAGGGCAATATGTCTTACATATATTTTTTCCTAATTGTCACCCGATAAAATGTTTTATTGATTTTAGAGAGGAAGGGAGAGAGAGAGAGAGAGAGAGAAACATTGATATGAGAAACATTGAGATTAAAAAGCAAAAAAAGAAGAAAAAAAGAGAAACATTCAGATTGGTTGCCTCCCATAAGCACCCTTACCGGGGATCCAACTAAAACCTAGTTATGTGCTCCGAGAGGGAACTGAACCCGCAACCTTTTGCCGTATGGGTGATACTACAACCAACTGAGCCACCTGGCCAGGGCAGGGCCATATTTCTTAAAATGTAGTTCTGGGACCCCCTGTTTGAAATGTAAACTTCCCTGACCTACTTAATCAGAATCTGAAGATGGGTACTGGGAAGCGGTATTTTTAAAGATAGACCTGGGTAATTTTTTTCTGAGATTCTCTAAGAACTACCAGTTGGGGAAGAGAGGCTTGGGATTTAGACATTCTTGCATAGGGTCTTCTCTGCTCTGACACTTGGTAGAATTAGACATTTTCTCAATTACATGGATACTAAATATACTTTGCTTCCTGGATAAGTCAGAATTGGGGGATAGGATCTATCTATGGCTCCACTGCAATCTTATTTGAGAAGTTTAAATTTGGAATTCTCTGAGAGCAGACACAGGTGGTTGGTAACATTGCTGGGAATGGTGGTAGGGTGAGCATGTAGGTAATTTGTTTTGGCTAGGAAATAGCAGCCCACCCGTTCCAGTTCCTTTGAGGGTGTCCTTTGGGTAGAGTGTTTGCCTAGATCATTATCCACAACTCTTGATGAGACAGGTGTCCATGAAGAATTCTAATACCCTATAGGTTAAAGGTGCAAGTGCTAGAGTCAGACATACCTGTCACATGCTACATGCCTGGAGAAATTAAATAACTCAAAATCTTAGATTCTTTTTCTGTAAAATTGGGTTACTACCACTGACAGCCTAATGATGAAAAATTGTGTGCAAATCATTTAAAACAGGGCCTGACATAAAGATGTGTGTGTGTGTGTGTGTGTGTGTGTGTGTGTGTGTGTGAGAGAGAGAGAGAGAGTGTTGGCAATGGATCCAAGTTTACTAATAATTCTTCATCTGAGCTAGATTTTTGATATCTGTTGGTTTCATGGAACATCTAACCTTATTGAAATTCACCCTCTCGGGGTTGGTGTAGGACTCAATTGAATAATATGAAGTATCATTTGCATACCTTCTCCAGTTCCAAAGAAAATCAAGTCATTCCTACACACACACATGCACACACACACACACACACACACACACACACAGTCTTAATAGTGACAGCTCTATAATACTTCTGGGGTGCAACATTCCATAAAGCTATTTTGGAATCTAATAAATGGGATTTCATGATGATCACTACCATGAAGCACATTTACATAACACCTTTCTTGCCTCATTGGTGAATATCTCCCGAGTAAATGTATTCGTTACACTTTTCTCTAATTTAAACTTGCATTTGCCAAGTTACAGTTTTCTCCCGTGGCTTCTTAACCTTAGGAAAATAACCATCCCCAGACCCATGACTAAATCAGGTCGAGACAATTACCAGGAGCAATTATTTATATTATCCAGTTGCATAACACACTCCGTGAATAAATGACATATCCCAATTTAGGATACATCACCAGATTCAGGTCGGAGAGTATCCTCTGCCAGTCGATAAGAGTGCGGGTCACTGGGAGATCTCTTCGTAGAATTTTTCTCAGGGCTTCATTCGATAACTCCTGTAATTCTTCTAAGACCGAAGCTTGAAATTTGTTCTCTTGCTCTTCCACAAGCCTCGCAAAACTCAGAGCCAGTTGAGCTTGGTTAACTATTTCCAAGCTTTCTTTCAGGTCCTTGGAGATTTCAATATGAAGGTTGACATTCTTGAAGAAGTGAGCTTGCACAAAGATTCTTCCTGTTACTTGGGTTAGAAATGGATGCACCTGGAAAATCCATTTAGATTTCCAAAGGCCATTCCAGAAATTTCCTGTTTCATAGCTGTGATCTTCAATGCACGCTATCAAGAACTCCTTTTTTTTCACAGTTTTTCTCAGCACGTTGCAGTTTCCTGTTGGATAGTGGTCATTCACGTACAGCTTCAAGGCACACAGAACAACATTTCTCAGGTATTCTGTCTCATTCCGAATGATACCATGAGTTTTGATGTCTTTTAACTGGTTTTGAAGCAGGTCGAATTTGAAAGAAAGTTTGCTGTGACAGTCAAAAAATCGGAAGTCACCCACTACATTGTGGTGAGACAAGAGGACTGGATTTCCATCGATGCAGAGTGGAACATAATATTTTTGGCAGTGCAGATGGCCTGCACACTCACCTTGATAGTGCATAAGTTTTTCATCACGGATAAGCAGACAGAGATCATCAAAGGCATTTACAAATTCCCCTGGAGGAGCCTGTATTAACAGTCTGCGGATTGCTTTTTCTTTCTCTTTCCTACTCAGAACAGCATGTGACATGTTTGGTTGCAGCAGAAGCAAAGCTTCTGAAATAAAGCGTGTTCAAAGAATGAGAAAACATTCCATGAGTCACCTTTCCCATCAAGGTGTTCAACATTCGAGCTTAAGATTACTGTGTCTAAACATGAAAACAGGTAGCCTGGCAAGCTCTGAGTCTCCTGATGAAGTCATAAAGAACCTTTTACTGTGAAGTGTGGAACTTTTGATGATATCACAATGGGTGCTCAGACCAAAAAATAAATAAAAATGACAGTCACCTGACAGCATGGTGCCCAGCCAAGCAGTTATCTGTATGTTGGAGATATTATGAACTTAGCCTTCCGAACAGCCTTCTTCAAAAGTGGTGTGTCTCCACATACATTATATATTGTCAGGGATCTAGAGAAGCATCTCAGAGTTGCTAGAGAGTGTTTTGCAGCCCTTTGCACCTTCTGGAACCACAGTGGCGTTGACTTATACTCAGACTATCAGAATAGCTGTCTTAAACCTACTGGACGCATGATCTGCTGAAAGGGTTGAGGACTTTGAACAAGATAGCAAAAGTAAAACCAGATTTGGTGGCAGTTCACGGAAAAATGTCAGACAGCAGGAGCTGCAGCATTTATAAACATTGAGGGTTTGGAGATGGTCAGAACATAAGCAATAAGCCAGAAAGTTTCCAGGGTAGTGAGGTGCAAGGTGCACATCTTGTGAATTGTTTCTATGGGAATTAAGTGTGAGTCATCTCCAAAGAACCAAGACAATAAATCACTTTTCCTTCTCTTCTTTCTCTCTAGAAAGGGGCAGTGACAACAGCTGATGAGTATCAAGAGATTCCTTTCTTGCAAAGGGGCAGAATTAATGATATCCGGAACCTGTGACAACACCTAATGTGGAGAGGCTTCTAAGCAAGGAGAAAGGGAAGGCCAAGTCATGAAAATATGGAGAAATATCCATTCAAAAGTCCTTTCTATTCCTGTTTTCTCATCTTTCTCTTGTTTTATCCCCTTTGTTCTCTTCTCATTCTTGTTTGAGGATTACTGAACTTAAATCCCTCTCATTTATAGATTTGTTCCTTCCATATCTGTTCTGAACTTTTTCTGAGTTTCCCTAGCTTCCAGTATCTTTTTCTTATAAGAACATGAATTGTACCGTGCTAAGTATTAGCCATTAAATTGAAGGGCTTCTCATTAGTTCTAACAATCTGAAATTGAGTGGATTATTGAACAACTTTTTTTTTTTTTTTTTTTTACCAATACCTTTCATGACTTTATAGACTGTCATGTTCTTTTCAATTTTAGTTTTTCAAATGGAAGTGTTCTAATTTTTGTAGTGTATCTGTAGATAATAAATAAGCTTGGTTATTTTCATACCAAATATATACTTATTATGGCATTTTAAACCCTTTTTGATAGTACTGCATATGTTTCTTTTTTTGGGCATGTGTGTAGCTGGACATTTAGCTAATGCAGTAACCATATCAGATATGGTTACTATTTATTGAACACTCAGTAGCAGAAACTGTTTTCAGTGATGTACTGTGAACTCATTTATTGTCCCCACCTTCTCTAAGTATTAAGTTGGAACACTTTTCAGATGAGAGGAAGGGAGAGGGATGATAGAGAAACATCAATCAGCTGCCTTCTGCACACTCCCTACTGGGTATGTGCCCGCAACCAAGGTACATGCCCTTGACTGGAATTGAACCTGGGACCCTTGAGTCTGCAGGCCAATGTTCTATCCACTGAGCCAAACTGGTTAGAGCTGACAGGGATATCTTGAAGTCCAGCTGCCTCCCAAGTCGATATCTTTAAGCTATAGACTGTATTTCCCAAGTAATAACTGATTTCATAAATGTTTATTTTCATTTTTATTGTGTTATGCCTTTCATACCTTTACTGAAGAATAATACCTACTTAGTTTTGTTTAAATATTATTTATCATAGAATTACCTTGTAATATAAGCACAGGATAGACTATTCTTTAAAAACAAAAATAAACTGAAGAGAGATCAAATATTTCTTTAGGCATTTTAAGTACTTCATGACTTTCTGTGAGAATTTCCTTAACTTCCTTCTTTTGTATTTCATACGTGGTTTTTGTCAGTTGTTCGAGAAGACTTTAGAGGTGGAAAAATTAACCTAGAAAAAGCTCAGAAATTACTTGAAAAATTTAATATTCAATGTAATTATATTCACATGAAGTATATTTTTAAGGTGAGAAGCTATCTGCCCCTGCCTAACCTACTCTGGAAAGGACTTAACCCAATATAGCAAAATGTCAATAGCTACTTGGATGCTTTCTGCAGAAAATAGATATGAAAAATTAGTTTCTTAAGAATGAAAGCAACGAATTATGCTAAATATACTTAGAATCAAGATAGAATCGAGGTAGGATGTAAAACCAGATGTTGATAAAATTTGAAATAATACCAGGTTATCAGTTTAGAAGAATCTACTGAAAATACAGAAATGTCGACATTAGATTAGGATCAGCTATGTGATTAGATTAAATCATATACATGATGAAACCATTTCTGAATTGTATGTCAGTGATTTATAGAAAAGTGGGTAATCTTGAAAATAATTTGTATTAACTCACCTCAAAGTAGAAAATCATGCCCAAAGTTCTCTGCTTAAGGAAGATCTGGTAGATAGGGAACCTGGCTCAGCCGTCTTCCCACTAGAGGACAGAGGGAAGATCATGAATAAAATGAGAACTCAAGTGTTTAGCCAAGTTTTGCAAATACTGCAAATGGCACATTTCTTAGTGAATTGGGAAAGACTACTAGACTGGCCAATCCAGATAGTTAGGAAGTTAGATATCCTAATTTTGATTTTGTTTTTTGGACATGAGTAGCCAGAAACACAATCTATGTTGAAATTGCTACCACTAGCACAAACTGGGAAGCTTATGTTCCCTTACTTGCAAGCTAGCCAGCTAGTCTGATATAGTTTCACAGGTGCTGGCAGAGGCAGGCTTCCTCTTCAGAGAAACAAGACATTTTGATACTCACAAAAATAGCAATTGCCAGAGTATCAGCATTTTGATGTCATTTTTCTAAGCCCCAGTTCCCAAAGTGTGATGATGTGAGGAAGGCCAGGTGACATGGACAATACATGCATTCCTAGAGAGCAACCTCAAGCTTGAGGAACCCAGATCTTTTATTATGAGCAGTAAATCAGTTTAACCTTTTTGCTCAGGAGGGTGTCATTAGCATTTTCATTGCAGACAGTAAGCAAACCTGTTTATTTCTCAGAGGGATATACTATATCTTCATTATGCAAACATCCTTGAAAAGCTAGTCCTGAAGAAAGAATATTGGTGCCTCTGCTCTGAAAATGTGCAGAAGCACAAGACCTATGGAGAACTGTCTCCCAACAAACACTTCTCCCAATAAGATGTAGCCCCCATATTTAGAAACCACAAAGAGGAGGTTCCAACAGAAAAGCTGTAGTACTCAGGAGACTGCAGTAAAAGACAAATGCTTCAGAGTTGTTTCAATGAATCTCTGTAGCATGTGCTGCAATAAGTTATCCGAATTTTAATCAGTGCCTAATACTACATCTGAAGGACACAAGTTTTTGTGAAAGACCTTTACACACAGAAATTTCCCCCAGTGTTATTGTCCAAGGGGAGAAATCGCTGCATCCTTTCACATTCAATGTAATATAGATGTGGCAATTAAATCTCTGTCAAACGTGGAATACTGTTTTCTTCAGTGATTTATCAGGTTGCTTTGAATTTTCTTCGAGATAGAGATATCTGTTTGAAATGCACATGAGTGAAATGCATGCCATATTCAGAAGCATTATGTAGAAAGCTCAACATTTATAAAAAGTAAAAAAAATAGCTCATTAATTGAAATTTATGATTATTCAGATATGACAAAGCTGATGGTCTATTTCGTTTAGCAAAATCTTTTTGGAGTGGCTATAAAAACAATCTTAATTATAAAAATTAGAGAGGTAGAGATTGCCTAACATACTTCAAAAACCTCTTTAAACTGACCCCAAGTTCTTTAGAAGTATAAATTGCATATAATTGAGGTTGATGGCCATGACAAACTATTTTTATCTATTAAAATAATTCCCCTAGGCCCTCTAATAAATAATATTTGTTGCCTTAAGCTAAACTGCCATATATTTATTGAAATGTTGATAAAGTAGAATTCTTAAGGAAGGTGTATTGGCTAACTGAATTTTCTGGGTAGCTGAAGATTCAGTTTTTTAAATATCCCAATCTTCTGCTTCAACTTTTGCTGCTAAACTTTTCTCACTTTACGGGTACACCTTTTAGCCACAGTAAATAAAATGAATCATAATGAACCTTATTTTGGTGACCCAAATCTTCTAGTGTCTCAAGGCTACTGTTATTAGCAAGCTCAGTAGGCATGGAGATTCTTCACTCTATTAGATATGAGCTGTGTGATACTTGCAAGGCAAGTCAGCAGTCTCTCTGAGTGAAAGTCAATCTGCAGAGTGGGGATACTAATATAGTTATCTTGCAGGGTTGTTCTGAATGTCAAATAAGGTATCATTTGTAAACTAACAATTCTAGGACCAGGCTTGGCAAAATGTAGGCACTCAGTAAATTAGTTGAAGATATGTCCATTATGATTTTAAAAAAATATAGAAAGTTGTATTACATTTATTGATTTCCTAAGAAGCTGACATCAATTCTGACATGAATTTATTTCCTCACAATGCAAATGTTTATTATAAAATTTGAGTAAAGGAGAACAGAAGATGGCTGCCGACGGGAAGGCAGACTGCAAGATAGTGTGTGAGTGAGAAAACAAAGGGATAGTGTGGTCGCATGGGGAGTGTTTGTTGGTGATTTGAGGGAGAGTTATACTCCAGGAGATTGTGGGGGACTGCTGAACGGGGCTCCCCTGACCAGGCAGCCCCCACTGCTGCTGGGATCCCTCTCAGAGCAACCAGCTCAGACCCGGAGACCATGCCATCTTGAATGGGAAAGTGGATGTTATCGGATGCCTGAAAAGCCCAGGGAATCTACAAATATGGCACCCACCAAACAGCTGAGAACCTGAGAACACCGGTTCCCAATTGGTGCAAGCACGTGGATTCAGAGGAGCTCTACACTCCTCCATGGAAAGGTCAGATTTTGCCTGGGATAAGGTGAGAGAAATGTGCACGCAGAAGCTGGAGAACCTGCCCCTAGAAAATGTGCATGCAGGAGCTGGAAATCTTCCCCTAGAAAAATCCATGGCCGTTGAGGCTGGCGCGATCTGTGAATGTGGAAGGGGGTCCGCAGAGCTGCTAACAGAAGGTAACTCTAAAAAGCAACTCATTTTGATCGGATGCAAAAGGACAGCCTAAAAAATTTTAAAAGTGTGCCAGCTGCTTAGACCCAAGTGGAAAAAGAAGACTGCACAGATTTGCGCGTAGCCCCAGAGTTTACACACATACGCTGGCTCTCTTTTTTTAATTTCCTTTTTCTTTTTCCTCTTTAAATCCTTGCTTCTGATTACTAAGCCCAATACATAGGGTCACCCAATTGGGGACACCCTAAGAGACTGTAGGGGAAAGTTGTTTTTCTGGAACCTGAGGATCAGAGCACGGAATAACCATCAGAGAACCAGCTCTAGGGCAATCCACTCCCACAAACCGGTATTGAGTGCCACGGGGAAAGCAGGATCTAAGCACTGGTTAGAGAGGACCTATAGACCTGGAGGTCAATCCAGAAACACTGCCACCCCAGTGGTTGAATCACAAATTGACTCTTGTGAAAACACAAATAAAGGAATACAAGAAATTAAGACACACTTCTGCTTAAAAATCAGGACTGGCTTATAACACTGAGGAGCAGTGGAACTCAGGGAACTGCAATACTGTCATGACTAGGAAACAGGCGTGCCAAACAGAACAGCAGAGGAAGTGAATGACGTTCACTACTGCACATTTTTATTTTTTTCATCTTTTACTTAAGAAACTAATTTTTTTCTTTTTTCCTCACTTGATTTTACCTTTCTAATTA
This sequence comes from Corynorhinus townsendii, assembly GCA_026230045.1. Classification (NCBI taxonomy): domain Eukaryota; kingdom Metazoa; phylum Chordata; class Mammalia; order Chiroptera; family Vespertilionidae; genus Corynorhinus; species Corynorhinus townsendii. The sequence goes on from JAPDVU010000003.1 coordinate 190,007,275, forward strand.
TTACATTTTTATTTTCAATCAGTATTATTACTACTACTATTTTACCTTTTTTTAAATTAAAGTGTCATTTTATTTTCTCTTTATTTTACTTTGGGATTAGTGTTCTACATTCTATTTTCTTATCTCAACTTTACCTTTTTGCTATCACTCTCCTCCTAACTTTTCCCCTTTTGTTGTCCTGTTTCTTTTACCCTATTCCTGCTTTAGATTTTCCCTATTCCTTTTTTTAGCCCCTGTTAAAATTTCACCCTACTTATATATATCTAATTTTCAATCCCCTGCTCCAAGTCCATACACACCTCTCTCTTCTCTTTCTTCACTATCCAAAAAGAAGTTTTTTCTCTCTGTCCTTTTGTTGTTTGCTTGATTGTTGATTATGTCAATTTTTTATGCTTGTTTGTGAGATTGTTTTGCTTATTCTTTTTTCTTTGTTTGTTTTGTTTTTGCTTCTGTTTTCCCTTGCCTTGCTTGATATTAGTTGTTGTTTGTACTTTGCATTCATCTCCAGGTACTTGTTGCTGGCATTTGTTGAGATTAGTGGCTGTTCTATTGGAGTTTTATCCCCATATATATAGTTTCTTGCACTATTTTTTCTTACTCTCTTTCTTTTCTCTCTTACTTTCTTTTTTTCCTTTTCCCAATTTCATTTTTGCACTCCTTTCTTTTTTTTTCTCTTCTTCTTTCTCTCCTATCCTCTAATTCACCTTTCTCTGGTGGTCACCTTTATTTGGGGTTACTAATATTGTGAATACATTTATGTTCAGTACCTTGTGCTTTGTACCTGGTTCTATTATATTTTGTGCCTTTAAATCAATGCAGGAGAGAGAGAACTAACTATATAACCAGACACCTGGAGAATAGAGACCATGGGGAGACAAAGAAACAGCCCTCATATGAAAGAAAAGCAGGCATCACCAGAAAAGGAAGTAAACAAAATGGAGGCAAGCAACCTATCAGAGAAAGAACTCAGAGAAATGGTCATAAGGTGGCTGAAAAGAATGGAAGACAAATTCGACAATATGTGTAAGAACCAAGAGAAAATGAAGAAGAACCAAGAAATGAAAAATGACATTGCTGCTGTAAAGAACTCAATAGAAAGCATCAAGAGTAGACTAGAAGAAGCAGAGGACTGCATCAGAGCTAGAAGACAAGGTAGGAAAAAATATCCAAGTAGAGCAGCTTCTAGGAAAAAAAATTTAAAAAGCAGGAGGAGAGCCTAAGCGAACTTTGGGACAACATAAACAAAACAACATCCGCATCATAGGGGTTCCAGAAGGAAAGGAAATTGAGCAAGGAATAGAAAACCTGTTTGAAGAAATAATGACAGAAAACTTCCCTGATATAGGGAAGAAAAAACCCACACAAATCCAAGAAGCTCACAGAGTCCCAAGCAAAATGAACCCCAAAAGACTGATGCTAAGGCACATTATAATTAGATTGGCAAACACCAACGACAAAGTAAGACTCTTAAAAGCGGCCAGAGAGAGACAGAAAGTTACATACAAAAGAACCCCCATCAGAATAGCAACTGATTTATCAATAGAAACTCATCAGGCCAGAGGGAATGGAATGAAATATACAAAGTCATGCAAAGGAAGGGTCTGAATCCAAGAATACTGTACCCAGAAAGGCTATCAGTCAAAATTGAAGGTGAAATTGGAGCTTCACAGACAAAAAAGGACTAAGGGAGTTTATTACCACCAAACCAGCAGTGCAAGAAATACTAAAGGGTGTGCTGTAAAATAAAAGAAATAGGAAGCGAAGAAGGAACACAGGGGTAAAGGATAAAAATGGCAACAAATAAGTACCTATCAATAATAACTTTAAATGTAAATGGATTAAATACCCCAATCAAAAGACATAGGGTAACGGATTGGATAAGAAAACACGGCCCATATATCTGCTGTCTACAAGAAACCCACATCAGAAAAAAATATGCACACAGACTGAGGGTAATGGGATGGAAAAAGTTTTTCAGGTGAATGGAAATGAAAAAAAAGCTGGGGTAGCAATACTTATATCTGACAAATTAGATCTCAAAGTGAAGGATATAACAAGAGGTAAGGAAGGCTACTTCATAATACTAAAGGGAGCAATCCAACAAGAAGAAATAACTCTGGTAAATATATACACACCCAATAGAGGAGCACTCAAATACATTAAAAAAAACACCAAAAAACTCCTGGAGGATATCAAGGGAGAGATTGACAGCAATACAATCATAGTAGGAGACTTTAATACTCCACTATCACCATTGGACAAATCCTCTAAACAAAAAATCAGCAAAGAAACATCAATCTTAAATGACTCACTAGACCAGATAGAATTAATTGACATCTTCAGAACATTTCACTCCAAAGCCACAGAATATACATTCTTCTCTAGTGCACATGGGTCATTTTCAAAGATAGACCATATGTTGGGACATAGGCATAGTCTCTTCAAATTCAAGAAGATAGAAATCATATCAAGCATCTTCTCAGATCACAGTGGCATAAAACAGAAATCAACTACAATAAAAACAATCCAAAAAAACCAAAGATATGGAGACTAAACAGCATGCTATTAAACAATGACAGGGTTATCAGAGAGATAAAGGAAGAAATAAAAAACATCATGGCAACAAACAACAATGAAAACACAACAATCCAAAATCTGTGGGACACAGTGAAAGCAGTCAGCAAGGGAAGTTTATAGCTCTACAAGCCTACTGCAAACACACACACAAAAGAATCCCCACAGGAAACAATGGTAATAAATTACCTAACCCTACAACTCAAAGAGTTAGAAAGAGAGCAACTAGAACACCCCGTGTAAGCAGGAGAAAGGAAATGATAAAGATCAGAGCAGAGATAAATGACATAAAGACCAGAAAAACAAACAAACAAACAAACAAAAACAATACAAAAGATCTACAAAACCAAGAGCTGGTTCTTTGAAAGGATAAACAAGATTGATGAACCTCTAGCCAGGCTTATCAAGAAGCAAAGAGAGAGGAGCCAAATAAAATCAGAAATGAAAGAGGATAAGTAACAACAGAGCCCACCGAAATACAAAGGATTGTTAAAAAATACTATGAATAACTCTATTCTAACAAACTGGACAACCTGGAGGAAATGGACATATTCCTAGAAAAATATAACCTTCCAAAACTCAATCAGGAAGACTCTAAACATCTCAATAGGCCAATAACTATGGAAGAAATGAAAACAGTCATCAAAAAGCTTCCAGCAAACAAAAGCCTGGAGCCAGACGGCTTCACAGGGGAGTTTTACCAAACATTCAAGGAAGAACTAAAACTTATCCTCCTCAGACTATTCCAAAAAATTCAAGAGGAAGGAACACTCCCAAGCTCCTTCTATGAAGCGAGCATCACCCTAATACCAAAACCAGATAAAGACAACACAATGAAAGAGAATTACAGGCCAATATCCCTCATGAACATAGATGACAAAATCCTCAACAAAATTCTGGCAAATTGGATCCAGCACTACATCAGAAAGATCATACACCATGACCAAGTAGGATTTATCCCAGGAATGCAAGGATGGTACAATATCTGCAAATCAATAAACATGATACATCATATAAACAAATTGAGAGATAAAAATCACATAGTCATATCAATTGATGCAGAAAAAGCATTTGACAAAATCCAACACCCTTTCTTGATAAAAACTCTCAACAAGGTGGAAATAGAAGGATCATACCTCAACATAATAAAAGCTATTTATGATAAACCCACAGCCAACATCATACTCACTAGGCAAAAACTAAAACCATTTCCCCTAAGAACAGGAACAAGACAGGGATGCCCATTCTCACCACTCCTGTTCAACATAGTACTGGAAGTATTAGCCATTGCTATCAGACAAGAAGAATAAAAGGCATCCAAATTGAAAAGAAGAAATAAAGCTGTCCTTATTTGCAGATGACATGATATTGTACATAAAAAACCCAAAAGACTCCATCAAAAACTATCAGACTTAATAAATGAATTCGGCAATGTAGCAGGATACAAAATTAACGCCAAGAAATCTATGGCATTTCTATACACCAATAGTGAACTTACAGAAAGAGAGACTAAAAAAGCAATCCCATTACCATCACACAAAAAAAATTAAGATACCTAGGAATAAACTTAACTAAGGAGGTAAAAGACCTATACGCAGAAAACTACAGGTCACTGAAAAAGGAGGTAGAGGAAGATGTAAACAGATGGAAGAACATACCATGTTCATGGATTGGTAGAATCAACATCATTAAAATGTCCACACTACCCAAAGCAATCTATAGATTCAGTGCACTCCCCATTAAAATACCAATGACATATTTCACAGACCTAGAAAAAACTCTCCAAAAATTCATGCAATTAAATTCATGGAATTAAAAAAGACCCCGAATAGCCACAGCAATCCCAAGAAAGAAGAATAAAGTAGGTGAGATCTCAATACCAGATTTCAAGCTGTATTACAAAGGTACTGTTCTCAAAACAGCCTGGTACTGGCACAAGAACAGGTATATAGACCAATGGAATAGAACAGAGAATCCAGATATCGACCCAAACCACTACACTCAATTAATATTTGACAAAGGAGGCATAAACATACAATGGAGTCAAGACAGTCTCCTCAATAAATGGTGTTGGGAAAATTGGACAGATACATGCAAAAAAATGAAACTAGACCACCAACTTACACCATACACAAAAATAAACTCAAAATGGTTAAAGGACTTAAACATATGATGAGAAACCATAAAAATACTAGAGGAATCCATAGGCAAAGAAATCTCAGACATATGCCGAAGTATTTTTTTCACTAATACTGCTCCTAGGGCAATGGAAACTAAAGAGAAAATAAACAAATGGGACTACATCAAAATAAAAAGCTTTTGTACAGCAAAAGAAAGCATCAACAAAACAACAAGAAAGCTCACTGTATGGGAGAACATATTTGCAAATGTTACCACTGATAAAGGTTTAATCTCCAACATCTATAGGGAACTTATACAACTTAATAAAAGGTAGATAAATGATACAGTAAAAAAATGGGCAACGGACTTAAATAGAATCTTTTAGAAAGAAGACAGAAGGAAGGCCAAGAGACATATGAAAACATGCTCAAAGTCACTAATTATCCGAGAGATGCAAATCAAAACGTCAATGAGGTACCATCTCACATCTGTCAGAATGGCTATTATCAACAAATCAACAAACGACAAGTGCTGGTGAGGATGCGGAGAAAAGGAACCCTCGTGCACTGCTGGTGGGAATGCAGACTAGTGCAGCCACTGTGGAGAACAGTATGGAGTTTCCTCAAAATCTAAAAGTGGAATTCCCATCTGACCCAGTGATCCCACTTCTAGGAATATATCCCAAGAAACTAGAAACACCAATCAGAAAGGATATATGCACCCCTATGTTTATAGCAACACAAATCACTATAGCTAAGATTTGGAAACAGCCTAAATGCCCATCAGCAGATGAGTGATTAGAAAACTGTGGTACATCTACACAATGGAATACTACGCTGCTATAAAAAAGAAGGAATTCTTACCATTTGTAGCAGCATGGATGGACCTAGAGAGCATTATGTTAAGTGAAATAAGCCAGGCAATGAAAGGAAAAAACCACATGATCTCACTCATTTATGGAAAATAAAGAACATTATAACCTGATAAAGAAAAACAAATACAGAGGCAGTAAAGCACCGAACAGACTGTCAATTTACAGCAGGAACAGGGGAGTGTTGGGGAGGGGGGGAAAAGGATCAACTAAAGGACTTGTATGCATGCATATAAGCACACCAATGGACACAAGACACTGGGGATGGGGGTGGGATGAGGGCATGCGACAGGGGATAGGGGAGGCTGGGGGAAGGTCAATGGGGGAAAAAAGGAGATATATGTACTACTACATGTAATACTTTAAAGAATAAAAAAATTTTTTTTGAGTAAAAAATATACAGTGGTGGGCAAAAGTAGGTTAAATTGTCAGCCAGCATTACCTAAAAGATAAATCATAAGATAATGCAATAATAATGATGATAATAATAAGGTAAATAATACAGGAATAAATAAATAATATAAGAATAAGATCTGTTTCGTGTACTCACAACTGTAAACTTAATTTTGTCTACCCCTTCATAACACTATGACCATAGCAAAATATTATGAACTTAAAAAAAAAAATTATTGAGTCATGGCTTGAGCAGCAATTCCCTAATTAAAAAAAAAATCCCTTTATTAATTTTTGTTGTTGTTAATACTCACCTGTGGATATTTTTCCTTTTTTTTTTTTTGTAGAGAGAGTAGAAGGGAAGGGGGAGCAGAGGAGGCAGGGCCAGGGCAGAAACATTGATATGAGAGAAACACATTGATTGGTTGCCTCCCACAGGGGCCCTAACCAGGGCCTGGATCAAGCCTGCAGCTGAGGTATGTACCCTTGACCAGAATCAAACTTGGGACCCTTCAGTCTGCAGGCTGATGCTCTATTCACTGAGCCAAATTGTCTAGGTCTTCCTTGCTTTTATCATTAACTTGTAGCATGTAAGATATTTTATAGGAAATCTGCATAATTTCAATGCACATAACCAATCTTAGATTATACTCTGAATTGTTGGTTGAATATAAAATAGTATTTTTTTAATTTCAACATTTTATATTATTATAAGACTTATCTTAAGTCTTCAAATTCTCTAAACAGTTAACAACCATTATTAAATCATATTATGTACATGGCCCTAAATTAGAAACTTAGAAACTATAAAACATGAATAAAGTGTTATCTCTTTCAGAAGAAAAGAAAGGCAGAAATTATTATTTTGTAAGTAGATTATAATAAATATCATAGGTAATACTAACAGTGCATCTGAGAAGACAGACACTCCAACTTGGGCTTTTGAAAAAGATGCCATGGTGGAGGTGGCCTTCTTCTTGGACCTTGAAGAATGAGAGGCAACATATATAGAGAAGAGTACAAAAAGTACTCGGTGGATAAAAGGTGATCAAACATGATCTGAGTATAGGATGCATGAAGGGGAGTGATGAGAAATAGCTACAAATGCCAGTTCTGGCCAGATAAGAAATCCTGAAGGGTAGGCCTTGGAATTTGGATTTACTTTTGTAGGAAATGGATAGCCATTGAAGTTTTTGAGTAGACATAGTGTGTATTTTAGGATACATATGGCAGCACTGTAGAATGGATTAGACGATAGAAGGCAGAGAGACAATGTAGAGAATTCCCTGTTGCTTTGGCCCTACAAATCTGCAACTTGGGTTGATTCAGCCACTTATATTTTTGTTTGATTCCACTTAAAGTTTATGAGTTCCTACCACAGTCCAACCAAGTTTATTTTTAATCTTATCTGAAAAATGTGTAGCATCAAATACTTTTTTAACATTACATTCTCTCTTTTAGTAGATAAATTGAAAGAATTCTTTACTGTACATTTCTTTCTCCACTTCTTCCATCATCTATTGCAATAAAATTTGCTTTCACACCAATTTTGGAAACATTTATTTCTAAAATTCTATTTCCAATGGTGAATCCTCTATGTGCATTTTATTATTATTCTTACAATTCTCTCTATTCTGATTTCTGTGACATCATTGTCACCCAGTTTTTGCTTAAAATTTTTGATCATTCCTTGTCACCTGTCCTTTGCTTTCTTCTTAAAATTCAGTTCTTAATTTTTTTTCTTTTTACTTTATAACGCTTCCTGAGGAATTGTACTAACTTTCTTACCCTCCCTTCTAGTTTTATTGAGATATAATTGGCATATAACATTGTATTAGTTTTAGGTGTACAACATGATTTGATATATGTACATATTCTGAAATGATCACCACAATAAGTTTAATAAATATCCATAACCTCACATAGTTACAATTTTTTTCTTGTGATAAGAACTTTTAAGATTATTCTCTTAGCTACTTTTAAATATATGATACAGTGTTGAGTTTAGTCACCAGGCTATACATTACATCCACATAACTTTTTTATCTCATAAATAGAAATTCATACTTTTTAACCACCTTCAACTGCCCTCTCTTATCCCCACCTCCGGCAACCACCAATCTGTTCTCTGTATCTGAGTTCAATTTTTTTTTAGATCCACATAAAAGGAGATTATACAGTATTTGTTTTTTCTCTTTCTGACCTATTTCACATTACATGATGCCCTCAAGGTCCATCCATAATGTTACAAATTACATAATCTTCTTCCTTTTTATGACTGATATACATATCACATTTTCTTCATCTATTCATCTGATGGACGCTTTGGTTGTTGCCATAGCTGGGCTATTGTAAATAATGCTGCAATAAACATAAGGGTGCAGATAGCTTTTCAAGACAGTGATTTTATTTCCTTTGGAGAAATACCAAGAAAGTGGAATTGTTGGACATATTTAGGTCTATTTTGAAATTTTTTGAGGAAACTCCATTATATTTATGGCCATTATTTGACCTCTTTGACAGATAAGTCATTTATCTCTGTTTCATTAAAGTCTACTTGTGGGTTTTTATCTTGTTCTTTTGTTTGGAACGTTTTCCTTCTAACATTTTTTTTAACTGTTGGTTTCTGTGCCTTAGATGGAGCATTCACCTCTGCTAGTCTTAAGGAAGCTGTCTCATTTAGTAAATAAACCTCATTGTTTAGCTCATCCTTAGCTCTTATTTTTCTCAACCTTTGTGATTTCCCAAAGCCACTTTATTCTTTTTGGCTCCTAGTCCCAGAGGGTGTGTGCCAAGACCTGCCAGTGTCCCAAAGGGAGGATCTCAGCACCTGGCTGCAGGCTAATTGAAAGCCTGGACCCTCAGGCAAAATATGCAAATAGATCTCTTTCAGGGAAGGACTGGGAGATGGGATGAGGCATCAGTCCACTCTCTTTGCTCTGGGGCCCAGGGGAACAGAAAACCAGGAACTTTTTCGTTGTTTGCCACAGTTCTGCTTAACCCGTGAACACAAGCCTCACTGTCCACCAGAGCCAGGCTGTAAGTTCCCTCCAGTGGGATACCTCCAACCCAGGGCAGAGCAGAAGGACAACACAAAGTCTCTGGAGAACTGCAGCTGTGTTAAACCTTGTTGTTGTGTTAAACCTGGCCTCCCGCAGAGATAGCCTGGGAATTGGGTGCCTCTGACTCTGGCTGAGTCTGTGCTGAGCCCTGGGGAAATAGCCAGTCAAGAACGATTTCCTTGTGTGTTTCAGACCTGTAGCACCCCCAAATGCAAGTCCTGCTGGCTACCAGAGCCCGGCAACCAAGGAGCTCATCCCCTGACTAGCAGCTGCAAAAGCCCAGTTGCCAGATGTGTGCAGAGCTTCTTTCAGGGAGACACTGGTGATCTGAAGTGAGGCAGCAGGGGAGCATGAAGATGGCACACTCGGCCCCTAGATGTGTGTTAAATCAGAAGCATGACTCTCAGACTCTATATAGCTTTTAAGATATCCAAATAGGCCTCTTGCAGGGGAACACTAGGTGCTTCACTGTCCTGCCTCTGTGCTGAGGGGTGAGAGAGTGTGTAGGGGAATGCCACCAGTCCTCAGGAGCCATGAAGAACTGTTTACTGTGGTCTTTTGGGTCTTGTGGACTCAAGGCCCAGATGGCTTTCAGAGCTAGGTATTTTGGGAGCCTGTCTCTCATGTGGGAATCTTAAAAGTTGGGGCACTAGGTATTGGGTCCAAACCCTTCATTCCTCAGGGAGAAACTGGGAGTTGGGAGTTGCATCCAGATGATAGGTCACCCTGCTGGGGCTGGAGATAATAGACAGATTATGTTTCTGCCTCTCCTACCCTTGTTGATGTGGGTTTTCCCCTCATCCACCCCATGTGTAGGATTTGCTCACTAGTTTCTGGATTTCTTTCAGAGAAAATTGTACCATAGGCAGCTGTAGATTTGGTGTGTCTGTGGGAGGAGGTGAGTTCTGTAGCCTCCTATGCACTACCTTATTGACTTTCAGTGGCTTGAGTTACTACTCTCATGGGAACAAAATTTAAGTTTTCTATCATGAATAACAAAGCCATATACAGAGACATGATAAAATGTGTTCATTATCTGCCATGTTCTAGGCATTATATTAGGTTTTTGCACACATTCTTAAATAAACATTCAAGGAGGTTATTATTAGCATCTTTTAATACAGAAGGATATAGAGGATAAAGACAATGATGAAATCTGTTCATATCTCATATGACTGTGGGAACTCACATCTGGGTATATCTGACTCCAAAATCCTTATTGTCATGTTTTCTCCTGTAACATACCAATCCTCTCTTTCCACTCCAACCAAGTCTCTGCTTGGATGCCCAAATACTTTAATGTTTAAAATGAAACAGCTTTTTCTGCAAAACTTCATAGTTGATTCCCAGCTCAGACTGCTTCTTGAATTCCTCATATCAAACTCTCTGGTAATCACCATTGAACTTTTCCTCATGAAATGAAGAGTTCATTTCCAGCATGTTTGTCCCCTATTGTACCCAAGGGTTCATTGTATAGGCCAAGTTGTCAAAAGATGAGATGCTAAGGTGGATGAGGTGAGGGAAGCAGATATAGATAAGACATACAATACATTGAAATCTAGAACCGCCCATCTTGTACATCTCCAATCTGCACAGCAATTGGATGTTATAGATAGTATTATCTATCCCCATTTTGCAGATGTAGAATATGAAGCTCAGAGAGTTTAATTCATATGTCCAAAGTCTCACATATTGTGGACCTACAAATGTGTTAGCCCATTTTGTCTACCAATTGTTAGCTTTTCACCAAAATACATGGCTCATGTTCCTTGCATTCAATCTGTTTACAGTGTAATGAGAAAGTTAAAATATAAATGCATAGCCTCTTTTGAAATTAAAGGCCCAAAAGTGAACTTTCTGTGCTCAGTTTATTACTTGTGTTACTATTATTCCACTAGTTATTCTAACTCTTTCCAACACCAGACATTTCTGATTTCTCTCCCTTATGTGTCTAAAATTTTAATATTTAAGTTCTTCTGAGTTCTTCCTTTATACTTTCACTGACACCTGTTCTTTAGTTGCTTTTTAAATTAAATTGATTGGGATGGCATTGGTCAACATGATTATACAGGTTTCAGGTGTGGGTTTCTATGTTATAAGATCTGTATATTGCACTGTGTGCCAACCACCCAAAGTCAAATCTTCTCCTGACACCTTATATTAGGACCCCTTTCTCCCCTCACCTCCTTCCCTCTGGCAACCACCACACTGCTGTTTGTGTTCATGACTTTCAGTTTTATATCTCACATATGAGGGATATCATATGGTTGTTAGCTTTTTCTGACTGACTTACTAGTATTTCACTTAGCATAATGTTCTCAAGGTCCATCCATGTTGCTGCAAACAGCGCTATTTCATCTTTTCTTACAGCTGAGTAGCATTCCATTGTGTGTATGTACCACACCTTCTTTATCCAGTCCTCTATTGCAGGACACTTTGGTTATTTCCATGTCTTGGCCCATGAATAATGCTGCAATGAACATAGGGTTGCCTATATCTTTGCAAATACATGATTTTGAGCTTTTCAGGTATATACCCAGGAGAGGAATTGCGAACAAACACTGTTCGCTCCCTTGCCACTTGCCCTGCTGTCGCTCCCCCACCTGCCCACTTCCCTCCCCACCCTGCATGCTTCTTTCTGCCAAAGGAAGCGCCTGCTACTGGCCCAACCGTGAGTTCCCCGAGGTAGGGCTGCACTTCTTCTCATTTGCTCTCCCTGTTTATTCCTGGTTGCCCACCTTTAGATGTTTCAATGCCTGGGTCTCTCAGGCATGCATATGTGTTGAGCAGGGCTTTCTTTGTTGAATTATAATTTGGTAACTTGTTGAAATGTCAGGGGGAGAGGACAAGGGGTTTCACTTGGATGTCACTTCTTCTTTAGTTTTTACCCTCTTGGATTGTATCCTCTCTGTTCCCTTAGATGCAATTCTCCATCTCTTCCAATTAGTATTGCACAGATAATGATACTAAACTTCTGCTTTTGCTAGTCATTTTCTTACTCAACCTCACAGTGTTGCTGTAGCTTTTAATAACTGGAGCCAGCCCAAATTTTTCTCTTACGTTACAAAGTTCAAAAATGAAAATTCCAGAACAGCCAGGTGAATCCATGTGTTCTTATTGGAACCTACCTTGTTTGTCACTATCCCAAATTCTTCATGATATGCAGATACTGCCTCCTTCGGGTACTACCTAATTTCTGCAGTACCTGTAGTTCACAGTGATCTTGCATGCCTCTGATTTTCTCTGACATTTATGGTAGCATGCATTTTAGTAGCATGGGATACATACTATCTAGCATGGTTTCAAGAAGGCCCTGACAGAGACTGGAATAGGAAAAGAAAATGTGTATTTCAAAAACATACTAAAACCTAGTGGCTGTAGCAGGAGTAGAATAAGGTTTGGGAAAACCTTATTCTACTCCTGCTACAGCCACTAGGTTTTAAGTGGTGGTGATCCTTTAACCTTTTCCCAACTTTGGCACCACTTCCTGCAGTTTTATATATTTTATCTGAGATACTAATCTAATCTAAGATTCATCTTCTTTCAAGTATAAGTTGCTCTACATGTTACCAAAATATTCTAATTTGTTGTTTATGTATTTTTTTATATTCACAATGTGAGCCCAATAGTGATTTTTTTTTAGTAGGCTAATGACAGGCTGAAGCAAGGAAGAATCACCATAGAAGAATTTAGATCAATTTATCGAAGTATTGTATACAGAGAAGAAATTATTGAGATTTTCAATGTGTATTCTGAAAACCGGAAATTTCTTTTTAAAAAAAATCTGGATGACTTTTTGGCACAAGAGCAGTATATAGTTAACATGAGTAAAAGCATTGCTTCTGAGATCATTGAAAAATATGAGCCTGTTGAAGAAGGTAGGCTTGCATTTCAAAGTTTTATCAAATATTTACATTCTTAGCATATTTTTAATGAACTACGGTTATCAAATTCAAATTTTTGGGTGGGTCCAATTTCTTCTGGATAATATAAAATATTGGTAGTTTTATTCTTGTATTTTATAGCATGTATATATATCTTTTAGAAAGCTACATGGTATTTCTTTCCTATTTCATTTTCCAGCTCCTTTCTTTTAGCCATTTTTATATATCTGTCAAATGTTCAGAGATAAGCATAGGGGTAAAAAAAAGATGAAGATTCTGTTATATGTACTATAATATAAGAAAGTGTCTAAATAGTCATTAATAAGATAAAAACCCAGTTATGGGTAGTCTTCAATCTTTATACATTATATTATTGAAAAAACACATGAATAAATTAGCTAAATGAAAACAATTATAGGAAAGACATAAATACTACAAAATCAATAATTTCTCCACTGTCTATACACATAATTAACTACAATATTTTAGACACATTTTCAAGATTTTGCTTTTTCTTTATTTTTGAATATAGTCATCTGGTTTAAATTAAATGACCACTTAGGCCAGCGATTTTCAACCGGTGTGTCACAAGAATTTTTAAAACAGCAATACCTGACTATTTAGTCAGGGGCACTGATCTCGTTTCCTTTAGATTGTTAAAAAAAAAAATTAAAAATGACAAAAGCAAACACAAAAATAGCTGTCCAGTGTGAATATATCGAAATTATACCTATCTCTCTTTGTCAGATTGGGAAAAAATATATTTTTTGGTGTGTTGCAAAATTTTAGTAATTACTTTAGGTGTACCATGAGATGAAAAAGGTTGAAAATTGCTGCCTTAGGCTAATGAGCTGTCATATATTTTTTTATTTTTGTTCCATCTTTCAATGGATAAGAAAAACTTCAAAATTTTTTATTTATGCTCATTTTTAAATAAAATAATGGAAACATTACATAATAAATTATTTTTACAGTTGCCTAAGTAACAATTAAGTTAAAGCATGGTATTTTATCTTACAGGAATTAATTGGTAGCTCAAAATATTTATTTAACAAGGAGGTATGAAAGTCCAAATTCTGCCTTTGAAAGTTGTTTTATGGCTACCAGTGTTTAACATATAGCATATGAACCAAACTGATTCCTTCATTGAGTCATCCATTCATAATTTATTCAAATATTTATTTGTGGCAACCAAGTATGTTTTTAGGGGAGGAAATATAGTGGGAAATAAGGCAAACTAGATCTATTATATTCCTGATGGGGGTTGGAGGAATTTTGAAAATGAAGAATTAGAGATACAAAAGTATAATTTCAAAGATTGCTTTGTATTGTGAAAAAATAAAACAGAAAATCAGAGCGAGTAAACCACCCAGGAAGTCTAGTTTAGATTGGGTGTTTAGGAGATTCCTCTATGAGGCTGTGACATCTGAGCTTAGGCTTAAATGATGAAAAATAATTTAGTCATGTCACAAAAATGTGTGAGCAGTGTCTGAGTTGAGGGAAGAAAAGTGTTGGACCTGAGTTGGAAAATTCAAGGTACAAGAGGATAGTGTGGTTGGAACTTGGAGAATGAGGGCGAGATGAATATGGAGGGATAGTCAGGGATGAAATCATGCTGGTCTTGTCGGTCCTTAGTAACATTTTGGCTTCATGACTCAGTTCTACCTAAAGACTTGGGAGGGGTTAAGCATAATAGGACTAAATGCAGTGCCAGCAAATGGGAGTTTGATCAGATCACCATTTAAACTTTTCTAGGTTTGCAACAAGAGAGTTTGCACCAGAATATAAAACAACTACAATACTAGCACACCTGATGAATTCAGTTAACTTATTTATTTATTTATTTTTTTAGCAGCAAAGACTTTCTCTAAGGAAGTAGTGAATTGATTTATATTCTGGCTCAAGCTCTTTATATCATCAATGACTAGAAATTCACTGATAAGCACTTTCAGTAGAGCTGATTTAGTGAATATTCAAAAAGACATATTTTGGCACTGCTACCTGCAGGTGGTAAAAGATACAACACAATAATGAGATGGTGGCAATGACATCTTGGAATTGTGTTTGCATTTTAACTATAATATTGCACTGTTCTGTTCATCCATTTCAGTTTTTGGAATATCCTTTGCCTCACTTGGTTTCATACACAGCCAAGTCTTTGCATTTCATATACATGCTTACTGATCACTTTAGAGGCATATTAAGGCCAGTTTTAAATATGATTTTAGAGTCCCAAATGTTGCCATGATTCTCCACTCATCCCATATTGGTATATGACATGTAGCAAATGAGGTTTTTAAAAATCCATGAAGTTCTCATTACAATCTTTAGTTTTAAAGGGCACAAATTGAGTTTGACTTCTATTCCATTACCAAAGAACTTTTTTTTTTTACTGTTTACTTTTTAAAATTAATTTCTTTATTGATTAAGGTATCACATATTTGTCCTCATCCCCCCATTCCCATCCCAAACCCCTCCCCATGCATACCCCCACCCCCCTGTTGTCCGTGACCACTGGTTAGGCTTATATGCATGCATACAAGTCCTTTAGTTGATCTCTTCCCCTTACCCCCACCCTCCCCTACCTTCCTTCTGAGGTTTGACAGTCTGATCGATGCTTCCCTGCTCCGGGTCTGTTTTTGTTCATCAGTTTATGTTGTTCATTATTTCCCCTAGATGAGTGAGATCATGTGATACTAGAAATACACTTATAAGAACCAAAAATGAGACAAGCAATAATGGTTATGCTGAGAGGCAAATGAATCAGTCTGTAGTGAGTTTCTTTCTGGGCCAACAGTTCTTTTGAGTCCCAATTTCAATGTCAAACAGTTCCTTATGTGTATATGTCAGCAATGATATTTCAGTTCTGGATGGTGGACAAATGGTGGTAATGCAGGTCCGACCCTCTCTGGTTTGGTTCTGGGCAACCTGCAGCGACTCACAGCTGCGGACTGCTAGTATTCGCAGGCATTATCAGTGTCTTATATCTCTGGACTGTTTCTCTTCTGTCTTCATGGCTGGAGCAGTCCTGTCAATTCCTCTCTGTTGCAGGAATCCACATGGTCTTGGAGTTGTTTTCTGAAAATATACAAACATATTCTCAACCAAAAGTTAATAAAGGAATCTTTTCTATAAATTTGACTTGGAATCCTTTTTCATTTTTTGCCCAAATGAATTTCCTTGGCTTGTTTTGACACCATGTGTGTTTTTCATGGGTGTCTTGCTATTAGCATTACAAATGAAAGTTTATTTTCTAAAGTAAAAATTTTCTAGATGTAATTTACTTACAGGATATTTTTCATTACATGATATTCTTCTACTATCCCCCTGTTTTTGATTTAAATATTAGAAGGCTTTTGGAAATTTTATAATGTAGTCTTGATAGCTTTTAAATTTTAATTTTTTGCACTAAAATATGACTGCTTTAGGTTCATTATATGTTACACAATTTTACCATGAGATAAACTACCAATAAAAAATCTATTTAACACTTTAGGAACAGCTTTTTGTCTGGTACCATTAATTTTTCTAGAATTTTATTTAATTATTTTTTAGTTCAAAGGGCTATAAGCCAATTACTGCTAACTGCACTGGGAAAAAGAATCAATTTATGCAACCATTACTATTACAATATATGATGCATTTGCCCCACAAGTTCCCATAAATTTGCATGGCTTTGACACAGAAAACTTACATGCCTACAGTGTCCTCTATGCATTTTTTTCTAGCTTTTATATTTTTTATACTAAAATGGTAATAGTATTTTTGAATGCTAGGTTTTTCACTGTTATGATATCATAAACATTTACTTTTGTCACTATATTTTTTTCTAATACATTATTTTTAAAGACTGTTTAGTATTATATTATATCTTGGGCTTTAATTTGTTTCCTCCTCTTATTAAGCATTTATAAATAACTAGAGGCCTGTTGCAGGAATATTCCTGCAATAGGGTTTCCTGTGGTAGTCTGCTTCCCTCCTTTCTCCCCCACCCCACCTGCTTCCCTCCCTTCTCCCCCACCACGCCTGCTTCCCTCCCTTCTCCACAGCCCCTTGCTTCTCTGCAGCTTCGCTCCCTTGTAAACTCTTGGCTTCCTTCTAAGCTGTCTTCAGTCTTCTCTCTGCTCCTGAATATGAAAATTATCCACCATCTTGGTTGGGTTAATTTGCATACCTGTTCCTGATTGGCTGGTGGGTGTGACTGGTGGGCATGGCTTGTGGGTGTAGCAGAGTGATGGTTAATTTGCATATTACTCTTTTATTAGATAAGATGCTAATATGAGCATTCTTGCACACTGATCTTTGTTGACTCTCTATTTCTATAGTATAAATTCCTGGTGATAAAATTCTTTGCTAAGGATCACTCTCCAGTATAAAGCAAATATTCACACCAGCTCTTATTTTAGGATGAATTGAATTATTGACAACAAAAACAACAGCAACCAACTTAGAGCTCATATATAGGATAAGTCCTCTCATTACCATCATTCCTAACCTAGGAAGAAGTTAAATAACATTCTCATTACATGACAAGTGAATAGGTTTAACCCAAGCTGTCTGATTCCAGAACCAGTGTTCTGCTTAAGTGGATAATTTTGGTATAGACCATACTGTGTAAAAAAGTTTAGAGATAACTTACTGAAGATGTTAATGTACAAATGACCCAACAATTCAATATTAAACATTTGTGCCAAAAGACAGGTACAGATTGTTTATAGCAGCACTCTTTGTAATAGCCCCAAATTGAAAATTATCTAAATATTCATCAAAAATGGAATCGATAAATAAATTGTGGTGTAATCAGTCAATGGAATATTATACAGTATGGGAACAAACAATGTCTAACTGAAAAAATAAATCTTAGAAATGATGTTGAGTAAAATAAACCAGTCACAAAATACAAACTATATGAGATCATTCATAGAAAGCACAAAACCAAGAGACAATGAAGATATGCTGTTAGAAGCCAGACCATTGAATATCCTTGGGTGGGTTGTCGGGAGAGATTGAATGTTAGCAGGAAGCAAGCTTTTGGGGTGCTCTAATGTGACCTGTGACCTGGGTGCTTGTTAGCTAGAAGTTTAGCTTGTGGAAATTCATTGATCTATGATATTTGTACTTGTGTATATTTTTAATACATTAAAAAAAATCAGATATAATTGAATAATACATTCTCTACTTGAAAGTTGAAGAATTAAGGGTATTGCTTAGAAAAATTTGTTTCCAAAGACAAAAATAGTATTAATGTTAATTCTAAATGAATATTTTAGAAACATGCTCTATTACTGAATATGTTTTAAAGAGAGATATAATGTTTATACTGCTAATGATATTACTACACCTTTCTACTTCTTTTTATTTTTTATAGTTAAGCAAGCAAGTCAGATGTCATTTGAAGGTTTTTCAAGATACATGTGTTCATCTGAATGTCTACTATTTAGTAAAGAATTTAATAATGTTTATCAAGATATGCACCATCCATTAAGTGATTATTTTATCTCAAGTTCACATAATACATACTTGATATCTGACCAACTAGTGGGGCCAAGTGACATTTGGGGATATGAAAGGTATTTATTTGGATTTTTAAATTTATTACATTTTAAAACCCTTGGAAGTTCCCGCTGGTGTCTGCCTCTATTGGTGGGAATTCACAGTAAAAGCAGGCTGTGCATATTAGGCAATCACATAGGAAAGAGCCATTTTGATTTGTACATATCTTGGAGACCCAACCTTTCAATGACTATGTAATCTTTCACTTTCCTCCTAATTCTGCCTGCTGACCTCCTTTTCCCAGTTAAATTGTTTCTCCAATTTAAAATCTAAGTAAATACATAACTTTACAAACTCAGTATATCCACTTAGAATTCTGTAAGAATAACCCAACTCATAGCTATACATTCATTATAGAATTTTCTGTTCATACTTTATTATTTTAATTAAAAATACAAATTTTAAACAGCTTGATTTAGAAATATCATTACTTTTGAATTCCAAGAATACGTTACACCCAACTGAATATTTAAATTTAAATTTAATTGTATTTCTTCCTCTATTTCTCTACATACTTGTGGAAGATATCATTTTAGAAGACAATTCTTTTAAAATTTCTCTGCTCATGAGAGGTGGTATAATGTAATGCTTACCTATTAATGTTTAAGTTTCTGGTACTGATCTTTCCTCACTTTTTCTCATTTGTTAATTATGTGACAAAATAAACTCCTTGTGTCTAATTGCCTCATCTTTAAAAGAGAAAAACTAATATAAACTGTTCTAATAGCATTAAATATTTTAATCCATATAAAGTCCCTCAAACTTATTTAAGTGGAGCATTTCTATACAGAGACAGTAATTTTCATTATTCATTCCCCAAAAAGGGGTCAATGTGAAATAGTAGAAAATGGCTTCACCACTGGAGGAGACTTTCTCTTACATACTTTCTTGTATATTTCTCTGAGTAACTCAAATCACTTTTGCTGGGAATCATATCAAGGAGTCAATATATGTAGTTTGGTAAAGGTTGTTTGGATTCAAGGATGAAATCAGAACTATCGAGAGAAGTATGTAGCAACAATCAATATTAGGTAGGTTGTCATTCATGAAAAGTTTTCTTCCACAACTGAATTTTTGGTAGTTTTTTTTTTCTTCTTTTGTTTTCCCAATAGAGAGTTCAAGATTATTCTCTGTTAGCACCCCAAGCAACTGATATCTGTGTTGATAAACAGGGCAAGAAATATACTTTGACAATCAACTGAGAGGAGAGCAAAACAAACATTCTTTCCTGGAAATTACCAAACTTTACAAACAGATATTGATTATTCTACAATTTAAAATCCAAATAAATAAACATAAAAGCTGAGAAATAGATTCAGTTTGATTTCTACACATATAGCCCATTTTAGAACTTATATTTAAAATTAGGTGGCCACCTTATTTGCCCATGGAACTACCAGTGGGTCAAACAAGATTTCCTTAGAAGAGGGTTCTCAGGATATACCTCCAACACTGGGACAAGTGGACTAAGACACTCTGGATTTTACATTACAGTGCATCTCTATATGCCTGAACAAAGCAGTGTGCACTTAAAAAGTAAGACAAAATGGTCCTAAAAAGCAAACCACCCCAAAACCTCAACAAATAACTTATGAACCATTTAGCTTTATATTGCTTTAGTGAAGCCTCCAATACAAATAAAATTTATTAATTCTCTTCCCCTTTAATGTCCTACATCCTCAGGTCGCTTTCATCTTTTATCTATGTTATTCCCACAGGAACATAAGGTCCTTTTTTTTTTTTTTCTTTTGTTTTCCCCCTTGAATTCAGCACCTCAACTTTGGTGTCATAATTGCTTTATCTTTCCTCAGTTACACTCTTACCTAAATATTGCTGGAGTCATCTCCCTAAAAAGTTGACTAAAATGATCCCCAAAGAAATACTAGATCTAAAAATGTCTATTTTTTGATGAGTGGTTTATTCAGAACTCTGTATTTCTGTTGAAAGAATCACTGATTCTACATCAAATACTTTGTGCTGGGACCACACTCTCTTCTGCAGGTTTTTATGTTTCAGGGAAACATTTCTCAAATTCTTCTCATTTTATGTCATATAATTCTTTGTTTATCAGCATTCCTGGCCTCTACCCACTAGATGCCAGTCACAAACCTCTACTCCATCCCCAGTTATGGCAACAAAAAATGTCTCCACACATTGTCAAATGTTGCCTAGGAGACAAAAGTGTCCTGACTGAGAACCGCTGGCCTGGACACAGTGGGCTAAATTAATATTTGTTTTGGAAAACAAATGCTAACTTGGTTTTCTATGGGAAAAATGTCTTCATGTATGGCAGGGACCTTTTTTTTAAACCATCTCCCTGATACATGAGTATCACATCTAAGATTCTGATGTTTCAAATCAGCTTCTTTTAATTCGTCTTTCTTCCAAGACTTTGTTTAGAAGATCACTTGTCTGCCTTCCATTTTCTTCTTACATACCTATAGCTTTCAGTTTTTTCTAATATAAACACAGGAAATATTTATTTATTTAATGTATTTTTATTGATTTCAGAGAGGAAGGGAGAAGGAGAGAGAGAGAGAGAAACATCAATGATGAGAGAGACTCATTGATTGGCTGCCTCCTACAGGCCCCCCACTGAGGATGAGCCCACAACCTTGGGCATGTGCCCTTGAGCAGACGTTTAGGTCTGCAAGTTTATGCTCTATCCACTGAGCCAAACAAGCTAGGGTGACAATAAATATTTATTGATAGTGAACTATATATCAAACGTTTCCTATGAGACATCTAGGAACTTAAAGCATAAGGAACAGGTAGAAATTGCAGGAGTCAGAGTCCATAGCCCTGCCCATGGCACCCTCTTGGTGGTGCTGGAACTGTGGTTGGCCATGCTCAAAGTAAAGAAGAAGGAAAGTGTGTTCAGTTCAACACAGCAACTTATCTTTGTTATGAGTTCATTTACAAATTTATTGAGAAATTGCAAGTAGTCTTTGGAACATTTTAACATTTTTAATGACCCAGGAATGACTATTTATTTTGTTTACATTTTGCTAGTGCCCTTGTGAAAGGATGCCGGTGTCTGGAAATTGATTGCTGGGATGGATCACAAAATGAACCTGTTGTGTACCACGGTTATACACTTACCAGCAAACTCTTGTTTAAAACTGTTATTCAAGCCATACAAAAATATGCATTCATAGTACGTGCGTATCTTTATTAAATTATATTTAAACACAATATAATTTACATGTTTCAAAATTCTATGATCCTTGGCATTAGTTTGGATTAGTGATATTTCAAATTATGGGTTATGATTTATTAGTAGGCAGTGAAATTCATGCAGTATATAGTTAGTGATAGATTTATCAAAGTTAATCTCCAGTAGTAAGGTACATGTTTCATGGAACTTTTTGTTTAATTATATAATATGTGTGTTTATTTCATCATAAATATATTTCTTAATGTATGAAAAAAGTTTGAAAAATATTTTTCTGTATAATAGTAGTTCTATATAATAACAAATATTTTACCAATATTCAACTATTTTACTTTCAAGATACAAACATAAAATGTGTTAAAAATGTATTATCTCCATTGTTGACTTTTTTAATGACTATGGTGACAACTATTTTACTAAAATATCTTTTTATTGATTTTAAACAGAGAAGAAGGGAGAGAGAGACAGAGAGAGAGAGAAAGAGAGAGAGGTAGAAACATCAATGAGAGAGAAACATCGATTGGCTGTCTCCTGCATGTCCCATACTGGGGAATGAGCCTGCAACCCAGGAATGCCCTGACCAGGAATCGAATTAGTGACCTCCTCGTGCATGGGTCTACGCTCAACCATTGAGGCATAATGGCTGGGCAAGTGGAGACTATTTCTACAGCAAAAATGTTTAGGAGTTTATTTTGGATTTTAAAATTACTATTCAATTGTTAAAGCTAGATTCAAAGATCCAGTTCTTTCTAGAGCTTCTAAAGTCAGCTTACAAATCCTAGTCTATAAATTGGGTAGGTTTTAATAATCACTCAGTTTTGAATACTTGGCCCATTTACAAACTTGGCTAATTAAGCAACTTTACATATTTTAAATTGTTTTTGTTAAGTTAGTTTATTTGATTTCTTTCTTAAGTAGTTTAATTGTTGTAAAATTGAAGATATTTAATCTAATCTTACTGAATACTTAATGTATATCTAAATAAATTAATGCATATCTATTAAATTAAACATAAATTTGATAAACTTAAAGCTCTCCTAAATAGATCAGTGTATTAACTATAAAAGTAAACATAACTTGCCCTGGCTGGTTTGGCTCAATGAGCATTGGCCTGCAGACTGAAGGGTTCCAGGTTTGATTCTGGTGAGGGGCACATGCCTGGATTTTGGGCTCAGTCCCCAGTAGGGGACATGTAGGAGGCAGCCAATAAATGGTTCTCTCTCATCATTGATGTTTCTCTCTCTCTCCCTCTCCTTTCCTCTCTGAAATCAATAAAAATAAATAAAAAGTATTAAAAATAAGCATAACTTAAATTTAAATAAATTGCTGTATCATTTATTAGAAATATAGTATAAAGTAAGTAAATATTCACATAATATAAAATATGAAAAATTTCTTAAATTAAAATTTAAATGAATGGCATTGCTTTTCTTAAACATAAAATTTCTAATAATTTTAAATTTATATCTTTATCCTAACTTCCTGCTTACATATTTAATAGGCATAATTAACATAAGGTATTTAGATTTGAGCTCCAGATATTCCTCTTTCTGCCAGTCCCACTCTTTTCATGGTCTTCCCAATTTCATTGAATGGTAACTTCTATGTATTTAAGCCTAAAATAAATAATTATTGTCAACTTTAACTCTTTCCTCCTTTTATCCAACATCTCAGTCAGTTTTTTAGCAAGTCCTGTTGGCTCTACTTTCTTTAATCCCTTCTTCCCATTCTCCTTGTCACTGTTCTGGTCAACCACCATTTCCTCTCACATGGGTTATTGCAAAGACTTCATATCCAATGTTCCTGCTTTTCTTCTTCCTTCCCTACAGTTTCATCTCAATGTATCAGCCAGAGTGACTTTTTGTTAAGTCAGATCATGGCATTCCCCTTCTCAAAACTTTCAGTCCCACTCAGAATGAAAGCTACAATCCATACTGGGACTCCCAAAACCCTACATCCTCTGTTTTCTATTACCTCTCCTATCCTTTGGCCTTTCTCCCTTGTTTGCTTGTCTATTCTGGCCTTCTTACTCTTTTTCAGACATGTCTCAAAGCCTTTGGACTTGCAATACTAACTGTTAATCTGGAATACTTTTTAAAAATATTTGTATAGCAAACTCTCTCACTTAATCCAGGGTGGGTAACGAAGGGGAGAAAAAAGAGACAATCTTAAAAGTAAAAGGTCTTGCAGGGATGGAAACCCCTATAGCTTCTAAGATTCCAAAGGAGACAAAATGAAAAAAAGGCTTTGAGCAGCAAGACTCAATGAACTTTCTCAATTGAACAGTGTAACTCAATTTTGTGGCAAAGATGAAGTTGAAGGTTGGATTTTCTACCATTAATGTGGGAAAGAGATAGCAACGAAATAAAGTAGATTTGGTAACTTGATTGAGGACATAATTTTGCGCATAGATGCTGGCACATGTAACTTATTTAGAAGCAAATACATAAGAAAACTAAATTTTAAAGGTAATTATATTTTCAAAACCAAAACAAAACACAAGTGTGATGCAGGTGAGTATTAAAACAACCCTGGGTCAGGAAGTGAGCTATAAGAAACGCAAACTACTCAATACTTACTTTAGATGTGGCCATGAAGGATAAAAGACAAGAGGACCTTTCTGGAGGTTGGAGCCAGGGACCACCACAGAAGCAAAAAAAAAAAAAAAGAGCTTTTCCCATCTGCTAGGCTACCACTTTGCCTAGTTTCAAAATCCCTTTTTATTTTTGGAAAAATTTTTACATGTTCTCTTAATATTAGATGGAGTCTATATATGTGTGTATAACAACGTATATTGTAGTAGGCTGAAAATGGGTCCCTGAAGAAATTAGGTTCTCATTTTTGGAACCTCTAAATGCTACTCTATTTACAAAAATGGGGTATTTACTAATGTGATAAAGCTAAAGAATCTGAATGAGAGAATTTTTTAAATCCTGGATTATCTGTTTGGGCCCTAAATGCCATCATATGTATCCTTATGAGGGAGACAGAGGAAGATTTTAAGCACATAGGGGAGGAAGCAATGTGAAGACACTGGGGAGGGAGGACAGAGATTGGAGTGATATGTTCACTTTCAGCTTCAGGTGTTGCCAACAAGCCAAGGAATGTTGGCAACACCTGAAGCTGAGACAAAGAACAGATTTGCCCTGGAGCCTGTTGATACTTGGAAATATTTTTTTAGCCAGTGATACTGATTTTAAATTTTTGGCCTCCAGAATTGTGAGAAAATAAATTTCTGTTGTTTCAAGCAACCAAGTTTGTAGTAATCTGTTACAGCAGCAGCAAGAAAGTAAGATTCTGATCCATTAAAAAGGTATAATATATACCCTATTTAAATGTCTGGGATAATGCAGCAGACCCTGTAATTCCCTGGCTTGCTTATAAAGTTGGTAAATTTGTGTCCTGATGATCATATATAGAGACAAAATAATTTTGAATAAGATCCAAAAATGAGTGATGCTCTCTATTTTGTAGCAAATTTCAAATTTACAGTGGTGAGAAAGGGCAGAAAATGTCTTTGTAGAGTCACCCTTCTTTAATATATCTCCTACATTATTAAAAACTAGAAATATCTTTACCATTGTTTTAAATGATAAAACAATAAGTTTTGATTTTAGAATTTAAAATGGAAAAAGTAGAAAATTAACATTTTCCTTAACTTACCAGTGTTAAAGTTTTTTCCCTCACATTTAAACACATATAAATAAACATATACATATGTACTTTGAAAAATAAAAGTGTAACCTCATATCCTCTGGCAACTGCTTTTTTTCATAAGACTATACTGCTCTAGACAGTTTGGTTCGGTGGATAGAGCATCGGCCTGTGGACTGAAGGGTCCTAGGTTTGATTCTGGTCAAGGGCATGTATATTGGTTGCGGGCGCATCCCCAGTGGGGGGTGTGCAGGAGGCAGCTGAATTGATGTTTCTCTCCCATCGATGTTTCTGACTCTCTATCCCTCTCCCTTCCTCTCTGTAAAAAAATCAATAAAATATATTTTAAAAAAGACTATACTATAAACATATTTCTACAGCAGTGTTCTAGTATATAGCTGCACCTCCTTTCTTCTTTTTTTTTTTTCGCACCTCCTTCTTAACCAATCTATATTATTTCTTTAAGTGGATATGCCATTATTGATTTAAATAAGTACCTGTTGTTGTAAGCTTCAGTTGTTCCCTATACTTCTGGTGCAAATAGTAATCATTTTTCTTTTCCTATAGATTTAATGTTCTCTGATTTGTCAAACTTAAAAGTACTTTCAGTTTAAAAAATCATTATTTTCCAAAGGTATTGAACATTAGAAGTAAGTGCTAAAATATATTAAGTACTTCTTTTAATTACATTAAAGTTATTAAGGAGTTCTGAGAAATAACTGTAGTAATGGTTAATTTTTTAGACATCTGACTACCCAGTGGTGCTCTCTTTAGAAAATCACTGCTCCCCTTCCCAACAAGAAGTGATAGCAGACATTTTGCAGTGTATTTTGGGAGATGCCTTGCTGTCTGATATGCTTGATGATTTTTCAGACAAACTACCTTCACCAGAGGTAACATTTTATCTGAGAAGCTCAGGTTAAGACCAAAAGAAAAAATATGTCACTATGCTATTGGTTCATGAAACTGGGTTAGAGATCATTGAAAATGCTTACATTTGATTATTTGTAGAGGTGCATCTTTGCAATGTGTTGCTTAGAAATGTTCCTATGAACATTTGGGTGAATATATTTTGTATGTTAAGAATTATGTACAAATTTAAATGTCCATGTATTTATCTTCACAACCTCAGCCCAATACCTCAGCACCTGGGTGGCAGGTTTCTTATTTTAATCTGCTCAATGTAACTGTCTCTATGGGTCCCTTTCCATGTTCAGTTGAGCATATTTGATTTAAAGAAGGTATCCCTGCCCCCATCCTACTCTCAGGATTTCAGTTTGATTTCCAGCTATTTTTTTATTTTATTATTCCTGGACTTAACCAAATTTTTCACTTTCTCATCTCCTCACAACCTACCTAATCGGGCTTCCTCTTGCAACTGCACCGTAGTAAATATCTCATTTTGATCATCAAATACTTTCCTGATGATAAATTCTAATGGACCCATTTCAGTCTTTATCTGACTTATTCCCTTGACAGCATTAAACACTGGGGATGCCTCCTTCCTTTCCTTAAAGCACTTTCTTGTGTTAACTCCACATTTTTGAGGATTTCTTCATTCTTCTCTGGCCCTTCCTTCTTAGTTTCCTCTGCTGGCCCCAATGTTTACCAGATGATAAATGAACTTTTTTTTTTTGCATGATAGTATTGTTTAACAACAAAGAGTTTAATTTTGCTATGTCATCATTTTGGTACAGAACAGTCTTTTTTTGTAATATTTGAATATTTCCCTTTATATTTTTTACTCATTTTCTTTAATTGAGTGAAAAGTTTAAAGATGAAGGTGTTTTGACAGTAGTGACAAGAGCACAGGGCTCATGATAGAATTGAGACAGAGAAAAGAAACTGAACATATGGAAAAACTTTCACCTCATAATAATGCCCACAGGCTAAATTTGTCCAATTGTGACAGAAAATAAACATTAAATAACTTGTGCAAAGTGCTGGAAACACCATGAAATATTTAGTCTAAGAATCATGATATAATTCAGTAAATTATAATAATTTTAGCTTTATAGGAATAGAATTCCTCCTCCTATTATTTATAAATCCATTTTTAGCATTTGGATATACAGTTTTCATTAAAGTTTTTGCTTCCATACTAAAGTAAGGAAATGCTTTCCAATGAGTAAATAAGGAATTAGAGAGAAAGTGATTTTATCATACTGCACTCAGTCTTTAATGTACCAAAAAAAAAAAAATGCCTGGAGATTTGTTAAAGAAGCATATTCCAGTCTCACAACCCAGTATTCTGATTCTCTAATTTTGAAGTCAGAAATGAATCTACAACAATCATAACAGGCTTATTTTTTGGTGAATTTTGGTCGATGCTATAATATTACTGGTGTATATTAGGGTTCCTTATAGAGGTATGAAAAAGATGGAGCTCTTACATGTGTTACTACTGTGAGCTAACTGCAAATCTGATGAAAGACTTTTCAATGACTGTTACAAATGCAAATTTACCTGTAAATATGTAATTATATCTGTCTTTCAAATTGTCTCTGTAGGCATTAAAATTCAAAATATTAGTTAGAAACAAGAAAATAGGAACTTTAACAGAAACCCATTCAAGGAAAGGTTTGGATAAGCATGGTAAAGTAGAGGAATATGAAGAATATGAAGATATAGATCATGAAGAGGAAGCAGACAAAGCCAAAAGTTCAAGACCATTGGATACTTTAACAAACAGCCCGGAAAAGGAAACAGAGTCAAAGGTTACACCTGGATTAGCGCTTTTCAGGAAAAAGAAGGTGAGATCATGATTTGAGAAAATCTTACAAGTGATTGAAAAGTTGTTTTATTTTCTTATTGGTGGAGAATTAAAAATTTTTTTAGAGAGAAATATTTTTCTCCTTATAAAAACTTTAGTTTATCATTCAATATTTTTTGGGAAAAATTAGCAGTAGAAAATAATTTTTAAAAGTTATCTCTCTTCCTGTTGTTTTAATCTCTTTCTCTATAGTGACAAATATTATGTGGTATTATGTGCTAGGAATTGTGCAGTGTACAAAAGCTACAAACAATATAATGTCTCTGCCTTCAAGAAGACCAGACTGTCAAAGATAAGAAAATCACTGTTTGTAAAATATCCTATATAATAAAAGCCTAATATGCAAATCAACTGAACTGTGGAATTACCAGTGAAACGACCAGTTGTTATGATGTGCACTGACCACCAGGGGGCAGATGCTCAATGCAGGAGCTGCCCCAAGCCTGCAGGCTCCAGGCTAGCCAAGGCGGGTTCTAGCAGGGGGCCCCCTGATTGCCCTGCTGGTTGCTCTGGCAAGCAGGTGGCAGCAGGGGGGCAGGGGAGGGTATGGCCAGTGAGGGGGTGGCACCAGGCTGGCCAAGGGGAGTGCCAGCAGGGGCCCCTGATTGCCCTACCAGTTGCCCCACAGATGGGTCCTTATCGCTGGCCAGGCCTAGGGACCCTACTGGTGCATGAATTTTATGCACTGGGCCTCTAGTAGTATTATTAGTATACAAATTAACATGACATAAGAAGGCATATCAGCTTGCAAGTGATAGAAACAAATTTGTCTGATTTAAGTAAAAGTTATTAATTTTTGGTGCAATTAATTAATTGCCCTACATAAATGAAAAGTTTAGGGAAAGGGATGCTACTTTCAGGAATGACTTGGTATCATTTCTCCAGCAAAGTCCACAGAACTTTGTTTTTTTTCTCCAACTTTAGACTCACTTTCCCTATATTGGTGCAAGACTGTATCTGCTTTCAGGTTCCAATCCAGTGGAAGGCCCATCTATCTCTCAGATGACAAAGCAAATTCTTTTTGTACATTGGCTCTGACCCAGTTATTTGCACATCCATGAACCTATTAGTGTTGCTACGGAAGGCAAAGCTTTGATTAGTCAGGCCCAGTTCATATTATCGATACTTAAGCACATAGATTTAACATGAGCACAAAATGTTTTCCCCAAACAAAACTTGGGAAGAGGCTAACAGAAGTATAGAGCATATAGATGCAGGGCTGTAAAAGAGCCAATGTACACTCTTCAATAGAAGTTACTCCAAGATGTTATATCATCCTGGAAATATGACTTACTCAGGACTAAAATTCCTAAATTTGCAAATTCATGACAGCAAACTGAAGTCTTAGGGAAAAAGAAAATAACAGTTACATTAATTGCGATTTTCAGGTTTGAGCTATTTCATCTTAACATTAAGTACCGTCATAAAGTAAAATCACATTGACCCAATTCTAATAGCTTTTGAGGAGGTAATCTTATGAAAAGACCCAAATTGTTGATTTGAATGCACATTTTCTCTGTTGGAAAAAATTCAAATTATTAGTGCAAAAATCGTGCAATTACTGCTTTATTCTTACACCTTGAAGGTAAAAGTGGCTGTGGCCCTATCTGATCTTGTCATTTACACTAAAGCTGAGAAGTTCAGAAACTTTACCTATTCAAGAGAGTATCAACGATTCTATGAAAGTAATTCTATTGAGGAGTCAACAGCTCGAAAACTTTCCAAGTTAAGAGGTAAATTCCTATGGTTCAAAGAGATGAAATGTTTAAATGTTGTTATATTCACTGCTAAGGTCTCAAGATGGGTCAATGGAATTTCTAAAAATTACATTCTCATAAAATTTCAACATATTTAACATATCTTAAAAAGGTTATATGCCTCAAGTACATTAAGTTTTATTTCACAGAACTCAACCAATAGTCAACTTCTTTAAATCATGGAATTTTGATTGAGACTGTCTAGTGTGGACACCTTGGTGGCTGAGGCTGTGATGAATGATTTACATGGGAGGGCAGAGAGTGACAATTTTGCACAGAAAGGCAGAACCAAATTTACAAGTAACATGAACTTTGTCCTGAAATCAAAGGGGAGCAGGAGAATATTGAAATCTCAGGAATTACATGATTTACGGTGTGTTTCTGAAAGATGCCTCTGATAGCCCCATAAGGGTGAGACTGTCTACAGGGAAGAGATGATGAAGGCCTCAGTTAGAGTGGAGCCAGGGTGAACTTTTTGGACTCAGTAGGATCTAAGAGGTAGAGTTAAGTAGACCTGGAGGCTGTCATATGTCTGAGGTGAAGGAGAGGGAGGAAATCGCACCCAGGCCAGACTACCAGGTGGCTGAGCTGAGTGCTCATTGCCACAGCACACCTATAGAGGGACATTTGTCTCTGCATCTTCTTTTACCTGCGTTCTGATTCTAAATCTGAGGTGGGTTATTCTGTTTGGTAGAGCCCAGATGCAACAAAGCCTGGAAAACACAATGGGAAGCAGACCCTACCCTCTTCTCAGACTTATATGGCAGGGAATATCCTCAACTTAAAAAGGCATGGGTCGCTAATTCACAGTCAGGTGTCCCTCCAAGTGCCTCTGAGAAATTACAATCTACCATCTTGTGTAAAAATCAGCACCTGCAACTGGCTTGAGAAAGGCTGTTGGCTGTTTGGAAATGTGTATTTTGATATTTTTGTTGGTTAACCTCATTAGGCTGGCCACTGGTACCCATGCGTTTGGAGGTATATTTTAGCTCATCTCTTTACACTTCCTATTAGAAAGACCCTGAATATTATAGACCTTGGATATTTTTGTTTTTAAATTGCAGATAGTGACCAAAATCACTTCAGTAGGCATGGACCAAAGTTAAAATAATGTAATGTAATGTAATATAATGTAACAGAGTATATGTATGCAGTGAGAATAAGTATTTTATTTATAAATTATAATTGTGTGTGTGTTGGGTTGTGATACAAACATATTTTTCACTGTAAAGTCTTGTCAAAAGAGTTTGAATTTGAATAATCTACTTTATTATTCCCTACCCTTTCAAACAATTGAATGCTCTCTGTTGTTGTTCATGGAGACAGGACCTTCAGGTACAGCAAAGGTAGTAATAATCCTCTCACTCTCATTATATTAAACACTTGCTCACACACTGGGGACTGGGTAATTCTGAGTAGAGTTACAAAGTATAGGATCACCATTTCTTTGGATAGAGTATAGAGTATTTTTCTTGAACCCAAAGTCAATAGTAAATAATTAGTGATATAGGCAAAGGTGTAGTGCAAGGATGTTCATCATTATTAAAAACATAATAAACATTAAGTTTATAATAAGGAAAAATAAGAAACAGAAATGTCCATACATATATTTTATTAGTCATTAAAAATAATATGGTAGGTGAATATTATTGAACTGGAATGATTTCTGTTATTTTAGTAAAGAAAAGTAAGTTCATAAAAGGGAATAAATAATATGATTCAATTAAAAATAAATATGCACATATGACAAAAGAATGGAAATCTTTATACCAAGATGTTAGCAGTGGTTATTATTTTAGTGAAAAGATTATATGTGGTTTTATTTCTTATTTTTAAAATTTGATTTTCTCATTTATCTAAAATGAAGATGAATTGTATTAGTAATAACAGCATATTTTTATTTCTAAAGGTCAATCTCAGAAGTAACAAAAGCATATTATGTTGAGTCTTTAGTGATTATTCATGCTTATTGCTTTGTAGATGAGAAAAATTAAGGCCTAGAAGAACACATTTTACCTAAAGATAAATATCTAGCTTAGAACTGGATAAGGGATCATGATACTGGGATGCACATGCATTTATATATGAGTAGCTTCAAAATACACTTTTGTCTCAGAGTGTATAACTTCTAAAAATGAGAGCTGATGAAGTTAACTGTAATTAGTGTTAACTTTAGTAACTAATTTTTTGCTTGATAATGCTTCTTAAAGAATAATATTCAGGATGAGTATGGCAATGGTTCTGTTCTAGTTGACTAGCAAACACAGTGGGCTATAGGCATTAATCATTTATCCCATTACTGGTCACCATATTAGAAAGGATAGGTGTCTCAGAGAAATATAAAATTGTGTTAAAAAGTTTGAAGGAGTGTCCAATGGTAGAGGGTGTAAATTAGTTTTGCATCTCAAGTAATTTAAATAGAATATATGAAGGTGAAGGGATTAAGAAATACAAATTGATTATTACAGGAGAGTCATGAAGATGTAAAATACAGTATAGGAAATATAGCCAATACAATTCTAATAACTATGGTTTCAGGTGGATATAAGATTTATTGGGATGATCACTTAGTAAGTTATATAATGTCCAATCATTGGGGCATATACCTGAAACTAATATAACATTGTGTGTCAACTAAAATTGAAAAATTAAAAAAATGATTGAAATAAAAAATAAAGTGTCAAGAAATAAAAATAGAAACATAAAGAATATATGAGTAGAAACAAAAAACATATAAATTCAAATAAAATGTGTGTGTGTGTTAATGTACACTACAGGTATAGACCTTATCTCAGTAAGAAAAACAATTGAAATAATCAGAAACATTGAGAGATAGCTAATTTTTTTTTTTCAGTGGAAAGATGCAAACAGAAATGGAATGAATTTTGGGGGAAGATGTAGTGGTGGTTGGGATTGGCAGCTGAATTGGATAACTTTAAGGCCCCATTCAACCCTGGGAACCTATTAAATATTCAACTGAGTTCATAATAGCATCATATAGCTTTTATGACTTATATGTGATTATGTCCTAGTGTGAAAACCAAAGTAAGGCAAAATCTAGAATGATACTACCTAAAAAAAAAAAAAGAATGCATTTTAGTTTAGAATTTTATATATCCTTATGTCAAAGTGCAATTAATTTGGATTTAAACCACCCCCCCCCCAAAAAAATCCCCCAAACATGTTATCTAATCACTTTTTCTCAGGTGAATGATTAGTGTGCATAAAATTGTGTAATAAATTATTATTACCTTCTTCATAATAGTGAATTACACTGTCAAATACAAAGGCATAATTTATTTTGATTTATATGAATTATAAGTATTTTTGTGAAGATAATACATATAGAAATTATTGACATTATTGTAGAATTATATAATATATATAAAGTAGTTAATTTAATTTATTTGAAAAAATTCACAATGTTTTAATAATTTCTTTTTTAGCCCATGATTTTATTCTTCACAACATGAAGTTCATTACCAGAATATATCCCAAAGCAACAAGAGCAGACTCTTCTAATTTTAATCCTCAAGAATTTTGGAATATAGGTTGTCAAATGGGTATGTTATACAGGATATTAAGTTTTTTTCAAAGATAAAATGAATTTTATAAATTGATAAAAGATTCTTGAAAAGAGCTTCTTTTGAAGATTTTGTTTTGGCTCTGGGTGTTTTGAATCATTGGTTTCAAGAGTTGAAGTAATTCCTAAACATGTTGGAGAGGGTAAGCCTAGGTGAAAGTTGGGGGCATGGAATAAATTCATCAAGAGTTAACAAGGGAAGTGTAGGAAGGGAAAAAGAAAACCAAATTTGATATAAAAGGAGAGTGAAGACCAAGTCTTTTGCTTGAAAGATTTGCAAAGGGTCTCTTCAAATTAAGTAACCTCTACCTTTTACACATTGCACTAACTTTTGCATTCATAGTTGAAAAATAAATGAGACTGAGTAGCTTTGTTATTTTTCCTTATCAGACTCTCCCTGTTCCAAATTGGTCAGCTGTTATAGCACTGGTACTAACAGTGGCAAGTATTAACCCTTTTGGTACTGGCAAGGCCTATAGATTTGGAGAGATGGGGAGAGAAGGGTCAGGATGATGGGGGTGGAGTGTTGGGAATGGTGGAAGGTTAAACTGCATATAGTGGCTATTTACCAGCTTATATGGATGTATTCGTATATTTTAACAACATTATTGCTCTGAAAGTTTGTGATAGATTTGGTGTCTTCCCTTCCTGCATTTAATGTACTGATTTTCTTTTTTTAAAATATATTTTTTATTGATTTCAGAGAGGGAGAGATAGAAACATCAATGATGAGAATCATAGATTGGCTGCCTCCTGCACACCTCCTACTGGGGATCGACCCAACAACCCAGGCATGTGCCCTTGACCAGAATCAAATCCTGGACCCTTCAGTCCACAGGCTGACTCTCTATCCACTGAGCCAAACCAGCTTGGGCAATGCACTGATTTTATTTATTTTCATATTCACTGGCTGTTATCTGACATGTACATAGTTGTTTTATAATTTATATTGTGTGTCATTTTGATTCTTTGACTCAAAACTATAAAATAATTTACAGATTAAACTTTGAAACTCACATTCAGATGTTCATATAGACATGGCAGGAGGAAATGTTTATGAATTGTGAGTTATTTGACTAATGGGGCTTGCTCTTAAAATATTTGAAGATATATAACCCATGATTAGGTTTCAGTAAATCTATCAATTTGTTTTTTTTAGCTCTTCTATTTCCTGACCATGTCAAAATACTTTTTTTTTCTCACAGTGGCCTTAAATTTCCAGACCCCTGGTCTGCCTATGGACATTCAAAATGGGAAATTTTTGGATAATGGTGGTTCTGGATATATTTTGAAACCAGTATTCCTAAGAGATACTGAAACAGAGTTTAATCCAAAGAAAACACCAGAAAACAGCAAGCCAGTTACACTTACAATAAAGGTAGGTGAACTTTACCTTTTCCTTTTCTGGTTATTGTACATTAGATAGTATACATTAATATTTTGAGTTCCATTGATGTCCTTTAATGCCTTTTAAGTTTCTGTCGATGTGTTCAGCTATTACAGGTGGTTGGTATTTTAGCATCCTTCATTTTCCAAAAAATGTCTTTCTGTTGACTTTTTGCATGAATGATGTGAATACAAATATTAAGATTAAAACTTTCTTCTCTCTGAAGTTCATTTATGTTATTCCATGATATTTAGGCATTTAATATTGTGAGAGAGAAGTGTGAGTTCAGCCCTCTTATTGCCTGTGGATATGCTGTGTCTCCCCTCCACCCGCCCCCCCTGCCCACCATTTAAGTTTAATGACTTTTACTAGAAAATGCTAGGAGTTATTTGCTTTTCTTTAATCTCAGAATTAGACTTTTGCAGTTCAGAATCCCCCTCCCCCCTTATATTTCTGAATAGTCGTGATTACTTAGAAACTAAAAGTATTAATATACTTTCCTTGGGTATCTTCATGTTTACTAATTTGTGTCAACTTCATCATTTTTCCTGTTCCCTTTGCATTTGATTTTCCTCTCTATTTGATTTTATTCTTTACTGATTATAATGTAGATGTGAATTTTCACTTGCATTATTAGTTTCGCCCCAATTTTTATTTACCTCATATTGCTTACTTTATATTTCTACCCAGCACCCTTCTCCCAACTTCTATCTTATGATCCCACCTCTCATCTTTTGTTTTATTCTGGAGAGCATAAGCAGTCGTTTAAAATGTATTGTTCCCCACAAAGTCTTTTCAAAAACTTCCTTATTCTTCTATAACTGAAGTGCTATTTTTGTCTCCTTTTTTAAAAATGTCACCAAACCTTAAAAATCCCAAGCTTTCTCTCTGAACTTAATCATAAACAACTCTATTTTATCTGTACCTGTTGTTTGCAAATAAATGGGGAGCGTGTGGGTCTCCTTGGTCCCTCTCTCTATTTAAGTAGTTGTTCATAGAATCATATGAATCATCTCAGATTCTATTCTGGAATTTTGGTACCTTGGTCAATTTTATTGTGTCTCATGGAAAGACTGAGTGTAGCTCTCTGCTGGCTCGGCTGGCTGAGGAGAAAGCTCTCCAGCCACTGTTACTGGATGTCAGGGAGGCAGGAAATACTAGAACCTCCAGACTGCGCATCTCCCTCTGTTCTTCCCATCTCAGCTCCCTCTTGTACTGATGTAAAGACAGGATTTGGGGGACCACTTCCATCCACTGCAGGCCCTAGCCAATTTGTCCCATCTGATAATGTGAAGAAGTTTAAGAGCTGTTTACCAGAGTTTAATGTGGGAACAGAGCAGCACATCAAAGATAAATGGGACAAAAATGATTCTGGCCATAGCAGAAAATGGTGCCAGTGAACTATATAGCTGACTTTTCTCCTGGTTCTTAGGAATTTTATGACTCTAGAATAGTCACATCTAGAAATTGCCTACAGCCCTAGGTCAATTAGTTGGCATTCTCTCTAGAATCTGACAAAGTATTATACATTAAGCTTACTTTACAATCCTATATAATAAAAGCCTAATATGCAAACCAACCAAATGGCGGAATGACCGGTTGCTATGATGTGCACTGACCACCAGGAGGCAGATGCTCAATGCAGGAGTTGCCTCAGTCTGCAGGACCCAGGCTAGCCAAGGCAGGTGCCAGTAGGGGCCCCCTGATCGCCCCACTGGTTGCCCCACAGAGGGCGGTGGCAGGGGGTGGGGCCAGTTGAGTGGGTGGTGCCAGGCCGACCAAGGCAGGTGCCAGTGGGGGCCCCCCCGATTGCCCTGTTGGTCACCCCACAGATCAGCCCTGATTACCAGCCATGCCTAGGGACCCTACCTGTGTACAAATTTCAGGCCTCTAGTGTTATTATAACTTTGGTATCTCTTTTGTAATTTTAATACAAACTAAGAAAGATTAATAATTTTTTCTTTTCCTTTTTTTGGTTACTATATAAGCTCAATAGTATGCATTAATATTTTGAGTGCCATTGAATATCTATAATACCTTTTAAATTCCTGTTAATCTTTATAGATAATATAGGTGGGTGCTATTTCAGCATCCTTCCATATCTGAAAATAGTCTTTCTGTTGCTTTTTGGCATGAATGAAAAATGCAAATAGTTGTATTGTTCTGATTGTTTTAAGCAACTAGTCTATTTGTTCTAGTTCTAGTGAGAATAGATGAATCAGCCACCCTTTAAGATCCCTTCCTACTGCACACAAATATTGCTGGGCTTCTGTGGCTTTTTTTGTCTCCTTTTTTTTTTTTTTCTTCCCTGCTAAACAATTCTTTCTCACTTTCATTTGTGAGTTCCTCTTTCTGTACCTCCACTAAAATATTTATGTCACCTAAGGCTTTTTCTTAATCCTCACCTCAAACTAAACATTCTCCTTGTGTCCTTTTATATACATTCATGGTTTCAACCACCAACAATACTCAAATCCTTAATCTGGCCTCATTTTGGAAATATAAAAGTATATTTTTAATAGCCTACTTAACATCCATACCTATTTTATCACTGTTCTGTCAAACTTAAAATAGTAAAGCCTAAACATTACTTTCTAGTCAAATATACTTTTATTTAAATCGCAGTGAATTAAGTTGAACCCCTTCACTCCATTAACTCAGGTTGAAAAATTGGGAGGCATTTTCTTCTTCCACATCTCCTTCACTTCCTATGTCCAACCATCTCTAAATTCTCTGGATCCTACTCCTTAAATGTCTTCCTTATCCAGTCAGCTGATCTGATGTTATTTGCTGCTGTCTTACTTTAGTAATTTGTTACCTCTATCACATCTATTCTTTTGGCTTCCTGAGGAGTTTTGGATAACCGTAGTTCTCTTGATCCATCTTCCACAAGTTGAGAGAGATTTTACTACAGTGCTAACCTTATATTGCCTACTTAGTATTTGTTTGTGTCTCCTGCTTGGTTTCTTAGTCAGGCTTTGGCATACTTCTCTAGCCCTATCTCTCACTGCTTCTAGCCTTTCACCTTGTTCTTTAACCATAGGGACGCCTCCTTTTCTGTCCATGATGGCACGTCCATGTATCGCATTTGCTATTTTCTTTGACTGAACTATTCCATCTTTCACATGCTTATTGTGTGCTGACTCGTTTTTTTAAGACATGAGAGTCACTTCTTTTTGGCAGCTTTCCCCTGCACTTAATTGTGTTTCATCTTCATTTTGTCATTTCCTTCTGTTTTTTCATAACACCCTATGCATGAATATATTAGACACTTACCACAGTGTATTATAGTTGTTAATTTACTTATAGTACTTGTCATTCTCCCCCACTTGAATGAAGGTCTTTTCAGGACAAGGATTGTATTTTCAACCCTTATCCACAGGACCTGACACAAAGTGCATCCTCAGTACAGGCAGGTTAATTGAATGGATGATTTCTTTTTCATGCTTAATGAAGAGACTATACACGCTCTTTTATTGAGAAAGCAAAGATGGACAATAGCTGGT
Source organism: Corynorhinus townsendii (assembly GCA_026230045.1). Classification (NCBI taxonomy): domain Eukaryota; kingdom Metazoa; phylum Chordata; class Mammalia; order Chiroptera; family Vespertilionidae; genus Corynorhinus; species Corynorhinus townsendii. Next base: position 190,045,568 of record JAPDVU010000003.1, read on the forward strand.
ATGCACAGATGTTTACAAAAGCCAGCTGTTTGTATTATAAGAGGTCTCATGTAGGGAAATAAGTGACATGTTGTGAAACAGACAGGGTTAATAATTTTCCCACAAAGCTGCTGCCCTAGCCATGTGGGTCTTCCCTCCTGCATTGATTATTCTAAGGAGATTTGTGATTACATTATAACTTGTACAAATTGTGGAGGGCATGACTTGGGAAACAAAAGACCTAGTTTTATTAGCTTTCTGATGCCCTTGATAATGTCATTCAACATTTTTGGTTTAGTCTTTGTTATCTGCAAACTAAGAGTTTTAAATTAAGTAAGTTATTTTCGAGCTTATAAAAACTATGAAGCCATTTTTTAAGTTCCAAATCTCATGCATAAGCCGAAGAGATGAAAGTAGAGCTACTCTGGCTGTCTACTGAGGGTTTCTGTTTGACATCCATCCTCTGCAATTGTCCCTTGAAGGGTTTTGTGAAATTAGAGTGCATAAATTATTTAACAATAATCTCTAAATTCTTTTTTAGTTCTTATATTCCATTATTATTATTTAGCTAGCTAGACAATTTTCTTTTTGACAGGAGGTGTACCAATAGAGAACCTTCTCCATATTGGTAAGGGTCTATTATCTGCAGAGCTGATATTCAGCTGGTAGGCTCTGATATTGGTGTACTAGCTGCTTACGATAAATTTTCTTTCTAATTACATTAATGTCTAATTATGCTGACTGATCAATGCCCATTCCATACTGGTTGTTAAATATTTGCATAGTCACTCTGATTTCTAGGTAATGCCATGACATATGGATAAAGAAAAGGAAAAATTACACATAGACACATTTTTGGGGTTTCTTTTTCTCTTCCTTCTTCTTTATTTTTCTTTTCAAACAAATTTTTATTTGTTTCTCTTTAGTCATACCTAAATTTTTACATTAGCACATTTTATTAATTAAGAAGACTTCAAATATTGATTTTTGTTCAAACTTTATTCCTTAAAATAAAACAAGTTTTTGCTTCCATAATTGGCTTGACTAATAAAAAGCTAAGTAAAACTATTAATTACTTCATTAAGCATTTTTCTGATGCCTGGTTCCTAATATGCATATGAAATACTGAATTTTGTCAGACTTAGGTTACATATGAAAATATAGACAACAGCAGATAATAAAAATTTGTGATAAATTATCTGAACATATAAATTATACTACCATAAAATGCTACCTAGGAAATAGTGATGCTTTTTCTTACATTTCAGGAGTAATATTGATATTACTTCTAATTTTTGCTGTATATATATAATATGAATTTGAAAATAGTTCATGTTACCAGATTATCTCAGCCTGAGTTACAATTGGAGGTGATCATAACAATGTTTTTAATATTGCTTTTTAACAATCATAACAAATAATTTTAAAGTAAAAACACATGTTGAACCATAAACCTTGAACAATGTGGATTCTATTATAATCATGTCGCCAAAATGGAATAATTTAGACATGTTTCTGGTATTCACCTATTGGTACTTGAGGATAAAAATACATTTTAAATTTTACATTATTTTATACTTACAATGTTTTTAGGGAAACTGACTTAAAATCTGTCAACATTTTTACAATATATATTTTATTTTGAAATTAAATGGTGACGCAGTTTGGTATTGTGTTAAATTCTTGTATTCAAATATTTTTGCACAGATTATCAGTGGTATCCAGTTGCCTCCCAGTGTTTATTCATCATCTAACAAAGCTGACACATTAGTGATTATAGAAATTTTTGGTGTTCCAAATGATCAAGTTAAACAGCAGACTCGTGTAATTAAAAAAAATGGTGAGTTCCTAATATATTTCATTTAACTTCTATTAGAATTCTTGTTGAAAAGCTTAAAAATTATATATTGACAGAGTTTTTATATCTAATATTCATAAGGCAAAGGTTTTGCATTCTGTTCAAGATGATGGAAGTGTTATATGCAGCAAAAGCAATTTGATAATAATTTAATGTTATTTAGATATATTTTCAGATCACAGATACAAAAATTTATCTGAAAAAAATTATACTTTTTTTTCCACTTTTACCTCCTTTTTATGTATTCCCCAATATCACTGAAGTAAGGGAGACATTTTGAGGGCTGAAAATCTACTTTGCTTCTAGCCTCCATGTAAAATGAAGAACTTGTGATTATTCTGATAGAGCATGGTACACATTTGTACTTCACTGCTTGAGTTATTTTAACAGTCTGTGGCTTCTGACTCAGGCTAAGGCTGCCATAGAAACCTAGTCATACAGTATTTGGATTCATAATTCAGTCATTTTTGTCAGAAGGGAAATGTAGGAATGGAAGAAATGACTTTGGTAAGATTTTCAGTGTTCCAGAGTCTCTTGATAGTTTATGTAGTACAGTACTGACATTGTCATTTCTTCCCTGAGGTTGAAGTCATTTAGGAAGTTAGACAAGTATAGAGTCCTGGGATTGACTCAGATCACCTTGGAAGAAACCTTGGAAATGATATTTGAGTCTAGAAACTTCTTTGAGTTGATATCCCCAAAGTATAGTGGCCTTCACTTCAGAGTCTGGAAATATGCTACAGGCTTAATGACACTGAAAAGCAGGTGAAGTTATATTAGTTTTTTTCTTCTTGGATGATAATCCCCTGTGATGCTCACTATTTGCCCATTATGTTAAAAGCCTAATGCTAAGTATCAGGAAACTTAAAATCTTGGTTTATTAAGTGTGTTATTTTGTCCGTCCCAACTAACTGTATTACAAATAGTTCACAGTTCAGTATGGGGATTGAGATACAAATAAAACTATTATAGTAAAGAATTATTAGTGCTTTAAGAAAAATACAAAGAATTGTAGTGGAAAAAGCAAAATTGGAGATAGTTCTTGGAGAATCAGTAGAATTTTTTACAGAGATCGAGGACAAGAGCACTTAAGGCAAAAGGAATAATATGAGTGATAAAACATGGAGGAAAAATTCAAACATACTGAGGAAAAGTAAAGAAGTTCAAGATAAGTGGTCTACAGTTTACTTAAGACAGATTAGTATGAAATAAAATAAGAAAGTTCAATTGGGGATGATCTTGTGATTGTGTTTATGAAAGACAGAGAGAAAGAGAGAGGGAGAGAGAGAGTTTATATTAAAGTAGGGTTGGAGGAGGTAGAATCAATTAGTATAAGAATTTTGTGCTGACATTTACACTATCTATAAAGAAATGATTCTTAAACCAGTCCCTTTATGGGATTATTTCCTCTCTTAGGAAAAGGTAATACAGTCATATTCCAACGAGTCAATTAGTTCAATATTTTTGTGGGAATCCTGTATTAATGTCTAGTAAATTCTCACTTGTGACCACAGATAATGTATAATTAGTCACAAATTCTTCAATGCTTCTGGAGATGTAACTCAAAGAACAAAAGCTATTGACATAGCAGGCATAGCATTGCCTTTGTCCATGAAAAATGATACATATTTTTCTCTGAACCTCTGAGTACTTATTAAATAATTTATTTATTATATTTGATCTGGATCTGAATTTCTTGATTCCATTAAATTATGCTTAAATATTGGATGATTTGGGTCATGTTGTGACACAATTGGATTTCTTTTTTGACAAAAGATTGTTGATTGGGATGATGTATTTTGCTAGAAACATAAATTATTTATCAACTTCGTACTTTAAAAATGAGCACTTAGTCAAACAAAAGATCAAAAGCTGGCTTTAGAGCACTTACTATCTAGCTTCCAGTTCCACAACTGTCCACGGTGCTCTGCCCATGATAGGACCTGGTATAGAAAAACGATGTTACTCCTTCATGTCTCAGTTCTTTGTTAAAGAAAGGCCTAAATACAGAAGTCATATTGCAAAATGATTAAACATTTCTGCTCTGGAATTAGACTCCATTTACTTGAGATCTTGACCTGTCATTTAATGGCTGTGACTCTGGACCCTGAGGAAATTATGTAGCATCTTTCTGGATCAGTATTTTCATCTATTGTTGTGAAGATCAAATGACAGTATCTAGTTAAAGCTCTTAGAATATTACTCAGCAATAATAAATACTCAAAATGTTGTTGTAATTATTATTTTCTCAGTGGGTGAGTTAAAAATTGAAATGATCTAAAAAGTATTGAAGAGAAAAAATTTTGGGGAATAGATGTTATGAAATTTTCCCTATAAATAATGTCTATGATTTTTTGATTCTATCTATTCCTTTATGTTTCAGCTTTTAGTCCAAGATGGAATGAAACGTTCACATTTATTATTCAGGTGCCAGAATTAGCATTGATACGTTTTGTTGTGGAAAGTCAAAATGTAATAGCCGAAAATGAATTTCTTGGGCAATATACTTTACCAATTTTATGCATGGGCAAAGGTAATATGCTTAAAAGTAGGATGATTGTGCTGACAATTATAACTTTTTACCAAAGACAGACTTTGATATATCAAATAAATGTATCCATGACAGCCAGATATAAAGAAGATTTTGTATATTGACACATTTTCTCTTGGTGAAATTACAGGAATGTGTTCTCATATGGAATATGGGGTTGGGGTGTGGGATCAATAGGAAGACTAATTAGACAAACTTGGTGTGTATGAGCATTTCTGTACATGGATGATAGCTTTGTGTTTCAGCAAGGAATAGTCACAGCTACCATAAGAAAATGAAGGAAGGGAATCAAAGAGAAGGGAGAAGCAGTGGCTCATTCTTCCCACCTCAGGAGAAGAGACTGGGAGCTCAAGATGATCCTTTCATGACTCTTTTCAGGCTGCCTGTATATTGCATCCCCTTGCGGGCTGATTTACATTGTACTCCCAATGCCCTCGTCTCAATATGCTTACTTTTCTCACACCATCTGAGATGTCCCTAGGAGACAGTCTGAAGCAGAAGGGTGGTGGCTAATTTTGGAGACGTTGCACTTTGAAGGGAGATACTGAGCTGTGTCCTCAGTGTAATTCAGTAGAAAATCAGAATAGAAACATCTTATTTTGTCGAAAATTAATATGCAAGATGAATATAACTATGCAGCCAGAGTTTCTCAGTATTGGGGCCATTGCTGGTTAATTTCTTTTTATTGTTCTAATTAGATATGATTTTTTCTTTTTTTCTTTTTTGCAGGTTACCGTCGTGTTCCTCTCTTTTCCAAAACTGGGGAGGATCTTGAGCCTGCTTCCCTGTTTGTGTATGTTTGGTACACCAGATAGCAACTAATAGCACCAGACCCATTGTTAGCTACATATCACAATAAAATGGCCAAAATAAATGTTCATATATATTTTTTCTTCTTTTCAACATACACCCACATGATTATTTACAAAAACAGAAATATTGAGCAAATTCACTTGTAAATATGCACAACAGAGCAGTGGGGAAAGGGAATGGACAGTTCAGAGGATCCTCACTCAGTGCGGTGTTCTTGTCAGCCAGTTTCTCCTGCCCCTCTGCTGTGGAGGCTGCTCTTCCAGCTGGCTTGTATCATGTTAATTAGTAGGGTTTACAACCTTTAAAAATATGTCTGAGTGTACAAGATACATTGGCAAATATTTGGCAGTATAAAAGAAGTGTGAAATCAAAGAGTGCTTTAACTTCTAGACACCCACTACTGCATATAGTACTGGGAAATAAAATTTCCAGGTAGTATTTTGTGTTCTTGAGCAATTAGCCCCTGCAGTCTCAAGCCGGTGTTTAAATGCTGTGCACTGGTTTTGGTACCTAGTAATCACACAGACCTATTTATGAGTGTTTATGAAATTGATTTGGGTTCCAATTGTATTCAGATTCCATGTCTACACAAGAGATCTGTTATGTGGATTTACATTTTGGATCTCTGAGTGTATTTTCAAGAATTCTGAATCTGTACCAAATGTACTTTGAAGATTGTTTCTTTTTTAAAAAATATATTTTTATTTATTTCAGAGAGGGAAGGGAGAGGGGGAGAGAGATAGAAACATCAATGATGAGAGAGAATCATTGATCGGCCACCTCCTACACGCCCCACATTGAGCTGGGATTGAGCTGGAAACCTGGGCATGTGCCCTGACCAGGAATCGAACTATGACCTTCTGGTTCAGAGCCATGCCAGCCGGGCTGAAGAGTCTTCCTTCCTTCCTTCCTTCCTTCCTTCCTTCCTTCCTTCCTTCCTTCCTTCCTTCCTTCCTTCCTTTCTTTCTTTCTCTCTCTCTCTCTCTCTCTCTCTCTCTCTCTCTCTCTCTCTCTCTCTCTCTCTCTCTCTCTCCCCTTCCTTCCTTCCTTCCTTCCTTCCTTCCTTCCTTCCTTCCTTCCTTCCTTCCTTCCTTCCTTCCTTCCTTCCTTCCTTCCTTCCTTCCTTCCTTTTTAAAGATATTTTATTGATTTTTTACAGAAAGGAAGGGAGAGGGATAGAGAATTAGAAGCATCGATGAGAGAGAAACATCGATCAGCCGCCTCCTGCACACCCCCTACTGGGGATGTGCCCGCAACCAAGGTACATGCCCTTGACTGGAATTGAACGTAGGACCCTTCAGTCCACAGGCTGATGCTCTATCTACTGAGCCAAACCGGTTTTGGCTGAAGATTATTTCTTGATCACAGATGAAGTTCCTGTGCTGTTTCATAAGCTAAATCTACTACCATTAGTAGGACTTTGCTTTACAAACTCATATGTAGAAGAATATGGTTTCTTATTAACTGCTCTTAAAAGGAACAGGCTTATTAATACTTAGGCCACCACACTGTTGTGTGGCAGTGAGGTGAAAGCACTCAGCATAATTTTTGACAAATTATGAGGTCCTCATAGTTATTTGTTGATTTTAAATCTGAACTTATAAATAAAATAACAAAATGACTACTTGAGATGTACACTGATGCCAGAAAATACAAAATAACTCATCTGTCATGTTTTACTATTGCCATAGTTTACTCTTGAAAGTAAATATTCAAAATAAAAATGCCACTGGGAATTCAAATATACAACCTAAGTAGTAAGAAATGTCCCAAATCACTCAGTGCATAGTCATCCAGATTCTCCCTCGTGGACTCTGCATCAAAGATCAGGGTGCACTCTTTCCAGTGGAGATGCATAGCCAGAGGGGTGCTTCAGTTTTGTTAGATTATGGGAGGATTTGATTTACATCATCTATTGTGCAGCCTAACAGTAGGTGGGATGTTCACCCAAATGGCCCACGGCTGTAACTTTCTCTAACTTTCTAAAGTCTTTTGAAGACATGGAATTGTATGAGATTTAAAGATTTTGATCACATGAGCTTTGTACGAGAGATCAATTAATTCAGCAGAATACACTTTTGATTTTTTTAATTTTATTTTATTGTTTAAAGTATTACAAATAGTAGCACATATGTCTCCTTTTTTTCCCCATTGACCTTCCCCCGGCCTCCCCTACCCCTAACTCCGGCCCTCCGCCCCCCCCCCCCCCTCAACGCCCAGTGTCTTGTGTCCATTGGTTATGCTTATATGCATGCATACAAGTCCTTTGGTTGATCTCTTACCACCCCCGCCCCCCAACACTCCCCAGCCTTCCTACTGTAATTTGACAGTCTGTTCAATGTGTCTCTGCCTCTATATCGATCTTTTGTTCATCAAGTTATAATGTCCTTTATTATCTATAAATGAATGAGATAATGTGGTATTTTTCTTTCACTTCCTGGCTTATTTCAATTAGCATAATGCTCTCCATATCCATCCATGCTGCTGCAAATGGTAAGAACTCCTTCTTTTTTATAGCAGTGTAGTATTCCATTGTGTAGATGTACCATAGTTTTCTAATCCACTCATCTGCTGATGGGCATTTAGGCTGTTTCCAAATCTTAGCTATGGTGAATTGTGCTGCTATAAACATAGGGGTGCATATATCCTTTCTGACTGATGTTTCTGTTTTCTTGGGATACATTCCTACAAGTGTTATTACTGGGTCAAATGGCAGTTCCATTTTTAAATTTTTGAGGAAATGCCATACTGTTTTCCACAATGGCTGCATCAGTCTGCATTCCCACCAGCAGTGAAGGAGCATTCCTTTTTCTCTGCATCCTCGCCATCACTTGTCATTTGTTGATTTGTTGATGATAGCCAACCTGACAGGTGTGAGGTGGCACATCATTGCTTTGATTTGCATCTCTCGGATGATTAGTGACTTTGAGCATGTTTTCATGTGTCTCTTGGCATTCTGAATGTCCTCTTTCGAAAAGTGTCTATTTAGGTCCTTTGCCCATTTTTTGTTTATCTTCCTTTTGTTAAGTTGTATGAGTTCCCTGTAAATGTTGGATATTAAACCCTTATCTGAGATAACATTGGCAAATATGTTCTCCCATGAAGTGGGCTTTGTTGTTGTTTTGTGGATGGTTTCTTTTGCTGTGCAGAAGCTTTTTATTTTGATGTAGTCGCATTTGTTTATTTTCTCCTTGTCTCTCTTGCCTTAGGATATGTGTCTGTAAAGATATTGCTACGACATATGTCTGCAATTTTGTTGCCTATGGAGTCTTGTAGGATTTTTATGGTTTCCCATCTTACATTCAAGTCCTTTAGCCATTTTGAATTTGTTTTTGTGTATGGTGGAAGTTGGTGATCTAGTTTCATTTTTTTGCATGTATCTAACCAAATATCCCAGCACCATTTATTAAAGAGTCTGTTTTGACTCCATTGTATGCTCTTGTCTCCTTTGTCAAATATGAATTGAGCATAGTGATTTGGGTCTATTCCTGGGTTCTCTATTCTATTCCATTGATCTATATGTCTGTTCTTGTGCCAGTACCAGGCAGTTTTGAGAACAGTGGCTTTGTAATACAGCTTGAAATCTGGTATTGAGATCCCACCTACTTTGTTCTTCTTTCTCAGGATTGCTGTGGCTATTCGGGGTATTTTTTTATTCCACGTGAATTTTTGGAGAGTTCTTTCTAGGTCTGTGAAATATGCTGTTGGTATTTTAATGGGGAGTGCATTGAATCTATAGATTGCTTCGGGTAGTATGGACATTTTAATGATGTTTATTCTTCCAATCCATGAACATGGTATGTTCTTCCATCTGTTTACATCTTCCTCTCTCTTTTTTCAGTGTCCTCTAGTTTTCCACATATAGGTCTTTTACCTCCTTAGTTAAGTTTATTCCTAGGAATCTTAATTTTTTTGGTGCGATGGTAAATGGGATTGTTTTTTTAGTCTCTCTTTCTGTAAGTTCACTATTGGTGTATAGAAATGCCATATATTTCTTAGCGTTAATTTTGTATCCTGCTACATTGCCGAATTCATTTATTAGTTCTAGAAGTTTCTTGATGGAGTCTTTCGGTTTTTTTAATGTACAATATCATGTCATCTGCAAATAAGAACAACTTTACTACTTCTTTTCCAATTTGGATGCCTTTTATTTCTTCTTCTTGTCTAATTGCAATGGCTAATACTTCCAGTACTATGTCCAACAGGAGTGGTGAGAGTGTGCATCCCTGTCTTGTTCCTGTTTTTTGAGGCAATGGTTTTAGTTTTTGCCCACTGAGTATGATGTTAGCTGTGGGTTTATCATATATAGCTTTTATTATGTTGAGGTATGATCCTTCTCTTCCCACCTTGCTGAGAGTTTTTATCAAGAAAGGGTGTTGGATTTTATCAAATGCTTTTTCTGCATCAAGTGATATGACTGTGATTTTCATCTCCCAGTTTGTTTATGTGATTTATCACATTTATTGATTTGTGAATATTGTATCATCCTTGCATCCCTGGAATAAATCCCACTTGGTCATGGTGTATGATCTTTCTGATGTAGTACTGGATCCGATTTGCAAGAATTTTGTTGAGGATTTTAGCATCTATGTTCATCAAGGGTATTGGCCTACAGTTCTCTTTTTTTGTGATGTCTTTATCTGGTTTTGGGATTAGAGTAATGCTGGCTTCATAGAAAGAGCTTGGAAATGTGCCTTCCTCTTGAATTTTTTGGAATATTCTGAGGGGGTTAGGTTTTAGTTCTTCTTTGAATGCTTGATAGAACTACCCTGTAAAGCCATCTGGACCAGGACTTTTGTTTGCTGGAAGATTTTTGATCTCTGTTTCAATTTCTTTGGTAGTTATCAGCCTAATCAGGTGTTTTGATTCTTCTTGGTTGAGTTTTGGGAGCTTGAAATTTCCTAGGAATAAGTCCATTTCATCTAGGTTGTCCATTTTGTTGGAATAGAGTTGTTCATCATATTTTTTCATAATCGTTTGTATTTCTGTGGGATTAGTTACATTTCACCTCTTTCATTTCTGATTTTGTTTATTTGGCTCCTCTCTCTTTGCTTCTTGGTGAGCCTGGTTAGAGGTTCATCAATCTTGTTTATCCTTTCAAAGAATCAGCTCTTGGTTTTGTTGATGTTTTGAATTGTTTTCTTTTTGTCTCTATTTCATTTATCTTTGCTCTGATCTTTATTATTTTCTTCCTTCTGCTTATGCTGGGCTTTTCTTGTTGCTCTCTTTCTAACTCTTTGAGTTGTAGGGTTAGGTAATTTATTACCATTGTTTCTTGTTGTTGTTTTTTTTTTTTTTTTTGCAGTAGGCTTGTAGAGCTATGAACGTCCCTCTAAGACTGCTTTCATTGTGTCCCATAGATTTTGAATTGTTGTGTTTTCATTGTTGTTTGTTGCCATGATGCTTTTTATTTCTTCTCTGATCTCCCTGGTAACCCAGTCATTGTTTAATAGCATGCTATTTAGCCTCCAGGTGTTTGATTTTTTTGATTGTTTTTATTGTAGTTGATTTCTAGTTTTATGCAATTGTAATCTGAGAAGATGCTTAATATGATTTCTATCTTCTTGAATTTGAAGAGACTTTGCCTCTGACCCAATATATGGTCTATCTTTGAAAATGACCCATGTGCACTTGAGAAGTTTGTATATTCTGTGGCTTTGGGGTGAAATGTTCTGAAGATATCAATTAATTCCATCTGATTTAGTGAGTCATTTAGGATTGATATTTCTTTGCTGATTTTTTGTTTAGAGGATTTGTCCAATGGTGATAGTGGGGTGTTAAAGTCCCCTACTATGACTGTAACACCACATAGTAGTGTTACAGAGAGCTGTCAATCTCTTCCTTGATAGCCTTCAGAAGTTTTTTTATGTATTTGGGTGCTCCTGTATTGGGTGCGTATATGTTTACTAGAATTATTTCTTCTTGTTGGATTGCTCCCTTCAGTATTATGAAGTGGCCTTCCTTATCTCTTGATATGTCTTTCACTTTGAGATCTAATTTGTCAGATATAAGTATTGCTACCCCAGATTTTTTTCATTTCCATTTGCCTGAAAAAACTTTTTCCATCCCTTCACCATCAGTCTGTGTGAGTCCTTTTTTCTGAGGTGGGTTTCCTGTAGACAGCAGATATATGGGTCATGTTTTCTTATCCAATCTGTTACCCTATGTCTTTTGATTGGGGCATTTAATCCATTTACATTTAAAGTTATTATTGATAGGTACTTGTTTGTCACCATTTTTATTCTTTACCCCTGTGTTCCTTCTTCGCTTCCTATTTCTTCTTTTCACAGCAGACCTTTTAGCACTTCTTGCATTGCTGGTTTGGTGGTAATAAACTCCATTACTCCTTTTTTGTCTGTGAAGCTCCTGATTTCACCCTCAATTTTGATTGATAGCCTTGCTGGCTGTAGTATTCTTGGGTTCAGACCTTTCCTTTGCATGACTTTGTGTATTTCATTCCATTCCCTTCTAGCCTGATGTGTTTTTGTTGAAAATCAGTTGCTAGTTTGATGGGGGATCCTTTGTAGATAACTTTCTGTCTCTCCTGGCCTCTTTTAATATTCTTACTTTGTCATTGGTGTTTGCCAGTTTAATTATAATGTGCCTTTGCATCGGTCTTTTGGGGTTCATTTTGTTTGGAACTCTGTGAGCTTTTTGGATTTGTGTGAGTTTTTTCTTCCCTATACCAGGGAAGTTTTCTGTCATTATTTCCTCAAACAGGTTTTCTATTCCTTGCTCAGTTTCCTCTCCTTCTGGTACCCCTATTATGTGGATGTTGTTTCTTTTCGTGTTGTCCCAAAGTTCCCTTAGGCTCTCCTCCTGCTTTTTAAGATTTTTTTCTAGATGCTGCTCTGTTTGGGTATTTTTTTCTACCTTGTCTTTTAGCTCACTGGTGCAGTCCTCTGCTTCTTCTAGTCTACTCCTGATGGTTTCTATTGAGTTTTTTATAGCAGCGATGTCATTTTTCATTTCTTCTTGGTTCTTCTTCATTTTCTCTTGGTTCTTACACATATTGTTGAGTTTGTTTTCCATTCTTTTCAGTGACCTTATGACCATTTCTCTGAATTCTTTCTCTGACATATTACTTGCCTCCATTTCATTTACTTCCTTTTCTGGTGATGTCCCTTTTCTTTCATATGCGTGCTGTTTCTTTGTCTCCCCATGATCTCTCTTCTCTGGGTATCTGGTTATATAGCTCTCTCTCTTGTGTGTTGATTTAAAGGATACATTTTTTAAACATTATTTATACTAACAATATTTGAAATAAGGGAGAAAAAAGGATATATTTTCTTTCTCACTTTTTCTTGGGTATCAATAAAACTCAAGTCACTTACTTTGAAGACCACATTTTTCATTTTTTAGCATTACACTACATGAGAAACACAGCTTTGAAAGGAAATATTAGATTATTTTATTTTCTGTCCAATAACATGTGATGTGTTTAAATATCTCTTTTTTTGTGTGCATTATTTACCACTGACTTTACCCTTTAAATTGAACAGGCATCATCATCACCACCACCACCATTATTTTCTTACAAGAACTTTTAGCAGATACTACCCATAGAAACTCCACAGTCATGGAATGTTCTTACATTAAAAGAGATTTGTAATGGTGTAAGAAGCCAGCTTTTGTATGTGCTTTCTATGCATAATTCACTTGTGGGGAAAAATAGTATTGGTGAGTTGAAGGAAACAGAAGAAAAGGCTAAGTGAACCAGTGGGCTGTGACAACAGAAGACCTTTTAACTTTTATTTTTTAAAAATTATTATTAGTTTTTAATCCTCACCTGAGGATATTTTTGATTTTTAGAGAGAGTGTAAGAGAGAGGGAAAGTCACAGAGAAATATTTATGTGAAAGAAACACATTGGTTGGTTGCCTTGGAGGAGCCTGCAACTGTGGTATGTGTCCTTGACTGAAATTGAACCTAGGACTCTTTGATCAGCAGGCTGAGGCTCTGTATACTGAGCCAAACTGGCTTGGGTGACTTTTTAACTTTACTCTCAATTTAAATGTCAGTTCCTCAGGGAAGCCATAATAATTTCCTGGAGTAGGTTATATTTCTTGATTGATGTTTTCATATAGTAATTGATAAAAGTGACAGCTAAGAACTGATTTTTCAGGATCAGGGAGAGTTTGATGTTGCTAGGAGTGGGCCTGACACTCATGGTTAGGCCATGCTGTTCTCCTGTTGAAAATAAACAGTTTCACAGAGCAGCAACACCGGCCACGGCCACTCTGTAAAATCACTCTGTAATCATGCTTCAACACATGAAGTTGTTCAAGTTGATAAAATACAAACCCTATAAAATAGTACAGTCTCTGCTCTCAGAATATCTTTGGATATTCTGACCAATAACTTGCATCAGTTGTACATTAAAGGTTTTTAGTTGACTCAGATATAACAATATGTGTTCTAAGACCAGAATTAGCCAACCCTTTAAGCAGATTTGGTTATATGAGCCTCTGTAAATTGAAGGCAGATTGAATGGAGTGCTAGTCATAAAATGCTATTCTAGACTGTGCAGGCTTCTGAGTTTGCTAGAAACATTTATGGAATCAAAAGTATCATCTTAATTCAGGGCAATTTTTTGCTAGAGAGCAATGAAGATTGAGCTGGGGGATTAGGACTGGGTTGTTGCAGAAGAGACAGTAAATAACAGTTGCTGAGAATTAAGTTAGAATGAGGAGACAGCTGTATTTTCTCATTAAAAACCAATAACACCAAACAGTTTCCTGAAATAATATATGCTAATTTGGCAAACTTAGGAAGTATCAAAAACTATAAAGCTATAAATCGTGGTCAACCATGAAATAAAATAGTCTATTTTAATTCTTTTTGTTCTTTAGAAAAACATCAAATCTCCTCTTTCCTACATTTCTTTAAGGCTGTGCATACCATAGAATTGTCTGCAATGGTGGAATTGTCATATATCTTCCCTGTCCAATAGGGTAGACATTAGTTACATATAATTATTTACCACTTGTGATATGACTAATGTGTACAGTAGCTAATGCCACTGAGGAATCAAATTTTAAGTCATGTTTATTTCAATTAATTTAAATTCAAGTAGCCACATAGGGCTGGTGCCTACCCTATAGTTGGTATCTCTCTGGAGTTCTGGCCTCTCTTCTACTTCTGAATATTAAGCTTTCTCCATTATGCTGGCTCACTCACACATCATCCTTATTACCCACAGATGTCATGATCATATTCTATTTATCTGATCTGTGTCTATTTCTTCTCAACCCTCTCAGTCTATTAGTGATTCAATCCAATAAAATACATAGTATCTTACTTGTATAGCACTTAACAGGTTATAAAATACTTTTATATACATTATTTAGTTTCTAATATTAAATATAACTATAAGCTATGTTTTTCTTAAGTGATTTTCCCAAATGAAAGCTTCTTAACTGAAGTGATCAAGAAAAGGAACTCATTTGAAAAACTCTTTGACAATATAAACATTGGTGATTTTGGTGATTGGCTAGAAAAAAATTTCTTAAAATGCATCAGAGTGATAATGTGAAAAGGACACTGAATTGGTCATCAGGAGACTTCCGTATGCCACCAGTGACAATAATGATAATAATAATAAGACTAAAGCCATGTGTTATTTACTAACCATATTCTAAGCATAGTGCTAAGAGCTTTATATGCATGAACCAGTTTAACCATCATAGATATTAAATGAAAATTTGCAGAGGAAGACACTAAAGATTAAAGAGCTAAGTAATGCGCTCAAAATAATATATTGACGATATCTTGGGTGGGCCCTTCATATCTCATTGCTTACTGAATCCTCTTTAAAAGTGAGGTTTCTGAACTAGATAATGTTTTTTTCACTTGCAGTTCTCTATGACACAGACAACTGGGATGTCTAATAATCTGATTTTTGGCAGTGTCCATTCTGATAATGATGTGTGTATAATTTTTGTGATTGTGGAAAAATGTAGCAATCAGAGATAGAAAAACTCTTGAAATATTTATTTTCTAAAAACTTTGATTTTATATTAATCTTGTTTCATGGTAGCATATTTCTATATTTTGATCCCTCGGATAAAGAAACACACCAGGCCAGAAGGGAATGGAATGAAATATACAAAGTGATGCAAAGCAAGGGACTGAATACAAGAATACTATACCCAGCAAGGTTATCATTCAAAATTGAAGGTGGAATCAGGAGCTTCACAGACAAAAAAGGGCTAAGAGAGTTTATCACTACCAAGCCAGCAATGCAAGAAATGCTAAAGGGACTGCTGTAAAAAGAAGAAAGAGAAAGGCAAAAAGAAACACAAACACTAAGGGGAAAAATATGACAACAAACATGTACTTGTCAATAATAACATTAAATGTAAATGGATTAAATGAACCATTCAAAAGACATAGTGTAGCTGAATGGATACGAAAACATGACCCATATATTTGCTGTCTACAAGAGACCCACCTCAGAGCAAAGGATTCACACAGACTGAGAGTGAAGGGATGGAAAAATATTTTTCAGGCTAATGGAAATGAGAAAAAAGCTGGGGTAGCAATACTTATATCTGATAAAATAGACCTCAAAGTAAAGGCCATAACAAGAGATAAGGAAGGCCACTACATAATACTAAAGGGAGCAATTCAACAAGAAGATATAACTCTGGTAAACATATATGCACCCAACGCAGGAGCACCCAAATACATATTTTAATTTTTTTATTTGTTATGGACTTAGTGTTTGTGTTCCCCCAAGTTCATATATTAAAACCTTCACCCATAATGTAATTGTATTAAGAGGTGGGTCTCTGGGAGCTAATTAGTTTAGATGAGGTCATGAAGATGAGTCCCCAGGATGGAATTATTACTTTTCTAGTAAGAGAAAAAGACACCAGAGTGTCTTCTCTCTGCCATGTGAGGATGCAGTGAGAAGGCAGCTGTCTGCAAGTTTGGGGGAGATCTCTCACCAGGGCCTGAATCTGCTGGCACCTTGATCTTGGACTTCCTAGTCTCCAGAAGTGTGAGAAGTAAATGTCTGTTGTTTATGCCATCCAGTCTATGGTGTTTGTTATAGCAGTCTGAGCTGATTAAGATAATATCTCCTAGAATTTCACTGACAATATGAATTAGATTTAAAAATAAAGTTACTATACCTCCCAAACAGATTTATTATAAAGATTAAATAAAATAATGTATGTAAAATGCTTGCTACTGTGCCTGCCACATAATAAATATGCAAAAAAAAAAAAAAAAGCCCATAAGTCTAATTGAAAGGCATATAGCCCAGGGGTTAAGAGAATGGATGCTAGTACTTGATGTCCCAGGCTTATATCCTCTGCTCCCTACTAAGTGTGGGGCCTTGGGTAAAATACTCATCTTCCCTTTTTTCAGTTTTTGCATCAATGGAATTAATAATCATTGTTACAAGGAATGAATTTTAAAAATACATATGAGCCCTAACCAGTTTGGCTCAGTGAATGGAGTATCAGCCTGTGGACTGAAGGGTCCCAGGTTCGATTCCGGTCAAGGGCATGTACCTTGGTTGCGGGCACATCCCCAGTGTGGGGAATGCGGGAGGCAGCTGATCGATGTTTCTCTCTCATTGATGTTTCAGGATCTCTGTCCCTCTCCCTTCCTCTCTGTAAAACATCAATGGAATGTATTAAAAAATGCACATGAATAATTTAGAACAGTGTCTGAAACATGAATCCCATACACATATGAGCTATCATCACTAATATTATTCTCATCACTTATTGTATTATATTTCTCAGTGGGGGAAGTTACTCTGAGAACTCACCTGGAGCTTCTCTTCTATTCTCTTATTTTTCTGACATATCAACTGGTATTTAGGGTTTCTGCTCACATTTATGGTTGGAAATCAGACTTTTTGCCTGAATGAGCTCCTTCTACATGAGTGGGCAGATGTGCATCAGAGAGCAGAGCAGGCCTGTAATATGTCTGTAGGCACATCCCTGAGCAATAAGTGTAGCTATGAGCACTTCTACTCAGAGAGCAATAAATGCTGGTGAGCTGGCCTGCAGTGAGCAACACCTTATAGAAGGGAAGTGAGTCACACCAAGATCTGTGAACTTCCCCTGGATGTTGGTCCTATCGTCAGTGTGTCAGATGATGACTGAGCAGCAGACATAATCTCCTTGGGGAAGGCCAGGGTGGCAGGGCTGCAGCCCTGGTGCTTCAGCAAGAAATGTTAATACTGCATTTCAGTCCCTGTCTCACCTGAGAAATTTGGATGCTGCATGTGTAGGTTGCATTCTATATGATTTTCAATAGATAAACAAGGCTTTCCTTTAAAAATATATTCTTTGTTTTATCACCTCAGTAGGAGTTCAGTAAACCAAATCTGGGCGAAATGGTAAAGATGTATTCGATTCTTCATCTTTTCAAGGAATAAGTTCTGTTTTATCAGTATGGAACTTCCTGGCGAATATGAATATATTTTATAAAAACGATGTGTTTCTACTTAAGAAATACCATATTTAATGTGATATTATATAAAGGACATTATTGTGGGTATAGATGGACTTCTTTTTTTCTTAAATTTCTGTATTAGTCCCTGGGAAATATAAGAGAGCATAATAAAGAGGTGGGAGAGCTTCTGATAATATAGGTTGAGCTTGAGAAAGAGACAGAGATTCTTTAAGCATAACTATCAGTAAGAGATGCTAACTGGATATTATTTTTGACTACATCAAAAGTCTGATTATATTTTCAGTACTATCTCCTGAGGTTGCCCTCAAGTGAAAATCTTCCCATTTCTTCTATTCTTCCTCAGGATCCATAGTTTGCCCCAGCCTTTCACCCCACCCTTCACCCTGTTCTGTTCACTGGGAGAAGAATCTGGTGGAGCCCTGGGCTGAGTCCTCATCTAAGGCAGAATGGTGTGGTAGAAATTGCATGGACTTGGTGGTCAAGCCAGAACTAGGTTTGACTACCGGACTCAAAGACATTTCTTAGCCTTTCTGAAATTTTATTTTCTGCCCTCTTCATGGGACTTCGTTGTTGCTTCTCATAGTAGTTGCTTGTTTAGTGAATTTTCTGAACTAATTTTTAAGAGTCTGTGTGCTTTTATCATATACTAGAGGCCTGATGCACGAAATTTGTGCAAAGGGCTTGGCCCTTGCAGCCACGGTGGTTGCCGTGGCCCTCACAGCCCTGGCCGTCATCCAGAAGGTTATTCAGCTGTTTGGTCTAATTAGCATATTAACCTTTTATTATTATAGATACCCACTGAATTCTCTGTGTTCAACAAGTGATTTCACAAAAAATTTCGTAACTCCTGGAACAAAAAACACACCCACAAACAAAAAAACATTAAACTAAAAATCTTCCAGTTTTGTATACAGCCTCAGTTCGGTGTGTTGGGCAATGCCTTTAACATTCAGCATGGAAGCTTGCACCTCTGCCTTGACCTTTACTTCTTGTTTGAATAAAGCCTGAAGGTCAGCCAGAGATAACAGCTTTTTTGCCTTCTGGAATCCTTTCTGAACATGATCCTGCCATGGGCATGTGTGTGTTCTTACCATTCCTAGGAATATGTGAAAGTTTATCCATGCCTTTTTTCTGCAAAACTTCTCATTCCCTAGCCTTTCCTCCTAGGCTTTTCAGTTAGTCCACTTTTCTCCCAACTTGTTATCCCTTGTCCCCAGCAGCAGTGGGTAATACAGTTGGCCCTAAATGTTTTTCTTTTTTTAAAAAATATATTTTTATTGATTTTAGAGAGAGGGAGAGAGAGACAGAAAGATCAATGATGAGAGAAAATTATTGATGGGCTGCCCCACATTGGGGATCGAGCCCATAATTCGAGCATGTGCCCTGACTGGGAATTGAACTGTGACCTCCTGGTTCATAGTTCACACCGGCTCACACCGGCTGGGCACCTTACACGTTTTGAACAAATGTTCTCTGAATAGCCACCTAAACAATGGGAGAGCTCTGAGTTAAGTGAAATAAACACCAGCCCTTTGAGTTTGTCCTTCAGGAAACACCAGACAGGTCAAAACAAACAACCAAAATATTCTTAGAATAAGATCTATCCTATTTCCTTTCATATTAGGAACCTATGCCAGGCAGGTTCTGAAAGGCTATTGCATTTAAGGCTGTCACCAAACTGGGGAGCAGGGGATGGGGCCAGGGTCAGTTAAATGCCACAAGGCTCTGCTATTAAAATTCACCTGCTTTCTTGACTAAGCATTATTTTGTTGCTGTAAAATTTAATTAGTTTTTATAGTTACAATAAAGTTCTGACAGTATATTTTTGTAGCAGAATAGGCCTTTGGAGTTCCCTACTCCACCATTTTTGCAGATGTCATGCTCCACAAATATTAACATTTAAATTAGTATGCTGCATTTGTTACAATGAATGAACCAATCTTGATACAATATTTTTAACTAAAGTCTGTACTTTATTTAAAATTTCTCCAATTTCCCTTTTTCTGTCCCAGCTCCCATCTAGAACACACATTACATCATTCAATAGTCATGTCTCCTGAGGCTCTTCCTTGCTGTGACAGTTTCCTTCAGATATTCTTTGTTTTTGATGAGTTTGACAGTTTTGAGAAGATCTAGACAAGCATAAGTCATCTTGGGATTTGAGTGATGTTTTCTTCATGATTAAACTGGAGCTGAGTTTTTGAAAGAAAGACCTTAGTGGTAAAATGCCATTTTCATCAAATCTTATCAAAGGTACATACTAGCAACATGACTTTTCACTTTTGATATTGACCTTCATTACTTGAGTGACATAGTATTTGTCAAGTTTCTCCATTGAAAGTAACCCCCCCGCCCCACCACCACCACTTTCCATAACATACTCTTTGGAATGAAGTCACTATGTCCAGTCTACATCTAAAGAGCAAATAGCTATGTTCCATCTTCTAGATGCTCAACATCTACATAAATTATTTGGAATTCTTCTGCATTGGAGATTTGTCTTTCCCCAATTTACTTATTTACTAGAGGCCCAGTGCATGAAATTTGTGCACTCGGGGTGGGGGGGGGGGGTCAGAGCCTGGCCTGCTCCTCTTGCAGTCTGGGAGCCCTCAGGGGATGTCTGACTGATGGCTTAGGCCTGTTCTCTGTGTGGGGAGTGGGCCTAAGCCATCAGTCAGACATCCTTAGCACTGCCAGAAGTGGAAGAGGCTCCTGCCACCACTGCTGCGCTTGCCAGCCGTGAGCCTGGCTTTGGCTGAGTGCACTGACCAACCAGGGGCAGCTCCTGTGTTGAGTGCCTGCCCCCTGGTGGTCAGTGTGTGCATCACAGTGACAGGTCATTCCACCGTTTGGTCAATTTGCACACTAGCCTTTTATTATATAGGATTATCCAGTTATTTACATCAATATGGACTCATAAATAATTATTTTATAGTTTAGATGGTAATTTAATACTCCTAGCCCAACTTGTCTTAGCCTTGGTCATTGGGAGCTCTTCCTTGGTCTCCTTTGTCCCAAGGTGTAGTTTGCACCTCTGTCACCACATTTGTTTCAGCTGGAGGATCACTGGCAGTAGGTTCCTTACCTGAAGCTACAGTAGATGTCAGTGAACATTAGGAGTCTGCTGAAGATTAGTATTCTTGCCATCTGGTTTTCAGAACACTTTCTTTTCCCAGTTTTTAAATTTTATAAAACTTTAATAGTATTTTATTCAGTTAAAGTCTTTTTCTGAAGACATGGGGAACACCTTTGGTATTTCTCACCTTTTATTATTTCTATTTTCTTTTCGGATAATTTCAGCTGGGTCTATAACCTTTTATTCAGCTTTTTTATAGTCATCTTTTCTCTAGCTCACATAAGAATAACATATTTTCTTGGACCTGGGTACCTTTTTTACTTTTCCCTTTGCTCCCTGGCACAGACATTTGTTATTCTAACTTTCTACTCTGAGTTTTGTCTGAGAGAGATAAAGTCAGTGAGTTCCATGTTTGTTACACATTTCTTGTTTAAACAAGTCTTAACTATCTTGAACCTCTTGCGTAGGACATTTCCACCTAAAATATAATATTCCAATCAAACCAACACCTGATCCAAACCAAGCCTTAATCTCTAATCATCTTGTCTGATTTCCCTTTATTAAGTCCCCTCTTTGCCCTATTTCTTCATAGAATATCAGTTCCATAAATTTTCTAGATGTTTCTTCAGAGCATCCCCTTGGCAGTAATTCTGTCCTTTTGAAACACATGCAATAATTCTTTGAGTCCTTTACACTTATCTTCCTGGATTTTCCTCTTAAATCTGACTTGATGTTCTTAACCACTTAATCACTCTGTTCCAGTTTTTAAGGGATGGTTCTTAAGAGTGCTACTGTTTTAAGAAGGATAATTTTTAAAATTTTGGATCTTAGGTCTCTCTGGGATATTATTATATTTGCTTTCCAAAGCATTTCCTCTTTTTATTTGATTGATTTTTTAAGGTACCAGTCTTCCTTTGTGAACCATTAACAACTGAAATGTACTGTTCTTTTCTATTACCTTCTCCAAGAGAAGTTGAACTTGAGTGTATCAACTTTTAAATCTTGTAGTTTTCTCTCTTAGCTCTTCGCATCTTATTTCCCCTTCAGATCTGCCAAGCCTGTATTTTAAGATATCAGTATTTCTTTTAAGGAAATGTCTTTCTCATTACTACTCAGTTTGACAGAATTCTATTTTATTTTCCTGCTTCCACTATCCTTGTTTGGATAGTAAGGGATTAGCTCCTTTTCAAACTAATCTAGTTCCTTCTTGATTCCTGGGGTAAGTCAGGAACTCAGAGCCAGAGTCTGATGGGCACAGACTTTTAAAACTGCTTTCTCAGTTTGGGGGCATTTAATAATCTCAGTCAGTTATTTTTCTGACCTCAGCCTAGGAAGAAGACATATTCTCTGTACAAAAAGAGTCTCTATTTCTTTTGATTTAAATATTAATCAAATCTACCTTTCTCCTAGGGTAGCAGTCATGCTTTAAGTCTCTGAGCTCCAATAATCAGAATTTCTTTAGTTATCACATTCAGAGCCTCCTTGAGACTGTGTTATTGAGGTGACTTCAATCTATGGACATGACACATAAATTAAGGTTTGATCTTACCTTTTCCAGTACTCTCTCACCCTAAAGTCCTTCAAAACAGCATGTGTGGGTGCGCATACACACGAACACAATTTGGGGAAGTTGATATAGTAGGCAGGTATACCTGTGTCTGGAGCTAAGAATTTTAAGCTATCACTTCACTAGAGTTTATAGCACAATCTGAATTTAGCTGCTGTTTTAATTTCTGGCCTAGTAGTTTGAGATCTGGCTGAGAAATTCATTAAAGAAAGCAGCCAATGTTCTTTTATCACTTAATTCTTAAAAAGCTTATTTAAGAAAAAAAAAAGGTTTGTCTTTTCCTTAGAGTCTACTTCTTTCCAAGGACTATATATGCCTAAGGTTATTAAACCTTTAATGATGAAAATCAGTCATTTGATTCAATGTAGGTCATTACAGACCACCATGGTCAATAAATCCACATGGCCATGTTTACCAAAGCTTAAAGTCTATAGCGTGTGTCTTGGCTCACTGAAACTTCTGTGTCAGATGTTATATTGCCCCTAACATTCTTTCTGATGAAAAGGCTTTGGTTAGGTTTAATCAGTTTAACTAATTTTAGTTAAAATGTATTGAAAGCATACAGGATTCTGTGTTAGGAAATAAAAGATATCTTAATTTGTGCCACTTATGTTACAGCTAGGTGATTGCTTCAGGCACTGGAATTTCTCCCATATGTTATCAAGTCCTCACTTGTGGTCTAAAATGAGGGTCCTGGGTATGGCTTAGAGTCACAACTGGAGGAGGCAGGATTCCCTGTGGTGAGGGCACCAGGGAAAGACCTTTTTGGTTGGATTTAGGCTGTACTTTCCCTATAACCTTGGGATCTATGGTCTAATGAAAAGGGACAAAACTTAAATAATAAACCAAATTAATAAGTGAATTTATAAAATGTTCCAGCTTGGTAAGTGCCTTTAAGAAAGGAGGAGAGCAGAGTGTATCTGAGGACAGGGAAGGTTAAAATACTATATAAAGTGGTCAGGGTAGGCCTAAGAGCAATGGAAATATTTAATGAAGACTTGAAAGAGATGAAAGAATTAGGTAAGTGAATATATGGGGCAAAAGCACATTTTTTGAAAGCAAGAGGATATAATAGGAATTAAAATCAGAGAGATAGCTGATGGGAGGCCAGATCACATTGGACCTTTCAGGTTATTTTAAAGGTTTGGGCTTTTACTTTGAGATTAGAAGCTCCTGCAGAGTTTAGAGCAGAAGAATGACATGATCATTCCAGTTGCTGTGTTGAGAATAGACTATGAGGCGGGCAGGGTAAACACAGAATCAAGGAGACTGTAGAAGGCAATTGTGGCATACAGAGGTTACACAGAAAGGAAGCAATGGAGAGGCATAAGTGGTTGGAATTGGTATATATTTGGAAAGTAGAGCCAACAAGAGTTCTTGCTGGATTGAATTATACTGAAGGTGGTGGAGGGAATCAAGGATGACTTCAATATTTTTGCTCTTTAAAACTGGTTTTGGGGGGAAAAATCAGGAGTTTCATTATGGATATTCTGAGTTTGAGATATTAGTTATCCAAGTGGGCTCTTAACTGGGCAGTTGCTATGGAACTCTAAAATTTGGAAGGCATTCTGGGCTGGAGTTATAAAGCTGGAAATCATCAGCAGACAGATGATACTTAAAACCATGTGAATACTTGAGATTATTAGGGAATGAGGGGTGATAGAGAAGAGGACCAAGGAGTGAGCCCTGGGGCACTCCAACATTGGAGGCTGTGGAAGGGGGGATGCTTCTGCAAAGACTGAAAAGGAGGGACCAATGTTATAGCAGGAAAGCACAGAGTATGTGGTATCCATGAAGCCAGGTGAAGAGCGTGCATTGAGAAAGATATAGTTAATGTTTGAGTCAGATCCTGCTGATCAGTAATTTCAGATTAGGGATGAAAATTGATCTTTGTGTTTCTTTAAATATATTTTTATTGATTTCAGAGAAGAAAGGAGAGGGAGAGAGAGATAAAAACATCAATGATGAGAGAGAAAAGTCGATCGGCTGCCTCCTACACACCCCACCCTGAGGATGGAGACCGCAATCTGTGCATTTGCCCTGACTGGGAATCGAACCATAACCTCTTGGTTCATAGGTCGATGCTCAACCACTGAGTCACGCTGGCTGGGCTGAAATGGATGTTTGGATTTACTAGTAGCTACCTGGAGGTCAATAGAGACGTTAACAAAAGCAGTTTCATTGAAGTGTTGAGGTTAAATATCTTCTTGGAATGGATCTGAGAGAAAATTCAAGAAGAGAAACTGGAGACAGAGAGCACAGACCACCATTTTGAAGGTTTTTGCTACAAAGTGGAACAGGGCAATGTGTCCATATTTGGAAGGGGAAGAAGGGTGATGAGAAGTTTGAAGCATCACCTAACCATGTAATATCATGGTTGTATACTGATGAAAATTTACCCAGTAAGGAATAAAGAAATAATGGTTTTCAATGACGAGAATTCCAGTAATGTTTGTACATTAATGGTGAGAACAGCTGGGATCCAATGTATAAGTTAAGAGATTGGTTTAGGGTAGGAGCATGGATAGTTTTTCTACAGTAGCAAATAAGAAGGTGGAGCATAGAATTCGCTAGGCAATAGTGGAATCTGTGGAGGTTTTCTTTGGGCTGATTCTAATTTCTAGTGAAGTAGAAAACAAAGTCATCAGCTGAGAGTGGGGATTAGGGGAGGAGATGCTGGAGTTTCAGCAGAGAAGGGTGTCTAATCACTGACCAGCTGAAAGGGAAAGTAATGGGCTGGAAACAGAATGATTGTCCAGCAGCATTAATGGCTTACTGACTTGCATGATCACATGTTTCAAATGGGACCATAGCAGCCCATACCAGCCACTGAAATATTGTCAATTAAATAGTGTATAGTCTTTTACAATTTTTTTTTTTAAATTTTCTTTATTGATTAAGGTATTACAGATGTGTCCTTATCACCCCTTTGCCCCACCTCCTGCTCATGCCCTCACCCCCCTGGTGTCTGTGTCCATTGGTTAGGCTTATATGCATGCATACAAGTCCTTTGGTTGATCTCTCCCTCTTACCCCCACCCTCCTGTACCTTCCCTTTGAAGTTTGATGGTCTGATCAGTGCTTCTCTGTCTCTGGATCTGTTTTTGTTCATCAATTTATGTTGTTTATTATATTCCACAAATGAGTGAGATCATGTGATATTTATATTTCTCTGACTGACTTATTTCTCTTAGCATAATGCTCTCTAGGTCCATCCATGCTCCTGCAAATGGTAGGAGTTCCTTTTTAAAGCAGCATAGTATTCTATTGTGTAGATATACCACTGTTTCTTAATCCACTCATCTGCTGGTGGGCACTTAGGCTGTTTCCAAATCTTAGCTATTGTAAATTGTGCTGCTATGAACATAGGGGTGAATATATTATTTCTGTTTGGTGTTTCTGATCTTGGGATATATTCCTAGAAGTGGGATCACTGGGTCAAAGGGAGTTCCATTTTTAGTTTTTTGAGGAAACTCCATACTGTTCTCCACAGTGGCTGCACCAGTCTGCATTCCCACCAGCAGTGCACGAGGGTTCCTTTTTCTCTGCATCCTCGCCGCACTTGTCATTGGTTGATTTGTTGATGATAGCCATTCTGACAGGTGTGCGATGGTACCTCATTGTCATTTTGATTTGCATCTCTCGAATGATTAGTGACTTTGAGCATGTTTTCATATATCTCTCAGCCTTCTGTTTGTCTTTTGAAAAGTATCTATTTAGGTCCTTTGCCTGTTTTTTAATTGAATTGCTTATCTTCATTTTGTTAACTTGTATGAGTTCCCTGTAAATGTTGGAGATAAAACCCTTATCAGAGATAGCATTGGCAAATATGTTCTTCCATGCATTGGGCTTTCTTGTTACTTTGTTGATGGTTTCTTTTGCTGTGCAGAAGCTTTTTATTTTGATGTAGTCCCATTTGTTTATTTTCTCTTTAGTTTCCATTGCCCTAGGAGCTGTATCGGTGAAGATATTGTTAGGCATATGTCTGAGATTTTGCTACCTGTGGATTCCTCTAAGATTTTTATGTTTAAGTCCTTTATCGATTTTGAGTTTATTTTTGTGTATGGTGTAAGTTGGTGGTCTAGTTTCTCTTTTACATGTTTATATGGTTATGTAGATGACCAATAAAAGCTTAAGTTACTTTTTAAATTCAAGCACACTAAAACACTGAATAAAGCAAGGGTTTAAGATCTTTTTAAGTAATTTAAATAGCATGGCTTTTTTTAAAGTCGTATTTAATTCTCATAAAGAAGGAGGCATAGTACTTTGAATTATACGTTGAACTTGTAAGTGAAATCTGTAGGGTTGTTTATTCAGATCATAGTGAGTATAAAGGTAGGTTCAAAAGAAGGAAACTAATTGATGTGCAAAGAAAATAGGTTTGATCAAGGGGAGAGTTTCAGAGTTTGAGATCTTGGATTTAGGGGATAATAAAGTTTCAAATGTGATCATGCCTCTGGGTGGGTGAAGTCCTGTGAAGATGAATTGACTGCTATGGAAAAGGGTAAAAAATGACCAAGAAGTTTTTGCTAAAAATTGTACTTAAGTATCTTCAGCATTTATGTGTTGTTTTCCTAATAGAAAATAATATAACATTCTGCTGGAATCTATCAATACCTATGATCATGAGTGGTTAGGTAGGTAGACATATATTGAATTCAAATGTGAGAAACTTATTGCAGATATAATTATGTCTTGATTAATTAATTAGATTTTATTTGGCTGTGTTTCTTAAAAAATACATTATTACTTTTAACTGTAAGTGCACAATTGAAAGAAAGTGTGAACATACATTGATTTAAAGGATGTATTTAAATTAAATGTCCTTTTATTATTTTACATATTGAATTTTATACAAGCAATTGACTTTCTCTTTAAGGAAAAAGGACTCTAAGAAAAGAGTGAACTGCAGTTAGAGAATAACTAACTATAAAAGACTGATTCTGATTTCTTTTTCTTGTGTTCTTAGTACACTACACTATTTTTGACAACAAAAATGTCCTACTCATGTGATAGAGAGTGGAAAAAATACAAGCAGTTAATGAATAATGCATATGATCACAGCAATGGTCAAATTATACTGTTTCCTAGTGGGTACCATTTTTCTTCATTGAGTGGGACATTACAAAGTTGGATGTTAATTGCTCCCACAAATGTGGCTTTGCTCTTCACAATTAGCATTAAGACATGTCCTTGGAGCTCTGTGACTTCATCATATACCACCTGAAAAGGTAGAAGAAGAATAAAAATATAACTCAGAAATGCTAAATGAATCTTTTAAAAATATTGCTTTTAATAAAAATATTTAGCTACTAATATCTTGTACCTTGGAATGGATAGGTTGATGTTGTTAGAATCCTTCATTTCTAACTCTAATTTTGAAAAGCTGATGGTTCTGCTAACATAATAAAATGTAATGAAAGAATATTTTTATAAGAAGCTTAGACTATACTCTGATTTTATTAATAATGGTCCAACCCAAATTTAATAAAGCTGTAAATTATTCTCTGGAAAGAAATTTAAATACACTTCACCTTTAACTGTCCTTGAATTTTCTGTGCAACATGGGAATTTGAACACTCTTTCTTTGTTGAAGGCTAATGAGGAAAGCAGACCAATTTCCACGATTTCTTTGTGTTACTTTAATGCAGTGCAGCAACATTTCTTCCTACACGTGAGGAAGTCACTCTGTGGTTACTATAATTTATTTAAAATTGCTTTATTTTTAATTATGAAAATATGTGCTCACTAAATAAAATATCAACAAAACAATAAAGAACATAAAAAGAAAGGAAACACTTATATTTTTGCCATTGGGAGATAATTGCAGTCAACATTATCTGCTCTTTTTGTTTTCTATAAATAATCACTTTTTATGAACCTGAACTGTATTTAAGTTGTATATACAGTTTTTGGTCTTGCTCTTGTTCACTTACTAGAAATGTAACCATTTTTTGAAAGGGATATGTTTAAATGTGTTTTATAATATCCAGGGAGTAAGTAAGTCACAGGCATTACCACCGGGTGCCTGCAGTGGCAAAGCAGCTGAAAGTGTAGTACTCTCAAGAAATTAGTTATGCGTCATGAGATGGGGGCTGGGAGGCAGGGGAGAGCTGTGTGTAAATCCAACATGGTTCCCAGGGAAACTCCTTAGAATACATTTAGAAAAGCAGTTTCATATGCTGCCTCAAACTTGCTTGCTTTTTATAAACAAGTTACAAGATAGAAAAAAGTGTTCTCTCTATATGCAGAAAAGAAGCAGAAGAAACAACGTTGGGGAAATCCTTTCAGTTGATTGAGAAGCTTCCTCGGTATGTATAGATGTAGTTTCTGGTCCGTTATACTGGAATTTGCCTACCATTTATGAACCCATTAAGTTATCAGTGAAATTCTGTTCAAAATCTGCTAACTGCTCTGAACAATGATTCACTTGTCAAGTAAATAATAATTCAATGAAGAATGTGAGATTTAACATGATATGTTAGCCTAGTCTACCCTGCTTCATGTGACAGACAGCTCCTGTCTACCTCCTGTTCTAGAATCTTACTCACATTCCAGACAGGAGAGTGTCTTTTCAGTTTGTTTAGACTACTTATTCAAATAATTCCATTTTGTTCATTGAGCTCCCTGGGATAATAAAGAATTTTAAGGGCTGCCTTAAAAATTTCAAAACCACATCACTGTAATTAATCTTTTTTAACTGCAATGGATGCCCAATGTGGACTCTCAGAACCACTCTCTCTCCTGGATTCATTCCTTTCCAGGACTTCAGGGTAAGCTCCTTCACCCACTCTCTGTAATGGCTATTTTGAACTGTCTAAACTGGTATCCATTTTCCACAACACTTTCAGCAGATGAACCTATGGAGAAGCAAGGAACTTGGTTGGAAAGTCTGTAAGGAGGATTCTCTGAAAGGTCAGAGGCCTCTAGGGGGATCTTGCCGAAGGTGGAAGACCCTGCCTTGACTTTTCCAAATAAGTCTAAGCCCCTGGGTGTTTTGCTAGAATCTTTATATTTATTCTTTAAATGTCCTTGTTTTAAAGACACTACAGATACCTGTGTCTTCTCAAGGATGCTTACCCTACTGACAGTATCTAATAGTTAATTTTAGTTCAAGCTATTACTGTAATAAAAGGCTAAGGAAGCAGGTAAAAGGGGCTGTCTGGTTCCTTCAGCCAGACAGTCCCTTAGCCCTCTCTTTCACAGAAACATATGTCAGAATAATCATTCATTTATTGCTCAGGGTCTGCCAGTCAGTCTCAGCATGAACCCATCTCTTCTTTCATAGGGAAATAGATGAAGGGGCCCTCAAGGTATGTGAAGTCAAAAAATGGAATAACTAAGCCTTAGGCCTTTAAAAAAATCCGGCTTAAGAACTCTGTGAATGATATAAATAAGCCCTAATGATGTAACTTTAAAAGAAGCATATCCATTATTCATATTTATATGAATCTGTTGTCAATTATGTTTTCTTATTTGCATAATTCTGATAATAATATTTACCTTTTAACATTGTGGGGAAGAATAAATTAGATAATGAACACCAAGTCTGGTAAATATTAAACACTAATAAATTATAGCTGAAAAAGTTCCATCAAATACACAAGAAATAACAGTTGTTCTGGAATTTTGCATTAGTTGACTGAAGAAAACACTTCAAGAGAGACTTGAGTCTCTCAAGCATTTAGCAAGCTGAAATTCTCAAGATGTGACCTTCAAAATCAATTGCCTTCCTAGTTAAAACACAAACATTTAATCTCCAAAGTTTATATTATTTTATGGATTTTCCCTCTATGCTTCATTATGCATAATTTTTTTAAAAAGTGACTAGTTTTACAAGCATGCAATCATTGCACAGCCTAGATGACATATGTCTGTTAATTTTTTAAACTGCACCCACAACATTGTTAAAAAAAAATTAAGCATTTTTTTGTGTGCAATGAGTAATTAGTGGGTAATGCTAGAGAAGTAAACAAATGATTATATTCTTTGAGGCATTTTCATCAAATGAGTTTACATGTATTCTGCTTAAGACCCAAATTGCACAGCTTTTTTTTTTTCTTCCCACTTTCTGGTACTTTTTTACCCATAGGCATGAGCCAAATCTTCATTGCCTACTGACAAATATTGAATTTGTGGGTTTGAAATTGCTATACCAAGTAGAAAAATGATGTTTGAGATAATTAATGTCTATTGATTTATATACAAGCATTCACTGTGTTATATTTGATACCAGGGTCTAGTAAATAGTTCTAAAGTGAATTTTAATTGCAATGGGAGAACAATAATATGGAAACTGAAGTGTATCTAGTGCTGGTGGGAAGAGAGTGAGGAGGCAGGATGATGAAAGAGAGAGTTCAAATCCATTGAGAACAGAACTCTGTGGGTGGAGAGAGGGAGGGATACAAAGGGGACAATATGGACTTTGGAATCATGAAGTTTGGAATCTAAAATCTAGTTGTGTGACTTTGGTCAAATATTTGACCTCAGGGCCTCAATGTCTCTATTTACAAGGAGAATTTCCATCATGTTCTGAATAGCAAATTTGCAGACCATACAGGTTAACAATAGCCATTGCTGTTGTTTATTGAGTGTACCATGTAACCAGTGTTATGCTAGGTATTCATACATGTTCCAAAAGGTATTTTAAAGTATGTAAACCACAGAATGTTTCTGCTCTGTCCATTGTAATTCCTCCTTTTGCTTTATAATAAGATAATATCGAAGAAAGGAATACAATGTAAAAAATATACCAATTATAACAAGATAAATTTGTTTTAAGATAGAATCTGTGTTTCTATTGAATCACTCCAAAACAATGATGGCTTTAACTCGATGCCAAAGGTAGTACACTGAAAAGGGCAAAAGCTTTGAGCCAGAATCGCAGCTCTGATTTTTAAAACCTGCAAATGCAGTTCCGAGCATTCCTACCATCCATCCTTCCCCACCTTGAACCCAGTAATGCCTGCCATTGGGATTTGTATAAGATGGGCTTTTCAGGGAGACTGCTGGCAAAGCCTGTTAAAACCCACTCTGGGAAGTGTCAAGTAGACAAAGTGTGAAAGCTTTGGTATCTGATGGGTGGATACTAGAGACACTCAGCAATGTCCTGACCCAGCCTCTCACAGGGTTGGGTCTTAGGGAGGGAGAGGGCTATGAATAAAAGTGGAAAGAGATATTTTCATGAAGAACTTTGTAAGACATTGGTGATGCAACATAATAAACTCTTTGTATTCCTCTAAGACAGTGGTCGGCAAACTCATTAGTCAACAGAGCAGCAAACCGTGGCTCGTGAGCCGTATGTGGCTTGCGAGCCGCAGTTTGCCGACTACTGCTCTAAAAGATTTATACAAAAAGGAGAGCAAAGTCATTCTCTCCCACTTCCCAGAATAGTGCACAGCTTTGGCAGTTTGAGAAATCCCAGCCATGGTTGAGTGGCTAATGTAATAGTACTCAGGAAGCAAAGCAGGGGAGAAGTTAAAACATTTGGAGTAAGTCTCAGAGTCAGCAGTGAAAGATAGAGGGGGGTGAATGCTGCATGAGCTTCATCCTGAAGTCTTAGGGACCATTTAGGAAATAGAAGCTGTCTGATGTGACTTGAGAATATGGCTAAGTATCCTAATATATAAAAATCAGGGGCCGTCATGAATGAAACAACCAGACAGACCTAACAGCAGGCTGCATGGGGTGACCAGGCTGGCAGGTGGGTTAGTGAGGGACAACCAAATGACTGAATAGAAGCTGCGTGGGGTGACCAGGCCAGTGGGGGGCGGGGGAGAGGGCAGTTGGAAGAGACCAGGCCAGCAGGTGGGCAATGGGGGTGACCAAGACAGCAAGGGTGCAGTTGGGGCAACCAAGCCGGCAGGGGGGACAGTTGGGGGTGACCAGGACAGCAGGTAGAGGTGTTTAGGGGTGATCAGGCTGGCAGACAGAGGTGGTTAGGGGTGATCAGGCTGGCAGGAGGGGAAGTTAGGGGCAATCAGGCAGGCAGGCAGGTGAGCAGTTAGGAGCTAGCAGTCCTGGATTGTGAGAGGGATATCCAACTGCCAGGATCAGGCCTAAGCTGGCAGTTGGACATCCCCTGAGGGTCCCAGATTGGAGAGGGTGCAGGCTGGGCTGAGGAGACCCCCCTCCATGCATGAATTTCATGCACCAGGCCTCTAGTGGGATAATAAAGAGCATAAGCACACAATTATTGATAAAGGTGCAACAGACATTCAATAAAGGAAGCATTGCCTCCCCAACAAAAGGTTCCAGAGGTATTGGCATTCATAGACAAAAAAACATAAATCCTAATCTAATTCACACTTTATTTAAAAAATTAACTAAAAATAGATAATATACTTAATATTATACTTAATACATATTAAGTAAATGCAAACTATCTAGTTAAAAATGAGCAAAGACTTTTCACCAAAGAGGATATACAGATGGTAAATAAGCACATAAGCAGAAGTTGAACATCATTTGTCATTATGTAAATGAAAATTAAACTACCCATTAAACTAAAATAAAAAATAGTGATCACACCAGGTGCTGGCAAAGATGACGTTTCCACTGGATCACTCATATACTGCTGGTGGGAGTGTAAAATGATATAGAAAAAGAGTATGGCAACTTCCTATAAAACTAAATATGACATTACCAGATACCCCATTAACAACTTATGCTCACACAAAAACCTATACCCGAATACACAGCAGCTTTGTTTGCAATAGTCCCAAGCCAGAAATGACCTAGGTGTCCTTTAATGTGTGAACCGTTAAAAAACTGTCCTACCTCCACATTGTGACTACCACTCAGCTATGAAAATGAATAAACTATTGATATATGCAGCTGCTTGGATGCATCCCTAGGAAATAAAAGTGAGTAAAAAAAAGCCCATCTCAAAATGTTCCAAGCTGAATAATTCCATTTATGGAATGTTACAAATAACAGGTTGATAACCTGGAGAACAGGTTAGTACGTAGTTGCCAGTGGTTTCAGAGGTTTTATTGGAGGGAGGGAAGTGTCTCCGGATACAATAGGGTAGCACCAGGAATTTTTGTAATGGAACTGTTCTGTTCCTTGCCTGTACCGGTGGTCACACAAATTTATACATGTGATAAAAATGTGTAGAAGTGAGCACACACACACACACATACAGAAGAGCACATGTAAAAACTAGTGAAATCTGAATAAGGTCAGCAGATTGAATTAATGTCAATTTCCTGGCTGTGATACTATATTATAGTTATGAAAGATGTTACCATTTGAGGGAAAGTGGTTAAAGAGTATTTGAATTCTTTCCATATTATTTCTTTCAACTGCCCATGAATATATAATTATCCCAGAATAAAATTTAAAAAGCTTATGAGGATATTATTGCTCCAAGAAACAACTTAGGAAAATTACCGAGTCAAGTCTTAAGGGCTATGAATGTCATGTTTAGAATTTTTGACATTATACAGTAGGCAGTAAGGGATCTTTGAAAAAAATGTAAGTAGAAAATTAATAAATCTGACTAGTTTTTGAAAGACATTTTAGGTAGAAATATGAAAGATTTAATAAAAAAAACACAAGCTAGGATTCAGATAGAAGGCTATATAGTAACCAAAGTTACAAGAATCTCAAAGAAAGGTAATAGGACAGAAAGGAGGTGATAGATTTAAGAGGCAGGAAGCTGTACAAGTAGAACTGACAAAACTTGGTGGCTCTTTGGATGTGTGAGTGAGAGACAGGGAGATGTCAAAATGTCATTAGAAGTTATCTTTTGAGATGGTAAACAGGAGGAAAGCCAGATTTAAAAGTGGCTAAGAGGCCTAGGTGGTTTGGCTCAGTGGAAAGAGCGTCGGCAGGGTTTGATTCTGACCAAGGACACATGCCTGGACTCGATCCCCAGTGTAGAGCGTGCAGGAGGCAGCTGGTCAATTATTCTCTCCATCATTGATATTCCTATCTCTCTCTCCCTCTTCCTTCCTCTCTGAAATCAATAAAAATATATTTTTTAAGAAAGGAAAAAAAAAGTGGCTAAGAGACATTGAAATGGAGCTCTCCATTGTTCAGGCAGAAGTGCAGGTCAAATGGTTAGGAGAGAAGCCAGGGTTTGAAGAATAGATTCACATGCCATCTAAATATAGGTGAGAAATGAAAATTTGTGGAATGCAACATAATCTGAGAGAATAAATATTAAAGCCTCCATTAATCAAAAAAAGGGGGGGGAATAGTAGGGTAATATCATGTAAGGAAAAATATCCTATAAGTAAATTACATCTAGAAAATTTTACTTTACAAAATTAATTTTCATTTGTAATGCTAACAGCAAGACACCCATGAAAAACACACATGGTGTCTAAATAAGACAAAGGAAAATCGTTTGGGCAAAAATAAAAAGGATCCCAAATCAATTATATAGAAAAGATTCCTTTATTAACTTTTGGTTGAGAATATGTTTGTATATTTTCAGAAAACTACTCCAAGACCATGTGGATTCCTGCAACAGAGAGGAATTGACAGGTCTGCTCCAACCTCGAAGACAAGAGGAAAAACAGTCCACAGATGGAAGACACTGATCACGCCTTGCCATGCTAGCAGTCAGCAGCTGTGCATCGCTGCAGGTGGCCTAGGACCAAACCAGAGAGGTCGGACTTGCATTGCCACCATGTGCCCACCATCCAGATATCATTGCTGACATGTACACATAAGGAACTGTTTGACATTGAAACGGGGACTCAGAACTGTTGGACATTGAAATTGGGACTCAAACATTTTTTTTGTTTTTGTTTTATATGTTTATTTCTAGTCTGCAGAGGCAAAAATTTTTAAAGGAAAGAAATGGGAGAAAAAATAGATACAGAGGCAAAGAAGCATTGAACAGACTGTCAAACTACAGTGGGAAGGCAGGGGAGGTTGGGCGGGGGGCGGCTGTAAGAGATCAATTGAAGGACTTGTACGCATGCATATAAGCATAACCAATGGATACAAGACACTGGGGGGGGGGTGCGGCAGGCAGGTGAAGGCATGTACTGGGGACTAGGGGAGGCCGGGGGGAGGGCAATGAGAGGAAAAAAAGGAGACATATGTACTACTATTTGTAATACTTCAAACAATAAAAAAAAAAGAAAAAAAAAGAAGAGATAAGGGTAGTCAGATGATAGAACTCCAACAAACAACACTATTTTAAGAGGAAGAATGTAAATGAAGAAAAATGAGGGAGTGGTTAGAGAAGATAGAAGGGAATTAAGAGAAGGTTGAATTCAAGAAAGAAAAGCCAGGTGGCAGGAAGGAGGGCATAGCCAACAGAATTGCTGTGTAACTTCAGGAGAAGAGAGCCTGAGGGCTCAATGGATTAAACTGCATCAATTAAAGTCAGAATCCACATTGCAAGAGTAAAGGGTGAAAAGGAAGTGATGAAGTGAGTGCAGGCAATGTGAGTTAATTCTGTAAAAGTTTGGAGATGACATGGAGGAAAAGAAAAATTGGAGGCTTTAGAAACATTGAGTTGAGTTTGTTTTGTTTTTTAAAGATTTCTGAGTCAAGGATTCAATGGATGAGACAGCCTTCAGGAGAGCAGATAATCAACTGAGCAAGAAACAAAGAAATGGGAAAGATGGAATCAAGAGAATAAATGTAGGATTTGCCTTAGATAAAAGTAGGGCTTTGGATGTTCAAATTGTATAATACAGAGGAAATAGTTACATCTGGTATAAATTAACTGTAATTTAATTTGTAGTTTGCACTTACATATTTTTTGTTTTTTTCAAATGTGATTTTTTGAAATGTGTTTTCATATATAGGTTAGAGTATGATGAGACTATTAGGTAAGGAAAACCAGGTAAAGGAAAGTAAGATTAGAGACAATAAGATGGAGTGAGGGGTAATATTAGTATGTGAAATAAATACTACATAGTCTTAGGCTCTTACCGGAGTCTAGCCACAGTTTGAAAATTGGTGCATAGCACTTTGAAAGCAGTATCAGTATTTTACAGTTCCTATAAGCTCTAGAACAGTGATCAGCACACAGAGGCTATTTTGGGGAAATGCCTACTGTTTATGTAATAATGCTGCCAATTACTGCAAGTTTTCCATATTTGGTTGTTAGGCTGAAAAATGGTAAGAAAAATACAAAATGACAGAACAAGAGATGAATCATACTTACAATTTCATTGTAAGTGGGGTCGGTACATTTTGGAACAGATTTTGTTTTCCTCCTACGGACTTCACTGGGATATGGTAAAAGATAAAATTCAACATGTGCGCTGGGCGCAGAGCCATCTGGGAGATGCTGCAAAGGAAAATGTTCATAAATATTAATGCATGTTGCTATCAAAGAAAACAAATACATAGCTACTAAATATCTAGACCAAAGGCAGGGTCGAGATTTATTACCATCACTCTGTTTATCAGAAAATAAGAAAACAATAAAAAAGAAATATATTATTGTTCAGAAATAATTCCAGGTGCAGTATAAAAGAGCAAAATTGTCCATCTTAAATTAAGTGTTGTGTCAGAGAACTATATTTAAAAACCCATTAAATATAATTCAATTTTTACAGTAAAAACTAAATTTGCATTTTAACAGAAATGGTCAAGAAATGAATATAAGCCACAAGCCGAGAGGATAACTAAGTGCCTCAGGATACTGTATACCACTTGAAAATCAATAAATTCAAGTTTAACACATAAAGGAAGACATAGCATTTCATGACATGTACATTGTATGATATTACATTTTAAAGCAGAATTTAATTAAAATATCTATTAGACCTATAACTTTAATATACTTATAAGATGGTTATGATAATTTTATTCTCTAAATTCTCTAAAACTTTCCTAAAATATATTTTATAATCCTTTTAAAATTGTGTTGTACGGAGCCCCAAAAGTTGCCTAAGTTGTAGCCTGAGCAATGATGCCAAATGTGTGGATCTCTGGATCCTTTCTTCCCATTATTTCTAACCATTGCCCCCTACCCTACTTCGTTCCTCATACTGAATGCGTAATTTCTCCCCTTCTTCTTTTCCATATTTCCTTATTATGAAGATTTTTATTTCTTAACTAGAGGCCCAGTGCATGAAATTCATGCACTGGGAGGAGGGGTCCCTCAGCCCAGCCTGCACCCTCTTGCAATCTGGGAGCCCTTGGGGGATGTCTGAATGCCAGAGAGGCACCCGCCACTGCTGCTGTGCTCACCAGCTGTGAGCCCAGCTCAGGGCTTCTGGCTGAGCCATGCTCCCCTGTGGGAGCACATTGACCACTAGGGGTCAGTTCCTGTGGTGAGCGTCTGCACCCTGGTGCTCAGTGCACATCATAGCAACTGGTCGTTCCGCTATGCCTGCCAGCCTGGTCACCCCCAACTGCCCACAACTGCCCTCCCCTGCAGGCCACCTTGTGGTGGCCATCTTGTGTCCACATGGGGGCAGCCATCTTTGACCACATGTGGGCGGCCATCTTTGTGTTGGAGTGATGGTCAATTTGCATATTACTCTTTTATTAGATAGGATTTTAAATACTTTTGACACCCTAGTTTTCCTTCATTCATTTTGTTCATCACTGTTGCCTTTAACCTTCTTGTAAAGCTGGTTTGATCATGTCACTTTCCTTCTCAAAACAATCAAGGATTCCCAACTGTTTGAAGAATAAACTCCCAAATACAGAAGAAAAATCTTTTGTGTAAGAACCTTTCCCAAGCATTTAACAACTCAAGGTTTTGGCTTCTATTTCTAAGTTAGCATCTTTGACAAGATTCTTGAATATCCTGAAGTTTATAGAATAATAGAACAGAGCAGGTTTCAATTAAAGACATGGGTGCATTAGATCTGAGCAGTGGGATTAGTGTGTCATTAGCATATTTAAATGCAGGCATTGATTTCTCAAATCTCCGAGAGAATCTTTTTCCAAAGCAGCTGTCTTATCAACACTATTTTCCTCCCTCTTTTTACTGGTACCATATTCTGTTTCTTAAAGATCTCAGATAATTCATTTTAAAAATCACTAGCTATCTCCTCATTGATACTTCTTATCTCTTACTTTACTGTTATGTTTATATAAATTAAATTTTACTTTAAAATGATTAAATAACTAAATGTCTCACCCTATGATTTTTTTACTGTTGCTGTTTTAGACCTTCACAAAGACTTAACGCTTTGATTTCAAGAGTCATAAGGCTTAGGGATACAAAGTTCTTAGTATCCAGTGGTCGGCAAACTCATTAGTCAACAGAGCTGCAGTTTGCTGACCACTGGTCTAAACAATGAGAAGTTGCTGTGTCACTCAGAGGACTTTCTTACTCACTCATGGTGGATTGAAGTCAAGTAACACTGTTACTTTCTTCCAGAACTCTGGCTAGTATTTTAACTGTGCTCAGAAGAGAGTGTAAGGTCCTGTAAACTTTATTTTATTGTTCATAATAACTTTGAATTCTATATGTGCTAGATTTTATGTTAAAATATTTATCATTTTACATGTTTGAAGAATAATTCTATGTGTGTTATCTTCCTTATGATATTAGGAATTCTTGCCTCCCTCCCCCACATTTCTCTTGAACTTTGCCCCCTTGGTTACCCTCTACCCTAATCCCACCCTCAGTGAATGAAAGTATGTTGAAAACATGGTTAATTTATCAAAATAGGGAAAAATAAAAGTAAATAGTAGAATGTTGGTATAAAAACAAAACCCTATATGAACTTTATTTAGAAAGCAAATAAAACCATCTCACATTGTAAGGTATGTCAGCAACCCTCCAGTATTTTTATATGAATGTCTGAGGAAGATATTTCTTCATACATAGTAATAAGAATAGCTACCACATAATGAATATATATTTAGTTTAAAACACTTCCTTTAAATATTGCTTGAACTAGTATTACTATCTTTATTTTATTGAAAAGGTTTTTCCTATAAGACCTCTGTGCTCTTCACCACTACCTTATATTGACTCTACAAAAAAGATGCTAAAGGAAACTGTCAGATTCAGATCGAAAGCCCTTCTAGATCAAATTTTATCAGGAATGTGATAAAGATACTGGTTTAAAAATAACAGACACTTTGGAAATGTCTATAGATTAATTCAAAACTTAATTGCATTTAATATGCTATCTTTTTTTTTTTTTTTTTTTTTAATTCTCACCTGAAGATATTTTTTCCCCATTGATTTTTAGAGAGAGTGGAAGGGAGAGGGAAAGATAGAGAGAAACATTGATGTGAGGGAAACACATGGATTGGTTAATTGGTTGCCTCCTGCAAGCACCAGTTCAGGGCCATGGCCTGCACCTGTGGTATGTGCCCTTGATCCCAATTGAACCTGGGGTTCTTCAGTCCACAGACCGATGCTCTATTCACTGAGCCAAACCAGTTAGGGCAGGTTATCTTTTTGATTAATAATTTATGAGAATTTTCCATCAAAAATTTTTTTTAAACTTAAAGGTTTCTAGTCATAGGATAATATAAGCTTTGGCAGAAATCAACTAATGAAGATTAAAATATGATAGACTATAAAAACCTAAGGTCTATGCCAGAAGCAAAACCACACAATAAAAAACATTTTCCTCTTCTGTGTGCCTGCCAAATTGTAATTTCTAAACTCAGACTTTCCATCATGAAAGTCTGAAATAAAATGCCAATGCACAATAAAAGTGCAGATGTAAAATAAAAGTCCTGGTGATACATGGTTGGTTGTGTGCTTTCGTTAAATAAATCTTATCTTTCTGTATGTGTTAGTTAATATAGAGTGGGATGATTTTAAGTCCTCATGAATTAAATTGGGGTGGTTTTCTGCTTTATTTCACACCAATTTAAGTCTTTAACAGAACTCTTGTCCTCAATAGGTGGTTTCTAATAATTTTAATTAATCAATTTAAAAATCAAAATACCACATGTCTAGCACTTTGGACGGCAGCAAGAAGACATGGAAAAGTAACTGAAATAGTTTCTGCCCTCAAAGAACTAACAAACATATTTTCATGATCATCTTGACATATGTAAATCATCTTGAAAAAAAATATATATAGTAACTTGATACAGTTAATGACTAGACAGAAATCAGCATAGTAGCTAGAATTCCATTTCTGACTCAACACATACACATTGAATGGCTTCTAATTAGAATTCTAACTAAAGCTCCAGACTTGATTATTAAGTATCTTGTGAAATTTGGTAAGTGTTTCTATTTCTTGGCCTTAACAGCATGTAAGAAGTAAGGCTTTAAACCTCGTTTATTTTTTTACAATCTATTCAATAGGCAATCTGAAGAGTTGTTTATGAGTTAGCTGGTAATTAAAGTTTTTCACAATTGCACTAAACTGCTTTAAATGACTTCAAATTTACTAACTCACCTTCTATCCCCAAGTGCTGAGAAAATTGTACAAATAAGACAGGCTATATTTTGTTAGTCATTACTGAGGATTTGCAAATAACAGATGATATACCAAAAGATTCGATGTTATCCTTGATATTAGGGGAAGAAAATAGATTGCAAAAAAGCAGAAACTAGTAATTCAAAATTAAATATATGAGTTTTATGTGCCTCAAATATTTGCCTTGATCTTTTCCTTCTAACCAGGGATATCACAATTTAAATAAAGATATAGCTATATGATGTACACGTTTCAATAACCTGAGTGTGATGGCCAATATGCTGGATCAGGTAACAGGACTGAGTTATGAGGGCCTGGAATGATAAAATGTACCTAACAAGTTTAAAAACAATTGACAAGCCTGAAACAAAAAAACACAAAGAGGATAAAACTTGGGGGGAAAACAACAACATACAAGGCCAAGCTCTTTTGTGTCTGGAAAACTGACTGCAAATCCAGGATATTAAAAACTTGGCTTACCTAGAGTGCTTGGGAAAACTTTTAAAAAGTTATATATAATTATAGGTTCAATATATCCATGTGCCAGAGATTGCTAGCTATAACCTGCAGTACAGTTTATCTATCTATCTATCTATCTATCTATCTATCTATCTATCATCTATCTGTCATCTATCTATATACCATCTATCTATTATCTATCTTCTATCTATCTATCTCATATGCACAAGAAACTTACTTTAATATAAAGAGAAAAAATGTTAAAAGTAAAGGAATGAAAGTGGTATACCATGCTAACATTAATCAAAGAAAAACTGGATTATTTATATAAATATCCAATAAAGTATATTTAAGAGAAAAACTACTACCATGAATAGGAAGGTTCATTTTATAACAGTAAAAGGGCCAATTAATCAAGAGTACATAATAATTTTAAATGTTCTCACAATATTATAGAAATTCACAATTATAGTTGAATATCTTAACACTCCTCTCTTAATAATCTGTAGGACTAGCATAGTAAATTGTAAGGCTATAAAATGTTTGACAAAAGTAACCAACCAACATGACCTAATTGACACCCATAGGACACTTCACTTCCCAAAAATTGAAACTACAGTATGAACCAAGATAATAAAAGTTTCAAAAGTTGAGATAAGGCAGTGAATATCAAATGGATGTACATGAAATGTAATGATAGAGGCCAAAGGGAGGAAAGAATCAGCAGGAGCAAGAGTGACCTGGGAACTTCAGAGAGCATGAGAGGTTTAAGCTGAGCCTGAGAGTTGAGTTGCATGTAGAAAGTAAATGGAAGGTAAGTAGAAGTATGACATAGTCAGCTGGAATAACATGTGTCTGAGAGGGGGATATAAAAGGCAGGTTACAGGTAGATTGTATAGTACCTTAAATATTAAGCTAAGGACTTGGAAATTTAAAAAGAGCCTTAAAATTTATTTTTGATAAATTAGATGAAAAATTTTATGAAACTTGTTTTAGGATGTCTTATGCAGGATGAAATAGTAAAAGCAGAAAATAAGGGAAGGAATATCATAGCAACCAATAAAAAGAATTCATAGACAAATTAAGAGAGAATATAGAATTTTGACAAAAATGACAGTAACAGGAAAATAAAAGGCATACTGATGAAATAAGTCACAGTATAGAAAATAATGGCCTTTTGGCTAAGATCAAGTGCAGAAAATAATTATAGAAAAGTTTTGACTAGGGGTTGTTGAGGATGATGCAACAAGTTTTGCAATAAGGAAGAGTTCAGAGTGAGACTGGCTTCAGTGTAAAGTAGCAGACTACAATTTAGAATTGTTGAGTTTGAGAAGATAGCAAGATATGAGAGTGTGAATGGTCACGAGGGAATTGGAAATATTTAATTTGAGTTAAAAGAATTACGGAAAGTAGAGATATAAATTTAGAGTGATTCATATAATCTTGGAAGTCTCAAGACAGAATGAAATTTATAGGAAATTAGTCTGAAGAGTTAAAGTCCTGAATACTAGAAAAAGCTTCAAGTTTAAGGGCTAAGTGTGAAGCCAAAATTTATTAAGTCACTATATACTTTATCCCGTTTAAATTTGTAAGAGTAAGGAAGCCTCCTGTCAAGGAGGTTTAGAAAATACATAGATGGTGACGTTTCATGGAGATCCTGAGAGTTGAAAAGTTCAAGAAGAAAGGACTAGTTAAAGATGTTGGCTCTTAGTAAAAGATCAAGTATCATAATCATATCAATAATCATATGTTTATAGGACAATTTAAGAAATAATTGGTAATCTTTGAGAGGCAATGTTTCCTTGGTAAAACAAAAGCAAAAAACAAAACATAAAACACAACAAAATATCCATATTTGGCTGGATATGCTTCACTACCACACTGCTTTGCATCATATTCTTTTTTTAT
Organism: Corynorhinus townsendii; assembly: GCA_026230045.1. Lineage (NCBI taxonomy): Eukaryota > Metazoa > Chordata > Mammalia > Chiroptera > Vespertilionidae > Corynorhinus > Corynorhinus townsendii. The sequence goes on from JAPDVU010000003.1 coordinate 190,088,547, forward strand.
TTTTTGAATCATATTCTTTGAAATGAGAAATAAATATCATAATGGGCTTACTCTGGAAGAACCAATGTTTTAAATTCATAGAATATATGCCAAATACAATTGATGGGATAATTGTTATTGACCTTGAAAATCACCATTTAGCAATAAATTAATATTTATTTAGATTGAAGTGCATCTAGGCTGGAACAATAATTAAAAAGAATTGGGATAGAAAATGTAGCCAAGTTAGTTTTAAAAGGAAACACAAAACATTGTTATTCTAATATGTCAAAATTCATATATTGCCATCATTGGGGCTTTATCTTCATCAAATCGAAGTTGTATCTCTGTTTTACTTCAGCAAGCACCACAACTGACTTGGTGCCAAATCCAGAACCCACACTGCCTGGAGAGTACCATTTATGCAGGAAAAAGCCATTTGGTAAATATTTCTTCAAGTATGGTTCATGGACCACTGGCATCATAGAGGTTTCTGGAATGCTCATATTTGGGAGCAGGATAGAGGAAAACAAGTCTAGAAGAAAAAGAGGAGAGGAACTCCTGAGACCAGAAGATACCTGCAAAACACACACTGACATACCAATCCACACTTACAGTATCAAAATCACTGGAAGTTGTTTTAAAAACAAGAGCCTATATTTTAAAAACAGGAACTAACTCCTGGCTACACATATACAGTAAAATTTTAAGAAATTTTCTAAGTAAAAAGTGAAATGTAATAAACTTTAAATATGAGTTTAGCTTGAGGTTCTATGGTTGTGTTTCACTCTACTTTTCCTTTTCTCTCTCCTGTTAATTTCGTATACTAACTGCTTTCTCCCATTTTGTGTCTTATGAAAGATTTAACAGCACCCAATCTGAAGTGTTTTCTTTTTTCCTTGACATCACTTGCTCTTCATTGAAAATAACTTACTCTTTTGTTGCAGAGTAAGAGATTCTAATAGTGTGATCATTTTCAATACCAGAAGAGAATCTTGTATCCTTATTGATTACTTTTAGAGTCTTCTGGAATAAATAGAAGAAAACAGTCTAGAATTAACCCAGACTGGGAGAGAGAATAGGAGAGACATTGCCAGCAGCGTAAGGCAGAGACAGACATGGTGCAGAGACAGACAGTCCATGAAAGAGAGCATTTTACTAGTAAAGTGGGCTATGTGGGAAAATACTAGAGGGATTTAAAAATATTGCAAATCTAAATGATTTTTATATTTTGTTATATAAATGAAAATATTAGTTTAAAAAATCTTGACCAAGCTTCTAAATAACTGCATTACTTTGTCAGCCTCTGTTCACTGGAATAAATTATATTTTGCTGCTTTGGAAGGAAAAACATTTCAGCAATCTTGTTTCAGCTTGTGATCTTGCAGGAGGGAAGTAATTTTTAGAGCAAAGCTTCAAAGATTTCATATAAGATAAACAATTCTTTTATTCAAACAATATTAAATGCGACAAAACTGCAGGGTTAATACTTCATTTTAATATTAAAATAAAATCAAGCACAACTCTTTCTTTAGTCTGATTACTTTGGTATGTGAAAATACTAAAGGCTCATAAAATAAATAACAATTAGTTAAAACTTGAAATGAGCAAAGAAATATGTTAAAGATTTTTCTGTCATTTTAACATTATAATGTTATCTCTGTCTTCAGATAAGCAGAAGGAATGAGCTGTGAAAAATGCAAAGCATGAGAACTTTTGTGGTGATTTTTGGAAGGTGAGAAAGATCTTGGTTTTAGCTCTCGGTTCGCATTAGAAGAAATTTGACATTCTTTCTTTTAACCAAGTATTCATTGAGCACCTACGATGTCCTTGGCCCTGTTTTGACCCCTGAGACAACAGTGTGATACAGGGCAGTGTGATAGAAAAAGTAAAGTAAGAAAGGAGGTTCGGAAGTTGCAACAAAGAGGGTGATTTTGCAGTTTTACCTACGGGAGTGAGTCCTCACTCACAGAAAAGGTGACAGTTAAGTATGATCATTCAGGGCCCATGAAACTGAGCCATGGAGAATTTGAGTCATGAGCCTCACGAAGAGCATTCCAGATAAACTGAGTAGGAGGAACAATTATCCTAGGGCAAAAGCATGTTTGCAATATTCAAGGAAGTCACTGAAGATGAAGTGGAGTGATTGAAGGTGTCTGTAGTAGATGAGGTTGGAGATGTCAATGGGCTAGATGGTAGCTTACAGATCATCCTATCTAATAAAGAGGGAATATGCTAATTGACCCTCATGCTATCGCAAAGATGGTGGTGCCCACAGCCAATAAGGAAGGTATATGCTAATTGCTGCCTGCCCTCAAAGATGGCGGAACCCAAAGCCAATAAGGAAGGAATATGCTAATTGACTGCTACTCCCTAAAAGATGGCAGCACCCACAGGCACAAGATGGTGGCGCCCAGTCCCCTCAGCCCTGCCGGGGCGGCAGGCACATGGCAAGGAGTCCCCCAATCCCCTCAGCCACCCAGCCGCCCAGGGCTGGCCTGAGGCACAGGCAAGCCTCAGTTGGTGGCTTCCCAGCTGATGCTTGAGTTGCAGGCAAGCCTCAGATATTGGCTGCCCAGTGCCCAGGGCCAGCCCAAGGTGCAGGCGAGCCTTGGATGGTGGCTGCCCAGCCTTCCAGTGCTGCCTGAGGTCAGGTAACCAGGGCTGGCCGAGGCTTGTGCTGCTGGCAGTGGTAGCAGCAGAGGTGTGATGGGGGCGTCGCCTTCCCCTGATCACTGGGTCACCTCCCACCCCTGAGGGCTCCCGGACTGTGAGAGGGGGCAAGCCGGGCTGAGGGACCCCCCCCGCCTCCAGTGCATGAATTTTCATGCCCTGGGCCTCTAGTTATTAATAAGTATTTTGTCTTTCATGGTATGTGATATGAGACTCCTTCCCCAAAACAATATGAAAAGAGAAATGGCAGGATTTGATTTATTAATAAACAAGGGCAGACAGAGAGAGACCTGGTAAGAGGTTACAGTAGTAATTGGGTTGAGGGATGATGGTGACTTGAACCAATGGTGATAGCAGTGGGCATGAAAAATGGTGAGATTCTGGATTTATTTTGAATGCAGAGCTGACATCATTTGCTGACAAATTGGATGTTGTTTATGAAAGAAGACAAAATGATTAAGGATTTTAACCTGAGCAACTAGTAGGATGAAGGTGCTATTTACTGAGATAAGAAAGATTGCAAAGGAAGCAAGATTAGAAGAAAAATGATAGTAAGTTTTATTTGGTGTGTGTTAAGTTTGTAGTGCCTATTGAATTTCTGTTATAGTGGTTGAGTAATCAGTTGTACATACAACTCTGGATTTTAGGGAGATATTCAAGCTGGAGTTATAAATACAGAAGAGAAAGACATGTGGGTGGTATTTAAAGCTACGAGGCTAAATATCAAAGAGAGAGAGATCTAGAAATAAACATCAGGGCAATGATAAGAGACTGGGGAGAAGAGAGGAACCAGCAGGCACCGAGGACTCAGACTGCAGGAAGTATTGCTTTATTATTAAGGTCCTTCAGAGGGCATAGACAATGTATAGGTTCTAATGGCCCTACGTGTTTGTTTGCTTTTACTATTTTGTGGGATTCATCTGATTATTTTCCATTTCTCATAACTTGATCTGAATCTTAAACTCTTGCTCACTCTCTCTCCTCCCTTCATGCCTGCATCACGTTCGTTTTGAATATACGTATTGGTAGTGCAGCTTCATCTGAGCGTAAAATGCATTTTTGAAAACTGTTAAATGTAATTTGGGGATTCATTTGGAGAATAAAATAGGTGACCAAGTTGGCTAATATTGCTTTTGATCAAATATTAGGCATGACTTTTCAGTGACACCACCAAGGTTGCTGTGGTTTCCATGCCAGCTCTGAAAGGAATGGCAATAGGCATATTCTAAAATGTTTTGAGCAGTGACAGCATTACTGAAATGAAAATTTAGTTTCCCAGAAGACTATTTTCAATTAATAATTATATATCTTATACATATATGAGTTCGGTTAAGTCAATTAACACGATTTCTCAATACTCTGTTATTTCATTGTATGTATTTATACAGATACTTAGGTAAATCTTCATTTCCCAGCCTAAAAATTTCTTAAATAACTGCTATTCTCATTTAAGATGATCATCATATTAAAAGTAATTGAAAATACTTATTTTAATGGCTAAAAGCTCTACAAAAACATAACACATTTAATAATATTGTTTCAGCTATTACAAAAAATGCTGATTATAAACACCACAGATTTACAAACAAACATCCTTGGATATCTGGCTAATATTAAGTTTGTAACAGATGTATCCCGTGCAAAGTATGCCAACTATTTGTTCACTGAAACAAATATTTATTAAGTTCTAGCATGTTCCAGATGCATGTCATGTTGAGAAGGGTTTGCCCCTTTAAATCCTTCCAAGTGCATCCCAAGAGATTTATATTAACAAAGGAGAAAGCCAAAATAGTGCTATTGACTTTCTCTACACCTGTGGAATCTCCTGGGGAGTTTCACCACGTGGAGAACCCATTTTGATGAGACTAGAGAAAAACCAGAGAAGTTGGCGAGGCTTAGAGTTACTCTTTCCTGTTCACTGCTCCCAGACTAAGATCATTAATAACCTACCCCGTGTGATAGAAAGCTCCCTGTCTTGTTTAATGACATGGCCCAATTGCTGCTCTTGCCTCTGACTTGACCCAGCTTTAGGGAGAGTGGGGTGTAACAGAGACACCAGCTTTTAGTTTTCTTTAGAGGCTAACTACAGTTATAAGTTCTGGGGTTGCAAAGATGGGGGTCCTGTCCTCAAACGATTTATTACCTTTTGAGGAAAAAGCAGTATCTGTGAGGAATTACATCAGAATCTGATAACTGTTGTGACGGTAAAAACTCAAGGTACAGTGAGAATTTGAAAGGAAACTAAGATATGACATCCTGGCTTCCCAGACAAGGCACTGGCACTACCCAAGGAGATGAGTCAGTTCTCCGGCAAGCTCAACAGGATGGGATAGATGTCGGTTCTTGGGACTGAGCTGTTTTTCCTTTAGCACTTAGTACTCCAACTTGCTCTGCTTTCTCAAAGCTTTTTCACTAGCGTTTTCTGACACTTTATTTGAAATAAAATCTGGTTTTCATTCTAGGACTTGTCCTGTGAAATATTTTATAGTCCTCTAGGATCACAGTCAGACTGAGAAGAACATTGTAATTGGTTCATTGTTCCTCCCTTAAACTTGGTGGCTGGCCCCATTTCTCTCACTAATATTGACATTAATTGCTCAACAGAGGCAAGTAATTTTTAAATATAGGTTTCCATGTTTCTCATTAGATATGACAAACTTACGATGTTTTTCATGTGTTTCACTAGTATAGTTAGCTTCACATCTTCATATGTGATGACTAACTGCACCTTAGGCAACTTGTCAGGAAACGTCTCACCTGATAAAACAATAGAATTTTAGTGAGTTAAATGGAAATGGCTCATCACAGGATAAATTAAACATTTAAAGACCAAAATAGGACTAATGGATAATATGCAAAAGAAACATTCTTCAGGTCATGCTGAAAACATAATACTTTTCAGGAAACTGGGTAGATTAAAGATGAAATTTGTATCTAATTTCCTGAGCCAACTCTTCCTCCTTATATGCCATGGTTTTTCTTTTTGTTTGTTTGTTTATTTCTAAATTTTTCTTAAAATATTTTTTTATTGTTTTAAGAGAGGAAGGAAGAATAAAAGAGAGAGAGAAACATCAATGATGAGAGAGAATCATTGATTGGCTACCTCCTGCACGCCCCACACTGGGGGTCAAGTCCACAACCCAGGCATGTGTCGACCAGGAATTGAACCATGACCTGCTAGTTCATAGGTTGAAGCTCAATTACTGAGCCACGCCTGCTGGGCCATGTTTTGTTTTGATTGATACCATTATTTTCCTAATTGTTTAAGCTTGAAACTTCAGTGTCATTTTTGGCTCCAGTTTTCTCCTCCATGCTAAGTACAATGAGCTCTAATAATTAGAAAGGATAGTGTTGGTATTAGAAGTCAGTGAATCTGGGGTTCGGGTCCCAACACTATACTTAGACTATCTTCATGAATAAATTAACCCACTTCTGTAAAATGGAGATGATAGTTACATACTTCAGAGGGTTAAGATGATTAACTGATAAAATTCAAGTTTTCACAATATAATCTTTCAATAAATGTCTATGCTTACTAGTAGACATTTAGTAAGCATAGACATTTATATGGTCTTTCACCACATATTTACAGTCATCTCTTCCTTTTCAGTTCCACAACATCTAGTTCAGACTAATATGAATCTTTTGGCAAACTTCTAGAACATTGTCTTTTCCTCCTCAGGACACCAGATCTATTGGTACACAAATACCAATATAATCTTTCTATGGAAACTTTTATAAACTATTCTTTTGTTCAAAGTACTGTTCATAGCTTTCCATTGCTTATGGAAAAGTCTAAATTTCTTAGCCTTGTTTTGTAGCTTCTTCTTGAATCCGTTTTAGTCCCCATGATGATTATTCCATACAGTAGTCTCTGTACTCAGTTCTACAAAATCTCTGTGCTATTTTCTTCCAGTCATTATTCATATTACTCCCCCCTTTTCTGAAGTGGTCTCTTCCACCACATTTGGCTGTTGAACATTTGCCTTTCTATAACACCTATTTAAAATGAAAAATAGTTTCTGTGGTCACCTCCTTAGGAACCCTCTTAGATCAGCCTATCACTTAATATTTATATAGTAGTTATCTTACATGTCTCAATTTGCTTTGTGGATTACAATTTCCCTCAGGGCTTACAATTTTTTCTTAGATCTCCAAGAGATATATAAATCAGTACTTGACCCATAATGTCACAAAAATTTATTTAATAACAAAGGTAACCTCATTTTTACTTTCAAGTTATATCATTCCATTATTAATATGAGGGCTTTTGTTTTTTAATTAAAAATTTCCAGTTTATAGCCCAAGGATTAAGCATAATTTACAGTTTTTATAGTATTTCCCTTGATAATCTCTGATAGTATGTTTCCTGAAGGAATTTAGAAAGAAGAAATTTATTAATAACAAGGAAGTGGCAATGTTCTGTTGTGGGCTCATTGTGGTTCACAGTGAATTTTCTGATAGTCAGTTTTAGTCTCTAAGCCTTTCTCACATTTGAAAATTAAACCACAACTGTATGTTTCCTCTTCCAAAGCCTTTTACATGCTCATTAGAATAGTTTACACATTGTAAGGAGGTAATATAAATTACTTTTATTAATGTGAATTATTGACATTGAAATAGTTGAAATTGGCATTCAGTATTTCTTACAACTGAAGTGATAATTACATAAATAAAACAAAAACTTTCTCCCTTAAAAAACTTGATTACAATGACTGAGAGGCTTTGTTAGTTACAGAAATATAAAATAAATCTGAGTGTAGTAGAGAATTTGCATTTTGTAAATAAATTGAATTTTGTAATAAAAACTTAGAGTGTTGAACTTTTGGTATGAGCATGCTAAAATGCTGATAACTTTTTGATGTACAATTAAAATTATTTTTTAATTAAAGAGTGAAAAGATTATTAGATAGAAACTCAATGTGTTTAAGCTGAGGAGTTTTAATTCAAAGGCAGGAAATTAGCATAAATTTATGATTGAGTGTCTAAATGGCAACCAGTTTAAGTAAACTGTTACTTGAACTGACTGGAGAGGATATCACAGGCGAAACCTCTCACGCCAAATGTGTAACCAGAGTGTCCATCAAAAGCATGCCAGAGTTCAGAATCCAGTGAAAATTCAAGCCCAGTAAACCACGCAGTAATAGTAGAGATACTTAGTATTTCTAGAACTCTTACTGTGAGCCAAACATCGGGCTAAGAACTTTAAGTACATGAACTCACTAAATCCTCACAGCAATTCTACAAAGCTTGGTTACCTCCATTTTGCACATGAGGCAATAGAGGCATCAGGTCCAAGGTTGTGCAGAAAACAAATGGTGCAGAGTCAAATGATCTCTAAAGCCTGTGTTTTTAAACATCATGCTGTAAAGGGGCAGACACGAAGGCAATACCCTAAGGGAAAAGTTTTAATGAAAAATCCAGAGTGGGAGACTTTTGAGAAGAATATACTAGAATACTTTAATTTTTTGTTTCCAGTTAGTCTGGGGGGATCTGGTCATACTTGATCTAATCATTTATAGTAACACAAGAATGGTTAAAATATTACTGACCCTATGGATGATTGTACTGAAATACTTGAATGCATGGCTCTACAGCAGTTACTACAGTGCTCATTATACATCATGTGTTCACTAATGCTAAAAGTAGAATTTCAAAATTTAACTTTTTTCAGATGATAATATATCCACATGATTAAAAAATGAAAATGCATTTTAAAAGTATACAGTAAGTAGTGTCCCTCCCATTTTTAACATCTGTCTACCCAGTTTCCCCACATATTTACTATTCTACACGAAGATCTTGGAAATGTTTTCATATCAATAATACACACCTTAAATATTTTAAATCATATAGTTTCATATTATTCTATTATGTGGAAATACCATAATTTATTTAACCAGTTCCCCATTGATGGGCAGGTGGATATTTTCCAGTTGTTAGAAGCCATGCTGGGGTGACTAGCCTTGCACGAGTGTCATTGTGTACCTTTGCACAAGTATCATCGGTGAAATTTCCAACAGGAGAATTTCTGGTCCAAGGTATTTGCATTTGTAATTTTGATAAATGTTGCAAATTGCCTTCCATAGAGGTCGTACCAATTTGCATTACCCCCAACAGTGTATGAGAGTGCCTGCTGGTTTGTATCCAAGCTTGTTAATTAAATTTTTAAATTTTTGCCAACGTTGATGAATTAAAAATGGTATCAGAGTAATTTTACTTTGCATTTTTCTTATGAGTGAAGTTGGGGATCCTTTCATTTGGTTAAAAGCCACCTGAATTTTCTTTTATTTGGTGAATTAACTTTTTGTAATTTTCTGTTTAATTGTTCTTTTTCTTACCAATTTCTAGAAGATGGTTATAAGTTAGATAATCAATCCCTTGCCTGTGATAAATTGCAAGTATTTCACCCATTTTTGCATTTAATTTGTATTTTTATGGATTATGCTATGGAATTTTATATCACACAGAATTTTTATAGCTTCTGGATTTATAGTCACAGCTTTAACAGCTCATCCCAAGATTATAAAGAAATTTTTCCATGTTTTCTTTGTCACATATATGGTTTCATTATTTACATTTAAAATCTTCCATCCATTTGGCATTTGTCCTAGCATATGTGGGGAGTATGCTAACCCAAAAATATTTATTAAATTACCCTTTCTGATTTTGCCACATATTAAATTCCAGAGTGTATTTAACTCTATTTATCGACATTCTATTATGTTCCATTTATTCACCCATTTATGCACTAAAACCACTCTGTTTTAATTGGTGATGCTTTGTAATGTGTTTTTAATATTTGGTAGGGTTAGTCTCACCTCTTTTCTCTCCTCCTGCCAAGTTTTCCTGGCTTTTGTTTATTTATGAACTGTGGAATTAGCTTATCTAGTTAAAAATATTTTTAAAAATTATATTTAAAATTAAATTAGAAATATTTGTCATCTTTATGATGTTGAATCTTCCTATCCAAGAACATGCTATATCTTCCCATTTATTCAAGGCATCTTTCAAATCCCTCAGTGGTGTTTTTAAAGTTTTATTAATTTTGTCTTATACATTTCTTCCTTCTGTTACCTTTCTTTCTTTCTTTCTTTCTTTCTTTCTTTCTTTCTTTCTTTCTTTCTTTCTTTCTTCTTCTTCTTTCTTCTTTCTTTCTCTCTCTTTCTTTCTTTCTTTCTTTCTTTCTTTCTTTCTTTCTTTCTTTCTTTCTTTCTTCCTTTCTTTTTGCTGCTATTATTATGTGATCTATATATATCTATGTGTGTGTGTGTATATATATATATATATATATATATAATTTGTGATTGATTTTCAGTTGATTCTTATTTTTGTAGATATTTGATCATATTACTGGCAAACTATTAATTTTGTCTTCTCCTTGCTAAAATTTATGCTTTATTTTTCCATTTCATTTAGTCACTTCACAAATATTTATTGGGTTATTATGAAAAAAGGTACTGTTCTAGGTTTTTGGAACAGATTAGACAAAGTTTCCCTTGGCATTCCTACAATAGTAGGGGGAGATATAAAAAAGCAAGAAATATCCTATCTAATAAGAGTAATATGCAAATTAACATCACTTTGCCACATCCACCAGCCATGCCCACCAGCCAATGAGGAGTGAGTAAGCAAATTAACCCAACCAAGATGCCTGTGGCCATGGAGTAAACAGGAGGCTTGGGTTGCCCCCAGCGATGGAGGAAGCCAAGCTTTCTGCACACCCTGGCCAGCCCAGGCCTCCACTCAAGGCTACAAAGTTTCAATTATAGAAGATAAATAAACCCCAGATCCCAGGGCCTCCGCTTGGGTCACCAGGGGGTGTGGCCAGCCTGCAAACCACCACAGGCCCCTGGCCCAAGCCGCCCCATGCCCCAAGGGAACCCCCATCCTGATCTGGGACACCCTTCAGGGCAAACCATCTGGCCCCTACCTGTGCACCAGGCCTCTATCCTATCTAATCCTATCTAATAAAAGAGTAATATGCAAATTGACCTTCACTCCAACACACAAGATGGCTGCCCCCATGTGGTCAAAGATGGCTGCCCCCATGTGGACACAAGATGGCTTGCAGGGGAGGGCAGTTAGGGGTGACCAGGCCTGCAGGGGAGGATAGTTAGGGGCAAACAGGCTGGCAGGGGAGCAGTTAAGCATCAATCAAGCTGGCAGGGGTGTGGTTAGGGGGTGATCAGGCTGGCAGGCAGAAGCAATTAGGGGCAATCAGGAAGGCAAGCAGGTGAGCAGTTGGGAGCCATCAGTCCTGGATTGTGAGAGGGATGTCCAACTGCCTGGTAGGATCAGGCCTAAATGGGCAGTCGGACTTCCCTTGAGGGGTCCCAGATTGGAGAAGGTGCAGGCTGGGCTGAGGGACACACATCTTGGTGCACAAATTTCATGCACTGGGCCTCTAGTTATAAATAAAAACTTAGAATATGCTGAATGTGATAAATGGTAAAAGAAAAGAAAAGAAAAGAAAAGAAAAGAAAAGAAAAGAAAAGAAAGAAAAAAGAAAAGAAAAGAAAAGAAAAGAAAAGAAAAGAAAAGAGGTACTACCAAAAAAAAGGAAGGTGCACTTTCAGATGGGATGATTAGGGTACTCCTCATTGACAAGGTAAATTTGAGCAAAGACCTGAAGGAGTTCAAGGAATGAGCCCCATGTTGGCTAGTGTTTTGAGCACAATGTAATGTTATCATGAAGATCATGGGCATATGCCTGATTTTATAATTTAGTGTTTTTATATTTATAATTTAAATGTTTTTATGTTGTTTCTCTGTCATGCCAGATGTAGGCTTTGGATACACAAGATAGATACAGTTTCTCATGTTAAGGAATTACCCATTTATTTTTATCTCAGTGTTTTGTTTGGAAAGTTTATTGAAATTTATCAAATGCCTTTTCAGGGTCTTTTACATAACCATATGATTTTGTCTTTGATCTATTAACATGATAACATGAATTATATACTATGTATAGTAACCTATATTGAACTGTTCTTGCATTTCTGGTCAAAATAAATTATATTCCTTTAGTGCTATTGAATTATTTTGGCTAACATTTAATTTAGAATTTCTCAATGATATTCAATGAGAATAGCCTGTGATTTCTTTCTTTTTGCTTTTCTCCTCCTCCTTCTCCACCTCCTCCTCCTTCTCCTCCTCCTTTTTTAACAATCTTTGTAATCTTTGAAGCTACTGGCTACCAGAGGAAGTAGCTAGAACGTTAACCAGAGGGCCCTGCCAAGGAGACTGCATGGATTCAAGTTCCCTTTTAAATGAACAATTCAAATTGGAGGTAGTGATGTGAAGTAATGATTGAAAGCTCCTGTTTGCAATCAATTGTAATTATCTGTGGCATCTAAACATGTTCATTAGTTTATTCTCTTAACCTTGGCAACTGTTGTCTTTGATCATGTTCTACTCCATTACCTATGCTATTTTTTCTATACTTTGACAAAATTCTATCTTCTGTGTGTCACAGTTGTGTGGTGCTAGAGGATGAATAACTTTATTTTGTTATGGAGGTATTATTATTTGACACAGGCTATATTAATCTGGGGAAAGTATAGAGGATCATGTCATTAGAAAGTTAAAGACCTATAAGATAAAATCCAGAAACATTCTGGTTAGTGTCTGGTATCTATCATATTTAATGTGATAATTTGTAAAAGATTTTTTCCAAGTGATATTTCAAGGGGATTCTAGGAGTTGGGAGGCATTGAATTTCTTGTACTAGGGCATTTCCACATGAAGTGGTTGAGCTTGGGAAGAGTAGCATGATTTTGAATTTTGGTTTCTTCTCTCATGTCCTTTTAATAAGAACAACAAGCTATCTTGGTAGAGAATATCCATGTGTCTTCCATTGTTGTTCTTTCTATCATCAAACATTTACTTAGTAATTATTTATGGAACATCTATATAGTAGGCCAGACACTGTGCTAAGCCTTGAGGATACAATGGTGAGTCATACAAATGTGGATTATGCCTTTGTGGATATCTGGTCTACAAAATAGAAGTATAGAGCAAGGGCAATTGAAATGATATATGAAAGATGCACAAAAGGATGGAGAAGGTGAAATAGGATTCAAATTGTCCAAAGGTGAAATAGGATTCAAATTGTCCAGGCAGAGAAAATTGCATCCATAAGGTATCTAGGAACTAAAAAGAGACAAAAATCGAGATGGGGAAGGGCCTGATATTAGACTGGGAAGGGAAATTGATGTGTGCCAGATTCTGCCTGGATGCTGTCAAGAGGATTTTGGTCTTTATTCTAAGGGCAGGATCAGCTACCTACTTTGTGAGGCTCAGTGACATAAAAATGCAAAATAAAAATGTTGGGCCACATTTACAAAAATTATTAAGAATTTCAAGACAGTGAGAGCAAAGTGTTAAAGCAAGTACAGGACAAGTTCTAAGCCCTATGCCCTGTGTCACTCCACAGATTACAGGCCCATGCCCTAGGCACTGCCTAAAGGCCCTGGGAAACCAAAGAAAATTGTTAATCAAAGCAGAGAGATGATTGGATGGGCACTTGAGATAAATAAATTATTTTATTATCTACTAAGACATGTTTAGTTAGTAAGGACAAGGGATTATTACTATCTCTCAGACCCAGGATTATAAATTATTACTAATACTAGAGGCCTGGTGCATGAAAATTTATGCAGTGGAGGGGGGGGTCCCTCAGCCCAGCCTGCCCCCTTCTCACAGTCCAGGAGCCTTCAGGGGTGGGAGGTGACCTGGCGATCGGGGGAAGACCATGCCCCATCATAACTCTGCTGCTGCCACTGCCAACAGTGCAAGCCTCGGCTGGCTCTGTTACCTGAGCCTTGGGTGGCCCTGGGTGGCTGGGCAGCCACCATCGAGCCTTGTCTGTGCCTTGGGCCATCATGGGTGGCTGCGCAGCCACCATCAGAGGCTTGCCTGTGCCTTGGACCAGCCCTGGGTGGCTGGGGGGCTGAGGGGACTGGGGGACTTTGGAGGCAGGTGCGCGGAGTGGCCAGGCCCACCTGGGGGTGGGTCCAGCCTTGCCATGTGCCTGCCACCTCAGTGGGGCTGAGAGGACTGGGCATTTCCAGCTTGTGGGCGCCACCATCTTTGAGGGTGGGACACTTAATTAGCATATTCCCTCCTTATTGGCTGTGGGTGCTGCCACCTTTGAGATGGCGTGAGGGTCAATTAGCATATTCCCACTTTATAAGATAGGATGATATTTTAGGTCATATGCCTACATACATAGGTACCCAGAATTTATTCACTCAATTTATTAGTAGGGGTAGTAAAATGGTGAGGTCTGGGATTTTTGTTTAAGATCATCCTATGTAAACAAATATTTTAATATACTTGAATAATTTTATCCTGTAATCATTTAACAACATAAGCTCAACATTTCAACTGAAAGAATAGTGTTTAAAAAATATTGTGCATCTTGTTTAGAATAAGCTGATATAACAAGAGTACTAATAATTTAGAAATATTAAAGGAAATAATTTTGAAAATATAAGGGACAACTTTCTGCTAATCCTTGTTGTAAAAATTTGCACATTTTGATAACAGAGTTCTGTTCTTTTTAGATAATAGGCTGCATTTTATTACAAAAAAAGATTGAGATTCTAATATTGTATTAATCATAACTGCCAAAGCAAATCATGAGTATTGTATAATGTAGTTAGAAATAAACAAACCAGAAAGAATTATTAAAAAGCCATTTTAGTTTTTATGATAATAATCCTAATTTTTGTGTGTGCAGATATATTTCAAAATATGTTACAGAGAAGTAATACTATCAGCAACATTAAAAATCTGACAGTGATCCACAATTTAATTTTTCAAAGCATAGAGAAACAATTTTTTTTAAGCATGTTAGTGATAGATAGAAGTCAACCTAGCATCTTTTAGAAGTCTGTCATCTCTAGAGATCTGCAACCTTATGTTGTTTTTTGAGTTTATAAATTTTGATTGTAAAAAAGCCTCCCCAGAAATAGTGTTTTTAAAAAGAAGACATTTGTTAGCTATTTGTAAGTTATGACAGTAAGAACAAGAAATATTATACGTTATGGGAACCATTATTTTTGGATATGTGCTATAACATATAAGAAATTGCTTTATTTACTTAATATTGTATGTGGTTTGGCTATATAAGAAAACTATCTTAATGATGTCAAATGAGTAAAATATGGGGGGATGAAAGAGGCAAAATTCTCCTATATAAATTTAGGATTTTTGAGCACAGAGCAATGTATAGTGGGGGATTACACTGAGTGGCCATATTATTATGATCTCTGAATGCATAATAATCTGGCCACTCAGTGTATATCCTTTATAATAAAAGGCTAATATGCAAATTGTCCCCTCTACCAGGAGTTCGACCAGCAGGCAGGCAGGCCAACTGCCCATGTCCCTTTCCCCTGGCCAGGCTGGCTGGATCCCACCATGCACGAATTCATGCACTGGGCCTCTAATCTATATCTATATTTATATCTATATCTAGATCTAGGTCTAGATCATCTAGATCTGGCCACTCAGTATAGATCTAGATCTAGATCTATACTGAGTGGCCAGATTATTATGTGTTCAGAGATCATAACAATGTGGCCACTCAGTGTAGAGACCTTGATTTAAAGTTATTTTCAGTCTAACAGATGCAAGGCAGACATAAAC
This sequence comes from Corynorhinus townsendii, assembly GCA_026230045.1. Taxonomy (NCBI): domain Eukaryota; kingdom Metazoa; phylum Chordata; class Mammalia; order Chiroptera; family Vespertilionidae; genus Corynorhinus; species Corynorhinus townsendii. The sequence goes on from JAPDVU010000003.1 coordinate 190,103,856, forward strand.
ATAAATATACAACTTAATACACAATTACACTATACAATCTGGTCTGGTTATACAGAACTGTACACCCCTATAGAGTAAGTAACTAGGATGTCAGATACAAGAAGAGGTGATAAACAAATGGGCCTAATCTTAAAGGTAGAGAATCAGAAGATGGATTGGATAAAATGAAGATGGAAGGTTGCAAACTATGGGTTCGTAAATCTTATGTGACACGAAAACCAGAGTTAATATTGGATCACCACTTACAATGGATCTATATTACAAATTGATAGGACATTATAAAAGAGTCTCTGCCAATCTAAAAGAAATGGCAGAAAAGTTAATTAAAATTTACCCACATTTGGCAGAATGGGGTGAATAATTGTGCTGGGCTATTCTGGGTTGTGCTGGGCTATTCTGGGATGCTGGTAATAGGAGACTTTATGAGGGAGGTGGAGTAATTATTGGGTTTTAATGGATAGGAATGAAACCACTAGATAATTCATGATCATTACTATTGCCTATTTTGTGTTGCTTCCTAAGATGTTGAATAAACTGCAATATTTACCTACACAGGGAAGGAGGAATTCTGTCTCTGACATGCAATTCCATCTCAATGCACAATTAATTGAAATAAGTTAATAATATAATATCATGTAGTTATTGTAATTGGACAAACACAAGTGGGTTTAATATAAATTGAAGGACATAATATAAAGGGTTAAAAAGCTTTGGAAATGGTTAGAAAAGACTCTTAAAGCCTCACACTGAAAAATAAATTTTAATGTTCAAATTGAAAAAATGTTAAGTTGTGACATTTTTGCACAATTATATTGAAATTCGATAATTGTGCATAGTAATAATGATAAAGTTACTTGCCGAGGAACAAAAGTGATGATTCTTCAAGTGTTTGTTGCACAGGCTCAGAGAGGAAAAATTCAAGAACACAGTCACTCTGAAAGACAAGACAAAATGTGATATTCCTTAATATGTTCTATTTATGTATTGTTCTTTTATACTAGTATATGAAGACATTGACCTAAAATATATAATTGTTTGTTAATGGATACCTGCTATAGATTCCATAAAGGGAATAATATATTAGTAAGTTTATTAAGTCAATGATATAATTTTACCCTACATTTAGCTAATTTTTTCATGTTTGGACATCTGATTACTTTACATTTCTTTAAGAAGCTCAGGTGTGCTTTGCTCTTGGAGCTTACTATATTTACATTATTTTTAAAATATATATTTTATTGATTTCAGAGAGGAAAGGAGAGAGAGAGAGAGAGAAAGAGAGAGAGAGAGAGAAAGAGAGAGAGAGGAACATCAAAGATGAGATAGAATCATTGATTGGTTGCCTCCTGGTTCATTGGTAGATGCTCAGCCACTGAGCACACTGGCCAGGTAATATTTACATTCTTGAATTTTACAATTTTACATGAATCTCACACCTTACTTTTCTAAAAAATGTGTACCCTTGGACAGGTCTTCAAAGAAAAATTCTATCTAAGTAGGACACTGATATTCACTTAGTGAGTAACCATTATTCCTCAAGGTTCAATTCTAGGAATGCCCATTGAGTATTGACCACACCAGTGGTATCAATGAATGTTAGGGGATATTTAAAAACAGAAAGATGCATAAGGTGATACCCCTTTTCAGAACACAATCTAGTGGAGGAAACAGATTATATTAAACGCTTTAATACAAATTGATGTTATGTGTGCTTTTCCATTAAACTAGAATGATCACAAACAAACTGAAGTGTAATCTGGTTTCCAAATGAATGGGCTATCTGGTAAACCTGACAACAACTTTTCCTTAGTTAATTGGCACACATTTTGTTTTAAGCCATTACAGATCCAAAGCAGACCTCCCAATGGGAGCTTACATTATTATCTAAAGGACTTCACTCAATAATTGATTATTTGCACTAATTATCATAGACTGATGTCAAAGCTGCCTGACATTTACCCTGGCCAGCCTTATCTCTCATTTTGTGCAAAGGCTCTTTCAAACTTCCCCCAGGAAACATAAACTTCCAAGTCTGACTCCTTCCCCACTGATGATTTTTGTTTCCATGTTAGAGAAAATAAAAGGCAGATGGCAACTCCTAAATTTCCTGTCACCAAATCTATAGACTCACAAAGCCATCTTTTCTCTTTCCTTTTCTGTAATAATTAAAGAAGTGTTTCTTTTTCCACCTGTTATACGTTGACTTAAGTTCTCCCCAAATTCTTATGTTGAAATTCTAACTCACAGTACCTCAGAATGTGACCCTATTTGGAAATAGGGTAATTGCAGATGTAATTAGAGAAGTTAGGGTAAGTTCATACTGGGGGAAGGTGGACCCTTAATCCAATATGACCAATGCCTATTGGAAAGGGGGAAATTTGAACACAGCCATTCATAAAGGGAAGATATGAAGAGACATAGGGAGAAGAAAGCCATCTACAAGCCCAGGAAAGATGTCTGGAATATATTCTTCCCTCGCAGCCATTAGAAGGAGACACTTTGATTTTGGACTTCCAGCTTCCAGAACTATGAGATAATATATTTCTGTTGTTTAAAGGCACCCAATTGGTGGTACTTTGTTATGGCACCCTTAGCAAACTAGGATACCATCCAATGCTGATCTCCTCATCTATGAGCTGGATTCTATTCCTTCCTCCTCAAGTACCTTGTAAAATATTCCAATTTATACTTTAGTTAATGTTCACTTTCCTCCCTCCCTTCCTCCCTCCCTCCCTCCCTCCCTCCCTCCCTCCCTCCCTCCCTCCCTCCCTTCCTTCCTTCCTTCCTTCCTTCCTTCCTTCCTTCCTTCCTTCCTTCCTTCCTTCCATCAGAATAAAGTAGGGTTAACTCTGTCCATTTTAACAACTAAGAGACAAGTCAAATCAAACAAAATATACTCATGGGGAAATTATATCTTGTCAGTAATACAGTTTTTAAATTCTGTTATTTTTCTCCTTGATGCAAATAAACTTATGGGAAGACTTCTCAGCACTCACATTGGTGCCATTTCTTCAACTATTACTCACTTTATGATCCACCACATTCAAGTTTCTGCCACTAATTGTCTTCTAAAAATGCTTTTACCATTATTTCTAACATACTTTCTCTTTCCCCAAATCCAATGGCTATTTTCTTGGTTTATTACAAGGGTGGGGAACATCCAACCTTTGGGTCATATAAGGCCCTCAAAATCATTTGGTCTGGCCCTGCCAAGGCAACTGCAGGTGGTACTCAAAATTCAATAAATCTAGGAGCTTTTTTCATAGCAACATAAATTTATATTAAGTGAATTACATTAAGCAAATGATGTTATAAATATCCAAATGGCCCTTGGCAGAAAAAAGATTCCCACTCCTGGCTTATATGGATATTCCATTATTAGTGAAATGCTCTCTTTCTTTTGCCTATGATACTAAGTCCTTCCAGTTTTTCTTCCATTTTTTTCTACCATCTTTTATTAGGTTTCCTTTCAGGATCTTTTCTTTTTGCTTATGATTTCAGTTCTCGTGTTCCTCACTTCTAGGCCCATCTCTCTCATTTCCACATTCCTTCTGGGTGATCTTTTGCTTTTTGGTGGCTTCTATAATGCACAAATTGAAACCTTTATCCCAGATCAATCTCCTTCTATATCCTCAGCCTTCTATATCAAAATACTTGTTTATTGGCTCCTTTGACTGTTCTAAAGACAAGTGCACCACTAAATTCATTTTCTTTCCCCTCAATTTGCTACTTCCATGTCCATGCTCAAATAGTGTGTATCTTTTTGGACTCTCCATTCTTCCTCACCTCACATGTAAAATTAATTGTTAAGTCCTATGGATTTCATCTCATAAATATGCCACCTATTCACTTCTTCCAGGTATACTGCCATCTTCCTAGCTCTCTAGCATCATTACTTCTCACCTAAGTTATAGCAGAGATTCCCAACTGTTATCCTGCTGCTCTTTAATCCAGTCGATTCTCTACACAATTGCCAAATGAACCTTTCAAAATAAAATTCTAATAACTAACATCTTAAAGCCTGGCAATGGCTCCCCATTGCTCTTAAGAAAAAGATCAACTGCTTAACAAAGCTTATAAGACCTTTCTTAATTGGGATCTTGTTCATTTCCCTATCTTTACCTATCACCATTTCTCTGCTAGTACTTTATGCTGGACTATGCTGAATTATATTTATTTCCTGAAATATATCATGCTTTCTTACCTCTTTGTCTTCCTACATATCCCTTTCTCCATCCTTTCCACCCTTATCCACCCATGTGCCCAAGTTTTATCACGTGCTCTCTACTCTTGTTAGTTTAATCAATATTATATCAAGTACAGAGATTATCATTTATTCACTCATTCCTTACACAGTATTTCTCTCAGTAAATATTTGTTAACAGAACCAGAGATCTGTCATCAGATATAGAATACATTGGTTTTCTAATGCAATTATTTTTATCTAGGTAGCAGTTTTAGGCATTATTATAAATTAGTTAATTACCAATTTTGATCTCTACCCATAGATCTCTTTTGACCTTGTTTAGTAAGAACATATCTTCAAAAATATATCTATAATCATAATTAGAGAGTTGACCAAATCAAGGTGTGTGTTTGTTTTTTTGGGGGGTTTTGTTATTTATTTTTATTTTTTAGTTTAAAGTTAAACTTCAGCCTGTGCAGAATTTGGTAAAGGAAATTTGATCTTCTTTGGTCTTTTGACAGCTAGTCAATTATTCTTCTCTGGTGACATTTTGACCTCACCACCCAATGGTTATTAAACTTTAACAGTAGGCAGAAAATCTTCCCAATTAGTCTCTGAAATGTCACCACTAGCTAATTATTCTCTTGAAGCTCTCATTTATAATTCTTGGTGTGGGTAACATAGTAAAAACTAATTCTTTAATGTAATAACATTGCTTTTATTCTTGAGAAGAAACATGATCCAGTGTCAATGATGACAGAAGTCAATAAAAGAAATTGAAGGGGGTAGAAAAACAATATTGCTGGATCTCAAAATAATCGATTTAAAAATTTTCTCAGATTGAGCTTTACTTACGTGCATGCATTCCAGAGCATTTTAGCACATTGCACTGCTGGATATTTTGGAGAATTAAAGGAATGTTAGTAATACAATTGCTCTGACTAATAACCTGTGTTCTCAAGTGGATTTGTATTGACCCCCCAAGCATTGTGGCTACATTTAATTCTGTAGGTTGTATATTGAACAACTCTAGGGGTGCCATTTTTACGTTGATGGGCTACAAACATAATTCTACCCAGCCAGACTCTCCATAAGTAGAGCTGTCAGTTTTAACTAATAAAAACAAAAGATGTCCTTGCAATATTTGCAACATACTTATACAAAAATATTATTTTGTTAATCTACAATATGAGGCATTTAGAAAATGCATGGGCATACTTCTGATTGTCTCAATTACAGAAGGGTGCAATTTACATTTGATAGGCAAAGCCACTTACCCAAAATGTTTTAAAATGCCTAGGATATTCTTATATTATGAAAAATGTTTCTTTTCTGATTAATTCTTCAAATGATCATAGTTTCTCAGGAAAAAAACAACAACCTTCTAAATTTAACTATTTTATTCTATAAATGAGAAAACAGAACACCAGACAGCATAAGTGGTTGACTAATTGAAATTAGTATACACACAAAATACAGTGTGGTCAGTAAGCCCAGGGCCACCTGTGTTACCAATGACAAAGGCCTATAGATGTGAAGAGAAACTATGGCTAGAAAAATCTTTATAGGAATCCTATAACATGCTAGTCTTCTGCATAAGCTTAAGGCTATTGTGACCTAGTGATGACTTTTAAGCAGAAAAGCACTACTACCAGATTTTTTTTTTTTTTTAAGAAATATGATAGCCATTCTTGGAAAATGTCATCAACAAAATTTCTTATATGCTCAATTTACTATGTTCTCTGAACATTCCATTATGCTTTCTCTTTAAGTCTCTGAAATGGTGGCTATACTCTCTCTGGTTCCCTTTATGACCCTGATCTTGGTGGTGGGGTAGGTATCCTCTTTGCATCTCATTGGTCTTTTAACCTTCACTCTTTCTTCTTTTATAAAAAGACCCTGCATTGAATATTGTGTCTACTGACTATACAGCCCTCCCCCTTGTTGTTGGACTTGTGTATTGATTTTTAGGTCATTAGCATTGATTTCTTGAACACTTTTAACTCTGGAACATTGTCATTTTCTCTAATAGTACTGATCATAATTCACACTTATTTTAATATTCACACAAACCATCCTTTGTTGTGGTAGATTCTTTGTTTTTAAACTCCTCTTGTCCAACTATCTTATTCTGCATCTTACTCAGCCACTTACTTCTCCCCTTGATTTTGTCTTTAAAGGCTTTTGACTTCAAGATTTTGACTGAAGATGGTTCATTATTTTGATTTCTAACCTCCCTGTCTACAACTACCATCTCCCTCCATTGCAGCGCATTCCCTCTAGTGACAAAACTCCATCTGTTGACTTTTCACTGGCCCTAACACCTTTCGTATTTTCACATCCCTCCTTGGCCAATTTAGATCTCATGGTTGATACTTACAATAACTCCCTTGCATGATCCTTTCACTCCTTCGGCCCTCTCTCCCTTTATTTTATTATTCACCTGGCAAAATATCCAAGTCTGGCTGTTCTCTGCCAAGTCTGCAACTGTAACAGGCCTGCTGACTATTGCTGGAGGAAATCCCTCACCCATGCTTACTGGCCTTACTATTACCTCATGCCTACAACCTTCAAGTTGGTGTTTGGGGTTTTCTGGAAATTCTACACCCATCACTAGTCCATTTATTTTTCTACTCATCTATAAGACTACTTAATACCTTAGATTCATTCCTCAAAAGGCCAGCATACTTTTTCTCTCTTTCAGTCTGCTCAAAGCTGTTCTTCTTGTTTATAAAACAACAACAACCAGAAACAGAAAAGAATTTCCATAAGCTTTTGGCAACACATATATTATCTTACCTCACTTCTGCCCTTTCTTCCCTCACGTGGTTGCACAGTCTGTGCTTTAATTGAGGCTGATTTGGGCACTAGCTAGCTCCCATGCTCGCTTCTTTACTCAAGGTCATCACTTTGGTCTCTGACTAAGCTCTCATTTCTCCTTTGCATCATCAAGGTTTATTTCTTCAGTGGGTCTTCCTACCAGCATACAAATATGCTATAATTTATTTCGATAACAAAATTCTTGACCTACATTTCCCTGCACATTATTTTCTCCTATTCATCCTTAGAGCAAGAATTGTTTTCTACATTTCATCCCAAATTTCTCTCTTCATATTCTCTTTCGAGCCCATTCTAAGATTTTTTTTTTGTTTCTAATGTTCCCACCAAATTGTTCTTGTTAAATCCATCAATGATACCCATTTTTCTAACTCCAGGGGTGAATTCTTTATATTTGACCCATTCGTTGCACTTGAAACAACTGATCATTCCTTCCTCTTTGATATTATTTCCTATCTTGGATTCCAGGCAGCACATTCTTGTGGTTTTCAACATGTTGTCCTTCTCATTTGTTGATTCTCCTCTATCTTCTCAAACTTTAACTTGGCGTGCTGCATGGTCTAGTTCTCAGACCTCTTTTATATTTACATTTTCACCCAAATAATATCATCCAGTCTCATGGCTTTGGAAAATAGTTATTTGTTTACAACTTCAATATTTATATTTCCAGTCTCACTTTTTTCCTCAACTCAAGATGTCAACTTTCCACTTGACCTTTCTACTTAAAGTATTACAGGCAACTCAGACTTAGCGTGTTTAGATTTAAACTCCTGATTGCCCCTGTTTCTTAATGCTCCTCCTATAGTTTTTTCCAACACAGAAATATTCAATCAATGCAAGCTTGATTGGCCATAAAGGTGGATTAGCAACTGGCACTCATCCTGATTTTTTAGTGCCAGTGTCCTAACAGTTAAACGTTTGGAACATCTGTCTTATGTAGAACATTATATAATTCATTCAATAAAGAGCATATTTGAAAGTCAATTGAACAAATTTAAATTAAAATATATATCAGCTTATATTTTGTTAATTTCAGGGATCTTATTAATATTTTGTTTAGCAATTATACTAATTCATTTATAATTTAAAATGATTGAAATTTTGAGAGAGTTTATCAGTTCAAAGTTGTTGAAAACTTATGGTTTTTCTATTTCATATGCACAAATTCTTATTCTCAAAGACTACAAAGTACTTGCAAATATCAGAAGTAATGCAATACAACACTGAGATCATTTTTTCCCTTTTTTTTTAAAAAAAGTAACACATTAATAATTCTCATTTATTAACTGGCCAGCCAACATCTAGAATTGGCTGCAAGATTTAGTTTTAGTGAGTTAAAACAATAAGCTAAATCTATCTCTCACACACCAGAAAGTGCTATAAAATGTGAATTTAAAAGTGAATTCCCAGAAGAGTTTTAAATCAAAGTTGAACAGTAATTATATTTTATTGCCTTTTTCATAAAGTAGCTTGTCAGAATGTCCAGTCTTTAATGTGGTTCAACTCATTATATTCATATTGGAGTTACATGGAAGAATGACACTGTGAAAAATAGCAAATTTCTAAAGAATCTTATATAATTCCTGTTCTAAAATGTCATCAACATTTTACCAGACTCTGAAAAATACTCTTGGTTTTACTGATGGTACACATATGACATTTATCCTGCCTGCAACACAATCTCAATGAGCTCCAAAGAGGAAAAGAGCAATGTAGTGACAAATGTAGTAATTAACATCTGGGTTTAGCAAGCAGGGAGCAAGAAACATATGTTCACTATTAAGATAGGATTTACCCGTTTGGATTTATTTTGACATTTGATTTCTGCTTTAAAAGCACAACATTGCTTAAACCTTAAGTGATATTATTTCTTATTTTAGGGGACTTCTAGAAATTAGCAACAATATGAGAAGAGCTAAAAATCACAATGAATATGGTTTAAAAATTTTTTTTAAAAAAACTGCTGTTTGTATATTTCAACTAAATTCAAATGTTCACATTTGTCTAGGAACACAATAGTTTACTATAGCTTTTATTATATGTTTATACTGCTCTCTATACAGATGTTATTCAGGTCACAACACAGTTCCACCAAAATAGAGAAGAATTTAAAGAAGCAAAAGGAATTCTTGTTATCACAACTATAATTTGTTAGTAGAATGAAACTGCAAACATTGAAAGAAGAAAAGAAGTTTCTATCAATTTGAGAGTAGAGAGTAAAACTAGAAAAACCCAAGCTAAGAGAGAGAGAGAGAGAGATTGATTCAGAGATTTGTAGTCATCCCTCTGTCTGGGCTGCTCTTGTCTTTAGACCAACTCCCAGAGAGCTCCCTCCCATCTAACTTGACTGATACCAGATATTGGACTTTAAAGCAACCTCTTTATCTAATTTCCTTGACAAAAAGCAAGACTTCTTATAATTGAGAATGCCCTAGAAGGGCTCATAATAATATATATTTTTTTAATTTAACTTTATTACTTTATTTATTTATTTATTTATTTTAAATATTTATTTTTGAAAGTATTACATATGTCTCCTTTTTTCCCCACTGACCTCTTCTATCTCACCCCCACCCCCAGCAATGACTATAATGGGCAACAATATTCACTAAGCCTCGCTGTGCTAAACTGCCCCTCTGCAAGTTTTCCTTACCTATATTTACATGATTCCTTTGCTTTCCTTTTTCATAGCAGTAGTCTGCTAACACTTCTATATGAACCCCTTCTGTGGGCAGATACATTTACGAGTTCCCTATTAATGGCCTGCTGCCATGTCAAGAGAGAAATCAAGCCCGGCTGGTGTTGCTCAGTGATTGAGCGCTGACATATAAACCAGGAGGTCAAAGTTCAATTCCCAGTCAGGGCACATGCCTGGGTTGCAGGCTTGATCCCAGTAGGGGTCATGAAGGAGGCAGCCAATCAATGATTCTCTCTCATCATTGATGTTTCTATTTCTCTCTCTCCTGGTTCTTCTCTAAAATCAAATCTATAATAATAAAAGCATAATATACTAATTAGACCGGATGTCCTTCTAGATGTCCTTCCTTCCAGACAAAGCCGCAGTGGGTGGTGGCTGAGGCAGAAGTGGCAGAGTCCCCCTCCCCCCCCCCCCCGACAGTGGGTGTGGGCCAGGGCCAAGGCTCTTGCACGTATTTCGTGCATCCGGCCTCTAGTATAAAAGACAGATCTCAACATGTATCCTAGTTACACTAGGATGAAATGAGAACTCTATCCCAGTGTGCACTTACTTGCCTCTGTCTAAGTAGGACAAATCCCAACACTTTAATGGTTACTTGATATTTTGTCTATTTCCCTGTTTTAAAAACAGCTTTATTATTATCTGTAAGATAGCCTGAAGAATGCAAAGATGGCAATCCCATACACTATCCCCTCAGCTCTTTCCCTTATAGACAACTGCCATATTCGTGTGGTCCTTGACTATAGCATAAGTGAATGGACATGACCTTCAGAGAATGTCAGAATTAGTAAAGAACATTAAGATGTCAACATTCAATATTCTTGAACATGCAAAAGGGATTTGAAACTCAATGAAATAAATTAAGTTGCCTCGATTATTCTTTACAAGTATGAGCAGCCAACGCTCCTAGGTAACCAGAAGAGCCTGTTCCCAAGCTGGCAGCTAGCAGGATTCTCAAGATTGTTTTTATCAACCTGAGATCTCTGTCATGGGGTTCATGTGGGGGACAGACACTGGAGGAAAAATATCAAAATTACATTACTATCTATTTCGTAACATTATATAAGTTGTTTTCTAAATGTTCTGTTTTTCTACACATTTTAAAACCTAATTTATCACTTATTAGTGTAGTAGTTTATGAATATAAGTAAATGAATTGTGTATTTTAGAAGCATGAGCTAATTTCTTCAAAAGAAAAAACTGGTAGGCTATAAGAATAAATAAGAGACAACTAAATACTTTTCAGATGCAAACTCAATCTCTTAGTTTTTAAAATTCCATAAGTTAGTAAATGCTAGTGATTCTGTTGTTTTTTAATTCTGTTATTTTCACTTAAAATATTTATTTAGTATTGATGATTTTTACTTAAAATATTTATTTAGTATTGATGATTTTAGTATTGATGATTTGTAACTGTGCTATTCATGGGTAAAAAAATGAATGAATATAGTTACTGAGTTGTTTAAACTACAGAACAAGAGGAATGCATATAACCATAATGGATACTTTGTCCTTACAGTTCCCTTTGTCTACCACAACTTCCCCCAATTTCTATTTACTAACTTCTACTTGCCCTTTAATAACAATTTGAGTGCCATACTGTCTAGGATGCCTCTCTGCCTCACTCAGAATTGAGTTAAGTATATCACTTTAAGTGCTCAGGCACTTGTCTTTTGATACATAATGGCATTCCAGCTGAGTCTACCAACTGTAATATTGGAGCACAATGTTTTCGAGTCCATATTTGCTAAAAATCAATAATATAATAGAATATCTGTGTATCTACTATATTGAAGGCCAAATGTCTAGGTTGAAAATAAATAAGTTAAGTAACTATCTGAGGATGGTATTCATAGAAGAGCAAAATAGAACCAAAAGCAGCAGAAGGAAGGAAATAATAAACATAAAAATAAAGTATTAAAATAATATTAAATTCTTGGCAAAGATTAGTAAAATTCATAATCCTCTGACAAGACTGATTAGGACATGACATATGTGAATAATGAAAGGGTGGGCATCTCTTCAGATCTTATAAATGTTACAAATATTATGAGGGAACACTGTGAATGACTTTATGCCAATAAAGTAGCAAAAATTCCTAGAGAACTATAACTTATACAGACCACCCCAAAAGACAGAAAATGTGAATTGCCCTAGAACTCTTAAGGAAATGATATTTCAAGACCTCCATGACTTTACAAATTAAAGTTATAAAACCAATTTTATAGAAACTGTTCTAAAGAGTAGGAAAAAAAGCAAGAAATTTTTTGCAAATAATAGTATTATGGGTCCAGCATATTGTTGATTCTTATTCCTGGTAAGGACATTATAACACAAAACAACTTCAGGCCGTCTCTGTCATAAACAAAGTTGAAAAAAATATGAAAGAAAATGTTAAATCAAATACAGCAATACATCAAAAGAATAATACATTACAATCATGTGGAATTTATCCTAGTAATGCAATTTTGCTTAACGTTAGATTATCCATTCTGTTAACAGAATAAAGGAGAAAAATTATTGGTATTGGCTGATTGGTGACCAGCCCAATAGATCCAGGAGAAAACATTTCATACACTAAACTGTTATTGTAAAAACTAGTGGCCTGGTGCATGAAATTCGTGCACATTAATAGGGAATTAATTAGAGAAAATATTTTAATATTGCTATTTACCCTTTATAATAGAAGTGTCAGAGATGAAAGAAAATTAGTAAAATGTATATGAAAATCTTCCTCCTGTCAGAGTCTGGGGCATGCCATGGGACCCAGAGTTAAGTCCCTGCCCACCTGCGTGTGCCTTGAAATCGTGAGACCAAGACCCACCTGGCCCCACCCCCACTGGGCAAGTTCCAGACCTGGCTGGCCCCAGTCGTAAGCCCTGTTGGGCAGGGGAGTGCAACCTCAGGTACCCTGGCCAGGCGCTGGGCAGGGGGCGCAGCCTCAGGTCCCCTGTCAAGCTCCGCCAGGCAATGCGTACAGCCTCAGGTCTGCCAGTGCACCCTCAGGTCCCCTGGCATGACTTGAGGTCCCCTGGCCCGGCACCGGAGTGGGGGCGCACCTTGAGGTCCCCCGTCAAGCCCTGCCGGGCAGGGGGCACAGACTCAGGTCTCCAGGTCCTGGGCAGGGGGCATGGCTGAGGTCCCCCGTCCTGGCACTGGAGTGGGGGGTGTGGCCTGAGGTTCCCAGTCAAGCCCCACTGGGCAGGGGGTGCAGCCTCAGGTCCCATGCCCTGACCTGGCACCACACAGCCTCAGGTCCCTGCTGATCATTCATTACGGAAACCCCGCTTCTGCTGTGGGTGTAGCCATCTTGTATTACAGAAATCCTGCCTCCTCTGTGGACACAGCCATTTTGTATTACAGGAACCCCACCTCTGCTGTGGGCACAGCCATTTTTTGATGGCATAAGGGTCAATTTGCATATTACCTCTTCATTATATAGGATTATTGGCAATCTAGGAATAAAAGTTCCTTAAAATAATAAAGGTACCTACAAGACGCATATACTTAATGAAGAAATATTAGATACTTCTAAATATTAGGTGGTGGAATAACACAAGCATATCCTCTGTCACCTCATCAATATATATTGGAGGTTCTAGAGAGTACTAAATAGCAAGAAACAAAAAATAGGATTATATAAGTATGAAAAAGAAATAATAAGACTTTTGTTATTGGTAGATGGTATGACTGTAAGTGGAAAATTAAAGAAAACAATACAGATAAATTTTAATAATTAAAGGTAAAGTTTGTAAGGTTGTTGGATAAAATGTCAATATACAAAATCAGTTGTATCTAAATACCAATGAAAAACAGAGAAACAATATTTAATAGGTACTATAAGACATCTGATATAACAATGTATTTTTAAGATATGTGCATAGAGCAATAAATCTATTATTGAGAAAAAATTTAAAGCTTTAAATAAGTACAATACAATGGATTGGCAAATATAAGGATGAAATTTCAACAAAAATCCCAGTTGTTTTTTGCATAAAGTTAATAAGATAATTTAAATTGTACATGGAAATGTGAAAGTTCCAGAAGAGCTAACATACTAATTACTTAAGAATAAGAATAAAATAGAAGAACTTACTTTGCTAGATATCAAGACTTATTATAAAGCTACAGTAATTAAAAGATTGTTGGCACAAGGATAGACAAAGATCATCGGTGTAGAATATACAGCTCTGAAGTGGACACATAGTTAGATAAATATTTAAATTATTACAAAGATAGCACTGCAGAACAGTAAGAAAAAGGAAGTCTTTAAATAGTGCTGGAACAATTAAAAATCTAAATGGAAAAAAAATAAGGTGATTCATATCTTACACCATGCACTAAAGTCTACTTCAAATAGATGTAGTTTTAAATGTGAAAGAAAAACAACAAGGCTTCTAGAAAATAATATAGAAAGCTGAGCTTATGACACAAAGGTAAGGTATGTTTTTCTAACTCTAAGGGAAAATACTGATACATTTTACTAAGTTAAAATTAAGAGTTTCTGTTCACCAGAAAACATAATAGAGAGAATGAAGGCACACTGTATCACCTGAATACATAATAAAGAGAATGAAGGCACACGACACAGAGTGAAAGAAAATTGTTGCAACATATTTAACTAATGTAAGACATCTATCCAGAATATATAATGAAATACTATAAATAAATAAAATAATATCAAGTAATTCAATAGAAAAATTGAATGCTAAAAAATAAAAAGAAGATAGTCCCAGTCCAATGAGGAGGCCCAGAATCTCCCAGAGTCATGAGGGACGTTGCTATTTTTCTTACTGTTTTTAGTTCCTCACTACTCTCTAAGGCTTAGCTTTAGGTCTTAACGACCTGGCTTTGACCTTCTTATTGGTTTTCACCTTCCTCTCACAACTTCCTCGCGAGAATGCTGAGATCCAGCTCAATTGTATCCTTGCACGTTTTCCTACATCCCTGTGAGAGAATAAAAGCCCTCCAAAGATGCCCACATTCTAATCGCCAGAAACTGTGAACATGTTACCTTACATGGCAGAAGGCATGTTGCCATTAAAATGAAATTAAGCATATCAAAATGGTGAGATTATCCTGGATGACCACAGGGAGGGCCATGGTAGTCAAAGGAGATGTGGTGACAGAAGCAGAGGTCAGAAGGTGTCATTGCTGGAAAGGGTACAAGTCAAGGAATGAGGCTGTCTCTGGAAGCTGAAAAGCCAAGGAAATGAATGTTTTTCCTAGTGCCTGCAGAAGAACCAGTCCTCTAACATGAGTTTAGTCCTATAAGACCCATTTTTTTTAAACTTTGACCTTAAGAATTGAAAAAAAAAAAAAGATATGTGTTGTTTTAAGCTACCAAATCTATGGGAATTTATCATAGCAGCAATAGAATCTAATACAATCTCTTTCTTCTCTCCCCTCATGATCTTTCCTGTTTCCTAGAGAAACACTTCTCTATGCCAACGCTTTTATTTATTTATTTTTACTTTTTAAATATATTTTTTATTGATTTCAGAGAGGAAAGGAGAGGGAGAGAGAGATAGAAACATCAATGATGAGAGAGAAATATTGATCGGCTGCCTTCTGCACGTGCCCCACTGGGGATCGAGCCTGCATCCCAGGCTTATGCCCTGACCCCCTGACTAGGAATGTAACATGACCTCCTTGTTCATAGGTCCATACTCAACCACTGAGCCACACCATTCTGGCACCTAAGTCAGCTCTTTTAAATACTATCTGCTGTTAAAGGCATAGCTCAGATGTTCTCTTCTCCCTGAAACCTCATCTTCTCCCTGCAACCTCAATCAGAGGGGAAAGGGGAGGGAGGCTGGGTGAAAAAGGTGGTAAAAAAGCCTCATAGATAGACAACAGTGTGGTGATTAGCAGAGGGAAAGAGAGGTGGGGGAGGTAGGAGAGGGTGAAGGGGGGATAAATGGTGACAGGAGATTAGACTTTGGATGGTGAGCTCACAATGCAATGTGCAGATGATGCAGTGTAGAATTGTACAGTTGAAACCTGTATAATTTTATTGATCATTGTTACCCCAATAAATTCAATAAAAAGTAAAGAAGATAAAATAAAGTAATTCTTATAAGTACCGCGAGCTAACCGATTGCGCCACTGGAGCTCCATAAAGTAATTCTTAATTCTCTAGAGTGCTAGGGCACCTAGCAGCACCGATAGCTTACTAATCACATATTACTTCAAGTTATTTGAGGCCAACACGCTATATATCTTTTTTGCCGTTCCACAGTTTACTGTTTCAGAGATTTTCCACAATAAGACATGCGTGTTTGTTGAAGGACTAACAGAATATCATCATAATGCATAATAAAATATTTTCAGTAATAGTCGATATTTTATGCAAAAGTATAAAATTAAATTGTAACATACGTTTGCAATCTCATATGATTCTGTTAATATCTGTTCCATGTAGTGATTTAGATCTCTGAATCTTTTATGATCTGAATTTGTGAAAGGTAAGTGCCACCAATGAGGAAACCTGTTTTAAAAGAAAAAAGTGTACATTCATTAGTTTGAAATTGGCCTCTTCATTTTAGGATTGTTTGTGAAACTGTAGCTATATCAGATGGAATTATGGCCAATGAAAATATTTTTCTTTAAATCACATGATTACCACTTAGAGTTTCATCAACATGGCTGTGGTCACTTGTGCTATTTTAATTGTCACTAATATTAATACTAATTTAATTTAGCCTACTAAACTAATATATCTGTTCTTTCTTACTGTGTTTATGGTAGACCACACATTTTGTCCCTTAAACATATGTGGGGGCTTAATAAATATTTTCTAAAGTTAATGATTCATAATTTTTCAAGAAGGTCAGCTTGCAATGTTTCTTCTTAGTTCCCTGGAGATACTGCTACAGGAACTAAATTAAACGCTTAACAAGTGGCATATGCTTCCATCTGGTCTGAGCCTTTTGGAACAAAGTATCACTTTCCCCAGGAGTCTGACTTGCAGAATTTCCTCCTACTATCTGATGATTTACCTACGTGGGTTAGATAGGATCAAACCCAACTATTGGATGGGATGACCTGTTAATGGTTAGCATTTGGTAATGGCTTTTAAGGATTAAATATATCATTTTAGGAACTATCTAGCAGCTTCCTCTGATTGCAGTCTTGCTCTGCCTCCTTCTTAATTCTGCTTCTTTGATACGACCTTTTCCTGGGGAAAGGAGACTGGGGGATAGTGAATCACTGTCAGCAAACACACAGAAGTGTGTGGCAACTTCAGGCCATCCCATCCACTGCCGCTTGTTGGACATGTCAGGGAAGTTCAAAACAACATGTTTGTGTATTTAAGTAATTTTTCTATTTCTTAAAGGTCACTTGCAGTTCTAAAGCTTAAAGTATTAAACATGTTTGTCCTAATTTGTTGTGAAAATTAGTACCATACACAATTAACCAAGATATAGATATGCATTTGATAGATATATTGGGTTGGTTTAAATAATAATCTGTATATCTGTGGATAAATTTTTCTTATTGCTAGAATAAAATTGAGTTCAACATCAATTCTATGCCTTTGTTAATGTTTTGATAGATGTATGTACTAAAAAAAATCTTGTGTATAAAGAAGTACATGAGAATTGAGGAATTCAGCTATAGTAATATTCACTTGAGATACTTTTCAGTTATATGCTAAATATAACATATAATTCAGTTCTTAAAAATTATTTTTTATGATCTTTTTTTCTGACAGTGACCTAATTTCCTCCCTTAATTTTGTTCAGACCAAAGATTAGAAAACACCTGACTTGCAAACAGATTTGATACCTGGTTATTAGGATAATGTATTTTCTCACTACCAACACCGGTATTTTGATTTGCTCTGTATTTGACCCCAGAGATTTATTTTACTGTCCAGGATAATGTACCAAAATAAGATTTTGGATGATTGGTGAAGGTAGAAGAGGGAGAGGAAATCAGCCCTTCTCCAGCAGATTAAGTTTAAAGAAGACCATTTACTTTTGAGAAAGATTTCCAAGCCCTTGTACTCTTGGAAGGAGCCCAGAGGTACACATAGTCCAATGTGAAGATCCCCATTGCATGCTGTGAGCAATTTGCATTTTTTTCCTCACAATTCTAAATTTTTCATTATACTTTCCAGATCAGGTTTACTTCATTCTCATATGGTTTCTCTGAGCAAATTTACAAGTGAGAGGACATCTTGCCCTCATCCTTAATTTACATGCATTGCTGTAACCCTTTGCTCCTTTGGGACTCTTAGCATACCGATATATATAGTTCAGGGCACATAGGACTAAATGTCCCTCCCCTCCCCCCGTTGCTTGAATAGTTTTAAAATCAACTTAGGTACCATTGTCAGGTAGTAGTTGTTGAACAAAGCAAAATCCTAACTAAAGCTGAAAATTGAGAAGAGGCACATATAAAGAGATTATTACCACTTTTAAGGTTTTATAAGTTATGTTAATATGTATTGGAAATATACAAATGTAGAACAGAGAAGTTTTTGAGACAAAAAAGGAAAGCTCTTTAACATGAATTAACTTATCATTTCTTAGTAGGGAATGATGGCAGCTACTGATGTTGGATTTAATATGCACAGCCAATTGGAAATTTTGCCAACATTTCTTCTTTCTGTTATTTTATTAGATTATTTTTTTTGGGGGGGGAGTAATTCTTAAAGCTGATGTTACTTTGAAAAATTTCCACAGCCACATTCCTTTCCTCCCAATCTCTTGAATGTGCTCTAACTCTAATTTTGTTGACTTCTTGATATTTAAAGCACCTGTATTTCACAATTTCTGTGACATCTACAAGTATAATTTTTCATCAATGTGAACTAACTCAGTCATCAATAGTGCACACTATCTGTCCATCCACTGATATCTCTGCTTAGCTTTATATTTTGAAAATGGATTCAACCTTGAAAGCCTACTAAAAATCCATATGCACAAAATATGTCAGGGCAGGTATGACCATTCATGTTGTTAAAGGACCATTTAGTTAAAAATCTGAGTCAAGATGAAATTACATTTAGTTTACCTAACTGCCAATATCATACTTTCTGCAAGTTCACCCTTAAAAAGTCAAGATACACTATTGTTGTACACTGAAGTCTATGCCCTAAGTTTGGCTAGTTATGATAGATTTTAGAAAGTCTTTTTGGACAGAAGTTATTTTCATTATATTTTTATTTTGCTTACATTTAATATTTTTTCCAATAAAACATGAATGGAAGCAGTAGTTTTCAAGGTTGCATCAAAATGAACATAACAACAAATTAAATTTAGATAGTGCAAATAGAAGCCAATAATTATAACAAAAGTGAGTTGATTTTAATAAATTCTACAATATTAAAATTTACTATATTAAATTTACTATGAAAGATTTTACTATATTAAAAATTTAATTTCTTCTGGAACAACAAGTAAATCTATCAGAGCTATATTTTGCAGTTACTTATTGTAAGAGTAGACCAATTTAGTTCTAAATTTTTAATTTTATAGAAAAACCCTAGAAGATAAAATTAAAAAAAACAATTTTCTTAATAACTGATAAAAAAAGGTAATTGGTTCTCAATTTTTCTGTCTACAAAATCCATGGCTGGAAGCAGACAGAAAATTGGAAACCTTGTTCTCTTTTATGAGACATACTTTTTTGACTCTGAGAGCAATATAGACTTTGCTGCTGTGTTGATTACAAACAGGAACTCCAATAACCATAATTTTCCCTTATGTTCAAGGACAAGTACTGAAGGCACACACTGTGGAGGACAGTGCCTTACTCTGGGAGAGTCAGTGATGCAAACTGCTTCTGAAGTTGGCTGTGAAGTTTTGCAAACTGTTCAAACGATTTTTCTGTCAGGCTTGTTTTGTTGTTATCGTGTGTCACCTGGATTAGATACAGCTGCAAAAAATAAATAGACAAAAATCAGAAGACAGCAATATCAACCTGGGATACCTTCTAAATCTGATTTCATGTCACTAAACAAAGCAGGAATCTTTGTGCACAAAAGTTAAGAGATGCAATTAGTAATGGCAAAATTATATATAAACACAGTGTATAATAATAATCTAATGTGTTGGGAACAGATGCCCAATCTCTGCTCTTCTTGCAGACACTTCAATCAGCTCTTGTTTCATATTACATCACGGGCAGGATCTGTTCTCTTTGATGGCTCTCTTCTAATAGCTCTGGTTGTTATGATTTGTCCTTAGAAGATCCTCTTTAGTGGCACTTCTGCTAAAAATGTAACTGATTTTTTATTTGCATAGAAAAGCAAAAATCATGGTTTAAGGAAGGATGTGTAGCATAGTGAAGGGAGTCTGAGGTGAAGGCAAATGATATTTAAGTCAAGATGACAGACTTGAAACTTACAGGACTAGTCCTGTTGCTGAACCTTAAAATCGTCGCTCTTTGAATTGACCTGGTTGCACTCAGCATACAGGATTTCTGGGGAAAGTTCTGTGAAGTAGACTTAGCAGGGCTTATGGCTGTCATTTGTGCCAGCGTGTGGATCAAGTTATTCAATTTAACAGGGAAACACTCCAGACTTTCCCTTATTTTCCTAGAGAAATGAAAAAGAAAAGATAATAGGTTACAGTCCCCTGAATGGATTCATTTCACTTAAGATTTGTTTCCTTGTGTTTGTTAGATGTGGAGGAAAAAGTCAAGAACCAACTATTTTTATTTGGAGCCCAGCTATTAAACCTTATTTATTTTTTATTTTTTTGTAAACTTCAAGTTCACATTTTGAGTTGTTAGCAAATATAAAATAAATTCTCAGTGAAATATAAAACTGTGATTATAAACTTGTATTTGGACTTATTTTAGATTTTTTTTTCTATTTTTAAAGATAATATTTTAAAACTTAATTTTACTTTAGAATTAAAAGTTAAATCTACAAAAAATATATATTTCAAGAAGCCAGCATCTATCCTGCACTCTCTGTTTTTCCTTCCCTCTCCTTATATTTAAAAAATTTTAAAAATTACAGTTGAACTTTTATTATTTTATTTTTAATTTTGTTAAAACTTAAACAAAGTTTAAGTGAACCTCTTTCAACTATGTTACAAAAAGTTTAATACTATTACACTATACCTAATATACAAGTATTTTATATGAAATGTTTCTCATTCTCTGGTCTTTTTGGTTTGTTTTTCAGTGTTTCTGCTTCTTAATGTTAATCGTGTTGTTGTTTTAATTTAAGAAACTTTGCAATTGCATTCTAATGGTATAACAAATATCTTTATGTAATACTAGAGGCCCTGTGCACAAAATTTGTGCTTGGAGGGGTCCGCTCAGCCCAGCCTGCATCCTCCCCCATCCGGGACCTCTTGGGGGATGTCCGACTGCCGGTTTAAGCCCAATCCTGGCAGTTGGTCAGCCCTCTCACAATCCTGGACCTCTGGCTCCTAATTGCTCACCTGCCTGCCTGCCTGGTCACCCCTAACTTCCCCCCTGCCAGCCTGATCACCCCTTACTGCCTCTGTGTGGCAGCCTGATTGCCCCTAACTGCTCCCTGCTGCTGACCAGGTTGCCCCAACTGCTCCCTCCCTGATGGCCTGGTTGCTCTTAACTGCCCCCCTTGCCAGCCTGGTCACCCTTACTGCCCCTCTTGCCAACTTGGTTACCCCCTACTGCCCCCTCTGCAGGCCTGGTCGCCCTTAACTGCCCCACCCTGCTGGCTTGGTCACCCCCAACTGCTCCCCCTGCTGGCCTGGTCGCCCCCAACTGCCTCCCCCCCCCCCGGCCTTGCCACCCCATGCAGCCTGCTTTTTAGTTATTTGGTCGTCCCTCACTAAGCCCCCTGCCTACCTGGTTGCCCCACACAGCCTGCTTGTCCAGTTGTTTGGTTGTCCCTCACTAACCTCCTTGCTGGCCTGGTCAACCCACACAGCCTTCTTGTTCAGTTGTTTGTTCATCCCTCACTAACCCCCCCTGCCAGCCTGGTTGTAGGCAGCCATCTTGTGAGGGTGTGAGGGTCAATTTGCATATTACCTCTTTATTATATAGGATTCTTTATCTCCTTTGTACCTCTCTCCAGTATCTAACTTGCAGTGTTGCTCTGTTTATCCCAGGCAATACTATAAAACAAACAGTATGTTTATTCTACTTTTCTTTTCTTTTTCTTATTCTACATTTCATATGTGCTTCCTATTCCACTTTCATTTTTAGCACTATTATGTTTACATCATACAGTAGCATTTCTACTACACATAATATGCAGTCTCTCTTCTAAACATCATTAAATCTTAAACTCTCTACCAGTCCATATGTCCACATCTCTCAGTCATTTTGACTATCTGAAGCTAATTCTCATAAATTCTTCAGGAATGTCCAAGGTTACAAGTTTCTGAGTTTTGGGTGTTGATAAACATTTGTCTCTGGGCCTTTATATTTGAAAATCAATTTGGCTAAATATAACATTTTTGGCTCACATTTTATTTTTTTGAGTGTCATCAAAATACTACTTCATTTTCTTCTGGAATAAAGAATTGCTATCCAAAACTCTGATGATATGCTGAACTTTTTTCCCCTTATAAAGAACCTCCTCTTTTTGTCTAGAGGCTTAAAAAGGTTTCTTTTTCTTTGAAGTCCAGATATGTTTTAGTTTGGTTATTATAGGTAATTTTTCTGAATATGCAGTGTGTCTCTCAATATGTAATTTTGTCTTTTGATTTTTCCGAAAGTTTCTTAAATTTTAAAATTTTATTTTAACTAATATTTGATACTATGAGTAAAATTTTAACTCATTAATTCTAACAATATATCTGTTTATTCTTTTGAAATTTGAATGAACACAGTCATGTAATCTGCAAGTAATGAAGGAAGTAATTTTGTCACCTCTTGTACTGCGAAAATATCTAGTTCAATGGTAAATAGAAGTGGTGGCAGCAAAGTTTGCTCTTGATTATGAAGGCAACATTTTCAATGTTTTACCATTAAATATAATGTTTTTTGTAAGTTCTTAGCTGTAGATTATGGACATTGCTTTCTATTTCTAGAGAGCGTTTCAAAATGAGTGATTCTAAATTTTATTAACTGCATTTTCTGAATCTATTGAGGTGATCATATAATGTTTTTACTTTATTTTCTTTTCACTATTGAGTCTTGAATGTTTACCTTGTAACCACTTATTTTACTGAACTCCTATTATTACTAATTTATTTTTTTTGGTTAATTCTTTGGAATTGCTGTATTTGTTATTCAAATAGAAAATAACAATATAAAAAAGCCTAAATATAGAACTTTACTATCAATATAGAAGGCATTATTTTTTTCCTGACATTAAAGGTGAAACAGGAATTTTAGGGGTAAAATAGGACAGGTGTAGGAAATATTAGAAATTTTGGAAATTAGGGGGACCATGAAGGAAGCACAGGGCTACAGAGAAGCAGAAGGTATATTTCCATAGAATAGGGGGAGCTGGAAAGCTGCAACAGCTACATTGTCATAGAATGAGGAAATTGGGAACAGCCAAAGGTTTATATTTACATAATAAGGAGAAGGAAGCCCTTCAATCAGAGAGGGAAGAAGAAAGCCCAAAGGGAACAGAAAAACTATAAGGAAGGAGGGGGTGAGGGGAGAACCTCACATGTCCCATGTTGTTGTAGTAAAATATAGAAATGTTTAAAAATGCTTAAAAAATGTGAGAAAAGTAAAAAATGTTTGAGTTAACTTCCCTTAAAACTTAGAATCTGATATTAAAGACACAGTCCCCTGTGCCCTGAAGCACGTGTACCCCAGAGATAAGGACTTGAACTGACGCAGAGTGACTCGTGCCAAGATAAAACACTTGCCTGAGTGACGTACTCTCCTTAGCCCCTCGTGGTGTTTAAGATTAACATATGTGCATTGACGTAAATCACTGATAGCCGCCTGGGCTGCTACGGATCCGAACAAGCCTTAAACATGGACCTCTGCCAGCCAACGATGCTCGTCTTATGGAGACATTACGAAGGCCCGTCCCTTTGTCGGTCTGACAAGCGACGCCACTCCACACTCCTCTTCCTGCCAGATGACAGAACGGCCAGTAATCCCCAGTTGAGACGCGGCCAACCTCTTGGGAAAAGAACGCCGGCCCTCTGCACCCGGACCAGCACAGCCCAGCTGCCGGATCACAGAGGACAACACGGGGATCCCTAACCAAGTTTGTACCGCAGCCGCTCAAGAATTTGTGTGAGATAAAAGGCTGTGTGATTTGCAACTGCATATGTTTCATGTGGTGTAATTCCTCTGGCAGCTAATTAAATTAATTTGTGTACGCTTAAACTTAAAATTAAAGCCTTTGGTCTTTTTGGTCCTAAGCCTGACACTCTGGTCCTGCTTGCGTAAGAGCAGTCTTTTCGCTAGCAACTACTTGAATGTCCCACACCTGAATGGTTAAAGTTTATCTCAAGGGATGCCTTAGATAAACACCCCAGATCCTTTCCCAGGATCTACTTGGGATACATGTGAGGTTCAACCTTTGAGCCTAGGAGTTACTATAGTAACCAGTCTAAGGGAAAAGTGGACCAGTCAGAGGGGAGATCAAGGCACCAGGATCTGCAGCCTTTATAAGCCATAGGGAAAAGGAATTCAGTGGGCCCCTTTCCCCCTCCCTACTTGGGAGTCCATTCTGTGGGACTCTTTCCCTCTCCCCATGTGGGAGTCTGTACTTATTCAATAAATTTCCACCTTTGCTATACCACTTTCTGTCTGTGGATTCATTCTTTGATTCCGGTGGACAAAGAATCCGGGTTCCAATCCAAAAATTCTGTATCAATGGGAATGCCTACAATTTTTTACTTTTAAAAGCATGATGTCTATCTGAGTTTCTTTATATTTTATGTTTGCTAAAATGTTCTAAGAGAAATGGATGTTACCTGTAGCCAAGCACTACTTTTCTCGGTAGGCTTCTATCAAAGTTGCAATACCTGTTTTTACAACTAATCTACCATGTCATCAATGTTAGCAGTGTAGTTCACTAATGTTTAATAATTGCCCCCTCACTTTAAAAGAATATATATATATATATATATATATATATATTTCTTTATTGATTTCAGAGAGGAAGGGAGAGGGAGACAGAGACAGAAACATCAATGATGAGAGAGAATCATTGATCGGTTGCCTCCTGCACTCCCTCTACTGGGTATCGAGCCCACAACCCCGGGCATGTGCCCCTGGCCGGAATCGAACCTGGGACCCTTCAGTTTGCAGGCTGACACTCTATCCACTGAGCCAAACTGGTTAGGGCCCCCTCACTTTTATAAAACTTCAAGCCCATTTATCTTGTTCTATTATTAGACTTTTTTGAGTAAATTCCAAATTTTTCCATTATCATCAATCTAGGCCAAAATTTGCTAAAGAAGTTAAAATATGACTCTGATCACTATTCATTTCCACAATGTTCATTATTTCTAAAAATGTTCTTTGAATTTATGGAAATATAGTGCAGTATACCACATTTGTTTCTTTCTTTATTGGCAAAGGCATGAAGATAATAATGAAATAGGAATTTTAGGGATAAGATAGGCAGATTTAAGAAATTCTAAAAATTTTGGAAATCAAGGGGACCATGCAGGAAGCACAGGGCTGCAGAGCAGCAGAAGGTATATCTCCATGGAATAGGGAAGCTGAAAAGCTGCAAAAGGTACATTTCCATAGAATGAGGAAGCTGGAAACAGCAAAAGGTCTATATTTACAAAATAAAAAGAAGGAAGCCCTTCATCCAGAAGGAGAGGAAGACAGTCCAAAGGGGAGGGGGCTGTGGGGGAACGGGGTAGAACCTTACATGTCTCATGTGAGGTTCAACATTTGAGCCCAGGAGTTACTATAGTAACCAGTCTAAGGGAAAAGTGGACCAATCAGAGGGGAGATCAAGGCACCAGGATCTGCAGCCTTTATAAGCCATAGGGAAAAGGAACTCAGTGGGACCCTTTCCCCCTCCCTACTTGGGAGTCCATTCTATGGGACTCTTTCCCTTTCCCCACATGGGAGTCTGTACTTGTTCTTCAATAAATCTCCCCCTTTGCTATACCACTTTCTGTCCGTAGATTCATTCTTTGATTCCAGGACAAAGAATCTGGGTTCCAGTCCAAAAATGCCATATCAATAAAGTAGTAGAAGTATACTATTAATCATGACATATGGAGATCCTCCCACTCATTCATTCATTCATTCATTCAACAAATACTTACTGAACATATGTGTTAGGGTGGAAAGCTCTCAGGTGATAGCACGTGCTCATTTCTTATGAAGATAGGCCTATGAACCAGAAATCTTAAGTTCTGGTGTATTCACCCTTGTAAAATCTCAACTATGTCCATGCCTTATTCACACACTGCCCAACATTTAAGACATAGGAAGAATGGAGATGAAGGATAAACCTTCATGATAAGCCTTTATAGTTTTAGGACAGACTTTCACCTAAATCCATCTCCCATCTCTCAGATGGCAGATTAATAGGTCAAATCAAACCGTTCTATTACACATGACTCAACTTGGTACCAGTGCCCTAAGAGCAGTGGGTTTTAGGCCTCTGTGAGGTGGCAGCTTTTTGGTTTATTTTATTTAACTGCAGCATCAACAGGATTATGCTTTGGATTATCCATATATTGCAGATCCAAAGCAGCAGCTGGAAGGATCCAATTCTTAAATTCCCAGGGGAAAGCTCTAGGCAGTCTTGAGAAATGCTTCTAACTCCCTGCTAGGCACTGTGTTCTGTGCTCGGATTTCTGCCCTGAGGGAGTGTATATCCTTTGGCAGGGTTGCACACCATGCCTTATGTTAGTCTTTCATTCTTAGAGGAAAGTGTAATTATTTTAGTAATCCTATCTAATAAAGAGGGAATATGCTAACTGACCCTCCACTGTCACAAAGATGGCAGCATCCACAGCCAATAAGGAGGGAATACGCTAATTGACTGCCTCGCCCTCAAGTATGGCAGTTCCCACAGCCACAAGATGGTGGTGCCCAGTCACCTCAGCCCCACTAGGGCGGCAGGTGCATGGCAAGGCAAGCCTCAGATGATCATAATGTCTTTTATTTAATGAAGAAAAGTCATAGTTTAATGTTGAATTTATAATCTATCAGTCCCCCAGTCCTCTCAGCCTCCCAGCCATCCAGGGCCGACCCGAGGCGCAGGCAAGCCTTGGATGGTGGCTACCCAGCTGCCCAGGGCTGGCCTGAGGAGCAGGCGAGCCTCAGGTGGCAGCTGCCCAGCTTCCAAGGGCCGCCCAAGGCTCAGGTAACCAGGGCTGGCTGAGGCTTGCGCTGCCGGCAGTGGCAGCAGCAGAGGTGTGATAGGGTATCACCTTCCCCTGATTGCAAGGTTGCCTCCCACCCTGAGGGCTCCTGGACTGTGAGAAGGGGCAGGCCGGGCTAAGGGACCCCCATTCAGTGCATGAATTTTCATGCACCAAGCCTCTAGTAGATAGGAAAGACCAAGAGAGGTAAATTGCATACCAAAGGTGACATCATCCAGAAAGTAGTAATCCAAAATTCCAAATCATGTTTATCTGATTCATAACATATGCACCTTTTTATTTGATATAAATATCTTAAATTTACCATTAGAAGCACCTGCTAGTGGCAGGTTTCCTTAGCTATTGTGTGTCAACGGGTAATGGATTTAATCAGCCTCAGTGTAGTTCAATAATTATCCCTCAACTTAGAAAACTGGGTTGAATCCTGGAGCTTTGATCTTCCATGTCTAGTTCAGCATCTAAGCAGATTTCATTTTTCTTAGATGAAATATTGCAATATTTTTGAACTCACATTTTGTGACTAGAAATGCCAAAAGTTTTTCACTGCTTCATGAACCAGTCAGAATAACCACTGAGAAAAAATGCCCTTAATGGCTGTTGAATGGTGATTGAGTGAAGGTTCTCAGGCAGTTTGATGTAATACCTGTTTTACTGGTCAGTCTCTGTAATAGTTTCAGGGAAATATTGCTCAAAAGATTTTTTTCTGTGAAGGAATTTGCATGAGTATGTTCTTATTTTACCATATTGCTATCATACATAAATGGAATTGACTCACTCCCCATGAGCAAATTTTTTCATCTATCTCTCAAACTTCATTTTCATTGCCCCTGTGTAATAAACACATTACTTTATTTTTTATTTTTTTGGGAATTACTGACTATCTGTATCTGCTGGTTATTCAGAGGGAACAATGAATTAAGAAGCTTTGTCACAATTTCTTTTCTTTAATGAAGAAAGGTAATAGTTTAATTTTGAATTTATAATCTATAAAATGTTAGAACAGTACTTTCTCCCTCTTAAGCCTAAAAATATCAGTCAAGATAATTCTTATTTGCCTGGCTGGTGTGGGTCAGTGGTTGAGCATTGACCAGGAGGTCACAGTTAGATTCCCGGTCAGGGCACATGCCTGTGTGGGATGTGCAAGAGGTAGCTGATCCATGATTCTTGCTCATCATTGATGTTTCTCTCTCTCTCTCTCTCTCTCTCTCTCTCTCTCTCTCTCTCTCTCTCTCCCCCTTCATCTCTGAAATCAATAAAAATACATGTTTTAAAAAAGGTAATTCCTATTTTGTTACAAATTGATTGTAGGGGTCAGAAGGAGCCACCTGAACAAGAGCCCAGTGTTACACAGATTATTGTGAACTGAAGGCAACTAAGACCCTGTGGGCTCAAGAGTAACTTCTGCTCCCCTCTTAACTAGAATAATTTAAATTAGGAGCCAGGCACATGATAAGAGTTAAAACCAGAAATGACTTTTTAACCTACTTATATGGGAGGGTAAACTAATAAATACTGAACATATGCTCTTCTAGCAATTACCTACTGCCTCAAGGTGCATGACCTCATCCTTAGCTCAGAATGCCACATGTACCTTGATTTCTGTCTCTGACTCTCTCATTAATGTAATTAAATTTAGTTATTTTCTCTTGTCAATCTATCTTGTTTATTTGATTATTAGACAGCCAAAAGAACCTTGAGAGTAGAGGAAAGTTTCTTCTTCCCCTACTGGACCAATAAGCAGTCAAACCCATATTTTTTAAACAAAAAATTACCATTCCACAATGAATGATCAATTCTGAAGTATTCTGGGTACATAATTTTTTAAAAAATGTTTTTTTCTTATGCACTTTTATTTTTTAAAATTCAAGAATATCATGAAAAAGAAAGCAATAATTTTGGTTGCACATGTATGTAATGTGTATGTACACCTATGCGAACACAAACTTTGATATTCTAGTGAAAGGTTAAAAGGTTAAAACAAAAATGTTAAAAGAAAATAAAAAATAAAACAGGATACCTTGGGCACCCACCGAACAGCTGTGAACCCCGGAGCACTGGTCCCCAATTGGAGCAAACATGTGGATTCAGAGAGGCTCTACACTCCACCACGAAAAGGTCAGATTTCGCCTGGGATAAGGAGAGAGAAAACTACATAACCAGACACCAAGACAGGAGAGACTGTGGGGAGACAAAGAAACAGCCCGCATATGATAGAAAAACAGGCATCAACAGAAAAGGAAGTAAACGAAATGGAGGCAAGCAACCTGTCAGAGAAAGAATTCAGAGAAATGGTCATAAGGTGGCTGAAAAGAATGGAAGACAAATTCGACAGTATGAGTAAGAATCAAGAGGAAATGAAGAAGAACCAAGAAGAAATGAAAAATGACATCGCTGCTGTAAAGAATTCAATAGAAAGCATCAAGAGTAGACTAGAAGAAGCAGAGGACCACATCAGTGAGCTAGAAGACAAGGTAGGAAAAAATACCCAAGTAGAGCAGCTTCTAGGAAAAAAAATTAAAAAGCAGGAGGAGAGCCTAAGGGAACTTTGGGACAATGCAAAAGAAAACAACATCCGCATAATAGGTATTCCAGAAGGAGAGGAAACTGAGCAAGGAATAGAAAACCTGTTTGAAGAAATAATGACAGAAAACTTCCCTGATATAGGGAAGAAAAAACCCACACAAATGCAAGAAGCTCACAGAGTCTCAAGCAAAATGAACCTCAAAAGACTGATGCCAAGGCACATTTTAATTAAATTGGCAAACACCAACGACAAAGTAAGAATCTTAAAAGCGGCCAGAGAGAGACAAAAAGTTACATACAAAGGAACCCCCATTAGACTAGCAACTGATTTCTCAACAGAAACTCATCAGGCCAGAAGGGAATGAAGTGAAATATACAAAGTCATTCAAAGGAAGGGTCTGAATCCAAGAATACTGTACTCAGCAAGGCTATCAATCAAAATTGAAGGTGAAATCAGGAGCTTCACAGACAAAAAAGGACTAAGGGAATTTATTACCACCAAACCAGCAATGCAAGAAATGCTAAAGGGTCTGCTGTAAAAAAAAAAAAAAAGAAAAAAAAAAGAAAAGAAATAGGAAGCAAAGAAGGAACACAGGCGTAAAGAATAAAAATGGCGACAAATAAGTACCTATCAATAATAACTTTAAATGTAAATGGATTAAATGCCCCAATCAAAAGACATAGTGTAATGGATTGGATAAGAAAACACGACCCATATATCTGCTGTCTACAAGAAACCCAACTCAGAAAAAAAGACGCACACAGACTGAGGGTGAAGGGATAAAAAAAGGTTTTTCAGGAGAATGGAAATGAAAAAAAAGCTGGGGTAGCAATACTTATATCTGACAAATTAGATCTCAAAGTGAAGGACATAACAAGAGATAAGGAAGGCCACTTCATAATACTAAAGGGAGCAATCCAACAAGAAGAAATAACTCTGGTAATCATATACGCACCCAATACAGGAGCACCCAAATACATAAAAAAAATCTTGTATGATATCAAAGGAGAGACTGAGATCATTACAATCATAGTAGGAGACTTTAATACCCCACTATCATCATTGGACAAATCCTCTAAACAAAAAATCAGCAAAGAAACATCAATCCTAAATGCTAAATGACTCACTAGACCAGATGGAATTAATTGACATCTTCAGAACATTTCACCCCAAAGCCACAGAATATACATTCTTCTCAAGTGCACGTGGGTCATTTTCAAAGATAGACCATATGTTGGGTCATAGGCCAAGTCTCTTCAAATTCAAGAAGATAGAAATCATATCAAGAATCTTCTCAGATCACAGTGGCATAAAACTGGAAATCAACTACAATAAAAAACAATCCAAAAAAATCAAACACATGGAGACCAAATAGCATGCTATTAAACAATGACTGGGTTACCAGAGAGATCAAGGAAGAAATAAAAAAACATCATGGCAACAAATGACAATGAAAACACAACAACCCAAAATCTGTGGGACACAGTGAAAGCAGTCTTGAGAGGGAAGTTCATAGCTCTACAAGCCTACTGCAAAAACCAAGAAACAATGGTAATAAATTACCTAACCCTACAACTCAATGAGTTAGAAAGAGAGCAACAAGAAAAGCCCAATGTAAGCAGGAGGAAGGAAACAATAAAGATCAGAGCGGAGATAAACGACATTGAGACCAAAGAAACAATACAAAAGATCAACAAAACCAAGAGCTGGTTCTTTGAAAGGATAAACAAGATTGATGAACCTCTAGCCAGGCTCACCAAGAAGCAAAGAGAGAGGAGCCAAATAAACAAAATCAGAAATGAAAGAGGTGAATTAACAACAGACCCCACCGACATACAAAGGATTGTTAAAAAAATACTATGAACAACTCTATTTCAACAAACTGGACAATCTGAAGGAAATGAACATATTCCTAGAAAAATATAACCTTCCAAAACTCAATCAGGAAGAATCTAAACATCTCAATAGGCCAATAACTATTGAAGAAATTGAAGCAGTCATCAAAAAGATTCCAGCAAACAAAAGCCCGGGGCCAGATGGCTTCTCAGGGGAGTTTTACCAAACATTCAAGGAAGAAATAAAACTTATCCTCCTCAGACTATTCCAAAAAATTCAAGAGGAAGGAACACTTCCAAGCTCCTTCTATGAAGCCAGCATCACCCTAGTACCAAAACCAGATAAAGACAACACAGTGAAAGAGAATAACAGGCCAATATCCCTCATGAACATAGATGCCAAAATCCTCAACAAAATTCTAGCAAATCGAATCCAGCAGTACATCAGAAAGATCATACACCATGACCAAGTAGGACTTATCCCAGGAATGCAAGAATGGTACAATATCCGCAAATCAATCAACGTGATACATCACATAAACAACCTGAGTGATAAAAATCACATAGTCATATCAATTGATGCAGAAAAAGCATTTGACAAAATCCAACACCCTTTCTTGATAAAAACTCTCAACAAGGTGGGAATAGAAGGATCATACTTCAACATAATAAAAGCTATTTATGATAAACCCACTGCTAACATCATACTCAATGGGCAAAAACTAAAACCATTTCCCCTAAGAACAGGAACAAGACAGGGATGCCTACTCTCACCACTCCTGTTTGACATAGTACTAGAAATATTAGCCATTGCTATCAGACAAGAAGAAGAAATAAAAGGCATCTGAATTGGAAAAGAAGAAGTAAAGCTGTCCTTATTTGCAGATGACATGATATTGTACATAATAAACCCAAAAGACTCCATCAAAAAACTAATAGACTTAATAAATGAATTCGGCAATGTAGCAGGATATAAAATTAATGCCAAGAAATCTATGGCATTTCTATACACCAATAGTGAACTTACAGAAAGAGAGACTAAAAAAGCTATCCCATTTA
The DNA here is from genome assembly GCA_026230045.1 of Corynorhinus townsendii. Classification (NCBI taxonomy): domain Eukaryota; kingdom Metazoa; phylum Chordata; class Mammalia; order Chiroptera; family Vespertilionidae; genus Corynorhinus; species Corynorhinus townsendii. The sequence continues at coordinate 190,136,230 of JAPDVU010000003.1, forward strand.
CCATCACACCAAAAAAATTAAGTTACCTAGGAATAAACTTAACTAAGGAGGTAAAAGACCTATACACATAAAACTACGGGACACTGAAAAAAGAGATAGAGGAAGACATAAACAGATGGAAGAACATACCATGTTCATGGATTGGGAGAATAAACATCATTTAAATGTCCATACTACCCAAAGCAATCTATAGATTCAATGCAATCTTCATTAAAATACCAACAGCATATTTCACAGACCTAGAAAGAAAGAACTCTCCAAAAATTCATGTGGAATAAAAAAAGACTCTGAATAGCCACAGCAATCCTGAGAAAGAAGAACAAAGTACGTGGGATCTCAATACCAGATTTCAAGCTATATTACAAAGCCACTGTTCTCAAAACTGCCTGGTACTGGCACAAGAACAGATATATAGACCAATGGAATAGAACAGAGAATCCAGAAATCGACACAAATCACTATGCTCAATTCATATTTGACAAAGGAGCCATGAGCATATAATGGAGTCAAGACAATCTCTTCAATAAATGTTGTTGAGAAAATTGGACAGATACATGCAAAAAAATGAAACTAGACCACCAACTTACACCATACACAAAAATAAACTCAAAATGGAACAAGGACTTAAACATACGATGAGAAACCATAAAAATACTAGAGGAATCCATTGCCATAAAAATCTCTGACATATGCCGAAGCAATTTCTTCACTGATACTGCTCCTAGGGCAATGGAAACTAAAGAGAAAATAAACAAATGGGACACTGTCAAAATAAAAAGCTTTTGCACATCAAAGGAGACCATCAATAAAACAACAAGAAAGCCCACTGCATGGGAGAACATATTTGCCAATGATATCTATGATAAGCTTTAATCTCCAACCTTTACAGGGAACTCATGCAGCTTAACAAAAAGAAGATAAACAACCCAATCAAAAAATGGGCAACTGATCTAAATAGACACTTTTCAAAATAAGAAAGAGGGAAGGCCAAGAGGCATATGAAAACCTGCTCAAAGTCACTAATCATCAGAGAGATGCAAATCAAAACAACAATGAGGTACCATCTCACACCTGTCAGAATGGCTTTTATCAACAAATGACAAGTGGAGAAAAAAGAACCCTGGTGCACTGCTGGTGGGAATGCAGACTGGTGCAGCCACTGTGGAGAACAGAATGGAGTTCCTCAAAAAAATAAAAATGCATCTCCCATTTGACCCAGTGATCCCACTTCTAGGAATATATCCCAAGAAACTAGAAACACAAATCAGAAAGGATATATGCACCCCTATGTTCATAGCAGCATAATTCACCATAGCTAAGATTTGGAAACAGCCTAAGTGCCCATCAGCATATGAGTGGATTAAAAAACCGTGGTACATCTATACAATAGAATACTATGCTGCGGTAAAAAAGAAGGAGTTCTTACCATTTGCAACAACATGGATGGAGATAGAGAGTATTATGCTAAGTGAAATAAGCCAGGCAGAGAAAGATAAATATCACATGATCTCACTCATTTGTGGAATATAATGAACAACTTAAACTGATGAACAAAAATAGATCCAGAGACAGAGAAACATCAATCAGAATGTGAAACCTCAGGGAAGGTAGGGGAGGAGCGGGTAAGGGGGAGAGATCAACCAAAGGACTTATATGCAAGCATATAAGCCTAATCAACGGACACAGACAACAAGGAGGTGGGGTCATGAATGGGAGGTGGGGGGTAATGGGGGAATAAGGACACATATGTAATACCTTAATCAATAAAGAAATAAAAAAAAAGTAAGAATTGTTTGGAAATAAAAACCAGAAAAAAAAATAAAACAGGATATCTCATGTTAGTCCTTATACTTTGATGGCAGGGAGCCCTAATTTAAGAAACATCGCTGTAAGCACTTAGACATTTTCTTACCACATTCCTTCAATTAGTCTAAGGACACTGAAGTAAATGAACATCTATATTTATCTGAGATTACCAGAACATTCAGAGTTACATAAGCAGGATTTTTTTTTCTTTTCTGTTTGAGTTAGCTGGATCCAGGGAGGAGCATCCATTATGCAAGAAATCAATGTTGTTCCCTCTGAGCTCACTTATTAGTTCGCTTGTGATATTAAGAAACTCATTTAGGCTTCAGGAGAATCAATTGTTTCACCTATAAAACATCAATGATGACTAAACCATGCCATCCACCAGGATTGTTGATAGGATCAGATGAAGTAACATATGAAAAGCACTGGAAATAGCATAATAATATGCAAATATTATTTCAGAAATGTTACTACCAGTTAAGTAAAGAAATAAAGATGTAAGAACCCCAAAGACAGCAAACTACATCAAGAGGGATAGAGGGAAAACAATGTACAAATGATGGTTCTGTGAAAACTGAATGAGGTAAACTCTCTTGAAATCCTACAAAAGAGATATTAGATAGAGATTAAGAAGAGGCAACTTTAGAGTTTTTTTCTTTCTTTCCTTTTTTTTTTCTTTTCTCTTGTTTCATAGTTAGCACTTGCCTTCAAAAAACAGACAATCTTTCCTGTTTTCCCAGTTAAAAAGTCTTCAGAATTCATTTAGAGGTCAGCAAATCTTATGTAAATGTAATCACAGGTGCCTAACTCTGCTTACAAACAAGAGTTCCATGCTCCATGACCTTGACTATGAATAAGTAATTCCTAACTATTTCTTATGGAGATTCCTTACAAAAATATGGCCAAATCAAAGCAACTGGAATAAAGGAACTAAGAAAAGGCTGATGGACTGGTCTTATTATGCATAAATAATGTGTCAGTGACATGATATTCCAAGTTACTATCCCCCCCCCTCCCAAAGCCAGTTTATTTTATGGATGATATTAAAATCAAATTGTATGAAAAGCAAGAAAAAAACCTTAATATGCAATAATATAGAAAAATCAATACTAGTAAATGGTGCTATAATTTAGCTAATAAAAACCTTCAAAATATAAAAATGTATTTTAAAATAGTAAATTATTGTAGTCTCATTGCTTGTTAAATTGGAATATAGCAGTTTGATGCACTGCACAGGGTCAGGCATACCAGTGAGGACTGAGTGATTTGGGTAGCTATTGGAAGATAACAGCTGTTGTGAAACAGTGCCATTTGGACTATTCATCTCTTAAATTGATGATTTCTGGTACTCTTGATGGGTACATTAAACTTTTCAAATGCTTTTAACCTTAGACTGATAGTCTTCCAGATTAAAAATATATATATATATTTTGTAGCTAAGGTGTATCCTGACTTGATATTTAGGCAAATTAGGCAAATTCCCAGTGTAACTTAACAGAACTCAAAAATAGAGATTCTCTTATTGCAGAAATTTAGAACAGCAACTACATTTTCAAACATTGTAATGATTGTGACTGGTCCACACAATTTAAGAAGTACAGGCCTATAAAAGCTGTTATACCTGCAAAAAATTACTTTATCAAGTCAATTTAGTTTAGATTAGTTTTTATGATTACATTGAAAAAATGGAAGACTTTTACAAGGAAAGGAGAAATTTCACTTTGCATTTTTCTTTGAATCTTCTGTTCTAATTTAGGGTAAGTTGGACAACATGATTGCTAATTCCAGTAGTTCTGTGTTTTTTTTTTTTTTTTTTCTTTTCTTTTCTTTTCTTTTCTTTTCTTTTCTTTTCTTTTCTTTTCTTTTCTTTTCTTTTCTTTTCTTTTCTTTTCTTTTCTTTTTCTTATGAGCCTTTATTTCTGTAGGTATCAATGGTTAAGATAAGGCAAAGGAAAATTTTGACCTTTATTTGGGGAAATACAATAACCCATGAGATGACAATTTGCAAAGTACTAAAAAAGCATCAAGAACATCTACACTAATAAAAGAGTAAGATGCAAATTGACCATACCTTCATGACGCTCAGCAGCCAATCAGGAGTGAGTATGCAAATAAACTCAACGAATATGGTGGATTAATTTGCATATGCAGGCACTGAGTGGCTGGGGGTGGGGCAAGACACTTGCCATGGCAATGATGCAGGTGTTTCGCCTCTAGCTGCTCTGGGCCTCTGGCCAGTGTGGGAAGGCAGAAAGGCGGCTCTGGCTGGAGCCAAGGTGGTGCTGGCAGCCAGGGAAAGGAAGGCCCATTCTTGCATGAATCTTCATGCATCGGGCCATTGTTTAATGATAAAAGAACTTTGGGAATTGCATCTTGGTCCCATACTCTCTCAGTCTTGAAGAGAAACCAGATAGAAAGGCAGTGAGCTATGTTTTGAGACATTGGAGCATAGTCTTGTCTCACTCTGTATCTATGCCAAATACATAAGGAGGAATGAGGGAACACTGGGGATTTCTGGCATTCTGTCTCCATATCTTAGCTCTGGCTCCTTTGTGATGTGGAGACTGGGGACACTGTCTCTGATTGTCACTGACATTTCCAATGGCTTCGCAGTTGCACCTATTGGGACAGTCATTGTGCTTGCTATGCCCAGTGGCCCCTTATAAATAAGACTATTCTCTCTAAAGCTCAAAGTTCAGAGAAGAAGCTCTTGGTTGTTTGGATTTTCTTTGTGTGTGAAGGAATGGCCCCTGATAAGAGTATGGATAGGAAAGAGAATACATGATAGCTTTTCATGAAGGACCTTGTCCAATAGGGACAAAAGTAACTAGTAAAGTCAGTGACATTGTCTCTCTTTCTTGAATTTATACTAGAGAATGTTGGCCAATGGACAAAGAGAATTGGTATGTGATAGGCAAAGATAAGCAGAATGAAAGATCTCTTTTCCATTAAATACTAGCCAGACCCTACTAGTTTCTGGGCTTTATTAGGTTACCGTTTGAGTCCATATATATCCCTTTTCCCAGGAATACCAGATAAATCTCTGGTTCTTGCTACCAAAACACCTCACTAAGGCAAGCTATTTATTTTTTTGAGGATTCGAGTTTTGTTTTGCTTCAGATTACTTTCAATTTCAGCTGAAGAATAAAAGTTATTATACTTACTAAACCACAAAATCTGTGTTTAGTAAGTATAATGGAGTACTGGGAAAACATGCAAAATTTCCTTTCACATTTTTGGATGATGTGAAAAGCATGATCTGTATGCGGGAAGGGAGGTAGGCAGAGAAGCTTATACTTAATGATCCCAGTTTGGGCTGTGAAATAGGTTATCTGTTTCTAAAGACAACTAACCCGAGGTTTGAGATGATTGAACATTCTGAAAGACCCCATTTGGACATCATTTTAATGGATGGTTGCCTTTGTTGCCTAGCACTGGCCCCAGCAGAGATATTACATGAAAGTATCAATTTGCAGGGACTGAGTCATGAGAATTCCTTGTTTCTAATCAATAGCATCCAGCTGAAAGGGGAGTAGAAAAAAGCAAGAGAACCAAATAGAAGAGTTGGCAATGATGTGAAAAACCTTTGTGGCCAGCAAAACAATTTTATATTATTTTTTTCTAAATGCCATTAATTGTGATACAGTTCTTTTGAAATTTTTATTAATTTTGTTTTAGAGAGAGAGGAAGGGAGAGGGAAGGAGGGAGGAAGGGTAGAAGAGAGAGAGAGAGAGAGAGAGAGAGAGAGAGAGAGAGAGAGAGAGAGATCAGTCAGATCAATTGGCTGCCTCCTACATGCCCCCATGGGGATCAGACCCAAAACTTAGGCATGTACTCTGACCGGAATCAAACCTGCAATCTTTTGGTGCACAAGATGATGCCAAATCAAACTGAGCCACACCAGCCAGAGCTGTGATTCAGTTCTTAATGTCACACAGAGTACAACATCCTTTGAAACTCTTATAACCAGCTCTTAACCCAGAATGTGAATATCCAGGCGTGAGGTAGGATCCTATATTTTTTCATAAGCAGAGTACACCCTGGGAGAGGCAAGAAAAACCATTTCTTTCTTTCAAGTCTCAAACAGGGTCAAGGATGGCAGCCTCTTAGTGTTAACACTGTAGCCTGGACTACGACACTCCAGGCAGCCACACATCCTGTCTCAGACGGCTCAGTCCTCATTCCTGACCCAGATCTGTGAGCTTGGTGGTGGGGGAGGAAGTGATTCCTTGTCTTATTTTTATCTTCTGAATAGTGATATCAGAATAAACAGTGACATAAAACACTTTTAGCCTATCAGAACAAAAAGGAGAGGAGTTTAAATATACAGGGGCTCTCATAAGTAGGCAGAGTTAATGGCATGCCTTGAAGCACCAGGGCCAATGCTGGATACATTCCAGAACTTGCTTCTTTTTTGGTAAATTATGTGCACTGATATCTACACTTCAAGTTTCTATGTAAGCTTAGAAATCTGTGTGTTGTCAGAGAATGCAGCTTGAAATAATACTATTTATATAGAAAAGTAAACACCTGTACATAATTTTTAACATTTATTTGTATTTTGTCATTTAAAGCCCCCATTATTGTTTTAAAATTTTTTAAAATTGAATTTATTGGGGGTGACATTGGTTCACAGAACCACATACTTTTCAAGTGTACAACTCAATAAAACATCATATGCACACTGCATTGTGAGCCCATTGCCCCAAGCAAAGTCTCTTTCCTTCCCTTTTGCCCCCACCCCACCCACCCAACTTTGCCTAGCTCCACATAATCCCTAACCCTCTTTCCCTCTGGCTATTGTCTACCACCACACTGTTGTCTATGTCTAGACATAGTGTATGGTCGCCCTTAACTGCCCTCCCCTGCCAGCCTGATCGCCCCTAACTGCCGTCCCCTGCAGGCCTGGTCACCCTTATGTATATATTAGAGGCCCAGTGCAAGAAATTCATGCACTGGGGGGGGGGTGTCCCTCAGCCCAGCCTGCACCCTCTCCAATCTGGGACCCCTCAGGAGATGTTCAACTGCTGATGTCCCTGTGAGATAGGGCCTAAACCGGCAGTCGGACATCTCTCTCACAATCTGGGACTGCTGGCTCCCAACTGCTCAACTGCCTGCCAGCCTGATTGCCCCCAACTGCCCTCCCCTGCCAACCTGATCTCCCCGAACTGCCCTTCCCTGCTGGCCCAGTCACCCCCAACTGCCCTCCTTTGCTGGCTCGGTTGCCTCCAACTGCCCTCCCCTGTCAACCTGGCCACCCCTAACTTCCCTCCCCTGCAGGCCTGGTTGCCCCCAACTGCCCGCCCCTGCAGACCTGGTCCCCAACTGCCCTCCCCTGTAGGCCTGGTCACCCCCAACTGCCTCCCCTGCAAACCTGGTCTACTCCAACTGCCCTTCCCTGCTGGCCTGATTGCCCACAACTGCCCTCCCCTGCTGGCCATCTTGTGGCGGCCATCTTGTGGCCACATGGTGGCAGCCATCTTGTGATCACATGGGGTGGCCATCTTGTGCAAGGATGTGACAGTCAATTTGCACATTACCTCTTTATTATATAGGATATATATGTAATATATATGTGTGTGTATATATATATATATAATGTTTTATATATAATGTTTTATATATAATATTTATATGTAACTAGAGGCTCAGTGCGTGATTGAAATCACATGGGAGGAGGCGCCCCGCCTCCCGCCATGTGAGGAGGCACCCCACAGGCCACTGTGGGAGTCAGGCCGGACTGCTACTGCGGGTGGCCGGGATCCGCACCTGACTTTCGCCCCAGGCCCTCCCTACCCCCCTGCCTGTGTCCTCTCCGGGGCTGCCTGAGCTGGCACAGCGGCTCCTCCAGCCCCAGGCCCCCATCCCCCTTCTGGCCCCCCTACCTGTGTCCGCTATGGGCTGCTGGAGCTGCTGCATCAGCTTAGGCAGGCCCCCGTCTCTGTCTCCATCTCCACTCCAGGCCTCACCTGTGCACACAACTTCCCCCTGTCCAGTCATCCCGGCTTAATTTGCATACTACCTCTTTATATATTAAGATGTTTTCCTATTGTAATGTTTTACACACACACACACACACACACACACACACACACACACACAGATAATGCTAGAGGCCCGATGCATGAAATTTGTGCAAGGGGCTCGGCCCTTGATGCCCTGGCTTCATCCAGAAGGTCGTCTGCTGTTCAGTCTAATTAGCATATTAGTTCTTTATTATATAGGATTTTTTTGCTTAATCCTGTCACCTTCTTTCATCCAATCCCTGAGCTCCTCCTCTCTGATGAGGCCATAAATGTGAGTTACATATACAAAGCAGGCATGAATGTATATTGAAAAAGGAATCTATTGGGAAGAAGATTAATTTGGTAATAATAGAGCTGGGGTGGATAAACCTTCATAAAGACAATTACATTATAAGGCCATCAAAAGTAGGAGAGGTAGGACATGACAAGTCAAAGACAATAAAGGAACAGAGAAATGACATGCCCTAATTTAGATGATTAGATGTCTTTTAAGTTTTCAATGGAGAAAAGTGCTTTATCATAAATTTCTCAAAAGACGTTTAATTAACAGAACATAATACATAATATCTGAAAGCGAGAAAATTAGCCTGGCAGAAGATATGCAGGAGCTGATATACTGGCTCACTTCCAGGAGGTTATTGGCTTCAGATCTACTTCCCGTATTAGTTCAAGTCATCTTGAATGGAAAGGGGAGGTGAGAGAACTTAGGCAAGCTCACCCATATCTAAGATCCTGCTCTTTACAGATCTGGTGGGTCAGATGAAATGAGGGGATGTGGAAAGACAGGACTCTGGCTGACACATAAAGCACATTTACATTTTTGCTTTAATCATGGCCTGAAAGAGCTTTTTTCATCCAATATATAGTTTATTCCCTTTTTTTTTAAATGATAGGAGGTACCATTTATAAGTTGTAACACTATAATTACTCTGTCTAAACAATGATACATCACTCCATTGTCTAAAGATGAAACTAGTGAGTCCATATCTCACCATTAATCTTTTTCTAAATTGTTTTTCTGGACATAGTTCAAGTAGAACAACCAATTTATTTTTGCCAGTCCTTGCTCTTTTTAGTGACCTCTTATTGAGTAATGTGTTAGATAAAGAATCTGGTTAGCAAACTGTAGCATGCTACAGAAACTCCATAAGGGCCTTGTGCTAGACATTCACATTGTTCTTTTCTCCCCCTTGGGAAAGAAGTCACAAGTTAGTTCCAGAAATGACAGCTTCATTCCAATGACTGTTCACCCCAAATTCATTTCAAATGTGAAATGTGTGTGTATGCATAAATGCACACTTATGCATGCACAGCTAGCCTTACTTGGTAAAATGACTTGTTGCTTCCAGATCTGTGTCTTGTGGACGAAGATTATTGTACACATATTTCAAGTCTTGGATTCCACTTAGCTCTGGCAGTCCTGCATGTAGCATCTTGGCAAAACAAACACGCAGACAAAACAAAAGCAAAACAAAATTTCAGAATAAATGTAAACAAAATCTTACTTGGCTAAATTTGATTAAGCTTACTACTTGGTTAATTCTACAAATAAACACAAACAACTTTACATAGCAATGCCTTTCAGTTTGTACCCATGAATAAGTATAAGTTCCTATTTTTTAACCTCTAGTTAGTAGAAGCAGTAACAATAACAATAATAAAAATCAATAAAATTGTCAAAGTGCTTGCAGATTAATAATTTAACTTTATCATAAACCATTGAAGTGAACAGGATAGTAGTAGTTATCACTACTTAGCTTCTTGTAGAAGAGGCATGTTCAGCATGGTACAGTAGAAATAATAAGACTTCTAATGGCAGAAATTCTGGACCCACCATTTAAAATCTGAATGATCTTGAGAAAGTCTTTTAACCTCTTTGAACCTTCATTTTCTCATTTTAAAAGTATATATAAATATACCCAACATATTCTGGGAGAATCAAAGAGCTAATGAATAAAAAAGAGCTTTAACCCTAGCTGGTTTGGCTCAGTGGATAGAGCATCAGCTTGCGGACCAAAGGGTCCCAGATTCAATTCCAGTCAAGGGCATATACCTAGGTTGCAGACTCCTTACCAGCCAGGGTCCTGGTTGGGGCTCATGCAGGAGGCAACCAATTGATTCTCTGTCTTTCCCTCTCTCTTCCATTCTCCCTAAAAATCAATGAAAAAATATCCTGGGGCAAGGATTAATGTTATGGTAATACTAGAGGCCCAGTGCACAAAATTCGTGCAGGGGGAGAGGGGTCCCTAAGCTTGGCCTGCACCCTCTCCAATCTGGAACCCCCTGGGGGATGTCCAACTTGCAATCCAGGACCGCTGGCTCCTAACCACTCGCCTGCCTGCCTGCCTGATTGCCCCTAACCACTCTGCCTGCCTGCCTAATCACCCCTAACTCCTCTGGCTGCCTGCCTGATCGCCCCTAACTGCCTCTGTCTGCCTGCCAGCCTCATCACCCCTACCTTGCCCCCCTGCCAGCCTGATTGCCCCTACCTTGCTTCCCTGCTGGCCTGACTGCCCCTAAATGCCTCTGCTTCAGCCCCCCAGCCTAAGCCACAGTCTGGCCTCTCTCTGCCGGAGGCAACCTGGCCAATCAGGGGAAGGCACTGCCCCCACTGCTGCTGCCACTGATGGCCACCATGGCTGCCTGAGCTTCGGGCTGGCTCTTGCAGCAGCAGCTGCCGTCCACAGCTTGCCTGAGCCTTGGGCCAGCCCTGGGCAGTGGCAGGTAGCCGCCATCTATGGCTTGCCTGAGCCTCAGACAGCCGCTGTGGCTTTGTCCGGAAGGATGTCCAGATGGTCGTCCAGAAGACGTTTGCCTTAATTAGTATATTACTCTTTTATTAGTATAGATATAGAAATGTTTAAAAATGTTTAAAAAATGTCTAAAAATGTTAAAAAAGGTTTAAAAGGTTTGAGTTAACTTTCTTGAAACTTGAAATGTGATATTAAGGACACATTCCCTACTGCCCTGAAGCGTGTGTACTTCATAGATAAGGATTTGAACTTCAATTACTGACTTAGAAGTGACTTGCTAAGATAACCATATGTGTGAGTGATGTACTCTCCCTAGATAACCACACGTAGCCCCTTGCCCTGTTTGAGATTAGCATGCATGCATTGATGTAATTCATTGATAGCCACCTGAACTGCTATGGGTATGAAACAGGCTTTAAAAATGGGTCCTGACCAGCCAACAGTGCTTGCCTGTTGAGACCATCACAAAGGCACATCCTTTTGTCAGTCTGGCAAGCGACACTGCCCCACACTCCTCTCTCTGCCAGATTATAGAAGAATGGTTAGTACCTCTCTATCAAGATGTGACTGAGCTCTTGGGTGAGAAATGCCTGCCCCCTGAATGCTGGGCCAGAGCAGCCCAGTTGCCAGACCCCAGAGGACAGCGTCACTGGGATCCCATCAAGCCTCAGGAACTTTTGTGAGTAATAAAGTGCTATGTGATTTGCAACTGCATATGTTTCATGTGGTGTAATTCCTCCGGCGCTAGTTAAATCATTTTGAGTATGCCTAAAACTGAAATTAAAGCTTCTGGTCTTTCCTGTCCTAGGCCTGCCCTTGGTCCTGCTTGTATAGAGCAGCCTCTTCGCTAGCAACTACTTCGATGTCCCAACACCTGCACGGTTAAAGTTTATCTCAAGGGATGCCTGACATCCCAGATCCTTTCCTGGGATCTACTTGGGACAATTAACAACAACAACAAAAGCTTTATACATTATACATTGTTGCAAAAGTATATCACAGTGCCTGTTTTAAAGAAGAAAAACTTAATTCCCCCCAAACCATAATTGAAGTGTCCAGGTCAAATGGCTGTAAACACAGAGAGTGTGAAACCCATCACTCTGGTTCTTATTTTTTGTTCTTCTATGACACAATTTTCTCTAGTTAAGTGGTAATTGCATTTATTAAAGATTATTAAAGCACTGAAATAATCAAAGGCATAATTGTACAGAGGCTCAGGCATTTTTTTTGCCAACCTTTAGAAAAGGTTGTTTTACTTTGTTTATGTTATAGTGTAGACTGAAGGGATAATATTCTCTAGAGTCATAGGCAAAACTCTTTGAGAAAAAAGAATAGATCTTTGTGAAATAAATGTGAACTTTGCAAAAAAAATAAAAATAAAAAAGAGGAATGATGTCATCAGTATCTCTATGATTAAGATGAGAAATTATTTCCTGCTCTGGAATAGAGGCACTTTTACAGTTGTGGGAAGTTAAGAGCAATGCTGTTAATACTAAAATTAAGGGAACAGCATGTATAGATGTGCAGAGGAGAGCAAGATATCTTCCATTTGTTCACAGAAAGAAATCCATTATAGATTTCTGGAAGAGAGGATGTCCTGGGGGTGAGTGACAAGAGATTGGGCTGAAAAGGCAAGTAGGGTAGGATGTTTTAGCAATATAAATGATTTTGTGCTTTACCCTAAAGGCAAGAGATAGCTCTTTTACTGTTTTTACATGGGCAATAAAATACTTGAATTGTATTTTGGAGAGATCATTGTTGTTATTTTTGAAAAATAGATTTAATGAGGCCAAATAAAAAGCTGGATTAGGAGATTGTTTAGGCATGAAGAGAAGTTATTGGATTTTAAATATAAGTAGAATTGAGAAAACTGGGTGATTGATTGGATATATTTGAAGGGCTGGATGAGGCCTAAACCATATAGCACTAAATATAGATTTGGGAGTCAGTAGTATGTATATAATAATTGGAACCATGAAAATGGATTAAGTGGTCCTGCAAAGTTGTCAATGCCTGTTCTCATGGATGGTCAAACATCTCAAATTCATTATTAAATTTGAACAAATTCTCTTCTCCTGTAAACTCTTCCTCCTCTTCCTGTTTTATATCTCCATTTTTACTTTCACCACTGTCCAACTAACAAGAAATTCATATTTGCTTTGATTCCTTCTTCCTCCCAATTTCCAATGTCAATCACTTAATTCTATAAAAACTGCCTCAACAGTCTCTTGTATCCATCTGCCTTTCCATTGCAATTATTGCCCTAGTTCAGCTCCTCATCTTCATTTGCTTAGATGACTTGAATAGCCTTTTTCTAGTTCATCAACCCCTCTCTCTAATTATATAACTTGCCAGTTATATCTCTGAAATCTAAGCTAGATGATGGTATTCCCCCATCAAAAACAAAGAAACTTCCAGGTTCTCAGGTGTTTATATATTTAAGTCCAAAATACATTTCTTGTAAATGTCTTTCATAATCTCACTGTGATCTGTCACTTCAATCTTTTCTTGTCCACATAGCTCTTCATCTGTATCACAGACAGTACACTTGATTTCTGCCTTTTCCAACACATGAAGTGCCCATGCTCTTTGAGCCTTCACATGTACTTATATTTTCATCTCGGCCAGAATTCCTTTCTTCTTCCTCCTTGTCTATTGAAATTCTTTCTAAAGGCTCACATAAATGCTTCTTCATCCTTGAAGCCCCATAAATCCTCTTGATGAGATTTAATTACTGATTTCTTGGTACTACAGTTATATCTTAGTCCCACCTCTTTCACAGTACTTATGGCTGCCAAGATTTTACTATATTTTGTTCATGTATATGTTTTTCATATTAGATTTTAAGTTCTTTGAGAACAGACACTGGATTTTTATTCAATGTTGAATTGAATGCTGCTTTGTAAATAGTTAGAATTGAATGAATGTCCGTGAAATAATGAATGCATGTATACGTTAATGAATTAATAAAAATTACCTGATCCTGTTAGCATTGAAAACCTACAAGAAATCCAACATTTGACTACTAAGCTTAAAATAACCCATAGGGAGTATATTTTCAAAAGCAACAAGAGTATAGATTAGGTTTTATCTTATCAGTTCTGTACTTTGAGTTCTAGAGACATCTGTGTACTTATTGAGGCAATTTCCCCCTTTATCACACTGTGAGTGTCCATTTGCTAAGAAAATAGTTCTTTCCTAGATCTTCATTGCTTTCTAGTTTCCATAGATACTGTGAATTCACACCTGCTTGCTTAGGACTCTGTCAAAAATTTCCTTGGGAAGTAGACCCTATGCTTACTCCTTCTTTTGCCAACACACACACACACACACACACACACACACACACACACACACACATACACACACACCCCATGAGTGTGAACTGCAGCCAGCTTAAAATCAGAACCCCAGCTCTCTCCTTGTCATGTAGCTGATTAAAGGTAGCAAGTGATGATTTAGGCTTTGTTAATGGTCTCCATTCCTTAGAGAGGGGGCTTTAAGTGCTGTGAATCTGCACACCTGAGTAAGGATTGCCTCCGACCTGAGCCCATTTAGCCATGTCTGTTCTCTGACCCTCAGAATGTAGTTCAAGTGTCCACTAGCATAGATTACAAGGGTAATGACTTCAATTGCAACTGTAGGAAAGGGAAAGGGTGGCTAGTGCAAGTAATGAACAGATGAGTTCCCTTTTAAAGGATAGGGACATTAAAAAAATTTCTACTTCTGTTCTCCTACTAAATCCACATCTATTTTGATAGTGGTGCTTCAGGAAGCCAGCAGCCTTACCACCACAAAAAGTCAGAAAGATTTCCGCTGGGAAATATCTGATGTAATAATGGGTGTGAAAAACAACTTAAAATGGGTGAATGGTCCCTATGTTCTTTGGGAACCTTCCATAATAGCTGGTATTGATTTTTTAATGAGAGGAAAGCTGATGAAATACAGGATTTTATGTTAGTGAGTTCAGCCAGCAACACTCTTGAGTCTCCTGCAGATGTTGTGCTTTTAAGCAAGATGGGAATTTCACAGATTATCCCCCCCGCCACCCGATTTTCCCAGGAGTAAATATGAAGGACTGTGGGTATCTGGAAACATGCTGCTTCCTACCAAGTATGAGTCATTAACTCTATACTGGACTTACCACATGCTTGTGTTCATGGTTCTGGCTATTGATCATTCATGGAAGATGAATTTATGACTCAGATCAAGTATTTCTCAAATTATATCTGTGTCATGGTGTGGTACATTCAGTTCTTTTTAGAGAAGCTTACACATCAAGAGTCAGTTTGAGAGAGAATTGAGGGAACTGTAGATTACCCACATAGGTAGAAAAGAATATTTCATAAATTTAAATTTAGTTTTTATTACAAGAAGCTATAGTACAGCAAGTGTGGTCCTGAAACCTTTACTAATGCTTTGAGTATCTACAGAATGCCATGTGAAACCTGAAAAGAAGAAAATTGAGAGTTAAATGACCAGAAGCAGAGGGAATAACACCCTGTTGTTTTACACACACACACACACACACACACACACACACACACACACACAGATTTGATATTTGTTCATTGGTCTAATTGGTTCACATTGCCTCTGATCTCTGTTTCAATTTCTGTGACAGCCTAAATTTAAGTTTATATGCTTAATCTGAATTAGTATTTTTCACTGCCAAATTTTCTTCCTTAGCTCCAAAGTCGAGACTTGAGTAATTAAAACATAGAGAGATTTTCTTGGATATATTATATACCAGAAACCTTCAACATTTGATTTTAATAGTATATTATGAGAATTTTTAAAATATTTGGTTAAAATAACATATATCTACATTTTTTAAATGAAATGACGTTACATTAACTATAAATTAATGATTATTTAATGTATTATGACTCATGCTAGCAGTTTTCTTTTTAGGTGGGCAGGAAAGCTTACTAAATAAGAGAAAAAAAGTTCACTGATAGGTTTCTGAATCAATATTTTTCAAAAAGCCGTTCTTTCACATTAGTATGCTTACTTATTATCATTCAGCAGAATTTTAGTGTCTCCTGAGAAACAGCAAAAGCTATATTTGTGCTTTTCTGCTTTGGGTTTAATTTTGAAATGTCTTTGGTTCAAGTAGTAGTTTGTATGCTACTTACTCTTGTATGTAGTTATTTATAGCATTACAGACTTTTAGAAATGTTGGGTACCTCAGTTACTGTGTACATGAACTTTATCTTCCTTATTAAATTGAAAATTTTAAGTCTAACTGGGTTTCATATGATAATGTATCCTCCCCAATTTCTGGCATATAGTAAATACTCAAGAGCTCATGGATTCATGAGTTAGAGCCTGTCAGAGCCCTAAGTAGATATCAGAGCCCAGAGTAGATATTAGAGTAGATCCTACCTGAATATTTTTTATGTAAGTGGAGTCAAGGTCAGAGACTCAGTCCTTGTACAATTTCCTTTGTGGTATAAACACAGATTATGAACCATAAGGCATCTCATGATTGCAATATGGCCTAATAGAATTGGGAGATAAAATACAAATCTACCCCTATGAGTCACTGATTACTATTGGAAAGCCAACTTGAAGATTCTGGAAATGGACAGAACCTTATATATCCAATTTACACACGAAGGAAACAACATCTGTTTGTAGGGATACATGTTTATAATATTTTTAGATATTCTCATTTTTCAAGACAGAAAAGAGAAGTAAGGTACATATGTTATTTTAAAGCTAAAACAAGGATGCAAATGAAATATTCATTACAACAAGGTCAACATTTATTCAGTATTACCTAACAACTTTTCTGCAGTGATGGGAATGTTTTATAGCTGTGCTGTTCAATGTGGTACTGCTAACTATGTGTGTCCACTGGAGTGCTATTGAGCACTTGCAATGTGGCTAGTGAGCCTAAGGAGCTGATTTTAAAATTTATTCAATACAAATTAAATTTAAAGAACAACATGTGACTAGAAGATACTGTATTGGATAGTACTCTTATAGATTAACAAGGCTCTAGTATAATAAATTAACTGAACCCTATTATATGGCAGATGCTGCACTAAATGCTTTGTATTAATTATCTATTAAGGTTATTATGAAATGTAATCAATTAATACACATAAAGATCTTAGCATGGTGTTGATGCAAAGGGTTTGCTATTAGGTGTGCATTCATCAATCCTACATCTAAAAGGCAGATGCTGTTATCTGCATTAATAGATGGAGAAACAGAGGCTTACCAGAGTTAAGTAATATACCCCGAGGAATGTAGCCAGTAAAATGACAAACTAGGATTCAAACCCAGGAAGACCTGGTTACCAAGTTTTTGCTTTTAATAACATCAAGTACAACTATTATCAACCGAAGCCTCTGAACCAGTTTTTGTTTTAATATGTTTTTTTTTTAAATTGAGTTTAGAGAGAGAGGAAGAGAGAGGGATAGAGAGATAGAAACATCAATGAGAAACCTTGATTGGCTGCCTCCTGCACACCCCCAACTGGAGATGGAGCCAGAAACCTGGGCATGTGCCCCATATGGGAATCAAATTGATGAACTCCTGGTTAATGGGTCCACACTCAAACACTGAGCCACACCAGCTGGACTAAACCAGTTATCCATATAAGAAAGCCTAAGCGACCATTATGGTGAACAACCAGAATGACCAGTCTCTATGATGTGTACTGACCACGAGGGGGCAGAAGCTCAATGCAGGAGCTGCCTCCTGGTGGTCAGTGAGGTCTCACAGGGGGAATGCTGCTCAGCCAGAAACCGGGGTCACGGCTGGCAAGGGCAGCAGGGGCGGGGCAGGAGCATATCCCACCTCTGAGGCAGCACTAAGGAGCAGTGAGCCGAGTGATAAGGAGCAGCGAGCAGGAGGACAGTAAGGAGCGAGGGGTTCCAGATTGTGAGAGGGCACAGGCCGGGTTGAGGGAACCCCCTCTCCAGTGCATGAATTTCATGCACCGGGCCTCTATTTTTTGATAATCTTATTGACTCCAAACATCATACTGATTTCCAAAGGTGTATTTCTCTTACAGTTTGCTGTAATTACTAGTGTGTATGTATGTGACCAAATGAATCACTACATTCCTTTCCAAGAAGATATTTCTAACAGATCGCTCCCCTCTCACCCTGCATATATGATCATCATCTCTTTGTATTGGATAGTGGAATAAAACATTAAATTTTCACCTTTGGTCAGCAGAGAGCATATAGGACCATGACTCAGCAGGCCCAATATATACTACTAAATGTAGCATGTTCTAGTTGAGTTGCTAGCAAGTCACCCCACATTTTTGACTCTCACTTTCTAATCTGGAAAATAGGCAAGTGATCAAAGACAGTGATTAGGAGAGAGCCAGGAAAAATCCTTGCCTTGTTTACATCATTGGGTCGCCGTAATGTGTGAATGTGATAGTTTTTAAAAGCACTTTTGAAAAAAATCTGAAAACAATACAACTGATACAATATTCTAAATTACTGTCCTTGATCTTTAATAAAAATATACTGAGATAACCCCTGATTATATCAATATTATTGAATAGAAATGTTTGCAACAATAACTATGAACTAATGTAATGACTTATTAAAAAATGTGTTTGTAAGCTATACAATGGTACTTTAATTTGTTCATTTCTTTCTGTTTTGAATTACTCTTTGGGGAACTCCAAGCTATTAGCAAAAATGGACTGTCTAAAGATAGATATAAATGAAGCTTAATATTTTTGTTATTCCACAAGGGACTTACCATTTCTAGCAGGTTCAAGAGTAGTTGACTGTGCTTTCTGACAATATTATAAGCTCGACAGCAAAGCTCCACAAAATCTTGGAAATGCTGTGGGTTTTTCCCACCCTCTGTAATAAAGTATTCCATCTCTGAAGTAAAAATAAAGGGGCTCGGTCCCTAAAAACCAAAAACAACAGCAACCTTAAGCAGGAGGAGAAATGGTTTGTAGGATTAAATTAGGCAGTTACAGCAACTTATTTCCATTAATTTTTTTTTGTTATTTTCTCTCTATTCTAATAGATGAACCTCATTCATTGTGGGACAACTGGAGTAACTTGCTAATTGTAGACTTTGGATAATATAGCTGGCCTGAAACAGAGAGGGAAGGACAAGTTATTTTACAATGTCAACCTATACTGTCTCAAATGTTTAATTCCAAGTTTTATGAGATGGGAATTAAAAATTAATTTTTATAAAATTAAAAATTAATGTAAGGACAAATTAATAATGAAGGTGATTTTACAGAAAATATATTTACTACTAAATTTTGAAATGATCAAAAAGATCATATGTTTTTTTCTTCTTTGAAGATATGCTGACCCTTTAGGAAAAAGTTTCAGGTAAAAGTTAAGATATGTAATGACAAGTTCTTTCAGAAGGCAGCCTGAAAAAAGCAGATGTTATTAATTCACTATCATATGCTTAGTAAGGAAAAAAAGACGTAGCTATATTTCATTTCACTCTAGGCCCAATACAGTTACTTATCAGAAAGGAGGAAATATAAGAGGACCATGTTGGTAAGTAAGTAATATCGCCCCCTATAGTCCCATGGTTGGGGGAAAAAGTAAACAAAGGACCAGAGAGATGGTTCCCTTATTTTTTTTTTCATGTTATTTGAGACACAAAGAGACCTGAGATGAAGGGTTAGCACTTCTAATAGAAACTAGCAAAGGAAAGATTGGAAACCTCTCTGTGATTAAGCCTCACTCACTGAATAAGAAAAATACAAAAAAGTCTTGATGCTGATTTGGCCTAAGGGTTATTGAATGGAAATTTTGAAATAATTTTAAGAGTCTTAAAATTACAACTTCCTGAATTATTTTTTTGCTTTTCTCTTCAATAGAGAAAAATGTTTCACCAAATTGATTTTTCTTGGGAAGTTATTATAGTTATGTTCAAATTTGTGTGATAACACATTTCCTTCTTTCATGGCAACCAACATTATAAATCAGACGAAGAAACACCATAGTGCAAGTCAAATACAAAAGAAATATCCAAATTAGAGAAATGTAAACTAATAATAATGATGAAGAACATAATTTTAGTTGTGCTTAAATATTATAATCTAAATTTTCAGTGTGCTCAACAATATAAATCTTGCATCTTTCCTATATGATTTACATGCCTCACTTCTTTGTAAAAATATTTTTATTGATTTCAGGGAGGAAGGGAGAGGAAGAGAGAGATAGAAACATCAATAATGAGTAAGAATCATCCATCAGCTGCTTCCTGTATGCCCCCCACTGAGAATCAAGTCTGCAAACCGGGCATGTGTCCTGACCAGGAATCAAATCCTGGTTAATAGGTTAATGCTCAACCATGCTACATGGCTAACTTCTGAGCAATTTTTAAAATAACAAAGTTAGACTAAAGTTTTTCTATAAATGGAAAGAAGCCTCACAGGTGAAACAAAACCCTATCCCATTTCTATAGGCTGTAGGAGTCATAGCTGGGATTTGGTTTATCGGTCCACTCCAATGCGAACCTAATCCCAGATTGCAGAATCCGTGTACTAGAGCCCATATCTCAAGTTAAAGCAATACTTTTAAATCTGAGAAATAAATTGGCTGTGGCAAATGGAGAATTGGAAACTATTTGCTCTCTTACAGTCTACACCATTATTGAATTCTGAATCATATGTTGAAAATCTCTCATTTATAGTTGTGCAAATACAACAAAAATGTTCTGTTGTGACTATACTACATTTGTCCAGATTACTATTTTAACCATTACTTGCCCAAGACCCAACTGTTCCTGCTTCTATACCTTTTACCTTCTACCTGTTTTGTTTCCTACTTCTAGGAAACATTTTATATATTTCCAATATTGGTTAGAAATGAGTAGTAGTTTTAAAATACACATGTTTGGGGGAAATTTAAGAATATTTCTATTACAAATACTACTTATTAAAAAGGCAGATAAATTTATATGGGAAATATCAGGACAATTAATAATTTGTTGTTTGTTATTACTGATGCATAAACTTACCTTTTCACCATACTGTAGATATAATGTCTTTATATCAAGTCCTGAGAATACCAAGATTATTATCATTAAGAATTTACATTTGTTAAAGGTAAGAAAAAAATTAAAAGAGCAAGCAATTGTGCCTGCCTTTTCACACATAACAGTGTATATTGTGGTTCTGCTACTTTAACACTTGGGCTCAGGTTTTGAATGCCTGTCACAGTACAATCATCTTACAACATATTTGATTGCAGCTGTTAAAGATTTGAATTTACTATTTATCATGGCCATAAATTCAGGACCACTATGTCATCTGGAACTAACTAAAGAAGCAGCCATTTTGTGCCAATGCTGGAGAGAAAACAGGATGTGTCGGGATTATTGAAAAATGGAAATATCAGTTTCCTACATGACATCTTCCCAAGGGTTGTGCGAACTACTGCCCAATAGTCTGGACAAGTTATAACAACTAAGTTAGTTCTTGATTTGTGAATTAGAGAAAATAACAGTAGTTACCTCAAAGAGTTCCTCTGAGGATTAATGAAACTAATGCATTTCAAGTAATTATGATGATTTAAGTGGTAATTTTCACTATTTCTTTTAGAATCTGGTTCCCCACCCTGAATGATACAGCACCATACTAAGGAGAACTTTCTTTCACCTCTCCCAGTGATAATCCACAGCAATTTGAGAAGAGCTACATGTTTCAATATTGGTGATATGGAGAGTGGCCTGGAAAGACAGACAACTCTATCAAGGATTCGTGGCAGTAGAATCAGTCTTCTGGGCTCTGTGAACATACTTACCTCTTCCTTTTATAAGACAGTTCATCTAGCATTTACTTGAGTAACTAATAAAGTCCGAAAATGGATGTACACAAATTTTAGTCCCAGGTTTGAAAGATTTGAGTGTTTGAATATGTGTTCATACCCAGAACCAAAATGGGACTCAGTAATGAGGTACATTTTATTACTGAAATTACTATTTATTTCTTAAAATTCAAATGTTATTGTCCTCTGGAAATATCATAGTAATATTAAACTATCTTATTTTAAAATTTCTAAAACTTGCAGACTCTCATCATAGTGGTTGGTGAAATTAGAGCACAAATAATGAATACAGAGTACTTTGAGAAATGTTTAAGTATACACTTTTCCTGATGTCACAAATGACCTACATTTCAGAGAGCACATTTTGCTGTCCAACACAAGTCTCCTTTTTAATATCCATGAGTTAATTGAGAAGGCAGTTTGGAATCTCCATTGGATAGGATAGAAACTTTTATAATTAGACAACACAGGAAGCCTCATAGGTGCAATATAATGAGAACACAAGGGTTCAGGTACCATTACAGAAAGAACTTGTGACACTGTGAGATCTCCAAGCTCTTGGCAATTATTAATTGAAGATATCTTCACAAATAATATCTTATATCTAAAACATGTTTTTCTCCCAAAGTCTAACATCTTTTATAAATGCACTGTGAGTCCTAAGTTAGACTCTGGGAGGTCACTCATCTTTAACTGCTCAGTAACTTTAGATCATGATATGAGTTTCTTGTAGCCTCAGATATGCCATCTCCCTTATATGAAAAGGGAATTAGAACAGCTACTTCTTCAAAATTATTAGTCCTACTTTCCTAAATCTGGTGTTAGTTTATAGTAGATCAGGATTTTATAAGGATAGGAAGAGACTGGTTAGTTCCTCCAAATTCCCATGATTTACCCCCTTTGAGACTGAATTCAAGGGAAAATGTACAGTTATGCTTTCAATGGAATTTCAGCAACTGTTTGGAATAGAAGTTAACATGGATATGAAGAAAAAATTATCAAAGCTATAATGCTTGGGTGAAATTGGATTGTGGTATCACACTTCAGGTTCTAGGATGAAGGTAAAAATCAAGAATAGTCCCAAGTTACCTCTGAAACATTTAAATCACCCAAAAATTTACCATGTGCACGATCAAAATTTATGTATCAAACTTGAAATGGACATTTTATATCTTGCTAAGTTTAACAGCATGAGTTTTTCCCCTGGCATAGAATCAGGTACTCTTTCTTCAGTTGAACACCAGATGAAGTTCTTATACTAGGCTCATGCTCAGAAGCCATTTGCAGTCTTTCTTTAATCACTAGATTCAGACTCAGGGCTATGAAATGCTAATATTGACAGGCACATTGTATCTTAGATCAGTGGTTGGCAAACCACGGCTTGTGAGCCACATGTGGCTTGCGAGCCGTGGTTTGCCACTCTGTTGACTGAGTTTGCCTACTACTGGACTAGACTAAATGTTACCGTGTAGTCGGAAGCTGTGAGGATTAGGCAATTGTGGCATATTGTGTGCAAAGAGGTAAAGGGTAATATATGACAGTGGTTGGCAAACTCATTAGTCAACAGAGCTGCAAACCGCGGCAGCTCACAAGCTGCGGTTTGCCAACCGCAGTCTTAGACCAACTCAGGAGTCAGCACTTGAGACTTCCATTTTAAGCAAACTTTGTTTACAATGGGGCATAGGCAAGAAGGCAGTGTCCTTACACTACTATCTAAATCGTTCTCTCCCTCCCTCTATCATTTCTTTCATTTTATTTCCTTTCTCTCACAAAAACTGTCTTCCTTTCTCAATCATCCCCCACTCTCTTCATCTGAAAAACTACAAGTCTCCCTTTGAATAAAATTTATTTTTTATTAAACTAGAGAAACTGTTGGTTTTAATTGTTTGGTTTTGGTTTTTTATTTCTAATGAGAAGACGCAGTTATAAAGAAAATTACTCAAAAGAAACCAGGTGATAAAACATAGTGGAATAATGAGGTGAAGTAGAAGAGGAAGAAATAATAGGGAAAAATGGGAATGACAACCTTTATTTCTTGAAATAGTCTATGTGAGAGTGCTTTGAAAACCCAAACACTATTCAAATGCTAGGTGTAGTTTGCCTAGAACTGACTTTGTGATTAGCGAAGGCTTTGTGATACTTATAGTATGCCATTAAAAAAAATTACTTCATTGTTATAGAAAAAATATAACACAAAATTTACCATCTTAACCATTTGTAAGTGTACAGTTCAGTGATATCAAATATTCATAATGTTGTACAACCATTACTGCCAGCCGTCTCCATCTTTTCATCTTATAAAACTGAAACTCTATACTCATTGAACAATAACTTTCCATTTTTCTCTCCTCCTAACTCCTGGCCACCACCTTTTAACTTTCTGTCTCTATGATTCTGACTACTCTAAGTAGCTTCTATGAGTGAAAGTATTCAGTATTCACCTTTTTGTGACTGAATTTATTTTGTTTAGCATAATGTCTTTAAGGTTTATCCATGTTGTAATATATGTTAGAATTTTCTTCTTTTAAGGCTGAATAATATCCTGTTGTATGTATATAACACATGCTGCTTACTCATTCATCGGTTGTTGGACACGGGTTGCTTCTACATTTTAGTTATTGTGAATAATGATGCTAAGAACATGGATTTATAAATACTGTTTTAATCCTTGCTTTTAAGTCTTTGGGATGTATATGCAGAAGTGAAATTATTGGAACATATGGTAATTCTATTTTTATTTTTTTAAGGAATAGAGACACCATTTTTCACAGAAGCAGTAGCATTTTATATTACCACTAACATTGCACAAGGGTTTCAATATCTCTACATCCTTTCTGACACTTGTTTCCTGTTTTTTTGATAGTAGCCATCCTGATGGTATGAGGTAGTGTGTCTCAAAGTTTGAGTCTTATTCCCCAGACTCCCAAATGTAGAGTGACCACTACGTAAAAATTCCTTGGTAAGTTTCCAGTAATAAAACAGAATATGCCAAGTTATTAATAATTTTATCTTTAGAAAAATTATACTTTTTCAGTTCAAAAGAAATAAAGTTTATGGCATTTTTGTAGTGATCAACCAAGATTGAGCCTCTGTTAAGTGTCAGGTGCTAGCTAGGTGCTTAAGATACAAAGATGCATTTAAGACACTCACAGTTGAAGAGTTATTAGAAGGTGTATGTTTCTTCTAGAAAATTTAGATGAGGCCTTCTTTGAATAAAAAGAATTGCACTGTTTCTTATTAAACAATTATGTGAATAACAAACCAGTAGGACTCACAGAATTTCTTTTTTTTTTTTTAATCCTCACCTGAGGATATTTTCCCCATTGATTTTTTTTAGGGAGAGTGGAAGAAAGAGGGAAAGACAGAGAGAAACATCAATGTGAGAGAAACACATTGATTGGTTGCCCTGCACAAGCCCTGACCATGGCCTGGGCCGGAGAGGAGCCTGCAACCAAGATCAAACCCAGGACCTTTTGGTCTACAGGCCGATGCTCTATCCACTGAGACAAACTGGCTAAGGCCAACTCTAGAATTTCAGAGAAAGCTAAGATAGTGATGAAATCATGTGGAAGATCATTAATACCTGTATAGCATTTGGATTACTATGAATATTGCACCAAACTAGGATGATTGGAGCAAACAAAAATTAACATTTTAATCTGCTAAGGGAGTTTTGTTTTTCAAAGATGGTTTTAAATGGAGAATATTTAGAATATAAACATTTTAATACTCAAATTAGAAATCATCAAAAATCTTTAAATCAGTGGTAATTAACTATTGAAGATAATGTCAAAATGATCATAGATACTTGAAAAGAATATAAACCATGTTGTAAAAAAAACCAAAAAACAGCTATATAATATTTAGACCATCCTGGCTAGAAATAATTTAACAAGAAAAGAACAGAGTTTGCATTTTATTTTGTTGAGTTCTGGAATGATTTTTTCATATGTTTTAAATGGATTGGTGTGTGGTGGTATATATTTTTCATATGTTTTAAATGGATTGGTGTGTGGTGGTATATATTTAATAACTAGTTCACTTTTTTTTATAGAAAAAAGCTATGATTTGTAACATTTGCCAATTTTCATCATGTATACATTCCCACTATGGCTGATTTTAGTCTACCAATGTGATGTCATTGAATGTAGAGTTGAGAAGTAATAGACACAACAGGCTCTTGGAAGCTGGTCCAGCACATCTCTGCTTATGTCTAAAATTATTTCTGAAGTCAAGGATGATTTGGTGAAATATGTTACAATCTAACTAAACCTGACAGAAGGTGTGAAATCCAGTCTGTCAGTCAACAAGCCTCAGAGTCAGAGAACTTAAAGGACTAGTAGTTCAATTTTTGACTTTTAAAAGGGAGTGGGCTATAAGGGGTCAATGGGAGAAAAAAGGGATATATGTAATGCTTTCATCAATAAAGATTTTTTTAAAAGCACCACAAATATATTTTGATAATTTAAAATGAAAGAAACAATTGTCACCTAGAGATGCATTCTCTTTTCTTGTCACTTCATTTGGAATACTTAAGTATAATTAATTACAATAAATATGTATAGACCCCACAATACTAGGCACTCTTCTAAGTTCTTTACATACATCAATTAATTTAATCTTCAAAACAATCTGTTTTATAGATGACTAAGCTGAGGCACAGAGAAGCCATTTGTTCAAGGTCATATCATTGGCACATGTTAGTATCAGATTAAAAAACACACCATACAATCTATCTCCAGGGTACCTGACCTTAACCGCTGCTCATACAATCTCTAAAAGTATCTAAAAAGAAAGCTGCAAGAAATACTTCATCAAGTTTACTATTAACAAAGTGAAAGATGATATAGACTATGGAAATATGCTCTGAAAGACTAAAAAGTATGAATCAGTGAGTTAGGAGAGCAATGAACATCACCAACAAAGGCCTTAATTTTTCCTCTAAAAGAGAGTCATCAAAAAACTGAGTTGAAATTTAGAATTTATTACAAGAGTATCTTTTAGGCAATGAAAAATGACTATATAGAAATCATTGTTACTGGGGAACTTTGAGTGAAAAATTGTGTATGCATAATTGAACCACTTTAATTTGAATCTTTGTGAGAGAAAATAGAGCAATGAAGATAATAATTAAGCAATATTGTAGAAGAAAAACTAATATGCTTCAGAAAGTTGGCAAAATTTGTCAGTATTTTCATTATAGGGATTAACCAAATGTTCCTAGAATCATTTATCTAATCCCATAATTAAAACCAATAAGGAAGGATTGCTTGTTTATGTATAAGATGTGAAAACCTTTATATTCATTACTGATATTTGATTTCTTTCTTTCTTCAAGGTTAGAAAGTCTACAGGAGCCTCAGATTTGGTTTAAGCATGAAGATGGGCTTTCCAGATTTCTGGAAAATGGAATTCAGAGGAATGGTTTAGGGACACTTGGGCAAGGAATCCAAATGGGAGTGTTGCTGGGCTGACTCATGAGGAGAGCCTGATGTTTGCAAACCTTTCCTAAACAGAGTCACACAGATGGTTAGTGTGAGATGTTCTGGAATGGTGATGTAAGCATGAGTATAAAAGGGCAATAGCCCAGCAAGAAATCAATTTTATTCTCAAAGATCCATATTATATAGTTTATGTTGGCATTTTAGTACTAAAGCATGGCCATCTGGAGAAAGTTCATCACATTATATTGTAGGAGACATTATTATTTCTTCTATTGAGGAGCTGTTTTTAGCTAAATGACTGATTAGTCTTTGGAATGGTCTGATCCCAATTCTACTTTTATATGAAGTATCCTTTTTAAAGCAAGGGATGTTGGCCTTATATTTCTGGTTTCCTTGACCTCAGCTTAAATAAGATTTTAAAAAATCTATTCAACCAACAGCTTTTTCCTTCTTAGTAAATGATATAATTATTTGCTAAAACCAAAAATCCACGAGTCAATCTAGAACATTTTCTTTTCTTCTTCTAACTCACTGGGTCCCCACCCCAGCCCAAACAATTAGCAGGTTCTGTGGCTCATTCTAAAATATATTCTAAATCTGTCAATTTGCATCACTTTTTACCATTAAGGTCTCGCCTTAACTATTGCAATAGCCTCCTAACTGGTCCCCTGGACATAAAATAAAAGCCAACCTCCATACCATGTCTTCAGTGCCCTACTTGTTTTGGCCTCCACCAGACTCCTCACCTTTACCTCCTCCTGCCTGCCCATCTCCATCTCACTTTCAGGCATCAGGCTTTCTTGTTGTCACTGGAACATGCCATGTTTATTTCAATGCTAATGGTTGATAGTTTTGCTTTTCTTTCTTCTCATGGATCTCCATAGTTACCACTCATTACACAGCTGCTTCTCCTCTCTTCCAAGGGGCTTCTTTAAAACAGCATCCCTGCCTCAGTCCCTTTCTATCCCATTTCTGCTTCAGTTTCTTAATAAAAATTTAAATAACTTATTTCCTCATATTATTTCTTTGCATGTTAACTTGTTTAATGCCTGTTATCTCTACTAGAAAGAGATCAGGGTTTGTATTTGTCTTGTTTTATATTGTAGCCCCAGATTCTTGATCTAGGTGCTCACTGAGTACATTTACAATGATTTAAGACTGATTGGGTTCAGGAAGTGTGCTAGTTTTATAATATGTGGACCAGGGGTGGTGAATACTATGGGCAGTATATCAGAAGCATTGAGACCATAAACTTATGCCTCATTGTCCACTCAAGGATTATTAAAAACCTGAAAATATCGTATTTCAGATAATTCAGACTAGAACAGGATTAGCATCTCATAAGAGAGGACCAATTTAGTCCACTATTTTAGAAAACTAATTTTTCCATTAACCATCTATTGAAAAAAAATTTCCTTTAGTTTATTAGATTTTTTAATTATGTTTATGTTTTCTTCAGGGTTTTGAGACATGGGGAGCAAGTGAAATGCTGGATTTCCATGCCATTATATATCACTCTAAGATATTACTTAATTACTGTAATAAAACTTGTTTGTGCACTGACCTCTTTATCCCTCCAAATGTTTGCGCGTGACCTAAAATTTTTCCAAAGTCAATATGAAACATGTGGCCTGACTTCGTCAGCATGATATTGTCGTTGTGACGGTCACAGACTCCCAGGATGAACGTTACCACACACCAGCCAGCACAGGAATAGAAAAAGTTGCTCAAGGCCTAATAAATGGAAAAACAATAACACAAGAATAATGCACATATAAAAATGAGCAAATGCATTCACATCAGAGTTAATGGTAAAATGTATGATGAAAGCAAAATTACATAATCAAGAACCACTTCTAAATTTCAGCTGAGAGAAGGGTATAATTAAATAACTAGTCCTTGATATGTGACAGAAGAACATGAAGTGATATCTTCTTTAGCCTACTAGATACATGTTTTCATTGAAATGGGGAAGATACCTCTTTTATTCAGTTTGCATTAACTTTCAGAATTTCTAGAGAGGATTCTTGGTGTGATTTTTTTGATGTCTCAAATATACAGTACTGAATGATTTTTTCAAGGTAAAAGAAGAAACAATATAACTTAATATTGCCTATCCCCAGAGAAATTTAAAATATCAGCTGTTTAATATTTGAATTTTTAACACAGAAAAAGCTATGTTGAAATATCTGTAACATTTTATGTTTATAGTTGCAAATGGATCATTCAGTTGATGTCTAAAAGTGTCTTGGTACAGTATACTAGCATATCAATGAATGCTTGTGTGGGTGGAAACAGATTACTAAATCAATTGTGGCTTATGCTTCTTTAATGAACAGAGGTATCTTGACAAAATTACTCTATGTTTTCAACATGGTATCCTAGTTGTGAATCATTTTCATCAATGATGCAACCATGAGTACCCTTGGTGTAACCATGAGTGATTGGTTGGACTACAGTTATGAGTCTCCTCGAATGGTGTGGCTGACTTGCTGGACAGGGAGTCTATGTCACTGGACTACATGCTGGGACACCTTTGTTCAGGTACCCTAGGTGTCTGGGCAAGCCACATAATTTGTCTGTCTAGATTTCCTTCACTTATAAATTAAAGATAAAACATGTTCTTCACATAATGGCTGTGAAGAACAAATGTATGTGGAAACACCTAAAATGGTAAAATGGAGATTTGTGTAAAACTCAAATTACAATGTGGGGAATAACTAAAAATAGATTTAAAGATAACTTCTAATTCTGTTATTTGGCCTCCCAACAGTCACTTCAGTTTGCCAGGACTGAAGGGTTTCCTAGAATGAGGAAACTTCAGTGCTCAGAACAGTCTGAGGAGGTTTAATGCCGGCTCATATTGTGTCTTTGTGAGAATTAACATAAAGGTGCCTCTGCCTCTGGGTGGACTCAGATGTAACAGTTCCTGTCTTGGTAGGCAGAACGAGACCTGGCTCTAAGCAACTCCTCCCCTTAGCCAGGAGCCCTGGTATAAAACCCACATAACTGTACACTGCTGGCCAGATGCCGGGAGGAAGTAAATTGGGGGTAAATGTTCGCAGTCAATAAAACAGTATGTTTTGTCAAGTACTGAGATATTAAAAAATTAATAAACTCTATTATGCATTTTGCAAACATTGAAAGAATAAAGCATGAGAAAGTAGAGCTTGGCAGAAGAAATGTATTGCAAAGGAAAGAGGGAGATTTCTAGAAATTGGAGATTGTGTATAAATTGGCAGAGGTAACTTGAAGGGTGTAGTTGAAGGAGCATCATCTTAAGTGAGATAAGGAAGGAAATTGAGCAAAGAGAGTCTTTATAAATAGCCTGGAATTTGACCCATAAAAAAAAACCAAACAGAAATTTTTATCTGGTTAATTTATCATTTAGACTGGGTCATTGTTACTAGGCTGATGACTGAGTGAATTAGAACTCCAGGAGTTACTTTTCCATAAATCAGAATTTCTAATGAACCAGAGCATATTCTTATTCAAGCCCATTATGTAAAATTATCTCCAGCAGGACAAACCTTTTCATAATCCGCCTTTAAGTGGTTGTGCTGACTGAACCACTTCTTGATTGTGTTTTCCTTCAGCGGTCCCATCAGTCCAGCATGGCGGTGGATCTTTGCTAGGGGCACAGCATCGGGCACCATCTGCACCAATCCTGCTTGAGAAAAAAATAATTCTTTCCTCACAGGATGAGGGATGCATAGCAAGAGTTAGAGAACCCTTTTCTTTCCAGATCTTTTCTGAAGGAGTCTTATCTAGATGGCCTCCCCTCTAATTTTTCCTAAATCCTGGGGAACAATGAGTCTACTTGCTGTGTTTGGATCAGATGTGTCAGAAAGGGCTTTAATATTTTTTTCTAAAATGACAATAGAGAGCCAATTTAGATGTCTCACAGAGACCCTGGTGGCTCAATAGAGTTGTGGGTTAATTAATATATGGCTTGTGTGGTCATTTACAATTTAAGGGAAGACATTCAAACTTGTGTAACAAGTTTGATAAGCAAACAAAATGCAATCTCCATAACAAATATTTGAAATATATTATAAAAATCAATGTTCAGGTTCATAAGAGCTTCAATTGTTAAATGGTAATTTTCTAGGTGTGAACACAATAACTCTGCAGCAAACAGGTCAAGAGTCACCTGCCCTTCCTTCTCAGTCAACATGAAAGAGAAACTATGATAACCATTTTTTAAAAATATATTTTTATTGATTTCAGAGAGGAAGGGAGAAGAAAAGAGAGATAGAAACATCAATGATGAGAGAGAATCATTGATCAGCTGCTTCCTGCACGCTCCCTGCTGGGGATCAGGCCGCAATTGCCACCTACTGGCTCACAGGTTGATGCTCACAACCACTGAGTCATGCTGGCTGGGCGATAATAATGTTTTAAAAGGGAGCATATACTGATTTAACTTCAACAGGACCTTTGCTCCATTGGCCATATACATCAAGGATTCCTTTTCATTGTTTTCATAAGGTTATTGAAATGCATATATTTTCAAACCCACTGATTTTTATTCTGTTCAGAACAGCAGTTTAAACTCAGTATTTAAGACTTTCTTGGGACTAATGTCCTCAAAACAACCTACAATGTACAGTTCTGTAAGTAAAGTCATGGAAAGAAATTAAAGTACAGAATGACTTATACCAGCTTGACAATTGCAAGAATTGCAAACCCAAAGTCCCAAAGGGACCAGGTATACAAATGTAAGTATACTAGTATGAAAAGAGAGATGGTAGAGTTTTTAAAATTGACTATTTCATGGTCTACCTTAAAAAATTCAATTAAACAACAACAAACAAGTAGATCATAGTGCTGGTAAATGAAACACTTCCCTGGGCTGGATTTGGCCAGTGGCTGCTGCTTGCAGCCTTAATATCTCTTAATATCCAATAGCTCAGCTGTGACCATTAGGCACCTGCATCGCTGGATCAGAAAGAAACTTAAACGTGAGAAGTGGGAATTGAATATTGCAAATATAACCTGTGAAACCTATATGCCAAATAAATAAATCTTACCTAATAATAGACAAAAATGTAAATTGACTGTACCTCTGCTACACCTACAGCCAATCAGAGTGAGTATGCAAATTAGAAGGCCAAAGATGGCAGCTGCCCAGCTGCTCCAGGTGTGGAGTGGCCAGGTGGGGCAGGACGCCTGCTATGAGAGGGAGGGCGGGGGGCAAAGGGATCTACAGGAGCTGAGTGCCACATTGAAGACAAGACTGCAGACTCCGGAGTCTGCAGCGAAGGGGAAGATGGCAGACGCTGGCTGGAGTGAAGGCCTGGGTCCCGGGTGCCAGAGGAAAACTGATGCTGGAAGCCAAGGGAAGGAAGGCTTATTGCACAAATCTCTTCATGCAATGGGCCTCTTGTAAATAATAAAAAGAAAGAGAAATAACACCCCAGAGATAAATCCTGGATCCTGGGTACATTCTTAATATAACACCTCTAGCTCCTCCTTCATTAGCAATTGGCTCATGTGTAGCTTTTCTCATGTGCATTTAAGTGAGATAGCAAATATAAAGCATTACATTTAGTAGTGACAAAATTAGAGGTGATTTCTCTTTCTAATCCTGAAAATTTCCCTCCTAATCTTCCCAATCCCTTCATGTAACACTTCCTAAAGGAAAGTTACCTCTACTGGGTTCCCAAGTGTTTTGTTGCAGCCTCACATCTGATCATGCCCGAAATTAGGACTTAGATCATTACACCCTTTGGATATGGGCTATAGCAATATCAGTTACTTTTCAGGCCATATTTGTCTTCAGGGAGTTAATCTTTGTTAAATCCCAAGTCATTTATCATAAGCCTTGCTTTGCTAACTACTCAGAAAACCTTGTACCAAATTTATAACAATCATGATGGCTAAATTCTGCCTATTAATTAAAACCACAAATTACATTTTACACATTTTAAGCTAGTACATATCATACACCTTTTAAATACTTCTAACATAATTATGTGCAAATTGAGTAATATGCATGGTTCCATTCTCACAGTCCTTTAATGCAACATTGCTTAAATTTTAATGCACATATATATCACTCAGGAATCTTGCAAAAATGTAAGTTCTGATTCAGTAGAAAGGGGTGGGCCTGAGATCCTGCATTTCCAACAAGTCCCTAGGTGGTGTCAATGCTGCTGGTCCATGGGTCATACTTTAAGTAGCAAGGTTCTTAAGAACAAAACTTTTCAAGGTGGTATCATAAAAGGTAGTGGCTCTCAAAAAGGGTGCATAAGAAACATTAGAGCAGCTTTTTCAATCATCAAAACTTGAGTACCTCTGCCCTCACCCCCAGTGGTGAACCTGACTTAAAACCCTGGTTGAGGCTTTGTTATATTTGCTCCTCCAATTTCCCTAAGTAATTTTTATGCCAATAAAATTTGTAGAGCCAGAATTAACATAAATTATAAAAAATTTTTATTTGCCTTGATAGTCTCTTCCAAAGCTATTAGGACTTTATATACAAACTAGAGGCCCAGTGCATGAATTGGTACACCAGTGGGATCCCTTGGCCTGGCCTGTGGGATCGAGCCAAAACCGGCTGACATCCTCTGAGAAGTCCCAGATTACAAGAGGTGCAGGCCAGGCCAAGGAACCCCACCAATGTACAATCGGGGCCAGGGAGGGATGCAGGAGGTTGGCCAGCCGGGGTGGGACCACAGGAGGACTCCAAGGCATGTCTGGCCCATCTTGCTCAGTCCTGATGGGCCAGACCCCAGCAGGAAGCTCACCTACTGGTCCGAGCGTCTGCCCCCTGGTGTTCAGTGCACGTCATAGTGAGTGGTAGAGTGGCCTTAGCATATTATTAGCATATTATACTTTGATTGGTTGAATGGCTGTCTGATTGGTCGGAAACTTAGCATATTAGGCTTTTATTATATAGGATTAGTCATGAGAATTATAATCAACAATAATGTTAAAATCTTGTAAGCTTCTGGCCTGAACTATATTCTCTGTAAGGGCTACAATTCTGTTTAAATCATTTTAGTATTCTCTACCTTACTCTGTGACATTCCTTGAGAACAGTAGATATTTATTAAGCCTTGGAACATGATTAAAAATACAACCTAAAAATGACATTTATTTTAATGATCTCTGTTTTTCTTGAAGAAATAATTTGCTAGCACAATGCTGTTTGAATTTTTACAACTATAGAAGATTGCTGGTAGATGGGGGAAGAATGACTTGTTTCATTTATGATATCTGCAACTTTAGGCAAGTCTACAGTTATTTCTTGCCTAATCATTTTATTAACTTCAAAAGATTTAGCCTGTTACATTCTGTGATTATAAACTGAGAAATGAGTAGATCGAACTGAAGAATTCCATGGAAGTCAGTGATGTATTCAATTTCTGAAGAAAAGGTGACATCATAAAACTCAGCTTGGCTCATCCAGTTTTATTCTTACACTTTCAACATATTAGGCTATGAAAGAATTAGGTCACATGAGAAAAGGGAGAGTAAAACTCAAGGAATAAAAGGATATCAGAGTAGCACTGATAAAAAGACTCTTTTAGGAACTAGAGCTTTAGAAAGGATCCAGGGTCTGGACAGTTGGCATGGAAACAATGGCCCTCTTGGGTAGTATGACAATAGAGTCATACTGAAATTCAAGTTGCAAGTTCAGCTAACTAGAAGGTACTTCCATGCCTGGCTTCTAAAATCTCAAATCGCAATTGTTTGGGGTACTGAGCCTCGTGGTGGCATGTCAGGAACTGGAGAGCCAGGCAGCGAAAGTCTTCTTTTGTGATGACGGGTTTAAACTGTATCTCTGCTTGAATGAAAAAATAATGGCTACATGGTTCTAGGCCCCTTTTCTAGTTCTGTGGTATTTTTATACCTTTGTTCATGCAGAGTATCTGCTATAACTCATACCAATTGTTTTAATGAAATTCTAAATGGCACGGACCACTTGTCAAAAAGAAATCTTAAATAAATAAATAAATAAATATATATATTCAGCATGATTGTTATTAAATACAAATTTACCTCTAATGTTTTGGTAATAATTTGAGTGGACCACTAACATTATTTTCATTGGTAATATGTATAAAGGTAGCTATATTTCCACAATAATGGCTTAGGTTTTATAAAGGAAAAGAAATGCTAAAGTATGTTAAAAGTTTGCATGTATGGTCAACTTTGACTGTTGATATTATTTACATTTTACTTGAAAGTCTTTTAGAAATTAAGTGCAGGTTTACAATGTATTTAGAATTTTTAGAACTCCTTTAAGCATTTGCAACTTTTCAAATTTTGAATCAATAGGTGACAATTGTATTTTTTTGAGTTAATAGGCTTTCCTATTGTCTTGGAAAAAGAGAAAAGATAGTTGTTAGTTATTAATGAACTGATCTTAAAGACACACAAAAGAATATCACCATTAACATTTGGGTTGTCAAGGTTTTCATTAATATCTAAAAGGATATTATGCTTTATGTAAATTATTTTGGCTTATAATTTTTGAAAATAATTCTTGTTTAAAAAGAAGAATGAGTATGTATAGTTCTTTGGATTTTAAAATTTATAGTCTAAAATGAGTGCTGTGAAAAGTTTGGTGGCCTTTTACCAGTAAATGCATGACAGAAATGATGTAAGTCTTCCCATTATCTAGTCTGTACTGACCTTGGCCTTTTCCTGTGGAAAGACATCTATAAATGATCATTTGCATATCCAGGCCCTCCTGCAGCCAAATATTGTCCATCATTTGGACAATCTGCAGAACAAGCATATCCTGGCGAAGATCATCTCCAACCTGTTCAAAACAAAATTATAGACTCTGGATTTCTCTATGACTACCATTAAAAGCTTTCAAATATAATATATGCCATTTCTTTCCTTGAATACATTTTTAACCAATTTAGAGTGATTTTAATTATTTTATTACCTCTCACAGTACCTTGTGTTTCTGAAGGAAGATAAAAGAAAATGAGAACTTTCCTTTAAGTGATTACAGAAGCTTCAGCCATCAAATTAGAAGCTGCTTGGAATGTTGTTCTCTGATAATCTTTCAATGTATATTATCCATGTGCAATATCTTAGACTCAAAGTCTAGTGAAGAAAGGCTGAATAAATGTTTATCCAAATTTCAAACTCAGCCAGGAGAGAGTTAAGTGAAACATTATTTGGTATGTCATAAATTTATGCACTGATAAACAGAATACCAAGAGCTTCTCAACCATGAGGATAAACATACACATATGATTCAACAGACTCTGAGTCATTGGCTTCTCTTATTATGAGGGCAGTTGAAAAGTTTTCAGAGTAATGGTCTTTGATAAAAATAAGAAATGATAAAGGGGAAGTTTTCAAGCATTGGTGAAAGAAATGGAATATGTCCAAAGGGAAACAATAGTTCTATGCTTTTAAACTATTAATAATTTTTATTTTGAAAATGTTTTCTAGATTACATGCAGAAAATTATGCCATGATGAGAGTCCAGGTTTTTTTTTTTCTTCAGCAAATATGCAGTGTCATTGAACCATTATTTCTTGAGGTTACACAGTTCAGAGGAAAAAACTGGATGTCCTACTATCTTCAAAAATATTCAGAATCCACCAAAAATATCACTCAGAGACATGTTGTCTGATTTGGCTGAATAATTGATTAAATTAGCTGGGTGAGTGGCAAATTCTTTAGTTTCTTCTTTAGTCTCTTTTTCCTACCTGTTTATAACCATTGACTGTTTTCCCAGGGGATTCATGAGAAAGACTGATATGGCCCATATTTATGTTTTATGTCAAAAGAAAATAAAACAGCCCACATTACTAAAATAAGCAAATGCTTGCAGATAATAATTTTATGCTAAATTAATTTATATTATTTGAGTTACAGGTAATTTTGATTCTAATTTAGTATTTAGGCCAAAAGAAAGCTCTCACCCTTGGGGCTCACCACACATTCCAGTTTCTGTGTTACTCAAAAGTGATTGTATAATTTTGCTTATTGTAACATATTTTCGTAAATTTTGCACTGAAGGTTCATGGGCTTTAAGCCAGTAATGTTTGATTTATTGCCAATCATAGTTTGGCATGTACTATAATGCTGTAAAAAATGCAAAATCAAAAATAACTGGAATCTTTTGTGTTGTTGCCAGCAGGAAATAGCACCAGTAATTTTCTTGTGAACAATATATCAATATTTCTACCAATGTAATCAATTTGATGCTTTAGGAGTTAGTATACCTTAAAAATGATGCTGATATTTTTGCCCATTGGATTAGCATTGATGAAAGTAATCTTCAATGGCAACGCATTAGATGTGAAATATGAACATGCCTACAAGAGGAGAAGAGAAAAACTATGACCAAAATAAAGCAAAAAGAACACATTCCCCGAAATCATGGCAACTTGCAGAATTTATTTGAACAAATAGAACACATATGAATAATTTTTACACTTTGGAACAAAGAAACTTATTTATTTTTTAAAAAACACAAGCAACTTTAGTTTTACCAACCAAAGCCTTTACTTGGAAAATGAAAAGCCAGCTTTTTGGCAGGTCATAAATCTTCAACTACATTTTTTTTTTTCTAACAAAATAGTGGTGTTATGTTGGGGATTTAAATAAATGAAGTAGTATAGTATGTAGGTATTGTGTTTATGCTAGTTGGCTAATATCTAACAGATAAAATTGTTATTTAAAAACATTATTTCCTTTTAATTATATCTGCTTTGCAGCATATTAAGAAAATGAATATAGAGCTATAGGCTTCAAATTTGGACTCTATGATTTATTAGCTTTAAGATTTTGGGTAAGTTACTAAAATGTTTGTATCCCATTATAAAATGGTGATAACAATGCCTACCTCACCATATTTACAATAGATATATGAGCTAATGGATATAAAATACCTTTTACTGTGCCAGTCACTAATTATGTAGGTAAAAAAAAAAATAACGCATCCTTTTCCCTTCTTACTAATGAACTAGGGGCCTGGTGCATGAATTTGTACACGGGTGGGGACTCTCAGCCTGGCCTGATAATAGGGGACCATTGGGCTGTAGGAGGTTGTCCAGCAGACCCGATGGGGACATTGGGGCCATCGGGGCCATCGGGGACATTGGGGCCAGGGTTGGTGGCCACGGGAAGTTGACTGTTGGAGCACGCTGACCAGCAGGAGGCAGTTCCTGCATTGAGCATCTGCCCCTGGTGGTCAGAGAGCATCATAGTGACCAGTCGACCGATTGTTCAGCCGCTTAGGCTTTTATATGTATAGATATTTTCTTAAAATTACAAATAAGAGTACAACATATGTTTCCTTTTTTCATTTCTTTCAATTGCATTTCTATATTCAATTTACTATATTGACTACCTTCCATTATGTTTTCGTGATTGCTTATTCTCCTTGATTATTCTCACAATTGTTTGAGTGTTAAAAGGATGTGTGTGTTTAGGCTATTAGAGAGTTCATGTTGACAGTGAAGAGTACAATCAATACTAAAGAAAGGAAAATAACTTGATATGTTCAATTTATCAACTCAGTTAAAATATGACATCAATACATGCTGAAGGTCCCAGACAGTGTGGCTCAGTGATTGGGCATCAACCTACAAACCAGGAGGTCGCAGTTTAATTCCCCATCAGGGCACGTGCCTGGGTTGCAGGTTTGATCCCCAGTGGGGGATGTGCAGGAGGCAGCCAATCAATGATTCTCTCTCATCATTGATATTTCTATCTCTCCCTCTCCCCCTTTCTCTGAAGTCAATAAAAATACATTTAAAAAATTTTAAAAAATACATGCTGAAGGATCTGTTTTGAATATCATTATTTGAGAAATCTGAAATTGGTAGAAGCTGAAAGGTAAAGATATATTTCTTAACCTATCAACATAAATCTCACCTAATCCTAGAGCAAACAGAAACCCTTGCTTGCTGAATCAGTTTGAGTTTTACAGTAATGAGGTGGGGTTGCTGTTTGGCATGTAATGACTTCTTGCTGCAAAAATAAGTCCATCAGGAAACGTATGACTTTCTGTCATGGTATTGAATTAGGAAAGCCTGTGTTAGGCCAGAAATGAGTCTAGATCAATGGATTTCAAATACCATTCATTCAATTCTTGGGCATCCCAAGTCCATGGAAGGGAACAAAGGGCAAAGGGAGGCTGAAGGCAAGGCTTTGTGCTTATGTGAGGTCTGTGACATAAACTGCAACATTTACTCAGACTGGATGCCTTGCCAGACTGCATTCGATTTTTTGTTCTCTCTGCTATGAATTTGCTCATTGTCAACAAGTTGAGAGTTCCGACTGAAGGCTTTTCTACACTGCCTACATTTATGTGCTTGTTCCCCAGTGCGGAGGCTCTGATGCCAAATAAGATATTTATTCTCACTGAAGGCCTTACTATGTTCATTAAACTCATAAGCTTCTTCCAAGTGTGAATTCTGTAATGGTTGATAAGGTTTCCACTGGAACAGAAAGCTTCCCCATTCATTTCAACTGTAAAGTTTCTCACTTGAGAAGTGCCTGATGTTGGAAAAGGCTTTAACTTTGAGTAGAGGCCTCCTGTACTCATTACATTCAGAAGGTTGTTCTCCAGTATAGGTTCCTGATAGTCAACGAGTAGGGGGCTCGAAGTGAAGGCTTTTACACATCCATCACGTTTATAAGGCTTCTCTTAGGCATGGAGTCTCTGATATTTAATGAGATGGGAATAAGGATGACACTCCCTGTATTCATACAGCTTGTTCTATCAGTGGATTCTCTGATGAAGCATTGGCTGACAGGTCTGTTTGAAGGTCTTACCATACTCATAGAGACTCTTTCCAGTATGGATCCTCTGAAGGCCAATCAGATGTGGGCTCCGATTGTTAACTTTGCCAAGTTTATTGCACCTCCGGATGTGATGTATGTCCCTTCAGACCCCCTTATTTTTCAGCAAGACCAAAGGAAAGACTGAAAATGCTCTATAGGTGACAGCATCACCTGGCACATTTGTCCTGTTCGTTGCTGAATGCACAGGTGCAGCAGCCTTTTTTTTTTTTTTTTAAAAGTTGCTAGTGATTTCTATTTTTTTAATTTAATTTTTTTTATTGTTTTAAGTATTACAAATAGTAGTACATATGTCTCCTTTTTTCCCCCCCATTAACCTCCCCCCGACCTCCCCTACCCCCCATTACATGCCTTCACCTGCCCGCCCTCCCCCCCGCCCCATTGTCTTATATCCATTGGTTGTGCTTATATGCATGCGTACAAGTCCTTCGGTTGGTCTCTTACAGGCCCCCTCGCCCAACCTCCCCTGTCTTCCCAATGTAGTTTGACAGTCTGTTCAATGCTTCTTTGCCTCTGTATCTTTTTCCCACCATTTCTTTCCTTTAAAAAGTTTTGCCTTTGCAGACTAGAAATAAACATATAATAACAAAACAAAACAAAACAAAAAAATGTTTGAGTCCCAATTTCAATGTCCAACAGTTCTGAGTCCCCGTTTCAATGTCTAACAGTTCCTTATGTGTACATTTTAGCAATGATATCTTGATGGTGGGCACAGGGTGGCAATGCAGGTCCGACCCTCTCTGATTTGGTCCTAGGCAACCTGCAGTGGTCACAGCTGGTCAGAGCAAATGAGACAAAGGAATGGCTCTACTTGGGGACCTTCCCAGTCTCAGGGAAAGTACTGAGGGTTGCAGGTTGCTGCAGGGGAGTGTGGTACCAGTCACAGCACTAGGTGTGGTGATTCCTGGGCTGGTGACCCCAGGTCTGGCCAGCTTACCTGGATACTCACAGCAGGCACCTGTTAGAGCTAGCACCCCACATAAATGCATAAGCCAAAACTCATATGTAATTTTAATTTAAAAATTGTCTACTTCTTAATAACAACAAACCAAGAAAGCATAAACAAAAAACCAACATCTGAGTTCAGTGATCCATATTGTTCTTTTGAATTTAACATACGATGTCTTTGAAATGCTGAGTTTCCACATATCTCAGAATTAATCAGATCCACTGCTAATGATTAAAAAGTTATACAATTTTTAAAAAATTGGCAATGATTTAGATTTTAGTCCAATTAGACAGACATATCTCAGCTTGTGGAATTGATGCCTAATTTCATTATTTTTTAAAATATGTTTATGAAGCATATTAGGAAAGTTTGCAGGGAGTCTTTGTAACAGCCAAGTTATAAAAGTGAGCATATCAAGCTTTTAGCAAACCTTTTTATATTTATACTAAATGGTCTAATTTCCCCCCTACTTATTGGATACGTTTTCTTGACCTTCTTATGACTTAAGTAACATTTATTGTGCATGCATGATAGTTTGACTACTTCACTTCTAAATCTCACTTATCAATCCTCCTCTCTATTAGTGTCTTCTACTCTTGAGCTTTTCAGAAGGAGAAAAATAAAGCTCTTGGAGAACAGAGGAGAAAGGATGACTCCAAGTCGGAGAAGGGTGGCTGGCAGAGGTTTGGGAAGAGAAGGGGTTTGTGAGTGTGACAACACCAGGAAGGTCTTTTTAGGCATTGGTGAAATCACAAAATACATTATATGGCACACTGACTCATGAGCACCAATGAATTTTAAATTGAATCAAAATGGAGATGTTGTAGCTAATGATATATTAGTGTACTAGACATGGGTATGCACGTAATCTAAATAAGCATGAAATTAAACTCGGCCTGCATGGAGTCATCAAATCAACCATTTTGAATAAATTGAGAAATCAATTCTGAGAGAAATATATTTCCTCACTGAGGAAAAATAACTGCAATAAGATTTTATAAATTATATTCACCATTTCAAAAACATACAGTGAACTAAACAATACAGAACAAAAATACTCAACTTACCTTGTGATCAATCCCCTTTATGCAGAGAGCAGGGTTCAGAGGAAGGTGACAAGTATGTATAGACTGAAAGAATTCTTCTAGTCTGCCAATCTCTTTCTTCAGTACATCCTGTGAAAAATCATAAGGATAAGCATTTTAGAAATTGTAAAGAACTTGACTTTTTCTTCAAGTTATAATTTTCTTGTATTGATTAAATAAACTCTTTAATTCAGAGGTTGCACACTTGGATGCTTTAGGGTCAGGTAGGTGATGTAGCCACATTTGAGAAAGCAGCAGGCTAAAGACAATAGGAAGTGGGGAATTCATGAGTGCATGTCTCTTTTAAAGGACTTTACATTCAATTAAAAGCAAAACCAAAATGAAGTACTATTCTGTTCAAACAAAACATAATGGATTGGACTTGACCTGTGGCCCACTAATTTCCAGTCCCAGCTTTAAGTAATTATTCATATAACTCATTTCTGATCATTTTCTAAAATCTTAGTTTTTCTCTCTCAAGATTCACACTTAATAATAAGAGTATATCTTAGAATAAGTTCACATATATTACCAGCAATAATAACAAAGAATTATAATTGCCGACGATTGATAATTATCAGAAACAGCAATCTGTCTACTTTACTAAATGGCAATGAGTATATTTCTGGTACTTGATTCACCTCCTTCCACAATGCTCTTCCATAGTACCTGTGGAAGATCTGACACCACAAATCACACTTTTAGAATTGTGTAACCCCTTGACCAAAAGAGGGGGGAAACAACAATAATTTAAAACAAACTAATAATAATAATTCAAAATTAAGAAAGTTTCTTTCAGGCTACTTTTGAAAACGTTTTAAGCACAATTCTAAAAATGATGATATCATATTAATTACTCTGAATTAACTTTCAAGAGTTTCTTAGCTCTTTCTCCTGGCTCATTAGCAAATAATAGAATCTACTACTCCCAGAATCCAGAAGGTGGAGAAATGAGGCAAAATTCCACCACAGCACTCTGTCTGTCATCCGTTGTCTATCTATGCCTAGATTTGCAGGAAGAATATTGTGGAAGGAAATCTCTGCTCTCTTCATTTAATTAAAGTATCGTCATTTCATATAGTTAGGTTTAATGAATGCTTTTAAAAAACTAACAAACAGCCCTAGCTGAAGGGTCCCGGGTTGATTGCAAGTCAAGGCCACGTACCTTGGTTGCAGGTTCCCTGGCCCTCTGGTCAGGGTGTGTGCAGGAGGCAATCAATCATGTGTTTCTCTCACATTGATATTTCTCTCTCTCTCTCCCTCTCCCTTCCACACTCTCTAAAAATCAATGAAAAAATTTCCTCGGGTGAAGATAGATACATAGATAGATAGATAAATAAATAAATAAAATATTAATAAACAGTAACTTAAAGTGTGAAAAATTATAAATGCTTCTCCCACCTTTCTTTTTCTTTTCCTATTTTCATGTGACAAGATATTATCACAAAATTGGCCAGACAAGAGGAAATAAATACATTTATTTGAGAGAATAATGTCAATATAACTCTAGAACATGATGCAAATGGTCAAAAAATACACCAGAATTATTCAAGTATAGTGTGCATCTTAAATATGTGAAGGATTTAAAAATATAATAATGACCAAGCCTACATACAAATTTTATAAATTTTAATAACAATTTATTTTACTTCTTTCCACTTTTTTGTCTGTATCTAGAAAATAATTAATGAGTCTGCAGTAATATGGATGAATAATTTTTTTTTTATTGCTCTTCATATTATGTGCCTTAAGGCTCTTCTGTGTAAACAGAATTTATAGGTCTCCCATTTAAAAATAAATTCTATGCACATGCTTTTTATTTTCTATTATCTCCTAGGTAGGTAAAGTTGCATAGTTTCTGTTATTCTACCAAATTAGTGAATTCCAGCAAAAAAACCCAGCAACACAAAATGACTGCTTTGCTTCCCACGCCCAGCTCAGATTGGGACACTGGTGATAGACAGAGACTTGGCCCAGCTCAGATTGGGACCCAAATAACAGACAAGAGACTTGGCCGACAGCAGCTGCCCTATATCTAAATCCAGCCTAGCATCAGGAATGCTCAGGGCCTACTCAAGAATGCAAATAATCCCTTCCACTAATATTTACAGGGTAAACTAAGATTGTTGGTAGAGTATTAAATTTGACAGTAAAATAGTAATCAAGTTTTCAGATTAATTTAAATAGGCTAGTTGAAATAAGTAAATATTCAAGTAAATTTAATTGTACTGGACAAAAAGCTGTTCCTAAAGTAATAACTAAAATTTCTATTGGTAGTTCATCTCATGGTAAAATTCCTGAACATGCAATGAACCTAAAGCAGTCATATTTTTGGGCAAAAAAATGAAAACTTAAAGTTATCAAGACTGCATTATAAAATTTACAAAAGCCTCCATTAATCAAAAAAAAGGGGGGGGATAGTAGGGTAATATCATGTAAGGAAAAATATCTTATAAGTAAATTACATCTAGAAAATTTTTACTTTACAAAATTAATTTTCATTTGTAATGCTAACAGCAAGACACCCATGAAAAACACACATGGTGTCTAAATAAGACAAAGGAAAATCGTTTGGGCAAAAATAAAAAGGATCCCAAATCAATTATATAGAAAAGATTCCTTTATTAACTTTTGGTTGAGAATATGTTTGTATATTTTTAGAAAACAACTCCAAGACCATGTGGATTCCTGCAACAGAGAGGAATTGACAGGTCTGCTCCAACCTCGAAGACAAGAGGAGAAACAGTCCAGAGATGGAAGACGCTGATGATGCCTTGCCATGGGAGCAGTCAGCAGCTGTGCATCACTGCAGGTTGCCTAGGACCAAACCAGAGAGGGTCGGACCTGCATTGCCACCATGTGCCCACCATCCAGATATCATTGCTGACATGTACACATAAGGAACTGTTTGACATTGAAACGGGGACTCAGAACTGTTGGACATTGAAATTGGGACTCAAACACTTTTTTTTTGTTGTTATTATATGTTTATTTCTAGTCTGCAGAGGCAAAACTTTTTAAAGGAAAGAAATGGGGGGGAAAATAAATACAGAGGCAAAGAAGCATTGAACAGACTGTCAAACTACAGCAGGAAGGCAGGGGAGGT
Source organism: Corynorhinus townsendii (assembly GCA_026230045.1). NCBI lineage: Eukaryota > Metazoa > Chordata > Mammalia > Chiroptera > Vespertilionidae > Corynorhinus > Corynorhinus townsendii. The sequence goes on from JAPDVU010000003.1 coordinate 190,180,990, forward strand.
TGGGCGGGGGGGTGGGGGGTGGGATTGTAAGAGATCAACCAAAGAACTTGTACGCATGCATATAAGCATAACCAATGGATACAAGACACTGGGGGGGGGGGGGCAGGTGAAGGTATGTACTGGGGAGTAGGGGAGGTCAGGGGGAGGTTAATGGGGGAAAAAAGGAGACATATGTACTACTATTTGTAATACTTCAAACAATGGAAAAAAAAAAAACAACCAAAAACAAAAACAAAAACCTTGGGATGGGAAAAAATTCTGGGACATTGTACCTATTATTATTTTCATATCATTTTGTTGAAAATTATTGTTGATTTTAAACCAGGGGTAGAGGGAAACTATGATCTTCCTTGAGGACAAGATTTGTGTTTAAGTCATCTTTCTATCCTTAACTCTTAGTCTGTAGTAAGTACTTAATTTTTATTGAGTGATGTTCTTATTACAATGAATTTTATTACTTAAATTTTATTGAATGATGTTCTCATTACAATTACTATCGCTCTGCATCTAGAATGTTGAACTTAGGGGAACCTACTTAATGTTCTATGTCATTGAAGGGGACTAGTGATGCAGGTAATTAAAATGAGCAAGTGTTTCTCCATTAGATTATGGAAAAGAATAGCCAAGTCCATTATTATAATCAGTTTTAAAAGAGGCACAATATTTTGACTACTATGGATCTTACTGTAAAGTATTACATTCCACGTCACTATTGATTTCTCATTTAAATAATTGTATTTGTTTTGGTAAAAGTCTTTAAAAATGTGACCTTGATTGGTGCAATTTTAGAAAGATCTAGACTTAGATTTAATACCTTAGACAAAGGTACCCGAAAAAGTCCCCTTGTGTAATTTCCCACAAGTCCAAGTTGTGTTGCCATTTTAAGGAAGTTGTTTCATTTGGTCTTGTTTAGTTAAATTGCATTTATTTATTTATTTATTTAAATTTTTATTGTTGAGAGTATTACAGATGTCCTCCTTTTTTCCCCCTTGACCCCCACCACCCGTTTTCCACCCCACCCCAGGCCTTCACCACCCTATTGTCTGTGTTCATGGGTAATGCATATCCTATATAATAAAAGGATAATATGCAAATTGTCCCCTCAGAAATTTGATAGGGAGACCAGGAGTTCCATTGCTTGCTATGATGTGTGCTGACCCACCAGTGGGCAGCCCAGAACAAGGTGGGCGACCAGTGATGGTGGTGGGATGCTGAGGGAGCAAGAGAAGACGGAGGTGGGGAAGCTGGGAGGTGGAGAACCTGATCGGCCCTGATCTCTGGCCAGGCCTAGGGACCCTACTCGTGCACGAATTTCATGCACCAGGCCTTGGGTATGCATATAAATTCCTTGGTTAATCTCTTCCTACCTCATGCCCCTTCCCCTCTGAGATTCGACAGTCTGTTCCATGTTTCCATGCCTCTGGTTCTATTTTATTCATCAGTTTATTGTAGTCATTAGATTCCACATATAAGTGAGATCATGTGATATATGACCTGGAGATTATGCTAAACGAAATAAGCCAGTCAGAAGAGAAAGACGAACTGCCTTTAAGTTGGCCTCTTCTTATCGATACTCTTTGTATGCTACATGGCCATATAGATAAAAAAGCCACAGCTTGGATCTGGCTGGGTATGTCAGTTGGTTAGAGCATCATCCTGATACTCCAAGGTTGTGGGTTTGATCCCTGGTCAAAACAAATACAAGAATTAATCAATAAACGCATCAATAAGTGGAACAACAAATCAATGTTTCTCTCTTTCTCCTTTTCTCTCTCTCTAAAATCAATCAATAAAAAATTTTAAAAAGCCATTTTCTGGTGCTAGACATTACCATTAACTTTATGATAGTAAAATGAAGGCAGAATAAACCACACACACACACAAAAACACCTTGATTAAAGCAATTGATTTGTAGGTCTTGGCCAGGTAGCTCAGTTGGTTAGAGCATCATCCTGATACACCAAGATTCGTCCTCCAGTAAGTGCACAAACAAGAATCTCTCTCTCTCTGTCTCTCCTTCCTCTCTCTCTCTCTCTAAAAAAAAATAATTATCAATAAATCAATCAAACAAAAAACAATTAATTTGTGTCTATGTTTAAGTATAGTCAAGGAATGTGTTTTCCAAGCAATGAAATTATAACTTAATTGAACTGAAGATTAAAAAAATACTTTACTACATGAAGATTGATTTCTCAACAAACCTGTCTTTGAAGTTCACTGGCAGACTTGACTTTTCCGCCAATGCCTCCCAGAATTTCTATAAGTTTCATCTCCTTGGAAAACTCATCACTCAAGGCTTTTCCTGCACAGAATTGGAGAGCCGCCAACAGCTTCTGATACCAGTGTTTAAAATAAGCTTCGTTCTGAGCATCCTTTAGCAGCCTGAAGGAAAGAGAGAAAAAGAATTTTTGTATCTAAAGCTGATTTTTTAACCACCTCCAGAAGGAAAAACAAGTGCATCTCACACAAGTCTGTATTTGCTGGCTTTGGGCAGCTTAAGAACCCGGAATGGGAGAAATGTTTATTTGTTGACAGTCATCAAGGTCCACCTGATAGCTAATGAGATTCCAAAAGTGAAGAATTAATGAGACCTGCATTTTCTCATTTCAATTCACAATGCACTTTTTCTTCTTTCAGGCTTCTTAATTCTATAACAAATAGTTACCTTAAGAACATATTTTTTTTTTTACTTATTCAAATATGAATAAATAATTTTAAAAATAATATTTATAAGTGACTGCATTATACTGCAACTTAACAATCAATCCCCACCCTTTTCTGCTTTCCTTCAAAAGATAATATCTCCTTTCATTACCATTAATACCTACTCCCTTTACCGTCTTTTATCTCCCTCCCCCCATCTTTCCCTCTAGGAATTACCATATTGTTGTCTGTGTCTAAGGGTTTGTTTTCTTTCTTTGCTTAATCCCTTCGCCTTTTTCACCCAGCCCCTAAACCCTCTTCCCTTTGACAGCTGTCAGTCTGTTCTGTGTATCTATGAGTCTGTTCCTATTTTGTTTGTTTATTTTGACTTGGGGTGGTGAACACACAATGCAATATACAGATGATGTATTATAGAATTGTACACCTGAGACCTACATAATTTTATTAACCAATGTCACCCTGACAAATTCAATGAAAATGTAAACAATAAAATAAAATGGTACTAAATAAAATATAATTTAAAAAATAAAAAAGATAATGTCTCCAAACTGTCATATTGATTACTTGGAGGAAGATACTATAAAGGCAAGAGCATGGTTTTTGTTTTCTGGCATTTCTGTATTAAGTCCCAGACCTACAACTTAAAAGTAACATCGAGAAAAAAAAAAAAAAAGTAACATCCAACCGACTGTCAAACCTCAGAAGGAAGGCAGGGGAGGATGGGAGGGGGGGAGTAAGAGATCAACCAAAGGATTTGTATGCATGCATATATGCATAACCCATGGACACAGACAGTAGGGGGGTGAGGGCATGTGCTGGAGGGGAGAGAGCAGCTGGGGAGAGGTCAATGGGGGAAAAAAGGAGACACATGTAATACTTTCAACAATAAAGAATTTAAATTTTAAAAATGTAACTTAGGCCAATTATTTAAAAAGGCTGAGATTTTACTTTTAAATGTAAAATAAAGCAATAACTCCTCCTCTACAGAGCTGTCTAAAACATAGACTGAGCCAATGCATTTGACTAGGCTTAGCACAATGTATAACTATTCAGTGAAAAAACATGAATTCATCTGTATCTCGCAGCATCCCCCAGGCAGCTTCTGTCACTACCTGGTATTCTGCTCACACCACAGACTCAGGAGGCACAGAACACAAAAAAGTTAAGAATGCTTTGCTAGATAATGGAGCAGTGACAAATATTTGAATTTTCTGTCTGCCATGTGACAATTTTTATTACCTTGAAACTAACTTTAATATGCTTAAATTTTACTTTATATCGTGCTCTAAAACACAGAAGTAGAAAAAAAAAGACTCATTCCTTTAAATACTAACTTCTGTCTGATTGACTTTTTTCATCTTAACTGGTCTCTAGTCTTCTCCTCCCCTGAAAAATAATTAGCATTCAAGGAACTAGAAGAAAATTATTGTGAGAATGGAATACTGAAAATAAAAAGGATTAATGCATAGCAGCAAAAACATACATAGATGAGTTTTATTCTGCATTCCTAATTTTGCACCTCTGTCCATATATTACAGAGACTCTAACAAATACATTACTTCTATTTGTTCTGCATTTTCTGTTACTACACATTTATGTTGAAAAAATTAATTGAATGAGTCTGCATTTTTTAAAATCCTCACCCAAGGACATGCCCTTATTAACTTTTAGAGAGAGAGTGAGAAAGAGGAAGAGGAACATCAATGTGAGATAATTTTCAATCAGTTGCTTCCCATATGTGCCCTGCAGCCTAGGTATGTACCCTGACCAGGAATCGAACCCATGCCCTTAAGATGTACTGGACTACTCTCCAACCAAATGAGCCACTCTGTCAGAACTGCGTCTTTTTATTTATTTATTTTAGGTAAGTCTTGCTTCCTTGTCATTGTTATGAATCCAATTCATCTTTTAACATCTTTTGTACTTTTCCAAAGGAAATATAAACTTTGAGTGGAATAAAATATCTTATTTACTTCTCAAAACATTAAAGAAAAAATTCAGGGGTTAAAGATGTATTTTCTTTCTTTTTTTAAAATCTTTATTGTTGAAAGTATTACACATGTTCCCTTTTACCCCCATTGACCCCTTCTAGCCCACATCCACTCCCTGCCCCAGGCCTTCACCACACTATTATCACCGCACATGTCCATGGGTTATGCATATATTCATATGCATATTCTTTGTTTGAACTCTTCCCACCCATCCACCCACCCACTCCTGCCTTCTCTCAGATTTGACAGTCTGTTCCATGCTTCTATTTCTCTGGGTCTATGTTTTTCAACAGTTTATTTTGTTCATTAGATTCCACATATGAGTGAGATCATGTGTTACTTGCTTTTCTATGACTGGCTTATTTCACTTAACATAATACTCTCTAGGTCCCTTCATGCTGTCTCAAAGGGTAAGATATCGTTCTTTTTTACTGCTGCATAGCATTCTGTGGTGTAAACGAACTACAGTTTTTTATCCACTTATCTACTGGTGGGCACTTAGGTTTTTTCCAGATCTTAGCTATTGTAAATTGCGCTGCTATGAACATAAAGGTGCATATACTCTTTCTGATTGGTGTTTTATGTTTCTTAGGATACATTCCTGGAAGTGGGATCACTGGGTCAAATGGGAGTTCCATATTTAATTTTTTGAGCAAACTCCAAACTGTTTTCTATAATGGCTGCACCAGTCTGCATTCCCAACAGCAGTGTACACATTTTTCTTCACATCCTCGCCAGCACTTGTCATTTGTTGATTTGTTGATGGTAGCCATTCTGACAGGTGTAAGGTGATACCTCATTGTCATTTTAATTTGCATCTCTCTTATGATCAGTGACTTTGAGTAGTTTTTCATATGTATCTTGGTCATCTGTATATCTCCTTTGGAGAAATGTCTTTTTAGGTCCTTTGTCCATTTTTAAATTGGATTGTTTGTCTTCCTTTTGTTAAGTTGTATGAATTTCTTATATATCTTGGATTCTATATCTTGGATATAAACTTTTATCAGATTTAGCATTGTCCAATATGTTCTCTTTTACAGTGGGCTCCCTTTTCATTTTGCTGATAATTTCTTTTGCTGTACAGAAACTTTTATTTTGATGTAGTCCCATTTGTTTATTTTCTCCTTAGTTTCCTTTGCCCTTGGAGATGTACCCACAAACATATTGCTATGAAAGATGTCTGAGATTTTGCTGCCTATAGTTTCTTCTAGGATTTTTGTGGTTTTACATCTTACATTTAAGTCTTTTATAAATTTGAGTTTATTCTTGTGTGTGGTGTAAGATGGTGGTCTGGTTTCACTGTTTTTCATGTATCTGTCCAATATTCCCCACACCATTCTTCAAAGAGACTGTCTTGACTCCATATATGCTCTTGACTACTTTGTCAAATATTGATGGAGCATACTGGTATGGGTTGATTTCTGGGGTATCTGATCTATTCTGTACATTGATATATATGCCTATTCTTGTGCCATTACCAGGATGCTTTAATTATAATGCCTTTGTAGCATAACTTGATATCTGGTATTGTGATATCTCTAACTTTGTCTTCTTTCTCAAATTCCTGCAGCTATTCAGGGTCTTTTTTGGTTCCATATAAATTTTTGGCGTATTTATCTAGATCTGTGAAATATGCCATTGGTAATTGAATAGGAATTGCATTAAATCTATAAATTGCATTGGGTAGCATGGACATTTTATTGATGTTATTTTTACCAATCCATGAACATGGTGTATTTTTCCACTTGTTTATATCTTTCTCTACATCTTTTTTCATCATCCTGTACTTTTACCTCCTTGGTTAAGTTTATTCCTAAGTATCTTCATTTTTTGGTTGTTGTTGCAACAGTGAATGGGATTTTTTTTTTAGTTTCTCTTTCTGAGAATTCATTATTGGTATATAAAAATGACATGGGTTTCTGGATGTTAATTTTGTATCATGCTACAATATCAAATTCACTTATTAAATCTAGTAGCTTTTTGGTGGAGTCTTTAGGGTGTCCTATGTACAATATCACGTCATCTTGGAATTTAAGAATAGTAGTAGACAATACAAAGGCTCACCTGCCCACCCCTTTAGTGAGATTTTGAACTGACAGAAATATAATAAGTGAATCATGTCATTTTTTGGAGGCTCTAAGAAAACGAGTGCTATTTGAGTGTGAATTGAAAAGTTGCAAATGCAAGCTTGCACAAGTAAAACTTCAAACACTGTATGTAGAATTGTCTACCTCTCAGGTTCACATAGTATTTTGAGGACTCTGGTGATATAAAATTTTATAGTTTACTTGAGTGTCAGTGAGACAGGGAGCTGATTGGTAGAGTATTTCTATATCAATTCTTGCCAGAATTTTTATTCACTTTGAATATTGAGTTCTTTGTATTTAAAGATATTTTTAACTTGTTCTAATAAATAAATACAACTCTATCACCACCCAACTGCTATATATGTGCTTAAGAGAAAAAGTTATTCTGCATAGAAGTCAACTTTTTACTAAAATAATTAAAGAAAAGTTATTTATTTAGGTTAGGATCATAGGAACTGCCAGAACTATATAATTCTTATTGATAATACTCTTAATTCTTAATGTATTTGAAATGCATTTGCTTCTCTCACGAGCAGCTCATTCAAGGAGGAAAAAAATCAGTTTGATTTCTTGCTCAAAGTAAAACAAAGCAGGGAAATTTGTAGAGAGAATATGTGACTGGGTTCTAAAAAATATAAGAGTGAAGGAAACTCAGTGTATGCCCTTGTGATTATTTTGCTAGTAGAATATGTCTCTTCGAACCCTGCATCCCTGTGAGATGGCATGATCCCCTAGTGAGATCTGGTTCGAGCTCTTCGGCGTTTTACTCGAGTTTGTGAAGAGTCTGTTTTCACACGTTGCAAAATTGAAACCATGAGTTTTGAAGATGGTATGAGAGGCACCATCATTTTTACTGGCAAGAGAAATTAACACACCCTTTAATTTTAAACAACTGCAGAGAAAGCTGACAATACGGTTTTGGATGGAGGGTCAAGCAGTTCCATGTCAGTTACTTTCCCAGTAGGAAGCGGTAGACCCCTCAGGGTGTGGTTTTTGCCCATTGCTTCTGTTTATAAGACTGTAAAAACAAAAACAAACAAACAAAAAAGCTGGCCACGCCCCCCTGGAGCATTAAAAAAATCCTTTTCAAAATATGTTGTCACCTGGAGAGGCAGTATTGCTTATGCCAAATTAAAAAAAAATAAGTTAAGGTCAATGGACTGAAAAGTATCGAATAAGAGTTGATGTTGAGCCTGACTGGTGTGGCTCAGTGGGTGAGTGTTGACCTATAAACCAGGAGGTCACAGTTCAATTCCAAGGTCAGAACACATGCCCCTGTTGCATGCCTGGTCCCCATTAGGGAGCATGCAAGAGGCAGCCAATCCTTGATTCTCTCTCAACATCATTGATGTTTCTCTCTCTCCTTCTCCCTTCTTCTCTGAAATCAATAAAAATATATGTTAAAAAAGATTTGATGTTGACAAATTGGGCTTTTAAGATGCAGACATTGTGATTGTTTACAAACTGTGAGGTAAATCTCAAAAGGCCAGAGACCTGTTTATCCTACTCTCTGCAAGATCCAGGGATGCTTCAATTTGACACTATTTTGTACATGCATGCAGGTTGTAAGTAATAACAACATTAAAATGAGGGTAAATGCATACAATCTAGTGGATTAAAGGTTTTGACAGTGTTAGGTACAAGAGGCAGCAAACAAGAAGAGAAGGAATTATAACCCAGGTGACTAAGCACATTTGTTTCAGGGTATCATGAAAGTATTCGCCTAAATTAAGGGGATCGTGGTGGACCCAAGAGAGATCCAAGGTAGTTATAAATCTCTGCTGGCATGAAATGGAGATTTTTCTCAGAAATTACAGTTTTTCTCCATTTCTCATTCTCAAAGCTGCTCTGGTCTCATGGTGAGTGGCTTGCTAGAGCTACAGGAAAAGTACAGATATTTCTCATTTCATCAGTCTACCAGCAGGCCAGAACGGAGTAATCACACGATACCAGCCCTCCTCGCTGCCTATCTCCCTTCCGTATAGGTCTTAATTTTTATTCTCAGCAGCATGATATCCCACATCTTGAGGGCTGCCCTAAATTTTTACCTACCTGTGTATTTCCTGTGAGTGAAGAGGAATAACAGCATCCAGGAGAAGAAAACTGAGCTACACAATAAGATGAGGGATTTCAGGTCACACCAGGACCTCCCCTTCCCATTTCCTGTGTTTATGCTACCTTCTGTGGGGCAATGTGAGGGGCTCAGTAGGCCAGTTTTTAAACACAGGTAGAATTTAGAATGTGACTTCAGGTTTGCTTATAACCTTGGGACACATAAAGGCTGAAATCCAATACTTGATGTGGAATTATTAATTTTAAGATTTCAATAGTGTGTAAAGAAGTGAAAAACTTACATTTCTTTAGCTTTTGCAACTCTTATTTCCCAGTAGTTGTGAATGATTTAATGTTTCCCTAAACATTATACATTTTATAGTCTTCGCAAGCATAATGTTTCCTATGACTAGTTTATTCTCAGAATATTGATTTGGTCTTTCAGCTATATAGCACTAAACTCCTTTTAAATTTTGCACCTAAAAAGCATTACATGGGCCAAGCCTGCAGAAATATAATTTACAATCAATAGTTATTTTGCAATATATATTTGTCAATAAGCCATTTTATAACAACTTTAAATGAAAACCATTAAAAGGGAATAAATTCAGAAAGTAATGAAAATCATACTTTAGAGATTATATGCATTTTTACAACACAAATACATGAGAGAAGCCCATAAGGTATGTAATTGACTTAATTTATCTCTATATCATAATTTATATATCCAATATTTATGTGTTATAGTATTATTTATTGCCACCTTGAAAGCAGTGTCTTGTGTTCATACTTAGGATGTTTCCCCTGTACTCAGACTGTTTTAGGTTTATTATTCCCAACGCCATGCTTTCTTCTCTGCAAAGGAGTACACATCCCCATTCTTTGCTAGGTGACTTCCAGAGCCTTCCCATCAGCAGAGTTTACCTCTCCATGCCTTGTTGGAGTTGGTTAGGAGATTTGCTTTGGCCAATGGGGTGTGGCTGGATGAAATGTACACCCCTGTCTGTGCAGATGCTTTGAATGTGCTATCATGGATTGGCTTGGCCTCTGGTACTTCTGCTTTCTGCCCTGAGAACAGCATGCTCCAGCTGGGGGCTGTTCCCTCCATCCTGGAATGAGAAGACAATGTGGAGCAGGGCTGAGCGTTGCTGTGTGGGGTCCAGTGGAGCTAGGCAAGTCTGCAAGCCATGTGCTGCCTCAGTGAGAAATGAATCTTTGTTGCTGTAATCCCCTGAAACTTTGGGGCTGTTTGTTGCTATGGTAAAAATTAATAAGTATGCCAAGTTTCATATTCTTTCTTTTTTCCTTTTCTTTGTTTTTGTATTCATTCATTTGCTTTGCCTTTAGAATATGGAATGTATTTTTAAAACATCCCCAATGTTATTCCTAAGGATATTTGGGGGCAAACCTAGTTACTGAGAATAAACAAAAGTCATCTAGGTGCAAGTCTGGGGAATTAGATGAGTGATCAATCTGAGTACACTATCTCAGATTTAAAAACCCAACAGCTATAAAAGTAATAAAATGGCTTTCTTTCATGGATCATAAAAATCCCCAAAGGGTATTTAAAATGATTTGATCCAGCTCATTTTGGAATGATATATTCAGTTATACTGCTGAAATTTATTGTTATTTTATTACTACTAACATACTTTTTGACTCATTTAAACATGTGAATAGGCCTATGTACCATCTGTTGTTTTGTCCAGCCAAGTGTTTGAGTATCTAATAGAGATTCTCCCTGAGAAAAACTGTTGTGCTAGTGAGAACAGTAGGGCAATGACAAGATTTTTTTAGGGCTTACATAATACTGCACTAGACAAAGGGCCTGATGGCTGAGGGCAGTAAGAGAGGTAGTACCTGTAGCTGCTCTGGGAAACTAAGAGCTTTGCTGTAAGAGCAGCAGCTGGAAGACTGAGGTGGACAAATAGGAGGGGACAATGGCTTTAGATGAGGAAACATCTATATCAGCATGTTGAGAGCAACTTCGCTTCTTTCCCTGGAGCTGGCTACCAAAACTCAAGATTACAATCAAGAAACAACAGGTATCCTCTATTTTAAGAAACAACTGTTGCTCAGACAACTCTTCAATGCTTGTTGGGAGATGGTATAGCTGGAAGTGGTACACCAAGCATTATTTCTCCTACTGGACCTTAGTATAGGTATATTTGCAGGTGGGGTGGAAGGAAAGGGGTGTTTGAGAATCTTGAGTCATCAGCCTAGTGCAGTGGTCGGCAAACTCATTGGTCAACAGAGTGGCAAACCAAGGCTCGGGAGCCACCACGGTTTGCCCTAGGGGTTTAATCACAAGGAACAACAACAGCCTGTAATTATTGGAATCCAGAGTCTAGGGAATGGAGTGGTTCCACACTTGCCCACTTCTCCAGGTAAAGTTCAGTGAAGAGGGAAACTCAAAGAGAGCCATTTGTTTGAGTGTGTTCCAGAATGGGGAACTGGTGCCTCATTCCCAGGTTGGATTTCTGCTCTGAACGAGAGTTTGTTGATTTTCCCCAGGCTTTATGTGAACAGGAAGAAGATGCCAGAACAGGATGGAGAGAAGGGATGACAAAGAAGCAGCCTGCATTCCTGCACCCCAACTGTTTGGCAAAGCAAGGATGTGCGTTTCTCAAGGTTCCAATAAACACATGGAAGGAGATGTTCAAATAAACTCCTTGTGTAGGAAGGGGTTGAGCCAAAGCCAGATCTCCTGGTAGGAAGGTCCTACAAGGCTGCCCCCCCAAAAGTTACTCACATGATACAACCAGCTTTGACAGTGAACCCACAGTGCTCCTTGATGGAAAATCAGAGATCATGGATAGAGATTACAGTTGCTTGCCACATTGAGTGTGAGGGTCATTGTTCTTTCTTTTCTCCTTACTCTAAATTTAAAAGAAGTTAAACTAGAACAACTGTAATACTTCCCACAATAAAGATAAATTAAAAAAAGAACTTAGAATTAGAAAAGAGAAGTGAGAAGAGGAGTAAAGCAGCAGCCCATATCTTCTACCCAGTGCAATTCTCCTAAGCTGAAGCTTGGATTGGAACTGGAGAATAGCAAGGAGGTATTTGTCCAAATAGGAGAAGAAAAATGAAGCTTTCAATTGAACAAAACTGGTGGAGTTGTTTGATATCTGAGAGTGGCCAAGAAACTATGAAACTGACTTTGGTTTTAATTAGGAAATATGAATAGCAAAGGCAGTACTTTAAAACTAATAAAAACTGTTCTTGGAGGCCTACCAAGCTCAGTCAGTTTAAAGAAAACGAGTTGAGACAGATAGAAATCGAAAAGTCATGCACAAGGAAATACAGCTTCAGGAAATGTACCAACTGCACCACATGAAAGGAAATGTGGAATGAGGACTGGAGGATCGTGCACCAAAATTCATAGGAGAGTTGGCTGAGATTTTATTCTTTGCCTTCCTTACCCCCTTGCCGCCACTCACTGCTCTTATAGAGCAGTGTCCATTTTGGCTTCATTTATGGACGATCACTGCTAAGAAATTGAACTTGTTTCTTTAACAATAGGTTATCAACACTACATATATGTGAATATATAGTTATGTATTTACTATTATAATTAATAGTGTTTCATCATATTTAAATACAATATTTAACAGATATGACCAGTCACATATTTAATTGTAAGCCTCAATGGTATTTTTTCTGAAGGAAAATTAGCCATAGATGATACCAAGTTTGTATAAACACTTGTAATAAGGATTATTGGTGTACAGCATTGATGATCTCCTAGGATCATTTAGGACCTATGAAGGAAAACAAAAACAAAAACAAAAACTATGTAGAGCAGGTAAATTTCCCTGAATAGATTCCTGAATCTATAATAATTAATCAGAGCCCTTTCCACTCATCTTGCTGAAGGGAATGGTCAACTTGGGCGCTACAGGTAAATCAACAAAACTCCTTCCAGTCCACTCACATGTTCATATGTTCACTGTTAAAAACACTGGATATTGTGATATAAGAGCAGAAATGCTGCCCTCTTCCTCCCATTCTAAAACATACTCACCGCTTTATATAAGTAATGTTATTTAAATTATTTTCCCCAACTAAACACCAAGCTGTGCATAGCTGTTAGTAACCCTGTTCAAACCCACTATTATATTCCATATGTGCTCATTAAACCTAAAGCAAAGCAAGACAAACAGGTGGAATTTTAACCCCTGGCACACTTTGGAAGAAATGGCGAGTTGTGAAACCCTCCTGCATTGCATCTCCCTTCTCTCACATTCTGGTTTTCGCCTTACCTGACCCCAAGAATCCTGCTGCTCCTTTTGTTCTTCCTTTGCTAAAAGCTCCTCTTAGCACTGCTATGTTCTGGGGTCCCCACTGGTGCCTGTCCTTCTTACTCCAAACACATACCCTACTGTAAAGTACACGCATATTCTTAGAGAATAGTATTACATGAGCACAGAGCTGAAGGCCACAAGGTAATCTCTCCCACATTTATTAGGTGATGAAACTGAAAGTTTAAGGGACCTGCTTAAGGTCCTATGACTAGAACCCAGAGTTCTTAACCATTGTTCCAGGCTTTTCTCACTGCACCATATGTCTGTCATGGGCCCAATGTCTGTGTCCCCCCAAAACGTATATGTTAAGCCCTGAGCTCAATATGATGATATTTGGAGAGGAGACCTTTGGGATGTGATTAAATTTAGGTGAAGTCTTGAGTGCAGGGCCCTGAGAAGGGATTAATACCCTAATAACAAGAAGAGACCGGAGCTCTCTGCTCTCTCGAGCCACATGAGGACATAGGAGAAGGAATCCAGTATCTGTCTACACGCCAGGGAGAGGGCCCTCAGGAGGACATGGAATTGGCAGCTCCCCGATCTTGGACTTTCCAGCATCCAGCACTGGGAGTGTCCTAAATACCGTGAAAACCCGATTTAGACTATAATTTTCTAGTTGTATCACCTCTGGCAAGGAATTTAATGCTTTAGCTCTTCACTTTCCTAGTCTGTGAAATGTTGCAGTTTGTGAGGTTTGGTAAGCTACTTTCTAAGACAAGCATTCTGGAATTTTAATAATGAATGTATCAAGCATTTCCTCTGTGCCAGGCATTTTGAAAGTGTTTGACATAGATGAGTTAGGGAATCCTGACATCCGCTCCAGGTAGTGTGATTCCTTCCATTTTCCAGATGAGGATATTATGGTTTATAGAGATTGAGTAACTTGTGCAAAGTCACCCAATCAGTGGACCAGAGATTCAAATTTAAGTTTTCTGACTCCAAAGCCCTTGCTCTTCATCATCATGCTGTACCACCTCCTGATATCCTAACACAGGTACAGCTGATGAGACTAATGCAAAATCTAGGAATCTTTTGTTGCTGCTTTCTTACCACGTTTTTCTTTGAGCTCTTGCTCTGGCTTCCTGTTTCCTAGCCCGTAAAAGTCTCGTGCTCACTGGATTGCCTTCTTTCTTTCCAAAGTTGTCATTTTATTTTGTCCTGCTATCTAGAGACTCCTTGTCAAAACCCCACCAAGAAGTGCCAATAACAGTGCTTTTCCCCTTCCTTCCTTCCTTCCTTCCTTCCTTCCTTCCTTCCTTCCTTCCTTCCTTCCTTCCTTCCTTCCTTCCTTCCTTCTTCCCTCCCTCCCTCTCTCCCTCCCCCCTCCCTCCCTCCCTCCCTCCCTTCCTTCCTTCCTTCCTTATTAATCCTCACTGGATAATAATTTTTTCCCACTGATTTTTTTTTTTTTTTTAGAGAGAGCAAGGGATGGGGTGAGGGAGAGAGGAGATAGAGAGAGAAGCATTGATGTAAGAGAGCTACATCAATTGGTTTCCTCCCCAATGCGCCCCAACCGGGGAATGGAACCTATGGTCCAGGTACATGCCCTTGACCTGAATCAAACCAGCAACCTTTAGTTAGAAGGCTGACACACTCTAAGACTGAGCAACAGTGGCTGGCCATCCTTTCTTCTTTTAATATTTTTTGAACATTTAAAGAAGAGCTTGTTAACCTAATATATAATATTATGTGGAATATTTATAAGCAGTAATATTTATCTCTCCTTTACCTCACTTACAGAAAGAATAGAATATGTAAAATTTACTTTGATAATGCAAGTCATACACCAGAATCACCTTTTCTCCATCCTTCCTCACTTTAGAAAAGTGAGACCACCAAGATTTCAAGGGGTCTGGCCTCCTATGTTTACTTAAGCAAGTGGTAGTGTTGGATGGGACTGGGAAAGTAGAGGGAGAACACCCTGAATTGAAAGTAATATCCAGATTACCTTTGGAAGCCTAAGAATCTTGATGAACTGGGCATACACACAACAGATATACCAGAAATTGCCCATATTAATTGGGCCCGTAGTTCCAAATAATTCCAGGCTGTGGCAAAAGAGAAGTGGAGAGTCACTAACATCAGCATATGAGCCATACCATAATATTCTGGTTGACATATCGAAGCTAATGGAATTTTAAATTAGTTTAATAGATGCCTAAATTTTCCCTTACTTACTCTTTGAAAATATGGTTATGATCTGAGTTTTCTAACTCAGCTTTTTTTCTTTTTCTTTTCTTTTTCTGAATACATGTATAATTACTGTAAAGGTGGTGTAAGAGTTTGTTCCATGCCCTAGCCTATTTGGCTCAGTGGATAGAGCGTCAGCCTGCGGACTGAAGGGTCCCAGATTTGATTCTGGTCAAGAGCAGACCAGGTTGCAGGTTCATCCCTGGTAGCCGATCAATGGTTGTCTCTCATCATTGATGTTCTTTCTCTCTCTCCCTCTCTCTGCAACTCTGAAATCAATAAAAATATACTTTTTTAAAAAAGTGTCTTTTTCATAAAGTTTCCTTAACAAAATTTATTTTAACACTTTTTTTTTGCTATATTAATGTTTCATAAGAATAGCAACTTACTAATAAAAAGCCTCTTTACCTCTAAGCCTTCTGTTCTTGCTGGGTGAAAGCTGGGTAATCACCATATTGTGCAGTGAACAATTTATATGTCTGAACACAGCCAGAGAGGCAGAGGGCTACAGGTGTAAGGCAAAGCTGGCTTTGAAATACTTCGTTTCCCTGGAACATCAGTTTCAAATCACAGCTGGGGTGGCTGCCTCACCCTTTATTCTTCAGAGTCACAAATAGCATAATTTATTCTGTGAGGATATTACAGGTTCCCTGGGACACTGTCCATAAGATTTGTACCTGTGTTTGATGTTCTGAGAAAATTTCTGGGACATTCTTGCTCACTGTCTGTGAAATAGCATGTCCCCTGAAGTCAGCTAGCACTGTTAAACCCCACTCCTTTTGGAAACTCCATATAAACTTAGTGGTGTACTATGAGGCCTCCACAAACTACCTGGTGTTCTGCAAGGCCTCCATTCCTGTTGAATTATGCAGTGTTGCTGTTGTTGTTTAGGTTGTACTTGCCATGCAGGGATAACTGTCCTGCCCGCTGTGTCATGTTAATGTGGAGAGAGCACTAGGCATACTTTATCTCCAGTGCTCTCTGTATGACAGCACCAGTAATTCATCAGTTCCAAGCTGAGACTTCCCATTTGTAAACAGATAAAAGTCATGTCTGTCCTATCACCAAATCTATGTTTCTGTTATAGACTGAATTTGTGGCTGCCCCCAAATGCATATGTGGAGCCCCAATACCCAAGGTGACTGTTTTTGGAGATGAGCCTGTAAGGAGATAATTAAGATTAACAGAGGTCATAGTGGGGTAAGGACCTAATCCAGTAGGATTGGTGTCCGTATAAGAGGAAGAGAAACCAGGAGAGCATGTGCACAGACAAAAGGCAGAGTGAAGGCCCAGCGAGAATGAAGCCTGTCTGTATCCCAGGAAGAGAAGGCTTACCAGAAGCCAACCCTTCCAGCACCTTGATCTTGAACTTCAGCCTATAGAACTGGGAGAAAATAAAATTTTGTAGTTTCAGCCCCCCCGCTCTGTGGTACTCTGTTTTGGCAGCCCTAGTGAACTGAAAGAGTTCCCAACCTAGACTCTTTTTTTTTGTGGATCCAGGCCTACATGCTCATCTGTCTACAACATAGCACAGTTGGATTTTCCTGAGGCAATTTAACTTTAACTGCACCAATTTCAGCATATTTCCCCTAATGCCCGCTTCTTTACCCAAACTACTTCTCTCCATGAATAGAATCGCCAGTCTTCTGTCACCCTAACTAAAAATGAAGCAGCCATCTGTGATTATTCTCTCACTTTCATCCCCAACATCAAATTTGTTACCATCTCCTATTGTGCTTCCCATCCAAATAGCTCTGAAATCTAATTTCTTCTCGCTGCCCCCATTGACAGAATGTAATTGAGGCCTTAATTCCTAAAGGTATCACTGGAATCAACTGGCATTGATTTTGCTGCCACCTGCATTTTATTGTACCTCCAATTAGTCTTCGTTACTTAGTCTAATGAAGTTCTGTCCCAGTGATTAAAATCCATATAGCCTTCATGATAAACATATAAAATCTTTAGTGAAACATACAGGGCACTTTGTAATTTAACTCCCCCACATCCTAAAACCTTGTCTCTGACTCCCACTCACGTTCTTCCGTTCTAAACCTGGAGAATGTAAATGTACCTCCATTCCGAACATATTCCATACATTCAATAACTTGAATGTTCTCGGCTTCCTCACACTGCGATGCTTTTGAATTGCCTCATCCCCTGTGTCCAAAATGATACTTCATGTTTGACTTAACACATTTGCTAAAAGGTCTTTCTTAGATTTTTCCCAATCTTGGGCAGGTGTGCTGCATCCACTCAGTAAGGGTTAAGCACTTCCCTATATTTGTTATTCTTATAACAATATTTTTATTGTGCCTTTAAAATTTGTTTTATTTTTTTTTTCTTTTATTAAAGTTTAAATTCTTTCAGGGCAGAACTCTGACTTCACACTCTCATGACCTAACAGTTTCTGATTCTGACAGAGAAGGCAGTCAGTATTTGCTGAATAAATGAGTTATAATAAAATAAACCTGGTCTTTATAAAATTGGTTCCTTTTCTATCATAATTAAAACTAAATTGCTAAAAATTCTGAAGTTATAGGGTCCTATTAAGTTACATTTTCATATATATATATATTTAAAATATTCTTATTATCCTACACATTAATTATTATATATCTGAAAATTTTGAAACATTTCAAGAGGTTACAGGATGTATTCCATTATATTGTGATTTGGGGTACTTAGGTCATGGGGAAAATATTAGAGGAATTTTTATTAAAGAAAAATAATTGTGTAGTTAACTAAACTTAGTTAAAAAATGATCAGGTTGAAAGTCCACCGTTGGCAAAGTTACATTAGATAAGTGTTAGTTAATTTGAAAAGATAAGCCGCTTTTCTATTAGATAAGCCATGCCATTTGAAATTAGAATTTCTTGCATCTCAAAGGGGGAAAAAATTAGAAAAGAAAAAAAGTGATGTGTGTTTGGGAGAGAGAGAGAGTGTATTGTGAGACAATGGATCTATTTAGGTAACTAAATAGAGCATTTATTTCCAAAAAAAATTATAAAATCTCATTGTAAGATGTTTAGATTGACTGCTAACAAATAATGTTGGTGCCAAACCACGTTAGACCCTAAAATTTAGTCTGATTTAAGATGTAAGAGGTTATCTATATATATAAAAATCTAAGCAACCATCTGACTGTTCTACCATCTGACTGGTAGCTATGATGCACCATGACCACATGACCGCCAGGGGGCAGCTGCTCAACACAGGAGCTGCTGAGCTGTGGTGACTTGGCAGCTATGCTTCTCGGGTGATGCACCAGAACCAGAGAGGAAGGAGTCCGATTCTGGGGTGCGTCACCCAAGAACTGCCCTCTCGCAATTCAGGACCCTTCAGGGGATGTCAGAGAGCCGGTTTCGGCCCGATCCTGCAGGCCAGGCTGAGGGACCCCACCGATGCACCAATCTATGTACTGGGCCTCTAGTAATAATAATAAAGAGATATATCTACAAAATTAAAGTAGTCTCATGGGTGGCTTTTGGTTCTACGTTTTGTACTCTTTAGGAACAAGTCTTTTCCACTTTGAACCTCCAAGTCTTTTCCACAAAGACCTCATTGAGTTTTTTGTGGAACTCTCCCGTCATAGTTATCCTTTAGGGAAAGTTTCAGAGGCCTCACTTTGAGAATCCTTGCCTCTGAAATTATCAGTGGAGAATGGATATTAGTGCTCATAAGACAGATAACTGAAATTGCTTTGGAATTAATTGGTCAGCAATTTTTTTCTGACACATTAAAAAAACACACAAGTAGTTTACTGTTCATATTTCTTAGAAAATGACATTCCACTGGTGTTTGAAAATTACAACTTTGAACTATACATGCCTTTCTTTGGTGGGGTTTTCTCTCTGTATTAGTACTGGATTTTATGTTAGATGAATCCAATAATGTTTAACTCCTTATTTTCTTAGTTTTATGATTTATTTTTTTCTGTTCTCCTTAATTTTGATTAGCAACAGAACAAAATAGCTGATTCAGTTTAATGCTTCTTCTGATTGCAGTGTAATACTTTTTATTTTCACAAATGGGAAAAATAGGATGATGAGAGAGTAAGTTGTTGGTGTATTTTGCCTATTCCCCTCCACCCCAAGAATTCTGGAAAGGTGTAAATAAATAAAGAATCTAGCAAGAGAAAGCCTATTGGTTTCTTCATGGTAAATTGTGCTTCAGGGCACCCAATTCATGATCCTATTTCTCTCTCTTGGACCAATAATATTAATGGTCATCAATTAAGAGGTTGTAATGTCAGTTTAAAGGCCTTGAAATATAAGCAAAAACAAAGGCTAAGTAGTCAGATATATCTGAGTTCGTAAAACAGTTGGGCCATTTAATTGCTGTGTGACTTTTGACTTCAAACTAACCTCTCTGAGCCTCAATGTTATCTAATAATTATTCTGAGGACCAAATGATATAATTTAGAAACATATCTAGTGAAAGTCTGACATTAATATCTGCTCAATAATAGTAGCTTTTGTTCTTGCTCTACTTAGAAATATGCAGTTTGAACTCTAACTCATATTTTTCTATATTCCCTAAATATTTTTAGTTACAGTATGGCTCATTTACAAAGTCATGTTTTTCTAAACATGACCTGATGAAATCTTAGACTTGTCTCAATAAAAATAACTGCTAAATTAAAGATATTTCTTATTTAAATGCTACTTAGCCAACATGCTTTTAGTAAAAAAGAGAAGAATGGTGGAGGAGCTTTCGTCACTATTCAAGACAAGTCCGGTTTCAAGGATATTCAAGTTCAGTATCTTAGTTTATTTTATGTCATTGTCAAAAGCATTAGGAAAGCAACTACTACAATAACAAAAGCTAAACATACAATAATATCAAGGGCAGTAACTGAAGTTAAGGCACCAATGTCAGAACAATAATGTAATTGATTCAGCAGGCACTTTAAAGTGATCATTGTTATTACTGATAAAAGTTAATATTATATCTGATTATTTTTCTTAGTTTCTCAACAGATACTGAATAGTTGCTTTAGATACATTATTTCTATTTGACCCACATAGTTGGGCTTGTGTTCAATGTTTTCTCTGAATTGGTTGAGCAGGCAAAGAAGTAGCAGTCACGAGCATAAGATGGAAAGTGACACTGGAAACTTCAAAACCATATAAATGGCCAAACTGGCCCAGAAACACAAGGACATTTTGCCTTTTCATAAGAAACATGTGCTATAAGTTCTAGGTTAATGTTTGCACAGTGGTGGAGAGAATAATGATTTCTTTCAATATTTGCCCAATAAAACATAGCCTTGAAACATAAGCTTTAAAAATGGGAGTTGGACTATAGAAATAATTATAAAAATAATCTTATTTAGAAGTGCATTTTTAATTATAAAAGTATTATACATTGTTAAATATAATCTTTTTTTTAGAGCCATCTTCTTCCTCCCATTAGAAAAAAAAACAGATAAAAAACCATTTTCCCACTGAAAGTGAGATAAACAGCCTAAAACACTGTTGGTTTTGGTCTTTTCTTTCACACTCCAAGACAGTGCCAAGGGACTTCATGGTTTGAAGGAACACACATTTAAAACATACTAGAATAACCTTTTCTATTTTCAGATGCAATAGTTGAGGCCAAGAGAGAAAAAGTAACTTGCACTAATTTATGCAAGTATCTTGTTTACTTATTCAAAAGATAGACACTAAGCAACTACATAGATCCTGTTAATATAGTGGTGACCAAAACATGACAGTACAGTAGAGACCAAGACATGGTGGTGATTGTGATGGCCAAAATTCTTGTGGCCATGGAGTTTACATTATGGTGAGAAGAGACAGATGCTAAACAAATATAAAACTGAATCAGCAAGATAATTTTAAGATGTCATATAAAATGACTGGAATGCAAACTTCTAGAGAGCTAGTAAGTATTGCCAGTAATAGAATGTCTTTAGATATAAATTGGGTCCAAAAGTACAGTTAAAGTGTCTACAGATGTTTAATTTCTAAGTGTAGATGCATTTAAAAACAAAGATACTTTAAGAAAAATGTGAAAGAACTATAAATGTATAATTATAACCACTTCTTGGACTAAATTAATGACTGTTTGATATTTTTCCTTTTCATGAACTTATTCATTTGAACATATTTTTTGAATCAAGAAATAAAGAGTGCCTTTTCAAATTTGAAAATTTGAAAAAAAAGATGAATTAGTTTCTATTTTGCAAATGTTAGTGACTGAGAAAGTTTAATACCAGTAGAATCACATCTCTTCCAGCTTCTCAGGATATGTCATTTTGATTTCTGTGATTCAGCTTTGAGTTTGATATAAATAGATTCTCTATGTATTTATACATCTTCCAAGACTAATTAATATACAAATATTCATAAAACTTAATTATTGATCATAGGTACCATATCTTATTAGTCACTGTGAGAAAATCATTGAAGTACAAGAATTTCTAACCTTAGAGGCACAAACAACTCAATTGGGGGAAATAAGATTTACTTAAATACACAAAGCATTACATTATGAGGATCAAATAATGGCATACCAGTTTTGGTTACAGGAAATTGGTTAGGAAGAAATTACTATTGTTTAGAATGATTGCAGAAAGGTTGGATGTGAATTAAATCCTAAGAAATAAGTAGACATGGATGGGTATTTAATAGAAAATAGGTAGGAAATTTCCAGAGATGAAACCATCATAAACAAAGGCTTTGTGATAAGAATAAACATGGGTTTATTCAGGTGATAGTGACCTGAAAAATCTGAAAAGACTGGAGAGTTTATGCCAGGACTAGTGGAAAAAAAAATTTGTAAAGACATATTTGTGATAGATTATGAAATTCTTAAATACCTAGCTAAAAAGATGGAATTTGTTCAGTAGCTAGCTTCAGGGAACATAGTACGTACATTCAGAGATTTTGGGGTAGAGATGAGCTGTTCAATTCCTATGGGGTGAGATTTGTCTAATCCTCTGCTATCATTCTGTAGATAAGAAGGCTAAGGCCATAGAGAGTGACTGTCTTGACTGACTGAGGTCAGGCACATGATTCTTCTGTAGAGTGCCTTGGTTTCCAGTGCATTTTTATAGCTTCTCAAGATGAAGACAAGTTTTATTTATTTCTTGTCAGCTAATTGCATTACTGAGAGTGGCTATGGTTTATGGGAGAGTAGAGAAATAGTTTCAAATAAGTGGGATGCAATACTTGAAGCCCCATAAAGGTCCAAATCAGTATTTCTTGACATCTGAAAACGCATTTTGATAAATAAAATCAATATTATGTCCTTTAATTCTTTTTCAAATCCTGAAATAAGATATTTTAATGATAATCAAAAAGTATAACATAGCATTTGATTTTTGAAACTACACACACTCCTTTTGATATGAGTTTTGTCTATCTCCCCCTAACCTGAACACAGATAGTAGCAGGAAGAACTGTGAGAGACTGTTTGAGGAAAGAATTCTTGGAACTTACAGAACTTAGCGACTGAATATGAAGCTGAGAGAGGAGGTGTAAACATGCATATGTCAATAGGTCAAATTGTTCTGGGGAAAGCTATATAAACAAAAATTTTTTTAAAGGACAGTATTTTCCAGAACCTTTAATATCTTGAAGTGCATCATGATTCTCCGTGGTTGGAACAGAGCATAACTGGATGGGCCTGTGGTTCTTTAGAAGACATTTTTAGGGATATGCACCTCAAAATTATCAGAAAGCCTCTACCTAAAGGCTCTCTGACCGAATGACAGAGACCCTGGGCTCTGTCTGTGTCTTCCTACCTTGACCTGTGTCTTGATCTTAACACTTCTACCAATCACAACTTTGACAAATACCCTGGCCTTGACTAATTCCCAACCCAAATGCTGGTCTGTTATGATCTTAAATGCCCTAGTGCCAGCCATGTACATTTATTCATGCTTATATCTTATAAATAATAATCTTCCAATTTATAACGTTATAAATAGTCATTTATATTATTATTAATTAGAGGCCCGATGTGCAAAATTCGTGCAAGGGGCTTGGTCCTTGCAGCCCTGGCTTCATCTGGAAGGTCGTCCAAAATGTCTTTTGGCTGTCCGGTCTAATTAGCATATTACGCTTTTATTGTTATAGATACTAATCTCCCAAATTGCTTTGTACCCTATTATGCATGCCCTCTACTGCAAGTTCACTTTGCACTATGTTCAGAAACAGAAAGATGAGTGTAGGCAAAGATGAGATCCAATAGCAGAATGTGATACAGAAAGAAATCATGTTGGGCAACAACTCTCAGGTCAACTTTATGTGGCTCCAAATCTTTAAGCAAAGTTGGTATTGCCAGGTCTCATAAAGCTTAAGTGGGGAAAAGAGAGGAGGAGACTGGTTGCTCTTTGTTTTAGCTCACTTAAAAAAAAATTGAAGTACATAGGGAAGATAGCCAGGAGGTAAGAAGTGTTGATGCTACAATAACCGGTTGGTCTAATAAACTTAAAAAAAGAAAGCCCATAGGGGAATTAAGCATACATGCATCTTTTAAAGAGAAAAATCAAATCAAATATTAGAATATAATATAAGAAATTATATGTGGAGAAGAGGAAGGGACAGATGGAAGAGAAAGAAAGAGGGGGAGAGAGAGAGAGAGAGAGGGAGAGAGAAAGAGAGAAAGAGAATAATTTAGAGAAGGGAGGAAATTTGAGGAATATGGGTTATTAGAAAATATTTAAAGAGGCTAGGATGTTAAATAAGAGATAACATCCCTATGATAAAAGTCAGAGTAATATATTTAATCGCTAGTTTAAAGAAATCTCAATTATAATCTAAAATGTAATTAAAACACAATGTAATTTGAGCATAATAAACATGTCTTTAAAAAGGTCATAGTTAAAATAAGCAATTTATTGCTATTAATTACCAAGTTTATTAAAGTATGTCTAAGAAAACATTCCCCTTTCTATTTTATGCAGAATCAAAGCTTAATTGCACTGACATCAAGAAAGCTATAAACTACTTTGCAAGTAAGAGCCTTTTTATCAGAAATGGGCCTCTCAGCTCCAAATTAGGAGCAATAGTATAGGGCCTAAGGGGAACATAGGAGCTACTAATCACATCTCCATATGAAGCACATTTAACTCTGATTTGGAAAGAAAAAGTTTGAAAAAGGGATTTATCTGAATAGCTGATTGAATTAATCTGGGTGTATGGTCAAAGAACATATTCAACAGTTTCTAGAGACTATTTTGCTGCAAAATGGATACAAGATTTATAATGTTATAATTTCAGAGAAATAAAATCATGTTCTTTTTTTCTTTTCTCTAAGATACATTTCAATCATGGGTTTATTTTGTGCATGATCACTTTTAACCAACAAAATTAAGCTGCTCAGTTTCACATCAATACATTGACTCATTTTCTGGTCATTAAGCACATGCCTATTTTGTTCACAGCAATAAAGGGTAAGATTAAAATATTTTTTAAAAAGTAATCCATGGCAAACATTTACATTCATTATTTTTTATGAAACTCAATCCTCAAGAAACCAATTTCCTGCCATAAGTACTTAGAAATTATTTTTAATCACTAACTATTGCTGCTCAAAGATCATAAAGTACAACAATTAATCACAATGTATGCAGGGTGTCCCCCAAAATGTGTACGCATTTAATAGCTGATAGCTCAATTGAGGCTTCTTTCTTTTCAGATTTAACCCATTGGAATGAATCATTATTCAAAGTGAGTATATGTATATTTTTATGGGACACCCTGTGTTTATTACCAAGTAAGAAGATGTCACAATTACCATTTCTTCTCAAATCATGACCTTAAACTGAATTTAAGGAAACAGTGTCAGTAAGATCAATTGAACAGTCAAACAGAAGGACAGCTAATCATTTCCTTTTAAGCATGTAAAGAATAAGCCTGTAAAATCAAAGATGAGATGTTTCTGAAAGCAAAAAGGAAGAGTACTTGGCAGTTGTGAGGGAGTGAGAAGAGCTTGGTAGAAAGGTTTACAAGAAAAGGGGCAGTGATCTATATGAGAGGGTGACTGTCCAAACATTTGATCATGAAAAGTGAGTAGTCTATTTCCACAGATTCCCAGGAAAATATCTTATTTATCAGAAGTGAAATGTTTTCCCCTAACTGGTTTGGCTCAGTGGATAGAGCATCGGCCTGCGGACTCAAGGATCCCAGGTTCAATTCCGGTCAAGGCATGTACCTTGGTTGTGGGCACATACCCAGTAGGAAGTGTGCAGGAGGCAGCTGATCGATGTTTCTCTCTCATCGATGTTTCTAACTCTCTATCCCTCTCCCTTCCTCTCTGTAAAATATCAATAAAATATATATATTTTTAAAAGTGAAATGTTTATTAGGATTCTTGACAGGTAAATCTTGTCTTATACTGGTTCAGGTCTACTTTACTTGACATAGTTGAAAATTCTCTGAAAAATTATCTGTAAACAACAAAAGCAAATAATATTTTAAAGGCTCTGGCTAAGGATAGTATTCAAGACTCAATAAGGAAGCTAATCAAAAATAAAATTTAGAAATGAAAAATATACTCCCTTGCTCCCTTGTTTCTCGGTCTTAAAAGTCAGCATTTTTTTGTGTGTTGGATTTTCTACCAGGGCAATACAACTGTCTCCGGAATGATCCTAACAATAGGAGTAGAATAAATTCTCTGAAGCAATGTCTATATATTTAAAATCTATTTTCCAGCTTTGAGCAAACTGATATGCCTGTAACTTGTTTGGCTGCATTAATGAATTTGTAATCAATGGATAAAAATAGTACACTGTGAATGACAACAGATCATTCAGGAGTTGGCGTTCTAAAACACGGTTAGCTTCAAAAGTAAGCTCAGTGAAAATAAAAATAAAAGGTGAAAGTGAAGAATCCTATTGATTTTTTTTTAAGAACAGTGCTCTTACATTATCATATTAGTTGTATTAAATTAGGAACATACAAAGTGGAAAAGAGCTTATTAATTCTATTTGTGTCAAATGTTAATAACTTGTTGCATGTGTGATTGAATTAAAAGTTTGCAACAGATGAAGGTTCAGGAAGGGTAATGGCGATTGTATGACCTTACAGTCATCTTAACAGAGCTTTCTCCTTTCTGTGCTAAAGTAAAGTGGTTTGCTATTGACTTTTTCCATGTGCTAGTTCTTGAAGCTTTCAAGCTTCTCGAAATAAATTCCTCCATCCACCTGATTTTCATGCCATCCTACAAATGTTTACATTTCATGTAGGAACTAACATTTTAATATTCTTTAAAATAGTTTTATCATTTAACTGATTAAATTTATGGTAAATGTTATAAGCTTGGATTTATGTAAAACATTTATATGAGTAAAATACAGCTATGTATTTCATATATTGTGGTGTGGTAGAAGATTTAATTTTTTATTTTTATTTTTATTTTTTATTGATTTTTTACAGAGAGGAAAGGAGAGAGATAGAGAAGAGTTAGAAACATCGATGAGAGAAACATCGATCAGCTGCCTCCTGCACACCTCCTACTGGGGATGTGCCCAACCAGAATCGAGCCTGGGACCTTTCAGTCCACAGGCCAAAGCTCTATCCACTAAGCCAAACCAGTAGAGCAAGATTTCATTTTTTAAAAGGGTTCCACAAATAAAAATGTTGGGAGCCAATCCTTCTGCGCCAACCTTGAAGATGTTTGTGTTGAAAGCAGAAATCTGAATATTTCAGGATGGAATATGATAATGTGTAAGTTCATTATTCCAACTTCTGTTGTCTTTTTGAAATGGTTAATTAAGCCCACTAATTATTTCTCTCTACTGTTTATGGGAATTTTTCATGGTTTCAAATTCATATGAAAAATCTATATCAACAAATTGTATTGTTTCTACCTTTAATGTATATCCTGAATCTGATTGCTTTATACAATTTTCATCACTGTTACCTTACTTCATATTTAGACTATTTGAACTATTTTGATTATTTTCATCCTTACAGACACATACATAATCCATTCACCACCCCAGTGATTTTTAACCAGTGTGCCACAAAATTTTTTAAAACATGCAATACCTGACTATTTAGTCAGGGGCATTGACCTCTTTTCCCTTCGATTGCCAAATAAAACCAACAACAGCAAACAGCCAACACAACAATAGCCATTTGGTGTGAATGAATCAAAATTCTACCTATATTTTTTGTCAGGCCAGCAAAAAACATAATATATATTTTTAGTGTGCCACAGAATTTTAGTAATTAGCTTATGTGTGCCATGAGATGAAAAAGGTTGAAAATCACTGCACCACAGAATAGCAGTGAGGCTTTTAAATTGTGAATCATTTCATATTCTTCCCTGTTCAAAGCCATCAATGAATTTCTATATCATTCACAATAAAACAGAAATTCTCACCATGGCCTATGATGATCTGACCCCTACGTCATTCCACTTCCTGCTCACTCCCAAAACCCTGGCTCACTCCAGTGCACCTGGTCTTCGCTAGTACACCACCTGTGTGCAGTTCCACTTCCTGGTTCTGAAAGGTCTTCCCATGTATTCAAATGGATCCCTCCTTCACTTCATTCAGATGTCTGCAGAATGTCTTACTATGCCTACCAGCAGCATCCCGAGCACTTCTCTATTTGTCCTAATAACACTTGTCCCCACTTGACATCATACATTTATTTATATGTTTCTCTTTTTCTTCTAAAATGTAAACCCCTAAAAGCACAATTTTGTTTTGTTCACTGATGTCTCCCAGCAACTAGGAAGTACCCAATAAAGATTAGATGAATGAAATGATAACTAAATGAGTGTGCATGCCCTTCCTCTTATGCTGCTGATGTGGACCAACACTGAAGTAAGCCATAGAAATAAGGCTTTCTATTTTACATCATTGAATCCTGGAATACCTGCACAACTCTGACCTGGTGATTTACTTGTGCTCTTAACCCAAAGTTAAAGCAATTAGAAATCAAAATTTTAGAAAAGGTGATCCATTTCAGATTATTTTCAGTCCAATTCTATAAATTATTTTAAAATTGTGTAACTCTTAAAAGACAGTCAATAACAGGATTCATGCAGCCATAGCATTTATCATAATTTATTCCTGTTTCAGGTGACTCTTCATTACTTGGGGTCTGTTGTACCAGAGACTCATAGTAATTAAGAATGTCTGCAATCACATTATTCAAACCCTTCATTCAGCACTTATTAGCTGTATAACTTTGGACAAGTTATTTAACTTCTTTAAGTCTCATTTTCCTTGTCAGGAATATGAGGATATTAATATGGTCAGTTATAAAATAGCATGTTTTATAATGTGAATTAGTTCATATAAGATTAGCATATGAAAGAATGATAGCATATGCAGAAGTCACATTGTTTCATAAGCAATTTTTTTTCCAGCATGTTAATGTTTGGTGCCACTAAGACGCAGCAGCTGAATGTAAAGCTTAGCAAATAAATAAATAAATAAATAAATAAATAAATAAATAAATATAAAATAAATAAATTTATATATATATTATATATATCATAAGCCACGGAGAAAGAATAAGTAGTGTTCTAAAAGTTTTCTAGTAGTATCTCAGCTCAAAGTTGCCAAAAGTTCTCTCATAAAAGATCCTTATACTTGGCTTCCATCAAGATACAATTATCTTACATTTTTTAAAGTTAAAATCTTATATTTACTCTATTATTGCTTTATTCATTAAGAATTTAACATCTTTTAAAATTGTTCTGGTATTTATTATTAAGGTTGTTACTATTTTAGCTAGACCTCTAAAAACAATGTTGATAGAAATTTTGGATAGTCAACCTCAATATCCTCCCCCCATAATCCTTATTTCTTTAAGTAAATGAGTCCGCAGAATATGAGTTTCTTTAGTAATGCATAGGGCAATGTTAAGAATAACATGAGAAAATTTATGTGAAATTTATTGGAGAGTGACAGATACCTAGTAAATATCCAAAAAAGAATGCCTGTCCCAGGCTGTGTGTGTGCGTGTGCATGTGTATGTGTGTGTGTGTTTGTGTGTGTGTGTGTGTGTGTGTGTGTACAATTTTTTAGAAGAGACTACGAAGATCTAAACACCATCTTAAATACTAGAGATACACAGATAGGTAATAAATCATAATGTTCATATTGTTTCTTGTAACAGTTTAAAATTTTTAATATATTTTAAATTTGGTCATTGATTTCTGTTTCCAGCAGTATGGCAATTTAAATATTTTGACAAAGTTTCCCACTTAAAAAAAACCCCAAGTACTAGATTATAATTTTAAATACTTATTTTTAAGTGCATTCACTCAGCAGGAAGATAAAGATTCTCATATGCCAAAGAATTAGAGAAGGCAGAAATGTGGAGAAGTAAACAGGACTCAGAAGGTGGATTCTGCCTGGTATTTGTTGAACTCAAGCAACCTGGAGTTATGTTTTTCACAGGGGATAACAAAGACTGTGCCTTAAGCACAGGAATTTAGTAAGAGATTTACACAAAAATCTTGCAGCCCACAGAGGTAGGCTTCTGGTGTAAGAATCAACTAAAATCAACTGGCTATCTTTCAGAGCATAAGGAAAGTTAACTTCTGACACCTTGGTTCTGGGAGGAGAACTCTTCTGGCTCCTACCTGGATTTATATCCCACCTATATATTACACCAGTGCTCAGAAAATGATTAAGCTGATATCTTAGTTATTAACGTGGTATGGATTGAGAGAACTCTCAGCCACCTGGCAGAAGCAAATGAAAATCTTTAATGGAACCTGCCTTCTATCCAGGCAAGCCTCATACCAACAGATAAGAATGCCCACAGATAAGTTCCACAAAATATGAACTCTTAATCAAATACCCAAATATACACATAGGGAAACAAGGAACCATGAATCAGAATCAGCAACAATAAAGGTTTCAACTGCTAGAATGATCAGAAATACTATAGAAAATATTTATATTTCAAGTGTTTAAAACTAAAAAATAAAAATACACAGGAGACACTACAATAATAGGATAAATTAAAAATAATTTTCATAAATAAAAATGTGATTAAAATAAATTTAAGTACACAGAGATAAATGAAAATTGTGGAAGAGCAATAAAAAGACAAATAAAATAGAGTGAGAAGGTATAGTATATGTCTAATTGTATTTCAGGAGGACAGTAGAAAAGACAATTGGAGAAAGACATTATTTGAAGAAATAAAAGTTGGATTCTGAGAAATGATTTTAAAAAACTCTTAAAGCCCAAAAGCCCAAAATTTCAAGCAAGATAAATAAAAACAAGCCAACATCTAAACACATCATGGTAAATCTGATGACAAAGAGAAGGTCTTAAAAATGGCCAGAAAGTAAAAAATAATCTATGAAGAAAACTAAAATGCCAAAGATTTCTTGATAACAGCTGAGTCAGAAAACAGTAGAATATTTTCAAACTGCTTAAAGAAAACAATTGGCAACCTAGAGTTGTATATTCAGCAGTTATATTTTTCAAAAATGAGGTTAACTAAAGTTTTTTTTTAGAAAATAAAAATGGCCAGAGTTTGTATCAACATAGAGTAATCCCTTTAGGAAGAAGTAAAGTGATTCCAGGTGAAAAGTCTAAGATGCAGGAAGGAATGATGAACAAAGGAAGTGGAAAATGTACACAAATATTCCCTAAATAAATAAATAGTAAAAATATTTTATAAAGTTAAATATGAAATAAAATAGAAATACAACTCATAATAGCAATAGCATACATATTAGGAGGTAAGTAGTTTGTGTTAAAATCACTAAAATGTAAGTTTTTACAGAATCAGAATGTAGTTTCAATAGGGCAGGACTTTGTTTTATGGAAATATTCCAATATTTGTATAACTTTTTAAATGAGTAAAAAAATGAAGTTTCTCATTTTTAAATCTTAGATTCTGATGTTAGGCATGAATGGTATAACTTCTAACACAGCTATTACAAAATCTATATCTACACTAATAAAAGAGAAACATGCAAATTGACTGTCACTCTGCTGCGCTACCAGACAATCAGGAGTGAGTATGCAAATTAGCCCAACAAAGGTGGCCATGCCCATAGTGGCCAGGCAATGCTGGGGCTGCTGGGGGCCAGATCGGAGATACAAACACGCAGGGAGGCTGGCACCCAGCAGCTCCAAGCCTCGCCATGGCAGCACTGGGGTTGCTGGGGGCTGGATTGGAGACACAAACACACAGTCCTAGCACCCAGCAGCCCCAAGGCTCACCATGGTGGCACTGGGGCTGTTGTGGGGGACAGTGGAGACACAAACCCACAAGAAACCCGTGGAAAGGGAGATAAACTATCATAACTTTATCACCCTTTCCACAAGATGAGAAAACTGATGCTGGTTTATTTAGTGACGTGGCCCACACCTTTCTACAAGCACAGGGTATGTTATGACCACTCCCAGGAAGATCTGGTCGGAATACTGTCTCTAGGGAATAATGCTGCTGTGGCAAATCATCTAAGAGAGGAAAGAAGCTTTTGTTGGGTTTATTCTGAAGGTCAGAGAACATGCCAACCCAACATATGCTGTGTTGTTATATTGATGGTCTTGAGCTGAGATGCTTGAAAAACAGCAAATGCATGCAGAGGCATTCACTGAAGTCTCCTGATCTGCCTAAAATTGGACCCCCCAATGTCATAGGTCCCTTGATGGGAGAAGTGTCATCAGGCAGAGAAGACTGACTCCTGTCATAGGACAGGAGTTTAAAAGTTGATATCACACCCAAACTTTGTTATAAACTATTTCCCCCCACCCCCATTCACCTTTCCTAAAAATCATTTACTCTCCTCTAAGAAACCTACATCTCCTGTCCCCTTTCCCTAGGAAGAAGGTATTTAAATCTGCATTCCAAGCCACCTTAGGGAGTTACTTATTTTTCCCTGGGATCTCCCATATATACACGAGGCACACATGTTAATGAACTTTTGTTTTTCTCTTGGTGATCTGTCTTTTATTACAAAGGCCTCCACTAAGAACTCAGAAGGGTAGAGAAAAACTATTTTTCCTCCTCCATAATTCTATCTCAGGAAATCAAGTCCCCAGCTGAACACTGAGGTTGGCTCAAGTACCAAGCAGTCCCAATTGATGGGAGAGAAGCTTCTAGGGAGAAATCAATGATATTGGCATCAAAGTGGGATGGAGGGCACATGCATGGTTGTTGGTGGGAGTTTAAAGTGGTTCAACATTGTTGGAGGATGATTTGGCAAATTTGATAGAAATGTTCAAGGTACATCCAAGAGTCTTCTTCTAGGAATCACATCTGCTGAGATAAAGCACAAGCACATAAGCCCTGGTCAGAACCCAGGATGCTACTGTGGGCTCCCCTTCCACGACAGGAAAAACTGGGAACAACCTGCATTTTCAGGACAAGGTGGCATCTATACTAATAAAAAGGTAATATGCTAATTAGACTGAACATCTTCCGGACGACCTTCCAGACAAAGCCATGTTGGTGGGGCCAAGGCAGAGGAGGTTAGAGGTGATCAGGCAGGCATGGGAGAGCAATTAGGGTGAACAGGCTGTCAGGGGAGAGCAGTTAGGGGGATCAGGCCAGCAGGCAGGTGAGCGATTAGGAGCCAGTGGTCCTGAGGGGTCCCAGATTGGAAAAGTGCAGGCCAAGCTGAGAGGACCCCCTTCCTGTGCACGAATTTCATGGGCCTCTAGTGTGTGTGTATGTGTGTGTATATATATATATATATATATATATATATATATATATATATATATATATATATATATATATATATGAGAAATATGCTAAATAACCAGGAAACCAGGACACCATAACGGGTGGACCGGGACAGGAGGAGGTTGCACTCGCAGCATCGGGGGCGGGGCGGCAGGGGCCTCCGCACACCTGTGCTGAGGGAGGGCCTGATCAGCAGCAGCCATGGTTGCTGCGGGGCCCAGGGAGTGAGGCAGGGCCAGACCAGTGACTTGAGAGTGGGTGCCGCCGCATGATTCGAAATCGTGCGCTGGGCTCCTAGTTAGAATATAAAATATCAAACTAATAAAGTGGGGATAAAGAAATAAAATATCATTCAAAAGGTTGTAAAAAAGGTGAGGAAGATAAACAGAAGATGAAGGTACTTAGAAAACACAAAATAAGATGATAGAAATAAATCCAAATGTTATCAGTATTTACAACAAATATTTATGGCATCCAAAGTAGAATAGATAAATAAGTTGTGATATATTTATATAATAGAGAACTACAAAGAACTAAAGTTGAATAAACTAGATTTACAAACACTGCATGAATTCCAAGACCATATTTCACTGAAAAAGCAATTTGTAGGAGAAATATACAATGATTCCATAAACATGGGGTTAAAAACACATAATACTAAATAAAATCAGGCTGTACTAGTAAAGTAGTAAAATCACAGAGAAGAGTAAGAAAATTTAAATAATTAGCTTAAAAGTTATTTCTTCTGATAGAACAGATTAAATGGATGAGATTGGGATGGGAAACATAGGGTGTCAAAATTTTGTACTGTGATATGTCTTAAACTTGATGGTGGGTGCATGTGTGTTTGTAGTATTGTCATTAATAGTTTAGACCTGTCTCATAAATCCTCTTTGTGTCTTGTTACTAAAAACAATTTTAAAAAATATTTGTGGGACATTCAAACAGAGTTGATGCACTCTAGGTTTCTGAGGCCAATTTTTTTTTAATAACATTACTTAAGGGCATATGGAGCCAACTTTACACTTACTAGGCAGCCAATTTTCAAATTTCATCATCTAATTCATTCACTAATGTCAATTTTTTACTCCACCACAGTTTACAATTTGTTCATGCAAATAATTCTATGGATGGTAACAATGGAAATAGGTATAAAGGTCTAAGATCAGAGCTTCGACTGATTTCAATGTGAGGAAGAGAGAAAAGCACTGAATATCTGACAAGGAGGAAGTCAGATAAAGTAAGGAACAGAATAGAGAGGCTGGAGAAGGCCTTTATGATCTTCACAGATTTGCCTACTGCCAGCTCTGAGGCCATTAATAAAATCATATAGGCCTAACACAAGGGGATATGGGACAGGGAAACATTAAGTCTCTTTGGGTTTCAGTTTCCTCATTTGCAAAATGAAAGAATAGGTCATGAAGACATATAAAGTCTCTTCCATTTCTCACATTCTATGCTTCCGTGATTCCATGAACATAAAGTGTTTTAATTGCCTTGGTTTGCACCAGAGAATAAAAATTGCTAAACGACCTGTGCTCATTAAATTCCATTCAAATTATGAACATCTGCATCAGAAGTGCGACCAACACATAATCACCGGTGCTAGTCCACTGGTGATTAATTAGGGAGCATTCTCCCCCTCATGTAAACATTTAGCAGGAATCCTCCATGTTGCCAATGTCAAGTTTATCTGTGAGAGGAAAAACCTGGAGTGAAGCATTAACAAGGAAAGATTTATTTATGGGGAAAGGGTGGCTAATATTGTCAATTTGCAGCATTTTATTCAACTGTACAGTTAACATTGTCACAGGGAGATAAGCTTTGATTTCTTGCTACCTTATATTTAATTTCCCTTAGATATACCACTAACGTTGATATGCTCTATTGTAAGTGTGCTTAAAAATTACATGAGGAGAGAAACAATTCTGTATGTTATACAATTTTTGGATGCGAGGTATATCATGACAATGAATAGCTAAACAAATCTGATGGCTCAAAGAAAGATGGAAATCAATGATGCTGATAGTGACTATTAACAATAAACAAAATGAGTCAAAATCAAATGTCATTATCAATTACTAAAATTCCCCCATGCTTTATAGAAAGGTTGTACTTTTGTTGTTGCTAATCCACATCTGAGGATATTTTTTTCCCACTGATTTTTAGAGAGAGTGGAAGGGAGAGAGAGAAGAAAAGAGAGAGGGAAACATTGATGTGAGAGAGATGCATCGATTGGTTACCTCTTGCACACACCAGGGGATCGAACCTGCAACTTGGGTACATGCCCTTGACTGGAAATCAAACCTGCGACCCTTCCATGAGCAGGCTGACACTCTAACCTCTGACTACACTGGCTAGGGTGAAAAGCTGCATTTTTAAATACAGCTGATAAAGGCTATGATGTTCTTGCACAAGCAATGATACCATGCCAAAAACACTGCATTTATAAATTACAGTATTTATTTAAAGAACTGTTTCTAAACCACTGAAAATAATGAGTGCTGGATAGTTTAATTTTATTAATAATAAAGAAAGCAGCCAATATTATGTCTTGAAATGAGACCAAATTAATCAGTGAGAAGAAATTACTGAGCCAGAAATTCAACTTGCATAAAAACGGACATTAATTGAAATAAAACCAGAGGGTCCACATCTAAAACTTTCTCTCTTTTAAACTTGGCCCTAAGTGTTTATATTTTGTCACAGGTTAAAAAAAATGCAGTGATCTCATTCAATTTTCCCAGGGGCAATGGTCCAGATTTCAGAATCATCAATACCGTTGGCTTATCCTCTGTCAGTGATCTACACAAATAGGCCTGAACTAAAATAGTCAAGATAAAGCAAACAGAAGGGAGTGATCAGGAAAAGGGCTGCTTATTTGATTTCACTCCAGTTTTTCCTAACATCAGCTCTAATATGCATGTCATATCTTTAAGGGAAAAACAGATTTTCCCCCCTTTGGTGTCCCAAAGTGTATTACCTATCTTTTGCAAAAAGGTTGGGTTGTGTTTTAATTTGAATAGTATTATTACAGTAGGGAGTTATGGAGATTTTAATCAAAGAGAAGGGAGCCAGACATCTGATAAAACTGGATCAACTCAGAAAAGACAGTTTCATAGTCACCAGCATCCGAATAGACAGGAAAGATGATTTCCATCACCCAGGGAGCATTAACAGGGGGTGGAGGTGGGGCGGGGGAGTGAGAAAAGCAGAGGAAAATGGCTTTCACTGAGTGCATGCACAGTAGAAGCCAAGAAGAGGAACATAAAGCAGAAGTTAAAATCCAGTAAAGAGGTTGGGCAAGGGGAGGGTACCACCAGCACAGGCCCTGGAAAAGATAGGAAAGAGAATGGGTAGTTTGAAAGAAAGCCTGCTCTTTCCCAAAAAACCCAGGGAATTATATAGAAGTTCAACAAACGTCTGTCTCGGGCAGTCACACAGGGCAGCGAGCAGTGCCGACAGAGGCCTGGGCATCAGAGAGCCTTGGTGGCAGATGTGCAGCTGGGGAAATGAGGCAGAGAGAAGCTAAGTGACTTGCCCAAGGTCACACAAGCTAAGAATTTTAAGGTCAGCTGGGAGCAAAGGCTGAGCTTTGGAGCCTTGGGTGCCAGGAGTGATGGCAGTGCATCTCTGGGCCCTGACCCTCTTGGGCCTGAGACCTCAGAAGCTAAACTTTATCTGCAGTGAGACGGAGCTGAACCCCCTGGTCATGGTGGTACACCCCTAGCTTGGTGTACCTGGGGTCAGTGAATACAATCCAGGGAAGCACCTCATCGAGTGTGGCAGCCTCTTCAAGGGCATCTGTGTCCTGCACACCTTCCTTGGACATGCCCATGCCCTTTTCTTGGGCACATACTTTTTCCTTTGTTTTCTCCTAAACTCTAAAAGTCTCTGTGAGACTAGCAACCTGGGGAGCAGTGAGCAGCATAGCCAGCAGCGGACTTTCCTTTTGCCTCTGTCCATACATTTGCTACCATAGCCTTCCCGCCTCTCTGAGGGTGTGCGATCTCTTTTCACTCTAATAAATCTTGCCATTATCGCTTAAAATCCTCCTACGTGGGTGTTCCTGAAATGCCTCTCCCATGACACAGCAGAAGGATGTCTGGTAATAGTATCTCTGTGTGGCCAATATTCTATAGACCATCTATAAAATTTAATGTTAGAATTAAATCTCTTTAGCCTTTTCTGAGTGGGCCCGATGTAAACACAGGGTCCTTATAAGAAGGAGGGTGGAGGGTCAGAGTGAAGAGAAGGAGATGTGATGATGGAAGCAGAGGTAAGAGGGATTCCTTGCTGGAAGAGGGCCATGAGTCAAGGAATGTGAGAAGGCTTTAGAAGCTGAGATATTCAAGTAGGTAGATTCTCCCCTAGAGACTTCAGAAGTAGTGCAGCCCTGCTAAAATCTTTATTTTAGCCCCATAGGACACATTTCTTTTTCCTTTTTTTCATAAAGGGCCCGTTTCTTGACCTTTGATATCCAGAACTAAGTTGGTGGTAATTTGTTATAGGAGCAATAATAAACTAATATACTTATTGGTGGGCCTTCCTGAGAAATGGAATTCTTTATAATATAAGTTGCACCAAAACTCTCTTAAAATAAATGCACCATTCAAAAATTAGGAAACACTAGAGAAAAATTAACCCCAAACCACATTCAACTCATTTGTAATTCAATTAACCCAACAATTAGACATTATTATTAAATTCAGTTCAATTGCAGGGGTAACAGAAACAGCCACTCTATGCACTACTAGTTAGAGTATAAATTCCTACAACCATAATAAAGGGCAATTTAGCAATGTAGATACAAAGAAGCATAAACATTTATGTTCTCTATTCCAGCCAAAGAAATAACTAAGAACATATGCAAATATTTAAGCACAAGGAAGTTCATCTCAATGTTAATATAATAAAAAAATATTGGAAATAATCTGAATGTACAATAATAGGGTATTAGCTAATTATATCATAATAAATTATAATGTTTTGCTAAGTTAATTAAATTAACTAGCAGTAGAATACTGCTCAGTTGTAAAAAATGGCATTATGAAAGCATGCTTACTTTTAGAAAGATCCTCAAGCTAATTTTTTTAAAAATATATTTTTATTGATTTCAGAGAGGAAGGAAGAGGGAGAGAGAGATAGAAATATCAATGATGAGAGAGAATCATTGCTCAACTGTCTCCTGCATGTCCCCCACTGGGGGTCAAGCCCGCAACCCAGGCATGTGCCCTGACCTGAAATCGAACCGTGACCTCCTGATTCATTGGTTGATGCTCAACACTGAGCACACTGGCCAAGCAGTAAGTTGTATTTTTAAAATAAAACTATATACAACACAATTTCTACAGCATACCATTTTGCATTATGCATGCATATGCACATACACACACATAAATGCACACAGATTATACACATATATACACAGGGACACACAGTTGAGAAGATTGCTCACAAACAAGGTATACTAATGGTTAACGTATATTACAACTGAATGTAGAATCTATTCTAAGCATTCTGCATATATTAACTCATTTGATCCCCACACCAAACCTATTATTATTCTCTTTTTATAGCTGATGAAATCAAGGCTCGGAAAGCTCAGTTTATTGAAAGTGACACCAATAGTGAGGGGAGACCTGAGATTCTTCCTTGGTATTCCTAAAATTTCCTAGTCCTTATATGTCTGTAAAACTAACCTAGATAGGATAAGACAAAAGAAGTAATAAAGAACAGGAGGGGCTAGCCCATTACATTTAAGATGTTGAAATCTCACCTTTTATACATGATGTAAAATGAATTGTCAACAGTAAAAAGGAAAGAAGATCGTAAAAGAAGTGAATGGTATAGATTTACTTTTTTATCTTGACCCCCCACCCCAAAACCGTATTGCATATTTCGTTTCTAGTTAAATAGTGCTAAGTTTCTGATTAGGTTTTACTTACTACAAAATGATTAACACAACTCTAGCTACAGGAGAGTCTACTCATCATTTTTCATGTTGATTTTGCATAGAAAGTCCAAGAATTGGCAGCTGCCTCTGCCATGAGTATTACTAGATTTATTCCAATTGAGGGTCTAGACTAAAAGATGTGGCTTTTTATTTAAAAATCAGTGTACTTGATTTTTATTTTATAGAGAATGAAAAGTTTTAGAATTAACACAGATGATTACATTACAAAGAAGGCGAGTTTGGGAAATGTATGTATACTTGCTGGAGAATTGCAACATAAAGCCCTAAGGTAGTTTTTGGAACAGTATGAACATGCTCTCATCTTCCAGAATCAACGATATGGTTTACACAAGTAAAAACAGGCCTTGCACAGAGCTGATGCCCATCCTAGTAGCACTGAAGAATGGCTATATTTTTGGTAATCTACATAACAGTATAATTTCCTGATGTCTATTAAAGAAGAATTGTTCAATTATTTTTCTACACTGAAAGAATAATTTAGGAATACCCTGTATGCATTTTGCCATCCTAAACAAAAGTAAATTCAGAAAGAGCACATAATATATAACTTTTGCAGAGTCAAAAAAAAGTATTTAACCATCCTCTGCTGATATCAAGCTTATCAATTTACATTTATTTAATAATTTTCTATACACAGTCCATAAATACAATATAACATACATAATTTCATTCTTATTTGTGCAAGCTGTTCACTTACCATTGGTCAAAAATAAATCATACAGGTCAAAACAAGCTCAAGAATTCTAAGTTATTAAATATTACAAGTATTTGAACTATCCAAGTCTGGGTTTTCTTGCAACAGAAACAACACAAATGAAGGTCTTTGGATAAGGAATAATAAAGTAACTGGCTTTCCCTTGCGACTGCAATAATTGTACACAAGTGAAATAGAAAACCGAGTTATAAAGAAAGTAACAAAAATTTCCATTCAACCTTTTCAAAGAGTGATCTTTTGATGAGCAAAGAGAAAGTAAAATAGGGCCGAAAATAAAGGACTTAGTCGCTAACTGAAACAAAACAAAAAGAACTATGAATTTCATAATCCAGGAAAAACACACTTGGAGCAGAGGAGCAGCAAAAACCAGAAACGGTTCAGTAATTCCCTGATGATCACAGAAAGTCTCAACACAGAAAATTATATTTTAAGAGATAGTAAGGGGTTGCTTGGCAAGGTCTCCCAATAAAACACTTCTTGCAAAATCACTAGATATGTTTTTCATTTTCAATAAGGGTTTCAAGAAAGAGCAATGTTAGGTCATTATAAAGCACCTCACACTGTGGACTCAATCAATGTTAATACCTGATACTTCCTCAAAAACTTTTATTTCAGAGCATCATATTTTTCTGTAAGTCATTTAGTTCAATTCCTCCCAATTCCAGGGAGACCATTTTTTAAAAAGAGCAAAAATGATGATCAGAATATCAATGGCCAACTCTATGTCTATAGCATAATATAACATGTTCTGGTTGCCTGCTGTTTTAAGTACAGTAATCAAGAAAAGTTAAGTTACAGGCAGTACACATGTAGGTGGTATGTTTATTTTTTTAAATTAATTTAACAGGTATTTTGTTGAGGACCAATTATATGTACTATATGCAATGCTCTATGTTAAGGATGGATGGTTAATATAGGGCTTCACAGTCCAGAAAGGGGAGATAGGGTTTTTTTCTATACCAAATCTATTCTTCCCTTTATGTGTGAACAAATAATCTGATTTTGTTCAGATATCGAAATATTCAGGGAAGATGACCAGTTTAGGGATAAATTCTGAATATTCTAAACCAGTTGGGTAAGTCAATTCACCTTATTGCCATTTGATCAGGTAATTGGTTCAGGATGACATGTGACCTAATTCAGGCAAATGATAAATATGCAGTCAACCCTGATATGAGGCTTATAAGGAAATTTTTCTTACTGGGAAAGAATTATCTCCTTTTCTTTTGTTGTATGGTATCATGTGGATGTAATATCAACTGTGGTGGTCTTCTTGTAACGATGATGTGAACTGGACTGTGGAGAAGTCAGCACACTGAGGAGGGCAGAGTATTAAGCTAAGTGAAAAAAACAGTCAGAGAAAGACAAAACCATATGATGTCATTTATATGTGAAATCTAATGAACAAAGTAAAATAAGCAAAAGAGAAATGGACTCATAGAGACAAAGAACAGAGTGACAGCCATCAGAGAGATGGGGGGTGGGTGGGTCTAGGGCTGGGTAAAAAAGGTGAAGGGATTAAGCAAAAACAATAACAACAACAAATGCACAGACAACAGTATGGTGATTGCCAAAGGAAAAGGGGAGTAAGGGGAGAGGGGAGAAGGCAAAGGGGGCATAAATGAAAGTGAGTTGACTTTGGGAGGTAAGCAGACAATGCAGTGGCAGATGATGTTTTATACAGAGTTGTACACTTGCAACCTGTATGGTTTTATTAACCAATGTCAACCCAATACATTCAATTAAAAAGATAACTAAGCATTAGAAATGTGATATACAACATAATGACTATAGTCAACACTACTGTGTCATATATAGGAAAGTTAAGAGAGTAAATTCCAAGAGATCTCATCATAAGGAGAATCTTTTTCTTTTTTTTTTTTTGTTCTTGTCTTTTTATTGTATACCAGAGGCCCGATGCACGAAATCCATGCAAGAGTAGGCCTTTCTTTTCTCAGCTGCCAGGACTGGCTTCCCTTTGGCATCCGGGACCCGGGTTTCCCTCTGGCTGCAAGCAGGCACCCGGGACCCAGGCTTCCCTCTGGCCACCGGCAGGCACCCAGAACCTGGGCTTCCCTCCAGCCGTTGACTTCGTCCAGAAGGTTATACCGTCTAATTAGCATATTATACTTTTATTATTATAGATATTTGAAATGAAGGGTGTTAGCTGAACTAATGTGGTAACATTTCTCAATATATGTAAATCAAACCATCATGTTATATGCCTTAAAATTTATTTAGTGATGTCATGTACTTCAATTATCTTATATAATAAAAGTGTAATATGCAAATTGCTTGAATGGTGGAATGACCAGTCACTATGATGTGCACTGACCACCAGGGGGCAGAAACTCAACGCAGGAGCTGCCCCTGGTGGTCAGTGCGCTCCACCAGGGGGAGCACCGTTCAGCTAGAAGCCGGGCTCATGGTTGGTGAGCCCAGCAGCAGTGGCGGGAGTCTCTCCCACCTCCAAGGCAGCACTAAGGCTCATGACTGGCAAGGGCAGCATCAGTGGTGAGAGCCTCTCCCACTTCCACTGCAGGTGGGCAGTATGGAGCTAGGGGTTCCTGGAGGGAATCAGGCCTAAGCTGGAAAGTGGACATCCTCCGAGAGGTCCTGGACTGTGAGAGGGTGCAGGCCGAGCGGAGGGACACCCCCTAATGCACGAATCTCATGTACCGGGCCTCTATTTCTAAATAAAACGGAATGGGGAAAAGATAAAGAAAAAGAAGTAGTGTGTGCTACTTCTATTCCTAGCATTTAAAATACTTTTTACATGATGCTCTGCCTATTTCTCTCTCTTTTAAAAATTTGGGTTCAGAGAATCCAGGTGAGAACTCCAGATTTGGGGATAACCAATCCATAAGACGGAGGCCTATGAAGTACCATCAATAATGTTGGTATATTCCAATTCTCTGACAACTACCCAGATCTTTCTTCTGCCCTTTAGCTTTCTATATCCAATTGCTTACTGGGTAAGTAAAGATTGATTTTGCTTGCATTTCGTTATTGCCAAGTTCTGGTCTGGACTACAGGAATTTATTTTCTAACCTATTTAATCTGATTAAATGAGCTGACATTAATTTCATTAGCATACTGCTAGTTGCTTAAATTAGGGTTTTTGAGAAAACTGAGAAAGTCTTGGTTTTATATAATATGTATTAAAAATAAGTACAAACTAAATCTACTATGTAAATTACTCAGCAATTACTTTTTATCACTAATGGTCTAATAGTAAAACAAAGAGCAAATTTAAATTTAGTGTTTTAAATATGAATCAGGAACTGCAAAAGAAAGATTGAGAGGGGGACCTCTTATTTCCTTCAAAACTCCTTTAGGTATATAGGTTCTTAAACAAATTTTTGATAAAATATTTTAATTAACATTATAATTGACAGAATTTGAAGGTCACACAAGCACCTAATGCAAAATTTTTGAGCTATTAGACATAATACCTCAACTGAGGATATTTTTTTCCTTTAGTTCGCTTTTTAAGTTGAATGTGTTCTTAATTATTGATAGAAAAACAAAAAACAAATATTTGATAGATTCCAAGTTGCATTTTTTAAAAAGTAGATGTTGAATTGGAAAGAGATCTGAATTGGGCATGAGATGTCTTGAAAAAAAAATTAATCTCAAATCTTTATCCAGCTACATGATTGTCAATGGATGAATTACTTAACTTGATGAAATCTTTCTGGAGGGAAAGTATTATAGCAGATTATTCATAAGGTTCCATTTGACTCCCCAGTCCTGCAACTCTATGAATATATGTAAGTTTCTTCACTTTGGAAGCCAAATTCAAATATTATTAGAAGACAAAGATGGTTTCTTAGCAGAATGGCTTTTTTGACCACATTTTTCGTTGGCTAGAGCAAAGCTGCAGTCTGCATGGGAAATAATGCAAACTAAGCGCTACAATGCTGTTTTTCAGGGCCTTAGCCCACATATATAGCATGAGCTGTAACAGAGGAGACTGCTATTATTATAGGGAAACCAGATTACTATCTAAGGAAGCAAGGATGTAATTGCATGTGGCTATAATGAAAAATTACTAGGGAGTGGATTAGAAAATTTAGATTAGAAAGTTCCCAAAGGCCAGATCTGGTCCAAGTTTTCTCCCCTTCTCTTCCCTCCCCTCTTTTTCTTTCTTTCCTTCCTTTTTTCCTCGTAAGATTTGAGGTGTGTTGCTAAGTTTTTCCTCCACAGTTTCAACATTAAAGGTCAGTATATATATACAAAATGTTCATTTTTATAACT
This sequence comes from Corynorhinus townsendii, assembly GCA_026230045.1. Taxonomy (NCBI): domain Eukaryota; kingdom Metazoa; phylum Chordata; class Mammalia; order Chiroptera; family Vespertilionidae; genus Corynorhinus; species Corynorhinus townsendii. The sequence continues at coordinate 190,224,866 of JAPDVU010000003.1, forward strand.
CTTCACCATTTTTCTTTTAACAAAATAGAATTTGAAGGGAAAATAATTTAAACTAGAAATAAATTAAAGGTGAAGCTCTGTTCCTTTTGCATGGATTTGTGGTGAAACTTTGTATCAGATTCTATTTTTATATGTATGTACTAGGAGTAATAAGACTTAATTTATATTAGAAAATTAATTTTAAAATTATATCCTGTTTCTAAAAATCTTTTTATTGAGGGAATTTCATAAAACTTCTTCCACATAAACTAGAAATAAAACAGACAAAAACAACTATCCCCATACTAGTATTATACCTTAACTAGAAAACTGTGCCAATGGATTTTACTAATTATTATATAAAATGCACACTTTCTTACAACTATCCATCACTTTTTTTTAGGTTGATTGGGGTAGAGAATAGCTATTGTTAGCTTAGTGAATTGCTCATTGTAAGCATTTTACCTAGTGTATGCTGTCCTGAGGACAACAGGGTGAAAGATGATTATAACAGATCAATATTAAATGACAGCAAAAAAAATCTTCCCCTTACAAAAAAAGTGAAGCAATATGTATTATTTATTGCACTGTGAAGGGAAAGAGGTGAATTAGTAGCAATATAATGATTCTAGAAGGTAAAGGATTGAGACTTTAAACCCTCTTATTGATTCTGTATCATGTGTGCTCCATTACACCAGGCATAACTCTCTAAAGTACAGTTCTTCCCTCTTCAGGGAGCGTGTCAGACATCAAAGCAGAGAGAGCATCTACCTCCTTTGTACGCCTTTATCAGTATTTACCTCTGACAGAATGGGAGCACACACTTAGGCCTTATTATTTACTTGATGGCCATCCTTGCCTCTCTGCCCACAAGTTGCATTAGGAATAGTCCAAGGTACAACTGTAAAGTGGACAGTCTGTGTTGTCAGTTCCTTCTGTCTACTTTGTCCCTGCCAGAGAGTGAGTGGGTTCTTTCCTGCTGCCTGGATGCTAATGTGTGGTTAGCCTGTGAGCTTACTGAGGCAAGGACCATTCTGTGTTATCCTTAATAGTTCAACAGTATCTAGCATCTCAATGTTCATCACAAAAATGAACAAATGATCAACTAATTCATCATCAGTATTATGTTCTCTCTCTCTCTCTCTCTCTCTCTCTCTCTCTCTCTCTATATATATATATATATATATATATATATATATATATTTTTTTTTTTTTCCCTCTTCATATTAGAAGAGGACATCTGGGAAGAAACAAGTAACTCATTAGGGATGGATATATATATATATATATATATATATATATATATATATAATATATTAAGAGAGGGTATGAGAGGGACATGTGTCTTCAAATCACATGATGCAAAATTTCCACATTATTTTGCTTTGTTTGAGTTGTCCCTGATTTGAGAAACTACCCCACTATTCCAGAAATAAAAAAGTTTAGGATACATTGTTTAGAAAATTAATGGGCAGATTTTGTGTCACCTCAGTTTTTTTGTTAGCATGGAAAAGCTTATAGAACACGGTCCTGTACACCAGGTGCCACCTTGGGAAGGTCTCCTGGCACCAGAGACACCATTGGCTTAATTCACTCTGTGGTTCTCCCAACTGGTCCAGCAGACACTGCTGCGTCAATTTGTTCTTCAAACCCTTCACTTCTGACTCAGGCTAGTCCCCGATTTCTGCTCCCATGCCCCTTCCAGTCCAGTTTTCACTTCATTAGTGAGATTTCTTGCCTACTACGTTATTGGGCAGGTCTCCAGAATGTGCTCTAGCCTTACCAACTCTGGTTTCCCATCAAGCCAGATGGACTGCTCAAGCAGCCCTCTCCTGCCCCCTCCTGTCATAAGTCTGCATGGGCACAGCTTGGCCCAGGTAACTAAATCCTATTCTTGCATTCAATAGTAATTTATTGACTATTTGTCAAATGCAAGTACTATATTAGGTGCTTGTGATATATCAGTTAATAAAACCAAAAAAATTGCTGTACTTAATAGTTTTCAAATGAGATCTTTATCTCTAGCTGCCCTCACACTTTGAAGGAAATAATTTATAAAGGAGCCATGCTATAAAAGGTTCCCTACCGTACAGATTTTGATTTAATTTGACTTCCCTGGAGCTCATTCAACTGGACTTAGTATTAGGAGTATGGAAGACTGAAATATTGTTGTTTCATTTATAATACATTTCATAGCATACGGATGCTCCAATTTTTAAAAACACCTATTGAAATTCTTTTCTTCAATACAGAATTTCTTAGGTCAGGTTCCCTAGAACAGACTATGAGAGAGATATTTAGATGTATGTGATTTAATGAAGGAGTTCTTTTCAGAAAATATCCTGTGAAGGAGTCGAGTAAGCATTAGAGGGGAGAGGATGGAGTTAACAAGGAGGAGGTCAAGTCTAGCTTTGATCTAATCTGGGGGGAGGCTCTGGAATGTAAATTGGGGATTTCCCACCTTCCTGGCCAGGTGACTAAGCTTTCAGAGAACAATTCTCAGAGAAGAGGGGGTTGTCAAGTGTCAGTCAATACTCACAGAAGCTATGAGATGGGTGCACCAGCCAGGTAGAGGGGATCTGGCCCAGGCACCCACAGTGCCTTTGAGAAGGCACTAGGGATTCAAGGCATGCAGAAATACTGAGAGCCTTAAAGGAATTCCTATAGATTCATGGCTTTGATAACTTTTTTTTTTCTTTTAAGTATCTCCTGAATTTCAGACCCTGGTGGGATTAGTATGCTGAAGAGTATGACATGGTTGCTACCATTAGCTAATCTATAGACTAAGGGTGGAAGTAGACAAAGAAATAGAAATGTTAAGCTGGTGTGCCATGACTTCTGACAGTCACATAGAGTACATTCTGAGGTACATCATGGGAGCAGTAATCAACCCAGGTGGTAGCTGGGAGGAAGTCTGGGAAAGCTTCCCACATGATGTGACATCATAGCCAGTCTAGTCAGGGACCTTCATCAAGTTCTTTTCTTCTTACTTTATAATTTCCTGTGACTGCCACACTGAATAAGCCCAAACTGGTGGCTTAAGCAACAGAAATTCTCACAGTTCTGGAGACCAGAAATCTGAAATCAAAAAACCACCCTCGCTGGTTTTTCTCAGTGGTTAGAGCAGACTGAAGGGCTGTGGGTTCGATTCTGGTCAAGGGCACTTACCCTGGTTGCAGGTTCCATCCACGCCCTATTCAGGGCATGTGCAAGAGGCAACCTATTGATGTGTCTCCATATCAATGTTTCTCTCTCACTCTCTGTATCTCCATTTCCACTCTCCCTTCTACTCTCTCTAAAAATCAATGGGAAAAATATCTTCGGGTAAGGATTAACAACAACAAAAAAGATAGGGTTGTGCTCCCTCTCAAGGCTCTAGGGGAGAAAGCATTCTTTGCCTTTTTCAACTTCTGGTGGCTCAAGACATTCCTTGGCTTCCAATGAATCACTCCAATCATTGCCTCCATCTCCACATGGCCCATTCTGTGTGTGTGTCTTCTCTTTTGTTTCTTATAACACTTGTCAATGGGTTTACGACACACCCTGATAATCTAGGTTAATATAATCTCAAGATATTTAATTTAATTATATCTTCAAAGAACCTTTTTCTAAATTGGGTCGTATTTACAAGTTCCTGTGGATATGTGGATACCTTTTGTGGGGACCCTATTAAACCCAATATCTCACGATCCGTTAAATTGTTTCCTATCCAAAATGGAAAGGGGTCTTGAGTTTAAGCTTCTATAATTAATTGTTATCTGATGGGGAGAGTGGTCTCCTAGATGTGAACCCAAAATGTTATAATTCCCAATTATAGCCACCTTTTAGGATGACAACCAGGATTTAGGGCTTCAATCTTCCAAAGCCAAAGCTTATTATTAACTCCCTTTCCATGAAAAATAGGGGCTACTCATCCTACATTCACTCTTTCAGTGGGGGAGACCTCCGGTAACTCCAAGTCAATTTCTCTTTCCAGGAAGACCACACACAGTGATGCTGAGCATTAAGATGGTTTTCTGTCTAAGCCTATTTATTCACAATTCAGTATCTAATAAGGCAACCTTCTGATCAGTGGCAGTGGAAGTACTGGATGTGGGGAGAGTTATTTAGGAGGTATAGAGTTATGCGGCTTGGTGAATAATTAGACATGTTAATGAGAAACAGGGAAGATCCAGAGAAGAATCCAAGACCTGGCCAAGAGGTTGAGTTTAGTGTTGAATATGCTGACTCTGAGAAAGTGGTAGCTCATTCAAGTAGAAAACAAAATTATTAAGCTGATGGCTGACAGATCTCCACCTTCTTAAATTATTACTATAAGGCATTGCTTTTTTTTTTAATTAAAAAAAGATATATTAAGAATTTTTTAAAGCATATCATGCTGGGTTTGAGCTCCATCTTTAAAGTTTTAACTCAACTTTCTACATGCAAATATTCCCTAAACATGATGCTATATATACAGTATATATGGTACATAGCATATGTACTTGAAGACATGCTTTAAATATAAGGAATTTTATTTCATGATTATTATATTTGCCTGACTCTTAATTTTTCTTTAAGTTTTAAAAAGAAGTAGTTATTTTAAAATCTTCCTTTGTTTTCCTTTTCCTTTTCCATATTCTTACCAATTAAGCATTGAAAAACAAGCAGTTAATTTATAACTTATGTTCTTTTCTATTTCTTCCATCTTACTCTCTTCTTAAACTAGTGGGAGGAAAAATGGGCTTTGTTATTGGCCTTACTCTTTTTTCATAGGGTGAGAATTATACTTAGAAAGACTTTCCTCCTAGCATCTTTGGAAACAGTGACATAATTGTATTGACAGTGAACTTGCCAGTATGACATTGACTTACCACTTTGTTTGCACTCATTGTTACCTTTCAAATGACTCAACTTTTCACACCACTTTAACAGATGAAGAACTTACTAAGGTGGCATTAGTATTATAGCAATCAATGTGCTAGTGTAAGTCCTTAATATTTTATTCTATTTTTAAAAAATGTCTTTTACAAATTAATTTTTATGTATTTTCATTAAAATATTTAAATTGAGATTGTTATCGGGTCATGTTACTTTTTAATATGCTTTCATTTGAATGAACGCAGGTTAAAACAAGGGAAGAGTAAAGTTTTAAGAGAAGTAAACATTGAGTTTAATGGAGTTTAAGCTTTAACATGATAGCAAGACATCACCAAGTGTATTCACATAATTTCCCTTATCACCATGGTAGGTGACTGAAAAACTGAAGGGAATAAGAGTCTATTCAGTGAGGGAACCACTGCTAGTCAATGTATCTCATGCCTCATTATACTGACACACTAGAGAAAAAATGTTCTGCTTTTTATATTGGGCATTTAAAATGAAAATGAATATCAAACCAAACATGCTATCTCTGCTTTGCTACGAAATAGTTGAGTCATTTTCATGGGAAGAGTAATATCAACATGAGTAATTTTTTTGAAGCAGAAAAAAATGTTACTAAAAATGATATTGGCTTCCTTTTGTTTTAATTAAAGTTTTCCACTACCAATTGAAGCCAGTAAATGATGCCTGTCATACATATGTAAGCGCAAAAGATACATTCAATTTCATACTTAGGTCATTAAAACTTGTACTTATTCTTATTTTTTTTGCTATGAAATTGAATGTACAAATTTAGGAATGAAAGAAAGGGTAGAAGAATAGCATCCAAAGCACATCATATTCAATAAGATCAAGAGTATGTGATGTTGGGGGAAATTCTGATATCTCTAAAATGTCTGTTTCTCCAATAATAATATTTCAAATTTATGCTTGAGGAAAAATTTAGTGCCCTAACAAATATATAGAAAGAGTATATGTTGACCTTTAGATCCTACTGTTTATAACTAATATTGTATTGAAATTACTTTTAAACCATGTTATTCCAAAACATCCACAGTTTTATAACTATATTTTATATTGAAATCTCCCAATTAGCATATATGACCAAAAACTGTCTTTGTGACTTAAAGCTATAGGAAAGCTATCATCCAAATTTAATATTTATATTGGATTTAAATATCAGCAACAGTACAGAAGGAATATTTTGAAGATGACAGTTAAATTATGTCCATAAATACAAACAACCTTGACAAATACTCAAATTTTGCTGAATTTTAACAGAAGGTTTATATCAATTACAAGGTCAAGGAATCTTCTACTTCTAAAAAAGGCATCCTACCTATCTTAGCTGATCTTACCAGTAAAGACGATGGGCAATCTGGATGCTTTGCAATGAGCGGTGTAATAGGAGTTGCACTAGTGGACTTTCAAGGTTCCATTCAAACTTGATAGCCTGAAGTGAGAGATAGAACCACTTTACTCTTTTTTGTCTCAGTAATAAAATTATAGCAGAATACAGAAGGACTTAAGAGGCTTGAGAAAAGACCAGGGAAAGTGTCATAAACATTTTAACAAAATTGTAATAATACATTTTGATAGCTTTATTTGCCGGTGCATAACTAATAACAGAGCACACACAGATCACACAGTTTAGGTTTGTGCAGTCTTGTTTCCTTTCCTTATGTATGCTTTAGTATCACAGATAATAAACGAGAACAGGTGGCTGGTAGAATTCAACCATGCCTATGAGGAGAGTCTTGGCACAAAAATATACTATCACGAACAGTGCTCTGGATATAGAAATGGCATTATCAGGCAATAGATATTTCTACCCCTTTGGAGATGTAATTAATGCACACCTAAAGCCTTAACTGAAATCACCAACTGATATAACAGAATTAACCTGCAGACCTTGAAGCTTTACTTATAGGTTTGAAAGATGATTGTTGCCACCATAACTCACACATTCCCAAATCCTTTCCCTCATCTCTACTGTGAACAACTCAGGTTTTCTAGGATACTTAACCTGGAGGAAAACACAGACAGCGACGCAGCCCCTGATATCCTTAAAGACCTACTCAGACCTGCATCTGCACTGTGCAGGGGCCTCACCATCAGCAGTCAGTGCCTGGGCCCCAGTATCGTCCCAGGAATCTGAATATTTTGCAAAAATGAAAACTAGGTTCTCTTCCGAAAAATATTCTTTCCTGCTTGAGAGGCAAAACTTCTAACTTTAGTTGTTCAGTAAACTCTCTCTCTCTCTCTCTCTCTCTCTCTCTCTCTCTCTTACACACACACACACACACACACACACACACACTCAGAGTTTAAGCCAGATTTTGTACCACAGTACAGACAACAGAAAAAAGTTGTACATCATTCATTCACACACAGCCCTGAAGAACCACCTTGATATGCCCACCATCCCCAAGGATGAGAAAGCTTATGAATTCCTAAGGGTGAGGGTGATTTCACAAAAGATGATTTCAGCACATTTGCATAAACTCTTGTAGCTGTCTGAATGCCTAACAACGATAATGTATGTTATCTTAAACTGTAGCTATGACCTTCATTAACTTACTTGCTAATACTGGGCTGACTAGATTCTGGGTTATGTTAATGCCCTAATAGTGAGCATATCCTATCAGCATATGAGCAGAAGAGATGCCTCAGAATTTATTTCCATGTTTCTGTTTTCAGCTTTCTCTTTAGTTTTCCCCATTATTTCTTCTTGAACCTAATAATTACTTGTTGATCTTGAATTGCCTTCTTTGTTTCCAAACTCCCTGCTTTGCTCTGTCTACTGGTACAATTTCCCCCTAAATCCTGCCTCATCATCTAAGATATAGGAACTTTTTATGGTACATATCACATTATTATGAACCTACCAGCAAGGTTATGACCAGTGTGTTTTATTACCTGGGTCTGTATCTTATTTGATTTCTAGCTATGACCCATACTTTCTGTTTTCATTATGATCATAGAATCTTTTTGTATTGCTTTAATATAGCCTGAGTACTTCTAACAAGACAACCCATGAAATAACATGCTTTCAGAAAGTGATCAATAGGGTACAATTTTCTTCATGACTTGGAAAGTTTTAAAATCAGGTTAGAGAAAGGAAGTTTAAGGACAAACTCCACAACAAATGTTTTCATTTATTTATTTTTTACTAATCCTCACCTGAGGATATTTTTCATTGATTTTTAGAGAGAGAGGAAAGGAGAGGGAGAGACATCGAGAGATAGAAACATCGATGTGAGATACATCAAGTGGTTGCTCCTGCCCACACCCTGACCAGGGTCAGGGATCAAGCCTGCAACTGAGGTATGTGCTCTTGAGTGAAATCAAACCCAAGACCCTTCATTCCACAGTCTGACACTCTATACACTGAGCCAAATCAGATAAGGTCACAACAAATGTTTTTAAAATTCTTCCCAGTTTTTATTTATTTTATAGCCACATTATACACTTCTTGTCCACCTCAAAACATTTTACAATATTCACTTTTAATTAGGAAATAGTTACAACTTTAATTGTACCTCTGTGCTTTTGCTATGCTGGATTCCATGTGCACCTTGTCTGAAGAATTTGGATTTGCAGGTGTATGGCTCTCAGTGATATTTCTGTTGCCAAGTGTGTTGGGGCTTTCAAATGGGCTTAATCTTAACTTTTGTAAAAACTTACTTTTTTGAGTTGGGTGAGATATAACATGATGCCCATACTCAAGAGCTGTAAGATGAATGATATTTCTACAAGTTGAATTAACCTTTATTTTTTCTATAGTATCCTGGCAAATCTAGAGAAGTAAAACTATAAGGATTAATATAAGTAACTGGAGGCCCAGGGCACAAAATTTGTGCACGGGAGGTGGAGGGTGGGGTGGGGGGGTGGGGCTCCCTCAGCCTGACCTGCACCCTCTCCAATCCAGGACCCCTCAGTGGATGTCCGACTGCCTTTCGCAATCCAGGACCAATGGCTCCTAAATACTCACCTGGCTGCCTGCGTGATCACCCCTAACCACCTCTGCCTGCTTGCCTGATTGCCCCTAATGTTCCCTTACTGGCCTGATCTCCCCTAACTGCTCCCCTGCTGGCCTGATCACCCCTAACCGCCTCTGCCTTGCCCCATAACCAGGACCCAGGATTCCCTCCTCTGGCAGTTACAGGCACCTGGGACCCAGGCTGGCTTTGCCCAGGCCAGCCACAGCTGCAGGGGACTGTGGGCGGACAACTTCGCCTGGGGCCACAGCCGCAGGCACCCAGGACTGTGGGGCAGTGGTTTGTCCCTCTCCTGGGCTGTAGGTGCAGGTGCAGTCACTGGCGCCTGGGACCGCAGGGCGGGCGGCTTGTCCCTCTTCCAGGCTACAGCCTAGCTGGTCCCCATTCCTCCCTTGCCAGTTCATTTGTGCCTGGCTGGTCCCCATTCCTCTCTCATGAGCTCATGTGTGCCTGGCTGGTCCCCATTCCTCTCTCCTCAATGTTGAGTTCTGAGCTATTATGGTGTGACAGTGTGAGGGTGTGATGACCATTTGCATATTAGCTCTTTATTATATAGGATGATATGGTAGAGTTTTTTCAAAACCAACTCTCTATGCAGTCTTCAGAGGATGCATATTCTGTTTGCAAAGTAATATGTTTTTCCAGCTTAATAATATAGGCATCCCCCATCAGGTTCAGAGTATCCTATCTTAAAGGTTTCAAAACAAAGGCATCTGGCATTTAAAGTAGCTTGTAACTACAAGCTGGCCTTTAAGATAAGAAAACACCCAAGTTTAAAGATAAAAAAAGCAAACAAACAAACAAAAAAAGGCAAAAAACATAAAGACCACTATTGTAGATCCATTCAGCACTCAGTATATAGTCAACTTGGAAAAAAATATTGTTTGTAGTTTGGATATTCTATCTTTTACAGAGTCATCTGTAACACGTGTAATTGTTTATATTTCTAGGTAAGTTTATATTCTTTTTCTAAAATTATTTCAACAACATTGTGATATTTGATTTTGTCACTAAAATATATTCTCTGTAGGAAAAATTTAGGAACTATCTTATAAGCTACTTTTATAAGAATTGTAATCAATTTAGAATACTCTAAGGGAAAGGCAAGAAATACAAAATTCAAAATTCTGAGGATCTGGCTAGCAAAAGGCTATTACTTATATAATACCTATTAACTTAATTTCTTATTATTTACATAGGTAAAAAGATTTCATCACAAGCATATCTTTTTTTCCCCAGTTTAATTAATAAATGAAATTGCTTTAAAAAATCCTTTTTGGCTTTTACATACCTTTTTTGTAACTGTATGAATTTTGGCTAGAGAATATCTGCGGTTACCCATGTTGATATATGAGCTATAATAATTTCTCCTTTTGGCTGGCTAAACTGCAATATCACTTCAAGTAGTATATTGTTGATTCATCAGAAACTTTTAAAGAGAATTGTTAGCTAAAATCCTGGAATTCCTTGGCAACTCTGTTGTTCTTACCTGAACTAGCTGTGGGAGATAGTCCAGTAGTTCATCATTCAGGAGGCTGTCTAATTGCTGAACTGCCACTTTACGAATTTCTTGATCTGGAAAACTAATACAAAGAAAGTAACTCTATTAAGCAGTTAATGGTATGGAATAATACATGAAAAATAGGGAAACAGAGAACAAATTCCATCCTTAGTGTGTAAAATAATGGTCCCACAATCAATTAAGATGACTATTAGTACCAAATAATTATTATTTTTCTGTATTCTATATATCATGTCATTTGCAGTAGAAAGTCTTTTTGACTAGATTTTGGAAACTTGGGTTTAAGTTACATCCCTTCCAGCTTTCTTGTCTATAAAATGTGTATTATAGTGATACCATAGTAATAAATTGAATTATTAATAACTGGAAAGGAGCAAAGGGAAGGCCAAATATTATAGGCATACCCAGAAAAGTCTGGGTGGCATAGGGAAGGTACTTACCTGTCAGTCACACTTGGGAATAGGTCGTTGGCCAGAGTAGGCCTGGACACAGCAAGCATGGGAAGATAGGAGATACTTAAACATTAAGTAAAGAAGTTCTCTCTCCTGGTTTGCCTAGGATTCCTGTGACTCTTGTTGCAGGGGTGTGCTCTCTTGGGTTCTCTGCATTCACCCATATGGCTCACAGCCATGTGGTCCCCACAAACAACGGACAAGTGGACAGCAACTAGTCTGATGCTACATGGGACCCAGCTTGACCCATGGAATGGAAACTCTGGACATTGGCTTTGCTTTCAGCTCTGCTGAATCCCCAGCTGCACATCTTCCAGGAGTGGATTAAGGGAAATGAGACTTTAGAAACCGAGGGATGTAATTGCATGAAAATAAAGCTTTCTACCACATCTCATTCTCCCATGGGGGCCTCTAGAAATGCTTATTCCAGTGGTACCTCAGGAACCCCACTCCCACTAGCAAAGGTTATCCACACATTTCTGCAATAATAATAGGACATCTAACATCTTTTCTAAAATAGTATGCAAATCTTGGCTTATAATTTAGCCATGCATTTATTAAAGTATTACCAGCTGGAGACCTGATGGTTTATATGATTACTAATGGAATACATTTGAATGAATTTGGCCAGATCATAATAAAAATTAGAAATCTAAAGTGTTTTATAATAAATAAAAGTAATTTAATAAGGCTAACTCTTACTAGAACAGGAGTTCTTGAGGGAAACTGTACCTTATTCATTTTAGGACTGCACATGCCTATAGTAAGATTTGGCACTCATTAGACAATAAATGTGTGTTACTGAACTAAATTTATGGAGGTATTTAGCATTTGAAATCCTATTTCAAAGACAATTTATACTCAAATGGGCTCCTCAGGTTGCCATTATTTTGTTCCATCAGAAGAGTTAGATTCAATTATCTCCAAGCGCCTGGAAGTGCCTAGAGATAACTTTTGGCACCATCTTGCTTTGACATGATTTTGATATACTGCTTTGACATAATTAAAAATAACTGAGCTTTGATTAGAACAATTCATTGTAAATAAACACGTTTTCAGGAAAAATAGGCATAATTTAAAATTTCAAGGGCTATTTATAGTAACTCATTTAAAAACAAAGAAATGAATAAACAAATAAAAAAAACCCCACATCACTTTGAATGATTTTTTTTTTTTCCAAACTGTCAGGTAGGAACTGAAGATTGGCTCCCAATACTGGGGAGGTCAGAAAGCTTTAAAGTTTTTAATATCCAGTCTTTGTTCAGCATATGAGGTTACTGAAGGGTGAAATGAATACTATGCAGCTTGAGTGTAAAGGAAAAAATGATATTACTCAGTATCTCTCAACTCTCCTCTTAACAATAGTTTGAAATGTAATGTTTAAACAGGTTACATATCTTTTCTTCATTTAAACTGAGCATTTTAACCTCAACAAGAATTTCACTTGCAAGGTTATTCTCTCAAAACCCTTGTTTCTGACCTGCAAATACAGTTCCAATAATTTTCTTTCTTTGAACATTCTGGCAATGAAACCTAGTGAGAACTGTAGTGCAGACCAGAAGATCTCAGTGTAGCATCAAACACAGCTGGAGAGCAGAAACAGTGTAATAAAAATGCAAAGCTAGAAGATGGTCAGCTGGTTTGGGCACACTAAGACTTTATTTTCTCCTAACTAAATGTGATTCACTCTAATTTATTGCTCTCAATTTCTAAACCATTTGTCTGAAGCTTGCGGGCATCAAGGTCAGTGTGAGGACGTTTGAAGCCTTAAAGGGAATAGTTACTCGGTACATTTTGTTGCCTTAAGTGATTATTTAAGTCAGATACAAGTCACCCAGGCTTTCTTATGTACCAATTTTATCTTATTGATATGAATAACAACAAAAAATGAAAAATAGCAAAACCATGACAAAACAAAACTCTTTGATGAGTACTATACCTCTAACTATGTATTTATTTCCAAATATTAAAGTGTAAACTCCATGAAATCAGAGTTTTTTGCCTGATTTGTTCATTGATATGTCCCCACTGCCTACAGATTGGTGGGCATGCTCTACATATTTATTTGAATAATATCCAAACCGATTGAATTGTCTTTCCACCTCAAACATCTCTACTTCCAGACTTTCCATTTGTAGTCTGTGTTATCACCTTTTTCCAGTCATGTAGGTCTAAAAATTTGAGATACTTTCCCCCGTATGCCCTTTTCATTAAATTTTTTTCTCCTTCCCATCTGGCAAAATTCTACTCATCATTGTAGTCAAAGCGCAAGCACCCATTTACCTGCAAAGCTGTTGTAGCCACTTTGTATACCTGTAGAGTTGATCATACCCTTTTCTATGAGGTTTTATGTTATGTACATGGTTGAAGGCAGGCTTATTCATTCACTAATTCTAGTGCATGCACAGATGAATAAAAGTTTGTGGCATTGCTAATGATCTTTTATATTTATATCTAATTAGTTGCTAAGTTCTGTTGTCTTTTCTATTCTGATGACTCTAGCATCATGCCTGTTTTTAGTTTCTTCTGCAACTGTCTAGTCTAGGCAATAATTATCTCATGCTGCTACAAAAGTTTTTCATAGTAATCCTATATAATAAAAGCCTAATATGCTAAGTGTCCAGTCGTCTGGTTGTCCATTCAACCAATCAAAACATAACATGCTAATGATATGCTAAGGCCGCCCAACTGCTCGCTATGATGTGTACTGACCACTGGTCGACCAGTCACTATGATGTGCACTGACCACCAGGGGCAGACACTCAACGCAGGAGCTTCCCCCTAGTGGTCAGTGTGCTCCCACAGGGGGAGTGCTGCTCAGCCAGGAGCCAAGCTCACGGCTGGCGAGCATAGCAGCAGTGGTGGGAGCCTTTTCTACCTCCACGGCAGCACTAAGGATGTCCAAATTGTCAGTTGGACATCCTCTGAGGGATCCTAGATTGCAAGAGCATGCAGGCTGGACTGAGGGACCCCCCTGAGTGCACAAATTTCATATACTGTGCCTCTAGTACCTTATAAAATTTCTTAATTTATTTGTAAGTTTATTTCTCATAAAACATTGGTTTGCTACTTCCACTGTGTCTCTTTCAGCCCATGTAAATATTCAAGGCTAGCTGAACACTTCAGATTTTTCTACTCCTGTGATACTGCCTAAATTGCTCTGGCTCACTGGGATGATATTTTTACTCTGAAAATGCCATGTGAATTCCCACAATTGTGAGTACTGTAACTTTGACTGGGAATATCCTCTTTTTTTCTTCTTAAAGTTTTATTCCTCATTCAAAATGGGGACCAAATACTCTTAAGGTAAGGATCCCAATCTTTAGTAATCAATTTTCTGAACTCTAAGGGCATTTACTAGATGACTCCATGGTCACTTAGGATATACTAGTGTGCATTTGGGTTTATCATTTTATAGATGTATCTCAACTAGTGAATATATCAGCTGAGAATAAGGATTGTTTCATCTTTTATTTTTATGCCTGGGATTTAGTACCATGCTTCAGACATGCATTGCTTATCTTATATAATCCTATAAAATAAAGAGGTAATACGCAAATTGACCATCACTCCAACACACAAGATGGCCGGCCCATGTGGTCAAAGATGGCTGCCCCCATGTGGACACAAGATGGCCAGCAGGGGAGGACAGTTGTGGGCAACCAGGCCAGCAGGGGGAGGGACAGTTGGGAGGGACCAGGCCTGAAAGGGAGGGCAGTTGGGGGCAATCAGGCCTGCAAGGGAGGGCAGTTAGGGGTGACCAGGTTGGCAGGGGAGCAGTTAGGTGTCGATCAGGCTGTCAGGGGAGTGGTTAGGAGGTGATCAGGCTGGCAGGCAGAAGCGGTTAGGGGCACTCAAGCAGGAAGGCAGGTGAGCGGTTGGGAGCCAGCAGTCCTGGATTGTGGGGTCCCAGATTGGAGAGGGTACAGGCTGGGCTGAGGGACACATCCCCACCACATGCATGAATTTCTTGCACTGGGCCTCTAGTAATATAATAAATAAAATCATATTATGAAGTCCCTTTCATTTTTTGCTGTGCTCTAATTTACATAGATAGCAATAGGTATTTGTATCCACAAACACCATTCATATAAATTCTAGATTTCCCCTCCTCCCCATTCACATGGTAAGAGAAAAACAAATCTAAAGACAGTGTTTGAAATAATTTTTTTCAGACTCCTTCAGGAACAACCTCCCCACCTCCAAAAAATACCTCACAACCTCATGACATCTGCATAGTATAATCTAAAAGAAAACATATTTTGTATCAATATGTACAAATGCTGGAAAGAATGTTTTTGCACCTTAGTGGAAAGGGATGTATCTTTTATTCACTACTGTTGTTTGAAGTTCAGAAAGAAATTGGGAGCAAAATTGCTAAGAAACTAACTAACCACATGACATCCTGAGATGTGACTAAGGCCTAACAACATTAAAGCACATCCAAATATAACTCGCATTTGACTATTTTAGAAAGAGTTGGCCACATTAAAAGAGACTGGCAGAGTTAGTGAAGTTCCTGGGAAATGGGCTTTTTCATACATTGCTGGCAATATATAGCAACATGAATTAAAAAAAAAAAACCTTTAAAATGTGCTTATTCCTTTTCTAGCAATTTTACTTTTGGGAATTTATCCTAAGAAAATAACCAGAGATGTGGGTGAAATCTATGTATATATGCAAAACTGGCAATGATAGAAATGTCTAAAAATAAAAAGTTAAATATCAATGATCAGGCAATAGAATATATGCAGTCATTAAAATATTAAACGAATATTTAATTATATAAAACAAACATGTCAAACTCAAAGGCTAACATGGGCCAAATAAACAAGGTTTAAGTTTATGTGGGCCACAGAAAAACAAAAGCTTCAATTTTCATAGAAGTGTAGGTTTGTTTAGATAGAGACATGCTGAATACAGAGGGCTGAACTAAGTGAGTAATTGTTAACATAAAATAATAGAACATTTTAATAAAAATTAATTTTTTTTATGAACATTAACTTACCAGACACTGAATAACTGCACAAATTAATAAGCATAATGCAAATAAACCTATTTTTTCCTTTTCTCCAAAAGCAAAATATTTCCTGTTGCACACACCAAACAAGTCAGTACAAGACTAATGATGGGGCCATCGGCTGCTAAAATATTCCCTGCTAGTATTAGTGGAGAGAAATGGTGCACCTGTGCCTAAGATGTATTAGGGAAATGAATGCAACGTGGTTATAGTAATCAGTCATTAGCGAAAGTTGTAGTTTACTACTAATAATTATGTATAACAGGATATTGTAAAAATTAAGTTATAAAATTTTTATTAAAATGTTTCTTATATGCTGTTATATTGGCTGGGCTGGAAAAATATTTGATGTGGGCCGCATACAGCCCACAGGCCTTGAGTTTGACATGCTTGATATAAAATATGAAAAATGTATACGAAGGATCAAAATGTTAATACCAAATATCTGAGTGGAAGTTTCATGGGATAGCTACAGTTTTCTTTTTAAGCTTAAAGTTTATCAGTTACTAAAAATATTTTTAAAAGCCCAGCCATTCAACTTATTATGAAAATCCTATATAATAAAGAGGTAATATGCAAATTAAGCCTTACACCCTCACAAGATGGCTGCCTATAACCAGGGCGGCAGGGGGGTTAGTGAGGGATGACCAAATGACTGAACAGCCGGCTGCATGGGGCAACCAGGCCTGCAGGGGGGGTAGTTGGGGGTGACCAAGACAGCAGGGGGGCAGTAAGAGGCGACCAGGCTGGCGGCGGGGGGGGGGGGGAGGGGGTGTAGTTAGGGGTGACCAGACTGGCAGGGTGGTTAGTGAGGGACAAGCAAATGACTGAACAAGCAGGCTGCATGGGGCAACCAGACTGGCAGGGGGGTTAGTGAGGGACAACCAAACTACTGAATAGAAGGCAGTGTAGAGTGACCAGGCTGGCGGGGGGGCTGTGGGGGGTGACAAGGTCAGCAGGGGGGCAGTTGGGGGCAACTAGGCCAGCAGGGGGGGCATTAGGAGAGACCAGGCCAGTGGGGGGAGGGGGTGCAGTTCGGAGTGACCAGGCAGGCAGGTAGGTGAGTGATTAGGAGCCAGCGGTCTAGGTTTGTGAGAGGGATGTCCAACTGCCGGTTTAGGCCTGGTACTGGGGACATCCCTCAAGGTGTCCTGGATTGGAGAGGATGCAGGCTGGGCTGAGGGGACCCCCCTCCCATGCATGAATTTTGTGCACTGAGCCTCTAATATATTAATTATGGAAAATTCGTTAACACTAGAAGAAAGCTCCCAACTATATGTCCTTTTAAGAATGAAAATTATTGTGTGAAAGAATAAGGATTATATTTTTAAGTCAACTTAGAATATTTCATAAACATAATAGGCCCAAAAGAGATCTTTGCCTCTGCAGAATTTATGTTTAATATCTTTTCAGGGCTTTGAACTAAGCCATAGATCAATGGACAAAGATGTTCCACAAATCCTGTCATTCTGTCTGTGTCCTGTTGTCTGAAGCTACTTAAACATTCTCCTTGGGATATAGCTGTTGGCATTTCATGCTTAGTAACTCATTCCTCAATAAGGTGAGGGCCACCCATATTAGTACTCTGACTGTGGTGTGATATTTACAGACTTAAATGTCATATGTAATAGAAGCACTGCAACCTATTTTGAATTTTCCACAAGCCAGGTATTTGTCCTTTCCAACAACCTGATTTGATTGAAAAATACATGTAATTCCTGCCAATAAGACAGGTGCCACTCCTTAGCTATTCTAATCATTTTTTTAATGTAATTACTCTAGGCATGGACATTACCCCTTGAGTCTGGAGAAGAAGCAAAATTATTGTTAGAAGATTTATCAGGCTGATATTGACCATTGTATTATTTATTTACAATTATAAAAGATTTCCAGATAATCAATCAGAAAATAGATGATTTACAATGTAATAAATGGATATCTGTCTAGTTTGATTGATTAAAAAGAGATAAAGTCAACCCTGGCCAGGTTGCTCAGTTGGTTGGAGTGTCATCCTGTAAATCAAAGGTTGCCAGTTTGATTCCTGGTCAGAGCACGTATCTAGGTTGCAGATTTGGTCCCCAGTCAGGGCATATAGGGGAGGCAACCAATTGATGTTTATTTTTCATATTGATGTTTTTCTCTCCTTTCCTTTCTCTCTAAAATAATAAATTAAAAAAACACATATTGAGTGTGGATTAATAACAAATACAAAATCAATAAAATTCCATTACTTTTTGAGGAAGAGATTACATCAGGTAAAATACATTTTTATTTATAATGAAAAAAAATTTAGGCTTATAAGGGTTCAAGTGAAATACTCATTTCTTTAAGGATATTAATCATTTTTAAGTGTTCATTTAAGCAATTTTATGTTACCTAATTTAGTTTCCCCAAGCATGTCTGAATTATGGTCAAAAGCAAAGCATTGGACTGGCTGGTTTACTATTCAGTTTTACAAGAGTTTTGTGAGCAATGCTTCTACATATTCAGGGCTTAGTTGCCTGTGAATTGAGCATACAATAGAGTTTTGGGCATCTGTAAAAGGGCTTTATACTATAGCTAAGATAAATATAACTCTATACAATGATTGTTAAGGAATTACCTAAAAATTGCACACAGTCAATTGTCTAATGAGGATATTCAGACAGGAAGAAAAAATACTCCTTGAAGATTAGGATTGTAACACTGAATAAAAGAGATCCAAGTTATGTGGCGAAAAATTTCAAACAGTGAAAAATTAAGTAAAATTAAAGCAACTTTAAGAAAAATATCTTTCAAAGGAACTTCAGGAAAATATCAACTCTATATTAGTCAATACTGTAGAGTAAACATAGAGTTGAGGGCCAAGAGGAGGATTCAGTTGGAGTGGGAATCCTTACATGGCCAGAAAATCCTCTATGTTTCTAGGTAACTTGTTGGCTCAAATTGCACATAGAAACTGACCAGAGGTTAAAGTTTGCTGTGTAACAGAAGTCCTCCTATTTTTGGTCTCAGGACCCATTACACATTTAAAAATTAGGGAAGATTCCAAAGAGTGTTTGTTTGTGTGGGTTATAGCTGTTCATAATTAACATCCTATCTAATAAAAGAGTAATATGCAAATTAACCATCACTCTGCAACAAAATGGCAGTTCCCATAGCCACAAGATGGCAGCGCCCAGTCCTCTAAGCCCCGCCGGAGTCCCCCAGCCCCAGCGAGGCCTGCCGCTGAGAGCCGGCAGCATAAGTGGCCTGGAAGAATGCTGCCCAGAGGCCCTCCTGACCTTTTATAAAAAACGAAAACAAATTCACTCCCCATGGAGCAATCCTCTCCCAGCCCCAGCCTGGGTTCTCAGCCTCAGAGGGGTGCACGGCCCCAAGGAGCAATCCCCTCCCAGCTTGGGGTTTTAACCATTGAGTCACACAGCCAGGCAGATATGGAGGAATCTTAAATGTTTCTTTTTTTAAAAATATATTTTATTGATTTTTTACAGAAAGGAAGGGAAAGGGATAGAGGGCTAGAAACATCTATGAGAGAGAAACATCGATCAGCTGCCTCCTGCACACTCCTCACTAGGTATGTGCCCCCAAACAAAGTATATGGCCTTGACTGGAATCGAACCTGAGATCCTTGAGTCTGCAGGTCATCACTCCATCCACTGAGCCAAACCAGTTAGGGCTGTCCAATATGTTAAAGAAAAAACCCTATCTAATAACGAGGGAATATATAGGAGAGAGCATTTGGGGGTCACTGGGCTGGCAGGGGAACAGTTAGGCATTGATCAGGCTGGCAGGGGAGTGGTTAGGGGATGATCAGGCTGGCAGGCAGAAGCAGTTAAGGGCAATCAGGCAGGCAGGTGAGCAGTTGGGAGCCAGCAGTCCCAGATTGTGAAAGGGATCCCAGATTGGAGAGGGTGCAGGTTGGGCTGAGGGAAACCCCCCATGCATGAATTTTGTGCATCAGGCCTCTAGTATTAGAAATAAAACTAGAACATTTAAGAAATGTAGGGTATCCCCAAAAATGTATACACACACTTTGAATAATTTTAAAGGCAGTGTTTATTAAAATACATTTCAATAAAAGTGTGTATACAGTTTTTGGGGACACCTGTATTTATCAACTCATTTGCAATATGCTTCTATGAAAAACAGCTGTATTTTCAACAACAAAGAAAATGCTCAGTGAGAAGAGCAATATTATTTTACATTTTTGCAAATCTCTTCCATGTCTGGCTTAATAGGAGACAGCTGGATGCTCCTGTCTGTTTCTGCATTAAACCTGATGCAATACAGACTCGGGAAATTCTACTCTGCACTCATGAGTAAACAAGTGTGACAGAGGCAAATGACATCTTAGAATTATTACAAAAACAGTTTTGATCTTTAGCACCACTGTAAGCATGTTGGGGACGACAAACCTCACTTGGAGACCCTTTGGTGTACAACATAGTTTTGGCATGTGTCAAGGAATCAGTCCTGTGGATTGTTACTAAGATAGCAGCACACCAACCTAATTCTTTCCCAAGCAAAAAAATAAAAATAAAAAATATATGGCTTTGAAGTCATCTGAGAAATATTGAGATTAGGGTATTGTCATTCCTCTTCTCTTCCCTTAAATATTTACAATTTCTCTCATCTCAGAGGGCTATGGGAATATCACAAAGGACTCAGACATGCTTCAACAAAGCCAGTGGAGTAGAGAAACGAAATTGCAACAGAAAAATACATCTTTCAAATTCTTCTGTTTGGCTTATTATTTTGTAATTTATAATCCTTTATTTTCTCCCATATCATAGTTTTTCTATTTTTTCCTTCTTTGTCTAGTTTGAAAAACGATATAGGGTCAATATCTTACTCAAAGAATTTTTGAAGTGATGGGTGAAAGCCAAATAGGACATAAGGAGAGTTGACCTTTAAAGAAAAGCAACTTTGAGTAAACTGAAAAGCAAAGCAATCTGAGATTAAGCATAAGTGTAACAGAAATGTCAGACTTCAGAATACATAGTAAGCATTCACACAGAATGCTGTGAAGCTACTCACAGTTAAAAGCCCCAATGTCAGGTTTGAATTATAAAACTATCAGAAGTGCAGAACTGTTTCTCCAACAAGCTTTGAGTCGGATGATACACTCTGCATCAGCTTTGAAGAAAAATGTTAATATGACTACCTTTGCTATTTTTCTAGTACTAAAATGATCTGATGTGACAAGAGAATTTTTTTTTTCTAGAAAATGTGATGAATAAAGATTCTTTAGGATCATTGTAAACTTTTATCTACTGCATAATTCATGTCACTTCAAAGTCATGATTTTTCACTGATTATAGAATATTAGAACTCACTCAAATTTGGAGACCTGGTTCAATCTCCTGATTGCACGATGAAGAAACGGAAATTTGAAGAGTTTAAGCTGTTTGCTCAAAGCCAGTTGTTGGTGGCACTGAAATTAGAATACAAATGTCCAGAATACTTGGCAAGTAGGCTTTCTACAATACTTTTAGCAAGGCCTTTTTATCTTTTGACTAGGCATTTTCATATATGCTTATATAAAACCCATCAGTCTAGCTGGGGTGCATTATTTATTTTGTGATCAGTATAATTTGTCAAGTTGGACTGGGGCATTGACCCTTTCATGAACCAAAAGGAATAAGAATAAATCCTAGACCTAAGGAGACATAGAAACAATACAAAGATATTTCTTGATAGTCTATGGCCTTGTATTTAGAAGTTGGGGATTAGCAATATAGTCATGGTATGAATTACCAGCAGTATTGATTTTGTTCCTCTTATATGATTACTAGAGGCCTGGTGCATGAAATTCGTGCATGGGGTAGGGGGGGTCCCTCAGCCCGGCCTGCACCCTCTCCAATCTGGGACCCCTTGGGGGATGTCTAACTGCCGGTTTTCCCTGCAGGATCAGGCCTAAACCAGCAGTCGGATATCCCTCTCACAATCTGGGACCGCTGGCTCCTAACTGCTTGCCTGCCTGTCTGATTGCCCCTAACTGCCTCTACCTACCAGCCTGATGCCCCTAACTGCTCCCCTGCTGGCCTGATCAATCCCCCAACTGCTCTCCCCTGCTGGCCTGATCACCCCTAATGCCCTCCTCTGCCAGCCTGATTGCTCCTAACTGCTTCTGCCTTTGCCCCCATCATGTGGCTTTGTCCGGAAGGATGTCATGGAAAATGTCTGGTCTAATTAGCATATTACCCTTTTATTAGTATAGATACTTTGATTTTACTTATAGCCAAGCTTAGGAAGACAATACATAAAGCAAGTGGTTTATTGAAAGAAATTTTGTGTTTGGATACATTAAACATTACATAAAAAGCTCTTTCTAAGCAAGCTTATCTACACACTTGACTTTTCATCCTCCTGTGGATGATTTCCAAATTGAGGTTTCTAGCTCAGATTTCTCCCTTGAACGAACACCAGACCTGTAAATTCAGCCATCTCAAGCACACATCAGAGCCAGCATACCCCGATCTGAATTACCATGTTATTTTATAATCTGTCTGTCACCCAGGGTGTTCCATCTTAGTGAATGTTTCCAGTATGTACTTACTTACATAAAACAGAAATTAAGAAATAATCCTTGACACCCCTCTTTTTCACTGTCCCTCCCAATTCAGACTTGTTTTTTCTATTTTTTTTACTCTGATTCTGTTCATTTCATAACTCACCACTACCACCTTCTCAGGTTGACTGCTGCTCTCTGACACCTGGATGGCTTCCATAGCTTCCTAGAGAATCTTCTCTCATTTATTTTTGCTTCCCTCACCCAATCCACACTTCACTCAGAGTTATTTATAAAAAAAGCAAACATGTTCTCCCATTTATAATCATTTCTGCCTTCCCATTGGTACTTAAATAAAAAATCAAGTTGCTTAATATGGTCCTGTTTAGAGCTCTTTAATATGGTTTTTCTGGTCTTATTTTAACATGCTAGTCATCTTATATCATACACTCCTTTCCTGGCCTTCAGGCATACTGGCTCTCTCAAATACAGGTTCTGTCCCAGGACTTTTTCCTAGATTCTTTCTTCCCAGAAAACTCTTGTCTTATTCTTTCCTTTCACCAATTCATTCACGCTCATTTTTGGATCTGAGCTCAAACAAATTTTCTCAGGAAGGCTTTTCCCACTTTGAAGAAAAGGTTTTGTTCCTTTATTATATAGAACCATACATCTTTCATTCAGAGCTGTTGTAACACCTGCTAAATTTATAATGTTGTAATGGCTTATTTCTTCCCACATCTAGTAGATTGCACCTTCATGAAGGCGGGACTAGGTTTTTGTTTTGTTTTTAATATTTTTTTTATTGATTTCAGAAAAAAGAAGGAAGAGAAAGGGTTAGAAACATCAATGATGAGAGAGAATCATTGATTGGCTGCCTCCTGCACGCCCCCTACTGGGGATGGAGCCTGAAACCTGGGCATGTATTCTGACCAGGATTTGAACCCTGACCTCCTGGTTCAGGGACCTCAGCTCAACCATTGACCCACACCAGCCAGGAAGGACTTTTGTTTTTGCTTAACATGCTTGTTTGAGGGCCTAATGAAGTGCCTAACATGAGTAGGCTATAAATAAATATCTGTGGAGTAGATGAATGAACAGATTGGGTTTCAATTTCTTTATCTGTAAAATAAGGATCAGAAAATTGGGGGAAATTGTAGATGTTGGTAATAATATTAAAGAGATTACTTGTAGGTTAAATCATATATTGTGAAAGTGCTTTGTAAATTGTAAGTCATTATTCAATTTTGATTTATTATTAAAATGCTAATAATTACTACATGAATTTTGACAAGTGAATTTAAGTTATTTAAGCTTTATAGAAATTAAATTATTCCCATAAATTTATTGTATTTACAATTTGGCATTGGAAGAATTCAAACTCTTTTAAAAATATAGTTATGATGAAGATAATGATATGATAAAGATGATTGGTAGCATTTATTGAATGTACATAAGTACTTATCCTATAAGGTGTATAATGCTATTACCTCATTTTATAAGGAAACTTGCCCAAGGTTATTCGAGAAATAAGTGGCAGAGCCAGATGTTTGATTTCAGTGTTTATGTTGTCAACTGTAAAATTTGGAAGCCATTCCAAAGGTGCACAAAGGCAAGATGCATATCTTTGAGTTTGTGTTTCCTCATTCCTCATACTTAGTTTATTACCTTGGCACTTCCTTCATGGAGAGTATTGAAACGTCCACATTTTTCTCTTCCACAGCCATATTTACCGATAATTGTATTCATATTTTTTGTCCCCTCCCACCTGAGAGGAAGAAGTTTCTTTCTTTCCTTGGGTAAAATTCCCATTGGCACTGTTGTTCCAGGCTACTGGCTGCTGGCATCATCTCCTTTTGCCATTGTTCCCACTCCTCTGTTTTCTGATCTTCCCTTCGTACATCTGTCTTCAAGCATGTTTACAAGCTCTTTTATTTAAACAAGCATACACACCCCAAACCTCAAAATCTTTTTCTGACCTCCTCCAATTTTAGCAACCTTGTCTTTACCATAAGTACAATTCTTTCCTAACATGATATTAAATTGCTCACTATTCTCTGAACCTCCTTAACTGTTCGCATGCTATTTGTTTTTTCCTGGAATGCCATTTTCTCTCTTCCCTACTCAGAAAATTCCTATGAATCTTTCTAGGTAGAATTCAATTCTTTTATGAAGCTCATTTTAGTTTCTCTGAAAGAATTTGCTTCCTTTGGTCACATATAGCATTTAATACTTTGATTATAGTATAAAATATATAGTATAGTGATTTTTAGCTTAAGTTTTATCACTAAATTTTATGTTTTTTAGAAACAGTTATTATGACTTATGTTTCTGTCCCTTTAATTCATTGCATTCCACTTTCCATGTACATATATTTTGCTCAATAAATAAATGGAAGAGATACATATCATCAATCACTTCATTATTTAGTCAAATGTGGAAGTTATAACTGTTCTCCTTTTCCATATCCCATTCTGCCTATTTACAATGCTAGAAAAGAATGTCTTTCCATAAATGAATCTTCACAATAAAGAATACAGTGGTTTGGGCAAACATTTTTGTAAACATTTCTCCAAGGGAATTGATTTTGGAATCTAGGCAGTGCCTGTTAAGTATTGCTCTTCTTCTTGCAAAACAATAATTTTACATCACGTGGGATGACAAGTTCTGGTACCTTGTCAAATTTTTATTTAAGCTTCTGATGTAATCCTCTGGTGCCAGTTTGGAGTCGCTATTTTTAAATGAATCTTTCCTTGAACTGCCTTTTAATTCCTTGGGTAATTTCTGCTTGTTATTAACAGTTGAATAGTTGTGCCTGTGCATCAGAGTTCAAGAAAATAGCAAGCATCTGCCAAGAACCACAGACTTTAGCCTTTGGTCTCTGTCATTCTGACAGCACTGCCACCTCTAATGGAAGTCTCAGTACCGGGAACATATTGCTGGCATTTACTAGTAGAGATATTAACACCTTATGGCCCACACTAGGTAAATTAAATCTCAATATGGCTCTTACTAAAAATAAACTTAAAGGAGGTGGTGCATCTTCAGAGAGAACTAAGTAAACAGCAATATTAAAAATTTTCCAAGCTAAAAATGGAGCACATAAGTTCTCAAGAGGTTAAACCATTGAAAAGATAGATTGTTCAAAGGAGAAAAAAGACAGCTCTTTGAAAAACTCACTCTGACAACTCAATTAACAAGCACATTCTGTTTGTTCTCAGAAAAGTTAGGTTTTGATTTTGGAGAAGTTGAAAGATTCATTTCTGGAAACAGCTTGTTCTCAAGGTTTTTCATAGCTCAGTTAAACTAAGAGTGGGAGTCACAGGATGAATACAATGGAAATACTCCAACCTTTTCAGTGACCTTCTTTGGTGCATAATAAGAAACTGTCCAATGTGCAAATAAATCAAATTTCTACTAAGTTCACTGAATGGCACTCAATAAATGGCACTCTACTTTGAAACCAGTCCCTATAACCTCTAAAATCTGATTATCTAGGAAAAAGAAAAAAAGAATTACACAGTGAAGTAGAAACATGCAAGTATGAAAAGATAGTTAAGTACAGATATTTACTATAATAAAACTATTTTAGGATAGTTTTATTTACATATTTAATATGTAAATAGCCTAGCATATTTATGTAGGAAGGCTGTAAGCATAGTGGTCAAGATTACAAGCTCTAATCTCTGGATTTAACTCTAGCTCCTCAACTTACTAGTGTCATTTTGGGCAACTTAATCCCTGTAAGCCTCAGTTTCCTCATAGGTAAAATTGAGATAACAGTGCTTGTCTCATAGGGTTACTGTGGATATTAAAATGAGGTAGAACCAAGGGGCACTAAGTGAAAATTCAATTTTTATACTTGAAATGATAAGTCAAATAGATAGAGAAGGCTTGCTATAAGCAGAATTATGCTTTGTTATCAGGAATCAGAGAATATTTAAGTCCATCTAGAGAATGTTCTTATTTTATAAGCAAGAAAATTGAGTATTATAGGTTCATTCTGATAAAGTCATTTTCTTATGAAATAGTCCATGAACTTTACAAAAATATTAGTTGACACATTTGATGTTTTAAAATAGACCAAGGTACATCTTAATCAAACAGTAATAAATTGCAAAAACAAACAAACCCAGTTGATGCTTTAGAAACTTTAAAAAGTTGTCCCATAAGAGAATTGTGCTTTAGAGATATAAGGATTCATTGTTTTTACCTTTACGGTAACTTTTTAAATTTTTTAATAGCTTTGTTGAGATATAATTCAAATGCCATACAATCCACTCAAAGTGTACAATGCA
Organism: Corynorhinus townsendii; assembly: GCA_026230045.1. NCBI lineage: Eukaryota > Metazoa > Chordata > Mammalia > Chiroptera > Vespertilionidae > Corynorhinus > Corynorhinus townsendii. The sequence continues at coordinate 190,251,491 of JAPDVU010000003.1, forward strand.
ATGGTTTTTAGCATTTTCCCTAAGCTGTGCAACCATAACCACAAAAATAAACCTCATATCCATTAGCAAACATTTCCCATTTCTCTCCAACCTCCCTTGGCCCTACGCAACCACTAACCTTTCTGTCTCTATGGATTTGTATTTTCAGGACATTTCTTACAAATGGAATCATAAAATATATGGTCTTTTGTAATTTGCTTCTTTCACTTAGCATGATGTTTTCAAAGTTCATTAATGTTGTAACATATATCAATATTCATTCTTTCTATTATCAAATAATGTTCCATTATGTGAAGTGTCACATTTTATTTACCCATTCATTAGTTCATGTCCATTTGTTTTGTTTCTACCTTTTTAGCTATTATAAATAATGCTTCTCTAAACATGAGTGTTTGAATTAAAATATTTTTTATTTATCTTGGGTATATACCTAAGTGTGGAATTGTTGGGTCATTATGGTAATGCAATGTTTAATATTTAAGGAACTGACATGTTGGTTTCATTTTACATTTCCACCAGTAACATATGAGATTTTAAATTTCTCCACAACACTTATTTGTCTTTTTTATTATAATCATTTTATTGATGTGAAGTGGTAACTCATTGTGGTTTTAATTTGCCCTTTTCTAGTAGTTAGTTATATCATGTATCATTTCATGTATTTATTGGACATGTACATTTTATTTGGGGAAATAACTATTTAGATCCCTTGACCAGCTAAAAATTGAGTTATTTACCTTTTTGTTGTTGAGTTGCAAGAGTATTTACATATTCTGGATAAAATTCCATTATCACATATATGATTTGCCTGAATTTTTTCTTATTCTATGAATTGTTACATTTGCATTTTTAAGCAACTTTCTATTAGCCAATCAGATCAGGAATGATAAAATAATAATTGTGTTAATATTCTGTCTTAATTGAACAAAAAACTAGAACTTAGTAAAAAAATTACAGATTTTGGTTATTATATATCTAAATGAGGAAAATAGGTTAAGAGTAAGATAGAAATGAGTCTATCTTTTACAGAAGGGTCTTAAAATACAAGCATAAATTGTGAATGATCCCAATGAAACCAGTTAATTATTAATTGATTTTCTTACCTTATCATTCTCTTATTCATTCAACTGTATAAGGTAATGTGTGTCATAAAGAAAATGGTGATTTCCTCATATAACATAACTTAAATGTTAAAATAAGGCACAAATAATCATAATGTATTTTAGAAAGTGATTGATTAAATATTGAATAATTACTATGTCCCAGGTATTATTAAGCTTTTGGAAATAGAAACACTAAGATGATCTATTTTGCCTTCAGTAGCTTTTATTTATAGTTTAATGCAGACATGTTTCTTGTGAACACATTGCAATAAAATGTAACTTATAAAGTATTAGAGCACTGTACTAGGCAGCAGTGGTCAATTCCAGGACCCACAGGGGAAATAAAGGAAATATAATAAAGGAAAAGCTCCAAGCTCAACTAACAAAAAAGTTCTTCCCTTCCTTCCTTCCTTCCTTCCTTCCTTCCTTCCTTCCTTCCTTCCTTCCTTCCTTCCTTCCTTCCTTCCTTCCTTCCTTCCTTCCTCCTTTCTTCCTCTATCCATTGATTATCTATCAATTATCTATCATCTATCTGTCATGGAAGAGTGGCCATCTGGGATCACATTCATTAATTGAAGAAACCATAAAACTCAGAAAAAATTTCAATGTGAGAAGTACCCAAAAATGTAGGATTCTAAGAAAATTTGTAAATCTTGAGCTTGAAGATTGAAAGAAACCTAGTAACTCCTAAATAATAGGAATAAAACTGTTTTCCACCCCACAAGTTTTATAAATGACCCTGATTTAAAATAAATCTAAATAAATCAGTTGGAAAGTCCTTAGTGTCGACAACTCTCTGTCCCACCTTCGTCCTTCTGTCAGGACCTTCAGAGAGAATTCAGAATAGAACTGGGCTCTGCGATTCTTCTCTGACTCTAGAGTCTGCAGACTTTCTTCATGGCATTGGTGAGCTGATGTAATCATGATGTTATCAGGACAGATTTACAATATTTCTTCTTGGCTTTGAATATAAAATAGAAGCCAAGGAAGAGCTGTTTTCCCAAACAAGAGCCAGGTAACACACTTGTTCCCACATGCTTTTCTTTTACTAGTAGAAAACATTACCCACCCTCAACCCTCACCTGGTGCATTTTCCCTCCTTTCCTGAGGAAACATCTAAAAAATATATAAGGGATCATTTTTAATTGTTATAATTGGCATATTAATTGTACACCTACATATAAGCAGGGCATTTTTTCACATTTTGCATGTTTAAATAGTAAAAAAGGATGATTCCAATTTTTAAAAACTTTTTTGCTTTTTTTAAAAAATATTTTTTTTATTGCTTTTAGAGAGGAAGGGAGAGAGAGAGAATCATTGATCGGCTGCTTCTTGTGAGTCCCACACTTGAAATTGAGCCCACAACCTGGGCATGTGCCCTGACCAGGAATTGAACTGTGACCTCCAAGTTCATAGGTGGACACTCAACCACTGAGCCATGCTGGCAGGACAAAACTTTTTTCTTTGAGAGTGGAAGAAGTAGAGAATTTTACTTTTCCATAGTTCATTTTTTTGGGTTATTTCTGTAAGAGCAATAAGACTCTTTTTACTTAAGAGACTATAGTTATTAATTGTACTTCAAGTCTAGTAGAGAAGGCACAATTATAGCTTAGATTTGTTTAAAATTTATATTCATAGTTTACATTTACCTACATTTAATATTCATAGCTATTAAAATTGGAAATAGAATATCTATTGAATTTCTCATATAGTCCAATATTTTTTCTCTTCCAATTTTTCTTAACAGTAATTACTATCTTGCTTGCTATATAATTGTTACCTGGAAGTTAAAAGTCCGAGTGCTTCTAAAGGGTGAGAAAATTTCCATCTTCTTAAAACGGAATGCATTTCTGAAATTGTTCTTTCATCCCATCCTGGGGCACTGCCCAGGACCAAGGGAAGGGAGCAGTTGTCATTATTGCAGTAGAAGCGATAAAACCATAAGTATCTTCTCTTTTCTTCAGAGAGTCTGCAAAACCAGATTGTAATTTACTAGAAGTTTCTATACTTACAAAGGCTGCTGTAAACAGACAGTATAAAATCTTACACTAGTTTTTTAAATTTTAGTTTAGTTTGGAAAGCAAGTCCTTTATCTTCTTGGAACAATTTGATAAGGGTATTTCATCAGCTTATCTCTCACTGACTTTATTATTTTAGAGAAAAAATACAAATAAAAACTTGCTTCAGATAATTCACATTTATTTTTCCTCCCTGTTATTCCTGTGACTTAAAAAAGTGATATATTGGTGGGCAAAATCTCTATCTCCTTGAGAGCAGACAAAATGTATCTGAATCCTGCAACATGTACTACTTAGAAGAGAATAAGCAACCATTCACTATCTTTACAAATTAACTTAGACCAGATGAATTCCTTCACCTCAAAGCAAGTTTCATCAGAGTTCAGAAAACTCTTTGGTCTAAATTTCTAGAACAAAGATCTCAATTCATCATTGGATTCTGGCTTTACATTCTCAGAGTTCATTGGGAGTTTTGAGTTAATGCCAGTGAATAGAACTTCCTTAAATGCCCAACTATTTCCTCCTGGAGAGTAGTCCCAAACAGAAGATCTAAATCTGGAACTAGGGCTGCTGACTCACTGACGGCTTATGCTTTGCTCACACTCCTGCAGAAGCATTCCGACCAGAGTTCAGCTGCAGAGCAGCATTTCTCCTATGACGACAGTTTTTGTACACTGTCTCTTCCAAAGTGAGGCTCTGTTGCTCAGCTCAAATTAGCCAAAAACTCCCAAGAATGGGAATGAGAAAAATGAAGTATTTTAAAAGTCAATGTTTCTCTATAACTTCTTTTAAAGGTACCTTCATCTGCATAATGAAGGAATTGGATTATAGGTAATGTCTAAGATACGTTTGGGTTCCTTTCTTGTTTTGTCACTACCTTCTCCACCAGAAAGCCCTCAGAAGAAAAAATCCATAACAAAATTTTACTAAACTACTAAAATTATTTATTTTGTTCTGATTAAATTCCATTTCCCCCCAATATTGAATAATGCTTTTTTTTATATTAACTTCGTTAATGAAGCATTATTTACAGAGAAGGAAATGAACAATTCAATACATATAGCAGGTAAAAACATAATCCTATTAAGATATAAATAGTTTTTTATGCCACCAGATGCAAACACTGGTATGATTTCTTGCACCCTGTTTAATATTCCTTATTTTAGAACTTCATATAAATGGAATCCGTAAACACTCTCTTATTTATGGCATTTTTCACTTAGTATAATGTTTTGGAAAGGATCTAATGTTGAGAATATTAGTGTATTTTTTGCGATGATTATATTAAAGTGAAGAGCTATAGGATGTGATGATTCACTTATATGAATAACTGGGAAAGAAGTATTTCTGGTAGTGGGAAAATCAAGTAAAACAGGTCTTGATAGGGAAAGGAACTAGCACATTTGAAATATATGAGAGAGACTAATGTCTTTGGCTTGAAGTAAATGAGGAAAAGAGCAATACAAGTTGAAATTAGAAAGCAGGGCAGTAACAAGATTATCTAAAACACAACTCTTGATCACACTCAATATCTCAGCTTTGAATGGTTCAAACTTATTCTTCCCCCAGAAAATGACTCTATCTTCTGCCTTATTGATCAATCAAAAATGTGGATTCTCCATTGAGTTAATTCATTCCTTGGTTTCTCAATTGGCTTATCCTCTAATTACTGTTAATCGTCAAGTCATTATCTTCTCAACTTCCAAAGTCTGCCTCTCAAATCTAGCCATTTCTCCCAATGTCCACTGTGATCCCTTTAGTTACAGCCGCTATAATCTTTTACCTAAAATGTCACACTAACCTTCCTGCTGTACTGCTTGCTTCCATTCTTACTTTCTTGCCAATCCATTCTTCAACTTGTGGTCAAAGGAATTACTCAAAAAGATTATTCAGGTCACATGACTCCCCTGTTCAAAACCTTTAAATTATTTCTCATTCTTAGGAAAAAATGCCTTATGTTATATATCTTATCATAGTAGATATGTAAAGAATTAGTTTCTTAGTTCTATGTTTTTGGCATGTCACTAATGAGCATAGTCAGTTGTAGCTTAGATATTCCTGAGTGGTAAGTACAAAGTCCATAATTCTCTCTCTCTCTCTCTCTCTCTCTCTCTCTCTTAATCCTCACCCAAGGATATTTTCCCATTGATTTTTTTAGAGAGAGTGGAAGAGAAAGGGAAAGACAGAGAGAAACATCAATGTGAGAGAAACTCATTGATTGGTTGCCTCATGCATGTGCTCCAACCAGGGCCAGGACTGAGGAGGAGCCTACGACCGAAGTACATGCCCTGGACTGGAATGGAACCCAGGATTCTTCAGTCTGCAGGCTCTATCCACTGAGCCAAACCAACTGGTGCCATAATTCTTTTATAGTTCTTACTGGGGTTTGGTTTATTTAGAGAATTACTGTTTGACAAAATCAAAGCACTCTTTAGTCAACAATTTAGTGCTATTAAAACATGATTTATTTCTGTACTTTTAAAATCTGCTAAGATTATTAAATTTTGCTTTTCCTGTTTACTAAAACAACTTTATATCCACTTTGATGATGGTTAAGCAATGGTTTATCCCTGTTGAATGCTTATATATATTTAATCACTCTCTACTTTGTTGTTTGAACTGAATGATTTCCAAGCTTTTTATTTTCCTTTGACTAAAGTTGCTTAATACTGCAGGAAAAAGAAACTTTAAAAAGCATACAATATTACTAATTTAGCTCTTAACATTAATTGATTATCCCACAGGTATGACTTTAGTAAATGAAAGAAGTTATGTGGGAGGGAAGGTTCACTCTTTGTAAAGTTATGAATACTTTCATATGACTGATGGTGTCATAAATAGCAGGCAACATTGACTCACAAGACCTGGGTCACTTACAGTAAGGGAGACTGTTTCTGTGAAAGTCTGGCAATATGTTTTAAACACTCTTTCGGTGGTTCTTCAAGATTACTTCTACTATCTTCAACATCAAGTTTCACATACGCCCACTCTGTAGCTGGAAAGTCAATCTGAAATAAAGAAATGGTTGCATGTACTGAAAACCTCAAAAATGCATTATTGATTTAACAAACTCCATCTTAGATTTGTAGAAACTAAAGGAAACCTCCTATATTGTCTGTACCATTTGTTACTTAAAAATAAGTTTTAAAAGAATCATGAGAATTTGACTTGGTATTTAAATAGATATGGTATTTAGAAAATCCTCAATTATTTATATAATAGGCATAAATTAGTAATCTGTAATATTGTACCAGGAAAAATGAGAAAAAGTAATAACAATATATAAACTTTTCATAAAATTAAATAGTTATAGCCTTTCTACATTTAAGAATTAAAATGTCTTTCCATTATTAAATGATAAAAATGATAGATGGTAATTATACTTTTTTCACGTAGTCACTTAGAAAAATAGAGTTACTCCATGTTCATTTCTACTTCATGAAAGTCTGTGAACCATTATGTAGGCATGAGAGTGAAATCTTCTCTGATAAAGAGCAGTTTTGCAAGTATATAAGCAATGGAATATTTTGGATCAGTGTGGGGTATGCTGTCTTTGAAGGTGGGAGTTTTGCTAGGGATGTGGCTCTATTTGTGTGAAGCTTGTGGTATGAAGGAATCTGAATCAGAGCTCCAGACTCAGAAATTAACTTGCATAGATACTGTCAATAAAACTTTAGAAATGAATGAGACTGCTAGGTATATATTCAAGATAAATAAAAACTCACATCCACATATAAACTTCTACATGAATGTTTAAAGCTCTATAATTTATAGCCAAAAGGTGAAAATAATCTAAGTGCACATTGACTAATAAGTGATAAAGTATAGTATATCCATACAATGCAATATGATTCAATAATAAAAAAGGAATGAGTACCGATGCTACAACATGGGCGAATTTTGAAGCATTATGCTAAATGAAAAAAGGCAGTCACAAAAGGTCACATTTTTATAATTCTACTTATACAAAATATACAGAACTAGAGGCCCGATGCAAGGAGATTTGTGCAAGAATGGGCCTTCCTTCCCCTGGCTGCTGGCATCTCCTTCACTCTGGCTGGAGCTGACTTTTTGCTCCAGCCCAGAGCTGCCTTTCCACCTTCCCATGCAGCCCAGAGGCCCAGAGAGCCTGGGGCATCCTGCCCCTAGCTGCTCAGTGCCTGTGTATGCAAATTAACCTGCCATCTTTGTTGGGTTAATTTGCATACTCACTCCTGATTGGCTGGTGGGCATCACGAAGGTACATTCAGTTTGCATCTTACTCTTTTATTAGTGTAGATAGGTGAATTTATAGAGACAGAAAGTAGATTAATAGGTTTTTAGAATTGAACACAAATGGATGAATAGAAGAAGGTGATAGTTAAAGGTTATGAGATTTGCTTTTGAAGTGACAAAAATAAAATTGATGGTAGTGATAATTGTACATCTGTAAAAATATTAAAAGCCACTGAATTGCACACTTTAAGTGCAAGAATTGTATGGTACATCAATTACATCTCAATATAGCTTTTTAAGAAATTCTGCCAGGTAGAATATATATACTAAGAATAGCAAAGAGTAGCAGATGGAACCCTTGAAAACTGTTAACAGTGAGGACTAGCAGGAGAAGGGAGCTGAGAAGGAGACAGACAAAGGATAACCAGAAAGAAGTATGAGGAGAAACATAGAGAGCAGTAACCCCAAAGAACAAGGAAAAAAGTGTTCTGTAATGGGGAAGAGGTAGACAGGGCCAGAATTATAGAAAAGGCTAGTATGAAGAGGACTATGGCATTTGGCAACTAGGAATTAATGTGCTACATGACAACAGTTAAAGGTGCTGAGGACACATAAGCAGAATATAATAAATGAGACATGAATGGGGAAGTGAGGAAGTAGAAAAACATAGAATAGAATAAGAGTAAAATTAACTCTTAGTTCCTAAATTGTGATAGAGCCACTCTACTAGATTTAAGGGAAGAGACAGGAAGTCAAGGGAGACTCAGGGTGGTGAAATCGTGCAATAATCTGTCTCCATTTCTGAACTCAGATCTATTTCATTTTATCCATTGCTTCTAGTTAGCAAATCAACCACAGAACACTCCAAAAATGATTGACTGGAAAGAATCAGGTTCTGTGACATCATGTCTCTTATCATACTGGGTCGGCTACAGTGTGGCAATAACTGCTCACATGATAAAGACAATAAAAAAAGTATAGACTTGAAAGAACTTGGAAAGGCATAGTATAATCCTTTTTTTGTACAGAGGAGAAAATTTAAGATGAGGTCACTTCACAGCCATAAAATTTTCTGTTAAAGAGCTAAGTCTAGAATCCATATTTCCTAACTCTTCATCTGATGTCTTTTTCTGAGACTCACACTGACACTAATCACAGAACTTCTAATTTCCTTATCATCTCATAATATTTAGGTTGAAAATTCTGCTCTAAATTTAGCTGCATGTAATTAGAGTGATACTGGTTATTAAGGGTTTTAACTTTAATACCTTAATAACTTATTTTATTTTGTATATTTTATCACCAATTAATATTCTGAGAAGTTTCCCTTTATGTCTTGTACATGAAATTAATTTGTAAAAATCAAATTATTTAACTTTTTTTGCATACCATGGAATATTTTACATGCCGCCCCCCACCCTTTAAGAGATAAATTTGGTGTGATTCCAGATGTCTACTTGGAAATCTATGCTGCTGTTAAATACTTGAAATTTCTATTCAGATTCCACTTACCAGGACCTGTGTCCCTACACAGTTTTTCCCCTCATTTGAGAAGAATCAAGAACAGTCTCACCTAATAGTCTCCCTTATTCCTCTTCCACCACTGCCATTACATATCTCTGTAATTATGAATTTATATCCACAAAGCTCTGGCAATGAACAGACTTGGAAGATTTTGGTTGAGCTGAGGTGGTGTGTGTCTGGCAAGAAATAGTCTGATAAAAAAATGTATTAGTCCTCTGAAAGAAAGGTAGTTGTGCTTTACAATGGAACACCTGCTAATCAGTAAGCCATCATTTGTTGAGTGTCTGTGATTGTGCTAAGATACAACCTGAACAACTGCTCTTTGTTATCACTGTGTCCACAGCTTAGATGTGGATCTTTGGCTACCATCTGGTGGGGACTTCATCCCTCCTTCAGAGTGGAAGCCACATTTCTATTAGTATTACCTTCACTTTTCCATTTTTAGCATCTTGTTGTTCCTCTTGCTAAACCTTATATCTCACACCCCTCACCCCAAAACCTTGAAACTAAAAAACCTAGAGACTCCACTAGTTTCCTCTAGAAGCAATGATCTCTACATGAGGGCAATTTTACCCTCAGAGGTATTTGACAGTACCTGAAGGCATACTTGATTATCAGAACTGGGGCGGTGCTACTGCCATCTAGTGGGAAGAAGACAAAGATGCTGCTAAATATCCTGCAGTGCACAGAACAAAGAATTATCTGAAAGAAAATGTCAATAGTGCAGAAGTTGAAAAATCCTTTTCTAGACGACACTGCCAAGAAAGCAGTTACAGTTTTTCCTAAAGAGAGTAAGAGTCTATATTCCCCACATTTTTATGTATGGGAGTGGCCATGCTTCAGGCAAATATGATTGCTTGCAATTATGAACAAATAAGTTCTCAGCGGTAAGAACCGAAGCCTGAAATCATTCATCACCCTTCATTCATGATCACAAAAAGTAGAAAGATTTTAAGAAAAAAGAAAGTGCAGTATAATGGATGGATTTTGTTGCAGTTTCTCCCCCACTACTTACCTAATTGTTAGTCATTTCGAAAATGTACAATAACAAGATTTGAAGGAACATGACACAATGCAGAGGTAGGTGTGAATAAGGTACCAAACTAATAATCTACACCAATGACTGCTTTCAGACAATGGAAAAAATAAATGCACATAATGAGTATACTAATGGCAGCATTCCTTCCCTCTCCTTCATGATCCTGTTGGATGGAGAATGGCTTGAAATTGCTATTATATAAGCTGGGAGAAAAAGACTTTGAGAATACTGAACACAAAATAAAAACTCTAGAGATTTTACAAATCCCAGTGGCTGAAGGAAGAGAAGACTATTACATTATGTGATCCTAAAAGAGAATTGTTTCTGTAATTGACAATAAGCTACTGATCAACCAATACCTGCCTTGTGTACTTTAATCTCATGGCCTGGCACTTACCTGCAGGATCACTGGGGATGGCTGGCTTATATCCCACACTCCTGGAGCCATTATTTCGATGGGAGGCTCACTGTGTAATGTCATGCTGAGTAGCACAGACCCAAGAATGATTTTGCTGCAAGAGAAAACACATACAGACAGGAGCCACTTGATGAGGGAAACTATTATTATCTATAAATGTTTTCTTTTGAAATATAAACATAACCATAAAGATACTAGGGGCCTGGTGCACAAAATTCGTGCACTGGGGTGGGGTCCCTCAGCCCAGCCTGCCCCCTCTCACATACTAGGAGCCCTCAGGGGATGTCCTACTGATGGCTTAGGCCTGCTCTCCCTTGGGAGCGGACCTAAGCTGCGTCTGGCCTCCCTTTGCAGAAGGCGACCAGGCTGATCAGGGGAAGGCGCCAGCCCCATCACCCCGCTGCTGCAGCCACTGCCAGTCACTGCAGCCGCCAAGGTATTTTCATGAACACGGACTCCAGTCTCTTCACCATGAAAAAATGACAACTTTCTTTAAACATTTTCAAGATGTGTCTTTCATAGGATATGACATTTCTTTATTTTTCTTTTTCTCCTCACCTGAGGATATGTTTTCATTGATATTTTTCCCCTTCCCTCTGATCCCAGGCTCGGCCCCTGCCCAAGCCTAAAGCCTCCACCCCAGGCATTAGGTTTGGGAAGGGTTTCCCTTCCAGCACCTCTGATCACAGGCTCGGCCCCTTCTCAAGCCTAAAGCCTCTGCCCCAGGCTTTAGGCTTGGGAAGGGGTTCCCCCACCCACACCTCTGATCGCAGGCTCAGCCCCTTCCCAAGCCAGCTGGGAGTGACCTGGGTGCCAAGGAGGTTCCTGGGACCCAGGTATGTATGCAAATTAACTTCCATCTTTGTTGAGTTAATTTGCATACTCACTCTGATTGGCTGTGGGCGTAGCAGATGTAGGGTCAATTTACATGTTTCTCTATTATTAGGTAAGATGGGCTCTAAATGTATAGAAAGAAATACTTAAATTAGCACATGACCTGCAGAATCAAAATAGTGGGACTTCACAAAAGAAATACTTCTTTATGAATGAATAAGAAAAAATATTCATATTCTGAATCTGTGAAAAAACATTGTAAATTCCCATAGTAAATGAGAATGCAAACAGGAAAGACTTGAAACAGGAAGAATTCATGGAAGGTTTTAACAACTTCACTATCATCCAAATCCACAGAGATCCTTAAAGGAATTAAAAGGAAGCTATACCTGGCTGTATATATGAATTTAATTATTGGTAAGCTGTTCTAATGATCACTGAGAACAGCTTTTGATTTTAAAATACCAAATTATATGTAAAACTGAAAGGCAATAAAATTAAAGTTTATGAAGAACTTTAAGGCATCAGCTGAGTCTTTTTGAAAACAACATAGACTTCCATCTTGCCATTTAACAAACACTATGTGAAATATGATGAAAAATCCAGCAGATAAAGCTTTCTTTAGACCTTTAGATTTCTGAGGCCTGCTTTCTTTATTTTCCATATCTGGAGATATTGTTATAAAGTATCTGCTTAGGGGAGTATAACTTATAAACATTATTGGGCAGATATTTTTAAATAACCCAAGAATATTCTTCTAGCAGAACAAACTTTGAGTCTTTATCCTTTTGTTCCATCCCTCCCTCATCTTGAGAAATATTTTTTTTTTGGTATAACATTACCAGGGAGCCAGTATTAGCAAGCAAAAATTTAGCTTAATGAGGCAGAAATAAAAACACATATTAATGTCATTTCACTTTTGCATTTCTTAAGTTATAGCTTTCTCTAAAATGGTCCGAAGTACCCATCTGCTTGGAAAAAGTTTGGATTAACTCCAGGCAGAATGAAAAAGGAAGAAGGAGAAGATAAGGTGTTAATGTTCTCCACAACATTTATAGAAAATATTTCTGTCCATGGTAAAGGGTTAACAGGAGTGAGGGAGGAAGGATATGCTATATCAGATGGAGAATGTGGTTCAGAAAAGGCCACCACTTTCTGGCAACTCAGGATGGTGGGAAACAGAAGACAAAGAGGGAACAGAGTAAGTGTGGCAGACATAGATGCTCCAATTTTCCCCTCTTCTAGAAGGCAGATGAGGAAGAGTGTTAGATCGGGAAATCCTATCTAATAAAAGAGTGATATTCAAATTGACCATCACTCCAAGACACAAGATGGCTGCCCCAAGTGGTCAAAGATGGCTGCCCCATGTGGACACAAGATGGCCACCGCAAGATGGCCTGCAGGGGAGGGCAGTTGTGGGCAGTTAGGGGTGACCAGGATGGCAGAGGAGGGTAGTTGGAGGAGACCAGGTTAGCAAGGGAGGGCAGTTGGGGGACCCAGGCCAGCAGGGAGGGCAGTTAGGGGTGACCGGGCTAGCAGGGGAGGGCAGTTAGAGGCAATCGGGCCGGCCAGGGAGCAGTTAGGCATTGATAAGGCTGGCAGGGGAGTGGTTAGGGGGTGATCAGGGTGGCAGGCAGAAATGGTTAGGAGCAATCAGGCAGAGGCAGGTGAGCGGTTGGGAGCCAGCAGTCCTGGATTGTGAGAGGGATGTCCAACTGCAGGATGGGCTGAGGGACAGCGCCCCCCTCCCCGTGCACAAATTTTGTGCACTGGGCCTCTACTACAGGATAATGCTGAAGGCAGGGGGGCTCTAGGAAAAGCTACTAAATACTGGTATACCTGAGTGAGGGGCTTTCCAAAAGGGGGAGGTCATACAGTGGGGATAATGGGCCTTTTTGTGTTAAGAGTGGGGATAAGATGAAGTCAAATAGGAGTCACAGGTAAACCTCAGAGGGTCTACGGTGCTTGTAAGAGCCCACATCACCCAGGGAGTGTCAGTCAGCCCTGATTAAGCTGGGAGAGCACCAGTCACTCATTCCCCTAGCTGTAATAAGTAGCCAGAGCTTCAAAAGTGCCTTTGATTTGGGTATCAGAGGTCAAATCACCAGGCCAAAGAATCTGTTTCTTTTCTGATCCTGTGTATCCAGATATCCTCTTAGGAAGAGAGTATGTCAGGAGGACATCTGAATGACTAAGCATTATTTTTTTCAAAAGTGACTGTACACTTCTATGAGGACTACTTAAATTATTGAAATGACTAATTTTTTGTCATCAATGGAAGGTTTTTCCTCTTCATTAAGTATAAGGTAGGAAGTCATGAGGAAAAGTGTGATATATTAATGGCATTTTTCTTTGCAGCTAAGTTGTATAATAAGTTATATTTATGGCCTTGTTATACTTATATGTCTTGGCCATGTTTCACTCTGAAAAACAGAGTGATCTAAGCTGATTTCTACAGAGGATGAGGTGACTCAAGAATAAATGTCAATGTCTATCATTTCTCTCCTTGGATGGAGTCTGTATCAGCAGTCACCGTGGCCTTAATTCTGAGGCATATGGGGGAGAATGAAGTCAGAACACTTGGTTTAAGTATATGTATGAGGAGATGTATCAAGCAAAAAGGCACAGGGAGAATGGACTTCTTGCTGTCCAACTGAGGCTGTTATAATATACACTGTGAGGCAATTCAAGGAGGAAAGGATGCTTGGCACCATTCACTGGGCTTTCTGTGTGTTTGATAGTAGCTAACTTACTTTCTGGTAATGGACTGCACCTAAAAATCTTTTGAGATATTGTAAGCACGGTGGAGAGAATAAATTTCCATAGCGTTCTGTAAATAGAAAATGTGAGGAGGAGGAAGACGATTAGTGGAATTAAGATGAGAAGAGTGTTGGTCGTCTCCCAGGAAACTGTTCATTCAGGGCTTAGTATCTCTGAATTGAAGAATTTACCATAATCTAGAAATGTTAAGCAACTATTACACTATTTGTTTTGAATTTAAGTAGAAAAGTAGCTCTTAAAAATTGTTGAGGTGTGAATAACACTTTCTTACAGCAGTGAGGAGGCATTGTGAATACAGCATAGATGCAATAGAAGTTCTGTCTGCAAAAGGAAGGATTGCAAAGCTTCTATGGGCAAAATTTAACTTTTGTACTTGTGACATATTTTTTATAGGCTTGAGGGTGAATTTACGTGCTTGAAAATGTAGACATTTATGTTTATTTGTAGACATTCTTAGTGCACCCATAACTGATATTTCTGCGTTTAGTCACCATTGGTTCTTCTGAAACCCACTTCTGGAAACCACAAAGTCATAGGAAGCTTTTAATGCTGCATATTTTCAGGACTTTTGTATGTTAGAAAATAAAGACATAAGTGCTCATTACAATTCCACACAGCTAGATATGGGTAATTCAACATGTAATAAATGGCAGATTCAATACCAAATGTTTATAGTCAAAGGCATTCTGTGAAACATGGCCTATTTGCTATGATCTGGAAATATCCGTATCCGATGAATTGGGTTAGAATCTCTGTAACTTGTAGCAATGAGCTCAGTGGGAGTCATGGCATCTCCCAATTGCCCCAGTGATAGATTTCTGATGTCTTCTAAAGAACTGGACTTCTTTTAATTGTTCAACAAGGGAGAGAGGCAGATTTTTCTGATTTTCATAAGATATGGTCTTTTGGAAATATAGTTACAAATGCTTATTGAAGTTGTGCTTTCTGATGTGATGTCTCATCATCCATAAGTCTGACACTTTTCCTCAAGAAAACACCACCCAATATGAGTCCCAGTGGCATTACTTAAAGATGGCCACCATCTATGATCACTTACATATAAAATTTTTACCAGTGGTAAGACATATGACAAAACAACATGGAGTCAGTATTTTTACTCTTATAACTATTTAGAAAAAAGATCTTGAAGATTAGTGTGAAATACAGTAATGTCTTAAACATTCTTATATATTTAACATGTATTGATTGCCTATCATGTGCAAAGTAGTGTGGTAGATGATTGAAGGGAATCAAATAGATTGCATTTTTTTCAGTGAATAACTGGAAATGTTATTCTACAAACATGTTAGATCTTATAAGCGCTGCAGTTGAAACTTTAAAGAAATTTACTCATGAAAAGGAAGGGCACGTGCATAGCTCCTTCTAGTAAGAAAGTAATGAAAGCTCTAACCCACAAATCAGATTTTTGAAATATCTGCTATAGCAGTAGGTGTTATTTTAGGACAAAACTGTTTTTTACAGACTTCTGTAATTTTATTTCCACTGTAAATCTCATGTAGGAATTGATTTTTTTCACAATTCAATTTAGTAAACAAATCTCTAATGATTGCCTATTCATGAGGTACTATGTTAGGTGATAGATGTTACAAAGATAAATAAATCTATTCCCTTTCCTCAAGAAACATATACATAGAAATAGGCTATAACATCAAAACAAATAATGGAGCAGAACACACACACACACACACACACACACACACACACACACACACACATGCACACACACCAAGTCAGAACTAATCCAACAAAGGCAATTTTAAAGATTTATGATGATTGTTCTGATAATAACTTATTTATATTGACTAAACGTGGGAACTAAAAACTGATGAAGAATTTTCTTAACATATTTATATTACCAAATATTTTTAAAGCAATAAGGGCAGAAAAAATCTTTATAACACTATTAAAATAACAATACAATTATTAATTTTTCAATTTGATTTTAAAGCAAGTCTTGCCATGTGAAAAGTAACTAAGCTGATTTATTTAAAACATTTTCCTTAATGGCATAAAGAATCATGCAATTAACTATCAAATATCCCAAGTATTATTAGTTCTAAATAGCTATGGTTAAATCATCAGGTAATTTGCAACGGCCATTAGCTCCAATAGAATATCTGAGCTCATAGTTGGCTTACTTTTCTGAAAATATCATTGTAAAGTTTCAAATATTTCTTCTTGGCAATAAAAGATCAGTAAACCAGTGAGTTACATTGTGCAATTTTACTTCAGCCAGAATTCCTTGATTTACATTGTTTCTAGAAGACAGAATTTAGTTAAATAATTTTGAAGTACCAAATGCAGAGAAATTAGCTGGTTAGAGAAGGAAAAGCAATTGTAACAGGTTCTGCCAGTAACTTTTCACTGTGAATGATCTAGTGAACAAGTTGAACATGAAACCTCCATTAAAACCCATTTCTACACTTTTTTCCACTCACACTTTCACTAATCATGATTTATACTGAGCTACCTCAACTTTAGGATAAAATGTTTGCTTGATTTTTCTCTCATTATGCTACATACTGCAAAATATTTAGTCTCAAGGAGGCTTTCTGATTCAGATGGGAGCTGTGTTAATCACACGTTATATACTTACTCTTTTGGAAACAATGGAAGAGAAGTCCAGGCCAATATCTCTGCATTGTTGGTTGCACAGTTAATCCCAAACAGTTTTATAGTGAGCATGGATTCCTTTGGAAGTGATTTTATTTCAAGAGGAAAAGTGATCCTTAAAATAAATTCAACAAGTAGATTATCAATTACAATGTTATTTTAGCAAGTACTTGAACATGTATGTTTAATCTTGTAAAAATGAAAATATAGCAGAAATACACGGAGTAATGAGATTGTTTACTCAGTCAGTGAGGATTGCTAAAATTATAATTTTTACATGTAAGATGTTTTTATCAAAATTATGACAACTTGAGTATTTATCCTTTGCAAGCACAGAAGAATGGTTAACATTGTCTCAAAGAACAAGGGGATAACCCAAAATGGGTAAATTGGTCATAATCAGATGGAGACTTAGAAAAGAATATTCTAAGAAGAGAAAAGTACATGGACAAAGATATATATGTACAAATAAATTAAGTATAGCTGGTAAGTAATGAGTGGCTCTCTGTGGCTAGAACAAGAGATGTGATCAAGCTGTGGAAAAGTTATGGATTATGAAATTAGTAAATAGGTGGTTGCCAGAATGTTTAAGAACTGTGTATTCCAGTTTTTTCCTAATGGCAAAAGGAAATATATCAATGAGAGATTAAAAGTATAGAAAGTTGATAATAATTTTAAATATGAACTATTCTGAGTTACTATGAGGTCCTAGAATTTTGGAGGTTGATTGTTGGAATACAATTTCTAGGTATGTCAAGGTGAAATAGCTCCAAATTCAGACCCTAGATGAATAGTAGATACAGGCAAAAATAATGAAAAAATGAAAAAAAATTAAATTTGGGTATTAAAGCCATCAGGATCTATAAGAGGATGTCTAGACGATTATAAATGATACTGTAAAACTAGGGAGGATAAACCTGGGTAATGTAAGTATCTAAGAAGAGCTTTAGACAATAAGTTAATAGTGTGATCTGTGGTCAGGGAGCAGTGTATCTTTCTTTCCTTTCTGTGGTCATCCTGGTTATATAAAAAACTAGAGGCCCAGTGCACGGATTCTTGCACCAATGGGGTTCCTCAGCCTGGCCTATGAGGATCAGGCCCAAACTGATTCTCCAGATCCCCTGAGGGGTCCAAGATTGTGAGAGGGTGGTTCTCGGGTGATGCATCCCAGAATTGGGTTCCCTCCTCTCTGGTTCTGGGTGTGTCACCCAAGAACAACAGCTTCCAAGTCACTGCAGCATTGGCAGCTCCTGCATTGAGCTTCTGCCCCTTGGTGGTCAGTGCACATCATAGCTATCAGATGGAGCGTCTGCCCCCTGGTGGTAATTGTGCATCATAACTACCAGTTGGATGGTTGAATGGTTGGACAGTTGCTTAGGCTTTTATATACAAACTAGAGGCCTGGTGCATGAAATTTGTGCATGGGGGGGCATTGACCCTCAATGCAGTCTGCACCCTCTCCCATCTGGGACCCCTTAGGGGATGTCTGACTGCCATTACCACAGGGCAGTTGAACAGTTGGACATCCCTCTCACAATCCAGGACTGCTGATTTCCAAACATTATCCTCCTTACCTGCCTGAATGCCCCTAACCAATTCTGCCTGTCAGCCTGATTGCCGCCTAACAACTCCCCTGCCAGCCTGGTCCCCTCAACTGCCCTCCCCTGCAGGGCCGGTCACCCCCAACTTCCCTCCCATACCGGCCATCTTGTGGTGGCCATCTTGTGATGACATGGGCATGGCCATCTTTTGACCATATGGGGGCAACCATCTTGTGACTACATAGGGGCAGCCATCTTGTGACCATATGGGGGTGACCATCTTGTACTAGGAAGTGACAGTCAATTTGCATATTACCTTTTTATTATATAGGATGACCAGAGAGTCAAGATGGCTGCCATCAGAATGGCAGTGAGAGAGAGAGAGTGTTAGTGAGTGAGGGAGTGAAATGAAGTGTGGGGATGTGTGTGGTATGTGTGTAAGTGTGTGTGAGTGAAGGACAGTTAGATACTGCAGAACTTTTGGGGGCTGGCAGACTGGGCTCTTTTAGACAGGGAGCCCCTGCTACAGCTGCAAGCACTGCCAGGCAGCTAGCACTGGCACAGAAACCACACCATTTTGAAGGGGACAGCTGCTGTGACTAGAAGCCAAGGCTCACCACCATCCAGAGTGGCCTTAAACACCACCCAGGGCCATACAGCCATGCTGGCCAAAGGCCTGTTACCTCAGCTGCAGACCCATGGACACAAGACTCCAGCCTCCTCGGTCACAGGAATCCTGGAGTGTGCAACCCTCCCATTGGCCCACTGCTGGGGCCACAGGTCTCACACGTCCTGGCACTTGGGCTCCCTGATGACTCTCAGCGTGTGCTACCCTCCCACTGACTTGCCACTTTAGCTTAGGGTCTAGCACATCCCAGCACCTGGACTCTTTGGTGACAGCAAAAACAGGGAGACAAAGTATCAACCCCAAAGGAAAGAAAAGGAGGAATCAGCAGAATAGGAACTAAAAGAAAAGGAATTAAATGAAACGGAGGCATTAGAGTTAGAAGACAGGGCAGAGAAACATACCCAGTCTGAACAGCAATTGGAGAAAAAAATTAAAAAGCAGGAGGAGAGCCTAAGGGAGCTTTGGGACAAAATGAAACAAAGTGACATACTTATAATAGGAGTGCCAGAAAGACAAGAAGAATAATAAGGATTAGAAAACCTATTTGAAGAAATAATGACAGAAAACTTCCCTGATTTGGGAAAGCAAAAAGTCACACAAGCACAGAGAGTCCCAGATAAGATAAATCCAAAAAGACCCACACCAAGACACGTCATAATTACAATGGCAAAGGTTAATGACAAAGAGAGAATCTTAAAGGCTTCAAGAGAGAGACAGAGAGTTACCTACAAAGTATCTTCTATTAGATTATCAAATGATTTCTCAACCAAAAAAAAAAAAATCAGGCCAGAAGAGAACAAAATGAAATATACAAAGTCATGCAAAGCAAGGGACTGAATCCAAGAATACTCCATCCAGCAAGGATATCATTCAAAATTGAAGGGAGGAAATAATGATCTTTGCAGACAAGAAAAGGCTAAAAGAGTTTATAACTACCAAGCCAGCAATGCAAAAAAAAAATGCTAAAGGGTTTGTTGTAAAAAGAAGAAATAGAAAGGGAAGAAGGAACACAGGCATAAAGAATAAAAATGGCTATAAACAAATACCTATCAATAATAACCTTACATGTAAATGGACAAAATGCTCCAATCAAAAGATATAGAGTGCCAGAATGGATAAGGAAACATGACCCATATATATGCTGTCTACAAGAAACCCACCTCAGAACAAGGGACTCACACAGACTGAAAGGGAAGGGACGGAAAAGTATTTTCAAGGCAAATGGATATGAAAAAAAAAGCTGGGGTAGCAATACATATATCTGACAAAATAGACCTCAAAGTGAAGGCCATAACAAGAGACAAGGAAGGCCACTTTATAATACTAAAGGAATTTATAAAACAAGAGGACATAACTCTGGTAAACATATATGCACCCAATGCAGGAGCACCCAAATACATAAAAAACTTCTGGAAGATATCAAGGGAGAGATTGACAGCAATATAATCATAGTAAGAGACTTTAATACCCCATTGACATCACTGGATAAGTCCTCTAAACAAAAAATCAGCAAAGAAACAGCAATCCTAAATAACTGACTAGATCAAATGGACTTAATTGACATCTTCAGAACATTTCACTCCTAAGTTACAGAATATACATTCTTCTCAAGTGCACATGTGACATTTTCAAAGATAGACCACATATTAGGGCGTAGACAAAGTGTCTTCAAATTCAAGAAGACTGAAATCATATCAAGCACCTTCTCAGATCATAATGGCATAATATTAGAAATCAACTACAATAAAAACAATTAAAAAAATTCAAACATTTGGAGGCTAAATAACATGTTGTTAGACAATTATTGGGTTACCAAAGAGATCAAAGAAGACATAAAAAACATCCTGAAAACAAATGATGATGAAAACACAACAATACCCAAAATCTATGGGACATAGTGAAAGCAGGCATGAGAGGGAAGTCCATAGTATTATAGGCCTACCTTAGAAAACAAGAAAAACTGGTAATAAATTATCTAACCCTACAACTTAAAGAATTAGAAAAATAGCAACAAGAAAAGCCCAGGGTGAGTAGAAGGAAGGAAATAATAAAGATCAGAGTGGAAATAAGTGAGATAGAGACCAAAAAACAAGACAAAAGATCAATGAAACCAAGAGCTGGTTCTTTGAAAGGATAAACGAGATTGATGAACCTCTAGCCAGGCTCACCAAGAAGCAAAGAGAGAGGACCCAAATAAATAAAGTCAGAAATGAAAGAGTCAAAATAAGAACAGAACCCAAAGAAATACAAAGGATTGTAAAAAAACAAAACAAAAAACAAAAAAACAAACAAAAAACTATGAACAACTCTACTCCAAAAAACTGGACAACCTAGAAGAAATGAACACATTCCTAGAAAAAATACCACCTTGCAGAACTCAATCAGGAAGAATTAAAAAATATGAATAGGCCGATAACTGTGAAGGAAATTGAAGCAGTAGTCAAAAAACTTCCAGCAAACAAAAGTCTGGGCCAGATGGCTTCACAGGTGAGTTTTACCAAGCATTCAAAGAACTAAAACCTATCCTCCTCAGACTATTCCAAAAATTCAAGAAGGAGGAACATTTTCAAGCTCTTTCTATGAAACCAGCATTACCCTAATCCCAAAACCAGATAAAGACACTACAAAGAAAGAAAATTACAGGTCAATATCTCTAATGAACATAGATGCTAAAATTCTGAACAAAATCCTAGCAAATCAGATTCAGCATTACATCAGAAAGATCATACACCATGACCAAGTGGGATTTATTCCGGGGATACAAGGATGGTACAATATCCACAAATTAATAAACGTGATACATCACATAAACAAATTGAAAGATAAAAATCACATAGTCATATCAATTAATGCAGAAATGGCATTTGACAAAATCCAATACCCTTTCCTGATTAAAAAGACACACACAACTGCAGCAAAGTGGGAATAGAAGGATCATACCTCAACATAATAAAAACCTTATATGACAAACCTGCAGCCAACATCATACTCAATGGGCAAAAAGTAAAACCATTTCACCTAAGAACAGAAATAAGACCGGGATGCCCCTTTCACCACTCCTGTTTGATATAGTACTGGGAGTGCTAGCGATAGGATTAGAAAAGAAGAAGAAATAAAAGGCATCCAAATTGGAAAAAAATGAAGTAAAACTGTCATTATTCACAGATGACAAGATATTGTACATAGAAAACCCCAAGACTCCATAAAAAGCTACTAGATTTAATAAATGAATTTGGCAACATAGCAGGATACTAAATTAACACCCAGAAATCTATGGCTATTTTATACACCAATAATGTGCTCACTGAAAGAGAAACAAACAAACAAACAAAAAACAATCCCTTTTACCATTGCACCAAAACAATTAAAATACCTAGGACTAAACTTAACTAAGGATGTAAAAGACCTGTATTCAGAAAACTACAGGACATTGAAAAAAGAGATAGAGGAAGATATAAACAAATGGAAGTATATACCATGTTCATGGGTTGGTAGAATCAATATCAACAAAATGTCCATATTAACCAAAGCAATCTATAGATTTAATGCAATCCCTATTAAAATACCAACAGCATATTTCACAGACCTAGAAAAAACTCTCCAAAAATTCATATGGAATAACAAAAGACCCCAAATAGCTGCAGCAATCTTAAAAAAAAAAGAAAAAAGTTGGAGGGATCACAATACCAGATAACAAGCTATATTACAAAGCCACTGTATTCAGAACTGCCTGATACTGGCACAAGACCAGACATATAGACCAATGGAATAGAACAGGGAACCCAGAAATCAACCGAAGCCATTACGCTCAATTAATATTTGACAAAGAAGGCAAGGACATGCAATGGAATCAAGACAGTCTCTTCAATAAATGGTGTTAGTATAATTGAACAGATACATGCAAAATAATGAAACTAGACAACCAATGTACACCATGCAAAAAAAAATAAACTCAAAGTGGATAAGGGACTTAAACATAAGATGGGAAACCATAAAAATCTTAGGAGAATACATAGGCAGCAAAATATCAGACATATGTCACAGCAAGATCTGATACAGCTCCTAGGGCAATGGAAACACAGGAGAAAATAAACAAATGGGACTACATCAAAATAAAAAGCTTCTGCACAGCAAAAGAAACCATCAACAAAACAACAAGAAAGCCCACTGCATGGGAGAACATATTTGCCAGTGTTATCTCATAAGGGCCTAATCTCTAAAATTATAGGGAACTCATACATCTTAACAAAAGGAAGATAAACCATCCAGTAAAAAATGGGCAAAGGACTTAAATAGACGCTTTTCCAGTGGACATACAAAAGGCCAAGAAACATATGAAAACATGCTCAAAGTCACTAATCATCTGAGAGATGCAAATCAAAACAACAATGAGATTCCATCTCACATGTCAGAATGGCTATCATCAACAAATCAATAAATTACAAGTGCTGGCAAGGATGTGGAGAAAAAGCAACCCTTGTGCACTGCTTTTGGGAATGTAGACTGGTGCAGCCACTTTGGAAAACAAAATTTTTGAGTTTCCTCAAAAAATTATAAATGGAATCCCCATTTGTTTCAGTAGTCCCACTTCTAGGAATATATCCCAAGAAATCAGAAACACCAATCAGAAAGGACATATGTACCCCTATGTTCATAGCAGCACAATTTACAATAGCTAAGATTTGCAAACAGCCTAAGTGACCATCAGCAGATGAATAGATTAAAATCTATGGTACATCTACACAATGAGATACTACACTGCTGTAAAAAGAAAGAACTCTTATCATTCTCAATAGCATGGATGGACATGGAGAGCATTATGCTAAGCCAGTCGGAGAAAGATAAATATCATATAATCTCACTTATTTGTGGAATATAATGGACAACATAAACTGATGAACAAAAATAGATCCAGAGACAGAGAAGCATCGAACAGACCATCAAACTTCAGACGGAATGCAAGGTAGGGTGGCGGGGGGGGAGAGGGGTAAAAGATCAACCAAAGGACTTGTATGCCTGTATATAAGTATAACCAATGGACACATACTGTAGGGGGGTGATGGCATGGGCTGGGGTTGCTGGGGAGAGGTCAATGGGGGAAAAAGGAGACATATGTAATACTTTAAACAATAAAGAATTAAAAAAAAGAGTTGAACATATAAAAAAAAAAGGAAATGACTAGATTCTATGATAAGAGCCTCAAGATAAGTATGGTCTTTAGAAGAGATCTATTTGTCAGACAAAGAGATGAAATATGTATTTTTCAAAAGACTGAGGTGGGAGAATATGTTTACTAGAAGATGAGAAGGCTAGAGAGAAATAGGAAATTTGGAACAGAGATAGGTAGATAGGGGGAGATCCATGGAAACAGAGTCACCAAGGGATGGAAAGAAGAGAAAAGTGACTGGGAGAGCAAATGAGGCAGCTTAGATTGAGTGACATCTGATGGCATAAGGTATGAGGAATATGAACAAAATCTACTGTCCTTGTATTTCCCAGTTGATTTTTGATGTCAACTTGTTTAAGCAATGGGTAATTATTAGAGGACTAGAGGCCTGGTGTACAAATTCATGCATGGCGGGGGTGGGGGTGGGGAATGGTTCCCTCAGCCCAGCCTGTACCCTCTCTCAATCTGGGACCGCTAGCTCCTATCCGCTCACCTGCCTGCCTGCTTGATTGCCCCTAACCACTCTGCCTGCCTGCTTCATTGCCTCTAATCCCTCTGCCTGTCTGCCTGATCACTCCTAACCACTCACCTGCCTAACTGCCTGATTGCCCCTAACTGCTCGCCTGCCTGGCTAATCGCTCCTAACCACTCTGCCTGCATGCCTGATCACCTTTAACCATCTCTGCCTTGGCCCCTACTGTGGTGTCTTCCTCTGGAATGACATCTGGAAGGTCGTTTGGCTGTCTGGTCTAATTTGCGTATTATATTTCTATTATTATAGATTGACTAGAGGCCTGATGCATTAAGATTCGTGCAAGAATAGACCTTCCTTCCCCTGACTACCGGCACCACCTTCACTCCAGCCTGGAGCTGCCTTTCCGTCTTTGCTCTGACCAGAGCTGCCTTCCACCTCTCGTCTTGTTGTGTCAATTTGCATATTCCCTCCTTATTGGCTGTGGGTGCCGCCATCTTTGTTGTGGAGTCACAGTCAATTTGCATATTCTGTCTTTATTAGATAGAATGATGACCAAAGCCTATTATCCAATTGGAAATTGCTGATTGAGGTTGGCCCAGCTGAGGCCTCAGGTATTATTAAGCATCCTCTTGCACTAAGAATTGGCTGTCTAATCAGGATACTAGGGAGCAGTCCTTAATCAAAGTGTCAAATAAGACATTGGTAACCCCCTTTTGTGAGTGGTTGGCAGCATCCAACCTCAGGAATAAGGAGAAATTAATTTAGCCCAGTGACTATGACTGAAGTTGTGGAAGTACACATCCCTTTCTCCAAGATGCTATTCCTAGAAATGAAAAGGTCAAGATCTAGGCTGGTAATGTAGCAGCAAAGAAGAGGAAAGACAGAAAGAACTATTTTAGAGGTAAAATGGATAATTAATATTTGACTGATAGCATATTAGTGGAACAGGACAATGAAGAATTAAAGATGAGTTCTAGGCTTCTAGATTATATTCTAGTGGATGCCTTTAACTGAAATATGTAATTTAGGAGATGATGTCATTAAATTAAGAATAAATCTGAGATGTCAATATGTAAACTATGTGTGGAGAGGATGAGTCAGAGATTTGGATCTGGATACAATTACATTTAAATAGTGGCTCTATGACCAATAAGATGTTCTTCCTTGAGCAATGAATTTAACTTTTTAAGCCTGGCTTTTCCTTATTAATGATATTGAATGAAAATTGCAAAACATTATATATGGAAAATGGTAGGTTGTATACCCACATTATATTTATTATTCCATCAGTAGAGTAAATAAATTCTATTATTAAAGATTAATAAAATTTACATTACTAAAAATTAAATTGTTATATGTTTAGACAGCTAAAACTGAAAGTATTTCTTTCATATTCTTTAATACTCATAATATTCATTTAAGATAATATCAGCATATTTATCAACTTAAAAGAATCTCTGAAAATCAATACAAGATGTTAATGATCTTGTGGAATGCACAGCAATTTCCTGAATGTTCTCTCTTTTACTTGTAATTGGCTTTCTATTCAGGTTTCATATTTCTGTGTAAGAATGGAAGCTATTAATTCACTTTATTCTTCAGATAATCTAGAATGTTCTTTTTTCCTATTGAGTCTGGCTTCTTCATGTATAACTTCACATATTAGTAAGCTTTTTATATTAAAAATGACAAAAATGTGATAGGTTACAGTGGATAGTTACTGCCAATCTCCATTCTGTCATTTTTTATTAATGAAAATAAATTCTTCTGGGGCAAGAATACATGCTTCCTAAATAGTTATTTATTTCTTGAATACATATAGATTTTTAAAGCCAGAATAATTTCACATTCACTGGGAAATCTTTTCTTGCAACTTCTACATGGCTATTGAAAAATCAAAGGAATGAACTTTCAGACAAAGAAAGGAAGAAAAATACTTTAAGAGGCAATTCGATAAGTGAAGTCATATTGCTTTTTTTTTTTTTTTTATCCAAGCAGCTGGCACCGACCTTGAGTTTTAATCATATATTTTCCTTACTCTACTACTGAAAAATGAGTGAACATTAAATTTTCCTTAAACAATTTTTCTTCTATAAGAGATACTTTTCCTAAAATCCCAGTAAATTTTTAATAGTGAAATAGGAGATTTAAAAAGTCACATATTTTAGAACTCTCCTTTAATACTGATTTATAACAATAGACCATTGTAAGGACTTTGACTTTTGTCTGAGTGAAACAGGAAGTCAATTCAGGATTTTTAAACATGGCCTGACATACATTTTAGAAAAGGTCACTTTAGCTGCTGTGTGAAAAGGATTATAAAGGTACAAGGGAAGCAGGGAGACCATTATTGGGCTACTGTGGTAATAGAGGAGAGAGATGATGGTGGTCGAGACCAAGGAAAATGATGAGAAGTAATTTCCTGAAAACGTTTTGAAGAAAGAGCCAATAGGATTTCCTGGACACAGTGTCTGAGAGTAGGAGATTGAGGTTAAGGATTTGACCCGAACAACTGGAACTGAAAATGATCACCCACAGTGGCCATCTATGGGTGGACAAAGTTTAGAAAATAAGACTGAGAGTTCAGTCTTATACATGTTGCATGTGTAAATGTGGAGTTTGTGACTGATGCCTGGTTTAGTGATATAAATTTGGAAGTTGTTGGTCTATAGATGGCATTTAAAGCTATGTGACTATAAGAGCAAATTAAAGGACTGAGAATAACAACAACAGAGAAGAGGCTTAAGGGCTCAGACCATTAGCACAGTGTCTGGGAGAAGTAAATGAGGGAGGAGGAAAGCTAAAAGAATGTAGGAGACAAGTGTAGAGCATATTTAAATATGGAGGGTGAGATTAACAGTGACAGCTATTCCTAATAGATGTGTAAGATGAAGACCGAGAAACAAACATTAGATTTAACTATGCAAGTCACTGGTGACTCTAATGGGCAATTCCAGATGAGCAGAGGTGATGAAAGCCTGATTGGAATATGTTTTAGAGCAGAGAAAAAAATGGAAGAAAGTGAATATAGACAACTCTTTGGAAGGGTTTTACTACAAAGCAGAGGAAAGAATGGGGTGGTGCTGTTAGTGGGAGAATGAAGTAGAGCAGCAATTTTCAATCGGTGTGCCATAAGAATTTTTAAAACATGCAATGCCTGACACTTTAGTCTGGGGCACTGACCTCTTTTCCTTTAGATTGTCAAATAAAAAAAAAATGGCAACAGCCAACACAACAATAGCTGTACAGCGTGAATGCCCTATTTTGAAGCATACATATATAGTATAGGGCATATAATAGAGTTGCATCTTATTGGTTATATGGCATAATAAGGTTGCATCTGATTGGTTGATTCTTTGTACCAGAAATCTTTATATACACAAATGGGCACCTGATTTTTTAAAAAGTCACTATGGAGCAAAAAGGGTAGGAAATTACCTTATTATTGTTTTTTGTAAATCAATCAAAATTATACCTATATATTTTTTTTGTCAAATCTTCAAAAACTGTAATGTATTTTTTAGTGTACCACAGAATTTTAGTTTACATGTGCTGAATGAATTGAGATGAAAAAGGTTGAAAATTTCTGGAGTAGAGTTTTTTAACAAATATGTTAAATGTTTTTATTGATTTCAGGGGTGGCAGGGGGAGGGAATGGGGAGCTGGTTGAAGGCATGGACTGGGGGACAGGGGAAAAAAAAACACCAAAAAAAATCAACTAATCATTAAGAAAGAGACTTTATGTTTCCTAAGTTTACTAAAATATATTAAAAAAGAAACATTAGCATTACACAAATATCACATTCATGGACTATCACACTTTATAAAGAAGCAAACTGAAATAAACACATTACAAATATGCAAAAAAAAAAAAAGAATGCTACAGGCACTAGAAAATGGTAAGTAAATATTTTTAATGAAAATTATATAAAACAAAAATAATTTTGGGTTGAAGTAACTAACTACTAGGGGAAATTAAATATATTCTCCCAGGAAATAGAACACTTGTGCAGTCTTGAAGGAAGAGAAGAAAAATCTATCAAAGTACTTATCCAACAACACTAATTATCTTTAATTTATTTTGATTTTTTTCTTTGAAATTGACTTTAGAATTAGATTTTTCTCTGAAATTGTTTAAATGATGGAACATAGCTGTCATATGAAAATGAATCTGATTTTTGAAACAACCAGTAATAATTTTAATTAGTTAAGAAGACTAATTTTAGTAAATGAGCTTGATAACATTTTTGAGGAGTCACTTATTACACAAAATTCATTCATTTGCCCAGCAACACTTACTGGCCTCTTATTCCGTCTGGTGCTGTTAAAGATACAATGACAAATTTTAAAATAAAATTAAAAAACAAAAGTAAAAAAGGTCTTTTTATTAGTTAGCAGAAACAAACAGCTATATAAACAAATACATTCAGTAGAGGACCATAAAGGAGGAAGTTTGAGGTCTGACTAATTGACAAATAAAAAAAGGTGGCCACTTTTTTGAATGATACAGGAAAAGGTTTATAGAGAAGGTAGAAGAGTCCTTGAGAACACCTAACTGAAAAACAATTAGGTGTTCTCAAGGACAGTGGGGGCAAATGAAGGACCCTTAGCAGAGGTGAAATTTCTCAGTTCATATTTAGGGTAAGTAGATCAGATACAGGGAGTGGCTGGGTACAGGGGCAAGAGTAGGGCTAACTCCAGAGATGAAGATTCAGAGACAGGCAGGGGCAGAACCACAGAGGGCCTTGTGTGCTAAGCTAAATGACTTGTATTTTACCTTATGGGGATTGGAAACCACTAAAGAATGTTACAAGCAGAAGTGACTCTGTGCAATGGAATGTGATTTTATAATTGAAGGTCAGGCATTTGGTCAAAGTAATTAAGAACTTAACCAAAGCAGGCGAGACAAGGGTATCACATTCCTAGAATAAGGAAGATTTGCTTAGGGATTGAACAACCAGGGAATATGTAAGAATTGAAGCTCACGTGCTATGTCTCAGGACATGTTTGCATTGATTGAGATAACACTAAGAGTGAGATACATGGTGTCATCTAATGGCATCATAGGACTTCTAGAAATTGTGTCAATTATCATTAGAAAAGTACAATTTTGGGAATGAAATTATCTCCCAAGAAAGCCAGACCTTCGGAAAGGCCTGATGGAGAGTGAACTGAGGCATTTTCTTCTGCTTGAAATGGGAAGAAAATTAACTCTCGATGAGCAATGGATACCTGGAAAAATGACCGAATGATAAAGGGTTAGTGTGATAGGAACAGCAGGAAAAAGAATCAGTAACCATGAAAAGAGTCATAGATGGTAGTTTATGAGTTCCCTGAGATTCTAATTAAAATGAGGGCTTGAGCTGAGGGAAACAGAGGAGAGGAGGCAGGCCAGGATAATGTCAAGAAGGTACTTTTCCTTATTAATATAAAAAAGTTCTATAAAATGTAGAAGTAGGAACCAGCCACCCCAAAATAGGTGGCATTCTATACAATGCACAGATAATTACCTGTCAAAATACCTGATTGTTTAAACAAATTTGTACCAAATGGCTTTTGTAGGGAAATGGAGATTACATACATTATTTGGTAATTTCTTCCTTCTTTGTTATATCTGGAATCTACCTCCCTCCAATGCCAAATAGAAGGTATTCCTTTTATCCACAGTCTGTGAATGATTAATAATTCTCCCTTTTCCAATTTCCTTCTTTGATCAGTTAGATAATGTGGATTGGACACTTGTCTAGGTTTTTAAATGACTTTTAATCTGTTGAGGTGAACAATCAGTTACCTATTAGCCCTAGCATATTTATCACATCACCAAATCAAATCAACTGGCAACATTTTTTTTTTTTAATCACATGCTTCACTTAAACAAAAACAAACAAACCTCTGATCTTTATGAGCTAAATAATCCTGCCAGAGGAAAGATTAAACTTACGTTTCATTCCAGTTGACCAAGAAAAAGAACAATTTTTTGACTGGAATATTTCTGTAGTTTTTCATTTGGAACAGCTTCTTTCCAGCATAAGTAAGCCAACAGGAAAAAGAAAATGCTTTATAGCTAAAAAGAAACAATGTTGATTCAATAAGCTGAATATTATCCAGAAACAAACTTTCTATATGGGTCAATTATTGTTTATAGTTAAACATCAAATAATAAAGTGCTGTTTGCTTGTATAAAGTTTGATTTAAAAATGACTTTAAAAATTTATGTTGGGTAATGTCAGCAAGATGGCAGAATACGAAGCCCCAGATCCTCCTTCCCCCACGGAGACACCAATTCAAAAGTAATACATGGATCTATTCCCTTGGAGAACAATCCAGAAAAAAGTTAAGAGGCTCCTGCACCACAGGCAAGTTCAAAACCACATAGAAATCAGTAAGAAAATTCATGGTATTTATTTTCCAGAGCCCCTCATCCAAGCAAATCAGAAGGAAGCTCCCACCTCCCGGCCTTCCCTTGGGGTGGGAAAGAGAAGACTGCAACATATATCCAGCACTCAGAAATTTTAGGTATCTACCCAAGT
The DNA here is from genome assembly GCA_026230045.1 of Corynorhinus townsendii. Classification (NCBI taxonomy): domain Eukaryota; kingdom Metazoa; phylum Chordata; class Mammalia; order Chiroptera; family Vespertilionidae; genus Corynorhinus; species Corynorhinus townsendii. The sequence continues at coordinate 190,282,398 of JAPDVU010000003.1, forward strand.
GAGTGCTTACTATTCAAGTGCTGAATGGTGCCAGTTTGGGTCCTCTGAGAACAAATGGTGCCAGTTTGGGGCCTCTGAGAACAAACACTTGTGAATAACCACTTGGTCAAGCAAGAGAAAAGCGACCCGCCAATGTAAAAGAGAGATCTCATAAGTTTATCAGCAGATTTCTCAGCAGAAACCTTGCAGGTCAAAAGGGAGTGGGCTGATATATTCCAAGCTCTAAAAGAAAAAATGTCAATCAAGAATATTCTCTCCAGCAAAACTGTTTTCTTAACAACTTTAATTGACTTAATCAATATGATCATATAGATTTAGCATAAGGAATTAAAAATATTACTCTAATTATGTTATTTAAGAAAATACTACATGATAGAATCAACCTCAATTCTGCTGATGCTCCATGCATAATTGTGGTTAATTTCTATTGTAACTAAAGTAACTTCGGCTAATTTCCATGTTATCAAGATACTGATCTCACAAACTGTCACAACTTGATGGGGATCAGAGTGAATTTTTTTTCCTATTTTTAATTATTCTCCATCTTCCTGTACGTGTGTGACCTCTCTTCTCTCTCTCTCTCTCTCTCTCTCTCTCTCTCTCTCTCTCTCTCTCTCTCTTTCTCTCTTGTCTGTGAATTGGCATTAGTCATTTAGATTCAAACTTAAAAACAAACTTTTAAGATAGGATGAGCATTTTCCGTTTCCATAACAATATATTGACCACATGCAGTCATTGTTAATACAGAGAATGGGAGAGGAATTGAGGGAAAAGGAGTACTAATTAAGAAAAAAAGGTTTTAAAAATGATTTTAAGAATAAGCATAGATATATTCTGATTACATTTAAAAATTTTATGAAACATTTGCCCTTGCAAATACGAACAAGAAAAATTATGCTTTAATTAGAAGCTATGTAAATGTTAATTAACACTTTTGTGAAAAATTCACCACCACTCACCCGTGCACCCAGGTCTCTGGAATATTGTGAGCTGCATATACTGTGAAGCTAAGGTGGGACTGGAGCCCAGGATTTACACCAGAAACAATAACAGGCATATTTAGAGGCTGGAAATCTGTATAAAAGCTGTTGCAATAGACATCAATTAGCTGGTAAATGGATGTGGACAGTTCAGTTGTCACTTTTTCTATCAAGCCTAGGGGGGAAGAGGATAGAAATTAGGTCATCTGTGAAGGGCTATATTATCATTAGCTGTCTATTATAACTCTGAAATGTTTTATAATAAAATATAAGTAAAATGTAATTAAAATGACCCTCCTCCAACTGAAGTCAATTAGCCATCTGGCCCTCCATACACAGCCTGGGTTAAGTGCTGATAGTATTGCTAATCAATGGGCTTTCATATCTTTAGCTGCAGAAATTTTAGAAGCACAACGTTTAACACAAATCAGAGTTTTTAATTATTAATTTGGGATTCTGATCAACTGTCACTTGCAATCATTTTTAAGTTATCATTTGGAATTCACAAAAAAGGGGCATGTTTGCTACATGGCCTATAAGTTCTTCTAACAAATTTCACCTAAAAGTTACTCATAGTACATTTGATTATGCTATGGCATTTACCATTCACTAAACACTAATCACATAGCATACCTTGCCCTCCTATGAATAGAGAATGGTATTAGTACATGGCTAGAAGCTGAAATAAGCTTGAAATGAATGATTTATAATGTTTACTACATCTAGTCAAAATAAAAATAAAGTTTTACTGGACTTGTATCACTGATTATTTAAAGGGCATCTATTGATTTTTCCTAAAAGTGACCTGAAGTGTCATGAAGGAAGAAAAATAGAAAAAATATAGAAGACTAAGAACAGGGGCTAGCAGTTAAATGACAGCATGTGAAACGAGTCACCTAATTAAGGAATGCAAGGTAAGCTTTCCTGAGAATGACTTTCTTTCTCCTGATAAACTCTCTTTGCTGGAGAAATTCCTGCCTGAGAGGAAGGAAGTAAAAGAGTCTGAGGAAATGTACCAGGTAGAACTGACGGTCTTCAATCCAAGTCAGGAAAGTTGGCACCATTACACTGGAGAAGCTTATGAGGACGGGGAGCAGCATCCTCGTGTTCAGTGTCAAACCTCTTAATGGTCCAAGGAATAGCATTCACTGCTGGCATTTTATAGGCAGCCATGAATGGCTGCAGGATTAGAAACTTTAATATACGCACTACTTGCAATTATTTTGTTTTAATATTCAGCTATAGTAGTATTTTAAAAATTAAATAAAGAATAAACTCCAATGTAAGAGCTCAAACATTATTTTTTTACCCAGATGAAAACAATCTTAGACAAATAGTCAAGTGACAAAAGGGATTTAAGAAACGGAAAGAATGTATGAAGCGAAATGTTAAGAATGACATGTCTGGTTTCCTCTTCCTCCTCCTTGATGAACAAAATAGGGACACTGACCCCTTGCCTGGTGCGACAGAATCTAGAAGGGGGCAGGAGTCCCATGGCTCGCTTGGTCAGGACCAGAGACCTCTCAGTGGGGATCTGCCCTGGTCCCACCTGCCGGGCCTCAACCAGTCCTTGGATCAGGCCTTCTTAAACCCCACTGTCTGGTCCTGGTAGATGAGAGAATGGCAGGAAACCATGCGGAAAAATCAGTCTGATCGCAACTGAATGTTTCCTTTTCCCGTCCCGGGTCAGATAATAAGTATCAAAACGCCGCATTTTAGCTGTTTCTTTTCTGCCAGCGCCTACTGAAGAGATGAGATGGAAATACAGCAGGGCCCGTGGAAGGAAGACAAAGGGCAGGGCCGTTCTTAGTGGGCGGAGCAGGACATCTTGTCAGACACCGCAACCACGTGTCCCTGAGGGCACTGAGGCTCCGAAGCCAGCAGGCAGGCAACGCTGCAGCAAGGGAACTGGCGCAGCACGCTGGGATGCAGTTAGTGGGTGAGGTTGACGTGGCAGATGAAGACTCTGTAACCGTCCTCCTGCTGTTCATGACCCCTGGGGGGCCGAGGGGGTAGTTCCGAAATTCGGTTTCGATCTGGGCCCCTTTTGGTATCACTGCACCGCCTCCAGCGTCCATTCAGATCCGGGACCGTGGCATCGAGGCGGGTGTTTTCCCTCAGCTGCCTGGCAAGTGTTTGCTGATGAGGTGGGTAGTTTCTGTGGCTCCCGACACGGAGGAAGGAATGGTTCTATTAAACTTCAATCCCGAGTTTACAAGTTGGAGACTCCGTGGGTCAGAGTGCAGTCCTTTTCCAGGAAACTGTCCAAGTGGGAGTGGGAGTGCCTGATGAGGAAGATGAGCTGCATGGCCTTGCTTTGCAGGGGTCCACCCTGGACATCAGTTCTTATCCAGATTCCAGGGGTTGGGCAGGGACAGTGGTCAGCAAACACCCTTGTGGACTGCAGTGTCCCAATGCACAGGCGTTTGGATACTCAGGAGAGAGGTCAGCTTCAGTGTCGACTTCTTCCCACACCCTGTCCCTCAGTAGCTCTGTCCATCACCAAACGTTTAATGTTATTCAATAGGTGCTGTTATTCACTGAGCTATTCGTAATTCCTTAGGAAATTTATTAGATGTCCACATTTTACTTATTTGCTGTATTTTTAAAATTGTGCCCTCTATTGAAACAGCCAGAGAGGACAAGCTCAGTGATAGCGCTCTAATTAAAATTCTCTGAGAAATCAGCAGTAGCAATTAATGAGACAGAGCAAGACAGCAGCATAAAATAGTCCCAAAAGGAGCATCATCACACTCAGGAGACCAACCAACAGGGATTTTACTGAACAACAGGCAGTAAAGAATCACACACTCATAGAAACATCTTGTTCCCTGGTCCCCAACTTGTACTGTTGCTACTCTGAAGCAGAAGCACAGACTTCTTGTTAACAATCCCCAAAGTTGTGCAAATGAATACACACACAAAACAGATCATAAAATGAGACCAGAGATCTCATTAATTCAAGAGCCAGCATATATTTTGGGGACTTGTAATTATTTCAATAATTACTCAAACTCTACTCTTTACTCTTTTGGGGCATATATACAGACTTCGGTTATAATTTGCTTCTTCCAGGTAGTACAGAGATGTGTGTCTATGCATTATGCTTTACTTCCAAATGCATTTCATGAAGAATGCATTTCAAAGATCATTAGAAATGTATTAAGCACCAAAGATACTGGGCTTGATGGTGAAAGATGGAGGGATAATGTTTATTACCCCTGATTTTAGTTTGGAAAAAATGTTCTAGTACAATGAAATAAAGAAACAAGGACAATACTCATGCAATTAAACACATTCATTAGAATCTATGATGGTTTAGTATAGAATATAAGTCTCTGGAAGCATTCGTGTGCACTTTTATGGGATCTTACATTCCAATCTCCGAGAAACGTGAGTGAAGGGATTTTATTCCAACATTCCTAGTAGAAAGGAAGAAAGGACTAGCTCCCTGTTGGCACACCCCAGGCTTGTTCACTCCACATTCTGTCACTTAGACTTCCTGTTAGTATTATTGTTGGGGAGGGCCACTCCACCGCCTTCGCTCCCCCTGTGGTGTTGGTGTTATGGAGTTTTATGAACGCCTGGAACAGGAATTTTCCCACTAGCACAGGTCTTTTTCTCTCTGTCCTCTGTCATCCCATTCTCTTCTGTGATGTGAAGTGGCAGTTCTTCAACTATAATTGAATGTCTTCTTTTGAGCAGAGAATGTCTTCTTTTGAGAATTAGAGTTGAAAGGATGTCTCGTTGTACATACCTTTCTACTGACAATGATTCAGGGTATGGAGGACAGGTCACAGTTCCTATTTGCATGTCACTATCACCTCTGAATCCTAGGGTGCTAGCTGAGCATAGGTGAGTCTGTTGCCTTGAAGGTACTGAGTGTTCATTTGCTAAATACCATCTGCCTGTGAGAACAAGAACAACCCTGGCCACACCTTGCACATTAAATACTATTACATCTTTAATGCTTATAAGGAAAACTGAGGATCAAATAGTTTAATTATCTAAGATCATAAAGTCAACAAGTGGCAGAGTTGAAATTCAAAACCAGTTCTGCCCGATTCCCAAGTCTTTCCTCTATATCCTCTATTTTCTAAGAAGGCAAAGTCCTCCTTGGCTTGCAGTTCTATGGGCTTCTCAGGGCCTCTGGGAAGACTATATCACAGAACCAAATTCTCTGATTGTCATGATAGATTGGTCTTTCAAACAGAGCTTGGTTTTAAATTTTAAATTAGTGAGTTTGAAGAAAGACACCTGCTACTTTCCTGACATTCTTACATCAAAATAGAATTAGCTCAAGAACATTTTAGAGTTTCTTAAAATGGTCATAAGGGTGTTTTTCAGTGTACCTATCATTTTTAAAGATCTCTTGTTTTTTCCTATATTAAAAAAAGGTCAGGTTAAAAGTTTAGAGAGTGTGGATAGTTATTTACTCTCTGAATAATAGGTTCATCAATAAAAATAGTCTTAGCAATGCATTTTTCCCTCAAAAAACATTTGTGTGTGTTTGTGTTACCATAATATTTGGATGAAAAAGTTTTAAAAAATAATTTATTTTTGGTTCTATAACTGAAAAAGAAGCACATTTGGGTACATGCATGTTTTACCTTTTGCTGAAGTCTCTGAATTTTGATGAAAACTCTGAAAAAGAAAAAGAGGGGCAAGGCATACTTGCTATTCAGAAAACAAATTTACAAAACAGTTAAACTAATAATATCCAAAAGCTAAACACTGAAATTTCTCTGTAATGATAAGACATAGTGTTTCTTGGTGTCATATATAAATGTTGCTTATTAAACAGGAAATCTAAATTACAATAGTAACAAAAGCCTAAATCTTTGTAATGAACAATCTAAGTTATTTGAGTTTTTAAAGAGACATTTCTAGAATAGGCTCAACCTTTTTAGTATGCTTAGAACAGTTCTCCATTGCCTCTGCTCAATCCCCCTCCACAACAGTGACTAATCTTTTGATATAAGTGCATTTCTAATTATCTCTGTTTAGTGTATTCGATTCTCATTATTAACAGTCATTCAGATGCAAGTGTTGGGCTGCACCAAAAGAGGGCTGAATGAAAGTGCACAAAATCATATAAATTTGTTATGTAGTTTCATTTCTTTCTTTTTTTTATAGGAGATTAAAAAATGATAGTAAAACATGAGATCATATCCTAAAAAAAGCTATCTGAAATTATTTATTTTGTTGTCATTTATGTTTATATTCATTATTATGGTGATTTTGTTTATTTCTCTATTTATTGGTTTGTTTTTGTTATTTTTGTTGGAGGCCTAGATTATTTTAGTGGTTTATGATTTATTGGTTATAAGTTCATTATCATAAACTATATAAGATGATTCACAGATTCACTAAAAATAAGGTTTCTGGTCCAAAATCAAATTCATTTTTTTGATAAGGTCTATATTAAATGACACTAAATTTTTAAAATGTTACTTTGACAAGTTTGCTTTTAAGTAAATCCAATGAATGAAAAGCCTGATTCCTCAAACAAATAAATTAGGGAATAATTTATTTAGAGAGAAAATACTCCTATCGTGTTTAAAATGTAATTAAATTTATATACAATTCATTTAAAAGCATTTTTCACATGAACCTTTTCAGAAGCATTTCTCTTGGGTAAAATATTTCATGTGAGCATAGTTCCAACCATTAGCCGTAACAATTCCACATACGACCTTTATCCCATTCCTGTGTGTGATACTATTGAAGATGTTAGCCTGACTTAACTAGAATCCAATTTATTCAGAAATAAAAACTTGTATTTTAAAATCACCATGACATCCACCTACAGAGCAATGTGTAAGACCATATTTTTCACTTTATGGTTCATTTGTTATATGAGCATTTAGTGAAAAGATATTACGTGGGACTCTGGAATATAATTTTGACAGATGGAAAATTGTTTCCAGCGCTGAGTGGGAGCATGAACTAGAGTGCACCTGCCTTTGTGATGTGGTTCTTCCTCCTGCCCAAACGTACATTTACTAAATACCTAATTACTTCCCTGGGCGGCAGGAAAGTAGTCTCTTGCAAGTTGACCAAAAAGTGTAGCCATGAGAAAAGAAACCTTCTCAAGTTTGACTGAGTTGGCAGAAGACTCATCTGTGTCAGTATTTCTTTAGTCTTGGCTCATGGTGGCTGGATAGACGGATGACATTGGCATTGTAAACTGCAGTTGGTTAATACACACATTCTGTAAAAATGTGCTTACTATTTGTGCCAATATTCTTATGTAGGTGGGTTAATAGTTAAGGTAGAATGGGAAGAGAGATGGACAAAAAATCTGAATGGAGGTGATATAGAATAAAGATACTTTCAGAGTGTGCCTAAAGTAGAATCTGTTTATTGGGGGGATATTGAACTATTGATTTTGGTCATTGATATGTCTGAAATAAAACTGGTAAATGTCAACTCTTTTCTTCATTTCTATGCATGAATAATCACATATAATTTAGTGCTCAAAAAGTATATAAGAAATGTGAAATGTGAATGAGCTTTCTTTGAGAATTATAATTGTTTACAGTTTTCCTAGGAAATACTCAATTTTTCCTTGAAGGATAATTTTGACTTCAGATACTAGTATATTGAGAGTTTGATATTTCAGAGAAAATTGTCATTTGTAGTCTTTTAGGAAGTTTCAGAAAATGAATGTTTTAAAGGTAATTACTAGATATTTATCTAGTAATACTGTAACATCATTTGAAATGCTTCCTGCTAAAATTAGATTTTCCTCATTCTCTGATCAGTGGTTGGTTTCAGCTGACTTACTGAGAGCTGGACATAAAAATGGATGAACAACCAAGTGATCTTAACAGATGGGCAGACACGTGTTCACATTCATGCGTCTGGTCTCCTCTGGCAAAGGCTCACACTTGTCATGAGGCTGGCCTGACCGATGGCCCTGAGGTCATGGGACTTCAGTGATACTTGTGTGACTGAACACCGTCCTGGCCACATGGGGAAGATTCTCAAAACTTCCACCAGCACCATCCCCACTGCCTCCAGTAATAATAATGACTCTCATTCAAGACACTATCTTCTGGATGATTACTATTAATATTATTTCACATTAATTTAATTGTTGACATTTCTTCTAATACTTAGATAATATGACTAATTATTGACGTTATTTTTAATGCTCATAAGAACTCTGCAAATTCTGTTTTATTTTTCTGTTTTAGAGATGATTAAAACTAGACATCAGATAAATGAATGAATTTTCCAAAGGATATTCAGCTAGAAAGTGTTAGATCTTGAATTCAAGCCATGTTTGCATTACACTAAGATCTTTGTATTTTATTATCCATTTTAGATGTTCAAAATGTCTCTAATACATGATAATCTAAGAGAAACTAATTGTTTGTTGAAAGTAACTACCTTGTTATCTTAATTAACTTTAGTTATTATTGGAAGCTTCTTTTTTTTAATTTAATTTTATTTTTATTGTTTTAAGTATTACAAATAGTAGTACATATGTCTCCTTTTTTTTTCCCCCTTTGATCTCCCCCCGAAGGCCCCCACCCCCCAGGACATGCCTTCTTTTAACACGTAATTCCTAAGTTTTTGAGTTTATCAAGATATTTATTTTCAAAAGATATTGGTGATAGGTTTTTCAAGACTATAGTATAATTTTCCCACTCTGACACAGAATAGAAAAATATGACCAGATTATATGTACCCACATCAGATTTCTTACCTTGCTATCATTTGTAAAAACCATGGATCTTAATATCTACACACAAACAATTTTGGAGACTAGGAAATACTCAATTTCTCCTTGAAGGATAATTTTGGCTTCATTTTCTTCTATAATTGGAAAGTGTAAGAGTAGATATTTCCAAACTAAGAAACATTTAAGGAAATAAATGCATGTCTATCTGAGACATTGAAGTTTGGGATTTATTGATTATAGTGTTTAAACTTTGATTTCTTCATTGCTTTGTGTTTTTAGTTTTTGATAAATGTTTATCTTGGAAATCTTATGGTCATCATTTTTTCTGTCCATGCATGCAAATAAGGTACATAAATGTATATATTCATTATTACTAGCTAATCACAAAAATGTTCTAATTAAAATAAAACACAGAAAGTTCAGCTTTAAGACATTACCGATTTTTTTTCATAGTTTACCTATTTGAAACAATAAGCACTATTATTTATATATATTAACATAATTGCCCACTTCCTAAATTTTTGAAATGTCAAGGCTGGCTTATTTAATGTAATACAATCTGTGCTGTTCCTTTCCATGCAAGTAAGGATGCAGGTAATCTTTCTCTTACCAAGTTTCACATACACTGGGATGTGTATAGAGGCCTGGGTTCAAATCTCTATTAATGACCTATACACAAACAATGTAGGTATCAGATTTTAATAATGAAATGAGCATAAAATACCTACTCTGCAGCATAGCTATGAGGAAGAACTGCAATAAAATAAACCCTAAGTTAAATAATATTTTAGTGAAACTATTTTATTATTGCAATGTACTATCAGGGACTTGTTATTATTATTTTTATTATCATAATCATCACAGTCAGTGTATCTTTCTGCTTAATCCCTTGCTAAACTAATAATAAGATTGAATGAATTCATTGAATCAGATTTCCTATTCTTCTTCTTGGGTAATAATCACACATCAGATTTTTGAGCTTAAAAAAAGGAAATCACTTAATATTCTTTTTTTTTTAACTGAAAAAGAAGATAGGAAATAAAGGTTGTGGGATCATAGAAGCAGTGTGCATTGCAAATTCAGCAAAACATGTCACAAAAACTGACATCTTTTCTACATAAGTGCTTAACCATGCATTCATGGATACTCATGCCTGTATATACTGGTGCATGTGAGAGCCAATAACAGTCTGTACAAACACTGGCCTGTGAATATTATTACATAAACATATTCATCTAGGTAGATTGTAGGATTGATTTCAGTATCACTTGGAAGTTATATTGTTACTACAAACTTCAAAGGTGTAAGAGATTTCCTTTTAATTTAATTAAATCCCTTTGTACAATAGAGTTATTTTGATGGTTCCCAAATGATTGAAATATACTTGCATGCGTGCAAACACACACACACATACACACACACACACACAGTAGTTAGTCCAGTCTTTCACTCTCCTTAATTAATTATTGAACTCAGGTTTAAAATAATTGCTGTGTTATAGATGAGTATATTTACCTCTGCTTTTCTCTGAAGAATTAGATTTAACTTATTTATGGCATCTGTAATTTGCTTGGTCTCCACACATCCCAGAACACTGCATATATTCTTAACTTCTTCAGTAATACTTTCCACATTTTGCTGTAGATGAAAAGAGTCAGATCTTGCAGTTTATTGAAATTGAGAGGACACTGATTTATCTTTACTCTTTTCGTGAAGAGGACATAGGATAAAACATGGTTGTTCCTATGCACAGAGAAGATTTTCAAGACTGGTTATCCTATGGCCTGAGCTATAATTTTCATTGAGCAAATGCTCAAAAGTAGGACTATTAAGATTATATGTATCAGCTCTAATTCTAGTTTAACATTTACATATACAAAAGGCTAAGTGACTAGCCAACTGGCCAGTGGGTATGACGTGCACTGACCAGCAGGGGGCAGATACTCAATGCAGAGACTGACAAGTGGCAGCAACTTTGCAGAGTGCCCTCTTGCACTCCAGGACCCCTCAGGGGATGTCAGAGAGCTGGTTTCAGCCCGATCCTTGCAGGCCAGGCCGAGGGACCCCACCTGCTGGAGGGACCCCGCTCACTCCACAGACGCCCTTCGAGCCCCAGCAGTGCCCCAGGTGCGGTCGGCCAGATAGGGACCATGGGAGGTTGGCTCCAGGGCATGTCTGGCCCTGCGGGCCAACTTCAAATTAATTTCCTTTCAATGTGCATGAATCCGTGCACTGGGCCTCTAGTTATCTTAAAGTTGGAGAGAGCGAGAGGGGGAGATGTCAAGGAGGAAGGAATGGAAAGGAAGGGAGGGAGAGACAGAGTATGCTTGTTTTCTGAAAAATACTTTGTAAACAAGGCAGCAGACAGCAGACCCATGAAAAGTTTTGGAATGCATTTGTAAACAGTGTACAGGAGGGCAAAATTATTAAAAATCATATTCAGTGTTCAAAACAAACTTGGGACAAAGAAGTTTGGTGCTGGATTGTTTGGTAATCATTTGATTATACTATCCTTCAAATAATTGATGTTTCAAAGAATTATTGGTAACAAATATAGTCTACAGTAGTGACCAACTCCTCTTAAAATCAAAATTGCTGGCTGCACTGAAGATAGTTATTCATGTTTATGGTCACACTTCTAAGAGCCTTTCATTGGTCTTTCTATTTCTCATTTTTCACATGCTCTTAAATTAACTTTTATTTTTAAAAAATCTCTTTTGGTCTTATTCTTTTCTGTGTATTATCAGTAACTATGTTGAGAAATATTTCCTTCATTAATTCTGTGTTAATTCGCCTTTCTCTCTACAGTATTTTTATATACTCTGTCTATATCATTAATGATGGTGGTTTTTTAAAACATGTCAGCTCAGTCACCAGAATCACAGTGATTTCAATGGAGGATTAGAATGATTTATTCAAAACAGGTGGGAAAATATGTTTCCTTTCTGTTTTCATGCAGATATTTAGATTCTCAACATCCCCAGAGAGATTTTAACTCTGCTAATTCATTTTTTTTTATCAAAACATTATCAATACATGTACACAAAATGGATATTATATTAAGGGATACCATGTGGAAAAACATTCTTTTACATGTTGCCAGTCTCTCTTATATATGATTTTATAAACGCTGAAAATGAATGGCAGAAACCTACGAAGAATAGCTACGAGAAAGTTAATACTGTGAAAGACACAATCAGAATTCCAGAAATGTTAACATATTCAATGAATGAGTTTAAAGTAAGAATATGTGATTTAATTGGGGTACATTTTGTTGTTCACAGATTAAGAAAATACAACCACTCAATTATAACGCGGGAAAGAATAACTTATGAGTAATTCACATGAAAAAAGCCAGCTGTTTTATTTATGTGCGGCCTCACTATGAACCAGCATTGTGGCATGGCTGCCAGAGGATCTACTTCATTATTAACTTAGTATTGCTTTGGGGGGAGAAAAAGAGGGAAAAAAGCAGTTTGCCTCTGAGGAAGAGGTAGATATAGCTGAGGATCCTTTGGTAATGAGAGAATAGTAGAAACAAAAGCCTTTTGCTCCTGGAAGGGGTAGGAGACTGTCTTGATTCCTGGATCCCACATGGGTACCATTCAGAGATCAGGTACCACTGGAAGGAGGTCAGGAAAACTCTCCTATATAAGACTGCAAATAAAAGGCACATGTGTGTGGGTGGGTGGGTGCGGGGAGGAGAGGAGGGATGAGGCAGGGATTCTCATAAATTTCCAATCTTGAGGCTTAAGAGCAAAAAACTCCCTTTACCCTCCTATAAAAAAAGTGAGTCTATTTTTAATAGTACTAAACAAGAACTAAGTACACTGGGGGAGAGACAAACATATTGGAGCTTAGGCAAACAAGGAGTCTTGAAAGCAAACTAATGTCACCCAAATAAATTTAATTTTAAATAAATAATTCTATATAATAAAAAGGTAATATGCAAACTGACCATCATACCCTCATAAGATGGCTGCCTACAACCAGGCTGGCAAGGGGGTTGGTGAGGGACAACCAAATGACTGAACAGCAGGCTGTGTGGTGCAACCAGGCTGGCAGAGGGAGGCGGGCATGAGGGGTGACCAGGCTGGCAGAGGGGCAGTAGGGGGCAACCAGGGTGGCAGGGGGAGCAGTAAGAGGTGACCAGGCTGGTGGGGGGGGGGCGCAGTTAGGGCAACCAGGCCAGTGGTGGGGGTGCAGTTGAGGGTGTGACCAGGCTGGCAAAGGGGGCAGTTGGGGTGATTAGGCTGGCAGGGGGGGCAGTGAGGGGCAACTAGGCCAGCAGGAGGGGCAGTTGGGGGCAACCAGGTCAGCAGAGAGGGTCAGTTGGGGGGGGTGACCAGGATTGCAGGGGGGACAGTTAGGAGCAACCAGGCCGGCAGGGAGGGGGCAGTTGCGAGTGACCTCACCAGCAGTGGGGGGGCAGTTAGGGGTGATCAGGCCAGCATGCAGAGACAGTGAGGTGCTATCAGGCCAGCAGGGGTGGGGGGGGGGCAGTTAGGGGCGACCAGGCAGTCAGGCACGTGAGCGATTAGGAGCCAGTGGTTCAGGATTGTGAGAGGGATGTCCGACTGCTGGTTTAGGCCCGATCGCAGGGATTGGGCCTAAACCGACAGTCGGACATCCCCTGAGGGTTCCCGAATTGGAGACGGTGCAGGTTGGGCTGAGGGGACCCTCCCTCCCATGCACAAATTTCGTGCACTGGGCCTCTAGTAATAACATATTTATGTTAATAATAACATAAATTATAGAATATATAAATAAATTGAGTTTCACTTCTCTTGTTGAGTACTATATAGCAATGAAAATAAACAAATCAAAACCACATGGGACAAGGTGGATAAATCTCAAAAACGATATTGAGTGAAAAAATACATAGCTCAAAAAGTATATACAGGTTGACTCCATTTAGGTAGACATTGAAAGGAAACTCAAACCTTATATTGTTAATGGATATACCCTTTGGTGGTGAAATGGTAATTAAAAGCTACAAAATACTTTTTACCAAAGGACAACTCTTATGCAGAAAAAAAGAGCTATGAAATGGCAAGCAGGCAGATCCTATGACACTGACAATATTTTGTTCCTAAACTTTTTTTTTTAAGATATGTTTTTATTGGTTTCAGAGAGAGGAAGAGTAAGGAGAGAGAGAGATAGAAACATCAATGATAAGAGAGAATCATTGATCAGTTGCCTCCTTCATGCCCCTCAGGAATGTGCCTTGACTGGAAATCAAATCATGACCTCCTGGTTTATAGGTCAGTTTTCAACCACTGAGCCACACCGGCTGTTCCTAAACTTAACGTTTAATATAAGTGTCAGCTCTATTCTTCTTCTTTAGTTTGTATACATCTTATTATATGTCCTCTATGTAGTACATAATTCACTGCAAAAATTTCAAATCAAATGTCAGATCTTGTTATTTCTTTGACAAAATCCTTCAATGCTCTCTTTCTCACTAGGAATACAAATTATGTTGGCTAGTGATTACCTTTCTTGTTGAAGATTTACTTTCAATTTTTCATTTTTGTTTTTTTTCAAGTCTGGAATGTTCAATACATAAGAGGTTGTACTTTCAGTAGTTTCAATCTGCTCTTTATTTCTACTAAGATAGGCTCCAATTCTGCAACTGTGTTTTATGTTGCTTGTGACTTTACCTCTTCCTCTTCTTGCCTTCTCCTTTTGTAATCTTACAACTGGTCCTAGTTACCTATTTATTTTAACCCATTTTTAAATTATCTTTTTTTTGGCTTCATTTTCACTTTTTCTTATATTCTATTGTGAATGCAAATGAATTTTGCAACATTTTTCTTCTGAATACTTTATAGTCCTCTACAAAGTGTTAAAAATAGTAGGGGGCTTGCAGGAGGCAGCCTATCCATGATTCTCTCTCATCATTGATGTTTCTCTCTCTCTCTCTCTCCCTTTCCCTTCCTCCCTGAAATCAGTAAAAATATATATTAAAAACATTGTAACTCTAATAGCAATAAACTAACACTTGTACTTAACTTTCCTTGAATACTTTTTGTCTTCCAGATATTATATTGTATTAAGCATATTACATCCATGGTTTCATTAACTTTAAAAATATCTTTATATTTTATTTTATTATATGGACTTTAGTGATGAATATAATATGAACTCTAGGAATGTTAAATAAAAACTCCCCGAGTGGGCAGAGGGTTGGCATATACATCTATCTGACTTTGGAATCTCTGCTCCTAAATTCTCACTTTGCAGTCACTCTATTCTGTGTCAAACTGGAACTTTTGAATATCCAACAATAGATCTGCTTGTTACTATAAGAACTTCCATTCTGAAAATGCTAAATATATAAGATCCTTATGCACCCCCTTTCTTTCTACTTCTATATGGAATTTTCAGTCTCTTTCTACTGGCTGAATCCAGTTGGATTTGGGCCCTGGGGAGGGAAAAGTGCGAGCTAAGTACTATTCTGCCTTCCTCACAGCCATATATTCTGGCCAAATATATTTTAGTTGGTAAAATCTCTGAGTCATGGGCTAGATGGTAAGGAGTTTTAGTTCTTCTTGGACCAGGTAGATGTTTGATGAAGCAAAGCCACATTTTGAAGCATGAATATATATTTCTCAGTCCAGATCCCTCTAGTTTACAATTAGTTCACAAGGTACTAAATTCTAGTATAAGTTTGTCATCAGTGATAGGAATTGCTGATTTTCTCTAAAAATCCTACTTGACACTTTATTAAAAAATGTTGGAGGCCACATAATAGACTCTACTAGGAAGAAGCAACTTTGCATCACAGGCTAACTCCTTTGCCCAGATTGCAGTCTGGTTTTACACTGCTTTGCTCTGTGTAAATACCTGTCTCTGTATGTTATTTATGTGACTATACTGTCTCTTCAAATAAAACCTCAGCAACTTCAGAGCATGGTTCTCACTTCCATTTCTCTTCATCCTAGTGACTAAACAGTTTAGTAATTTGCATTAAACAATATGTTAGGGAAACGTTTTCAACATGCCCAATCTGAAATAAGTCAAGTTCAAAATATGTTAATTAGCCGCATAGCTGGTTGGTTCAGTGGACAGAGTGTCAGCCCACGGACTGAAGGGTCCTGGGTTTGATTCTGGTCAAGAGTACATATTCATTTGCAGGCTCCATGCCTGCAGAAGTAAACAATCGATGTGTCTCTCTCACACCATGTTTCTCTCTCTCTGTCTTTCCCCCTCCCTTCCACTCTCTCTAAAAATCAATAAGGATTAACAACAACAACAACAAAACACTAAAAAATGCTAAGTAACCTTTGCTAAAGAAAGAAAATATTTGGAAACTTAAAATATCTACATTGATATTCAGTAATATTTAGTCAGCCTGTAAATTTTTTTTTAATTTTTCAAATTATGTGTAATAAGTTTGGGAAATATAAAACCACATTCTTTTTCAACTCAATACTGTTTTTGACATTGATGAAATGCTACTTAATTCACTTGTCAAATAAATAGAAAGTCCAAAATTGAGAATTGATAATATCACAGTCTATCTTCACTTCTCAGATATTTACTATTGATTCTGCTTTAGAATCTCATTAAAAAGCTCATTGTTTCACATAGAGTTCATCTGGAAAATCTCAGACACTGTGGCCTACTTATAAAATAATTCAGATGTGGATGATGATAACTATTTGCCAGTAGTAATATAAAGACACCATTTCTTTGATGTTTTGCCAAGTTTTAAGTCACATTTTAAAAATTTACAATAGTCAATGGCTTCTTTCAAAGTGGAAATATTGGGTTCTTCATATATGAGTAATATGATCAAACTTCTGAATTTAGAAAATAAGAACTGTTAACAGATTCTCAACAATTCATGTATCTGTGTGTGTGAGTGTGTGTGTGTGTGTGTGTGTGTGTATAAAAAGATGTCTATGATGCATGAATAATACAGAGACATTTGGCATTTTGAGCATTAAAATTCATCTGTAAGTAGTTTGCCATAACCTCAAAAGTCTATCAACATATAGTCAAGATACAGAAATGATCTGGGAATAAAGTCATAATCTGTTCTGGGTACATGGTAAATTTAAAATTCTACACTATCACAAAGGTGAAGAATGACTGTCACAAAGATGAAGAAGAAAGCTGAAAGAAGTACTAATTATGACACATTTATGAGACTTAAAACAATCTGATTTTGAATTATTTTCATATTCCCATTTTAAATTTCCAGATTCAGGCCAGGCTCAAAAAAGAAAAATGGAATTAGAGTGAGGGGACTATTCTTGGGGAAGGAATATCAGCTATGTATTTCTCATCACCATATCTGTAAATACTTTTGTGAAATTCACACATGAATTTGGTATCTATATCAGGAAATAGAATTTATTATTTTTATAAACTTTTACTGGTCATTAATATAAGAAGTAGTTACTTCTTCTATATCAGAAGTCAACTTATTTAATAAAAAAGGTAGCCCTCACTTGTTTTAAAAACATTCCCTTATACAATTTTCTGTAATGATAGAATGTTTTATCCGTGGAAAGTTAACCTTCCTAAAAAGAACAAGCTATAAGAAATGACCTGCCTAATAGTTATTACAACGTGGATGCCCAGTCTGTGACCAAATCTCAGTAGTCTTGTACTGAATCCCTCAATTTCTCATGCCAAGCTAACTTTCTCCTCACTGTTTTAGTGAATTGATCTCCTCATGCAGTCAGTTAACAGCCAGGAATCTGCAGGTATTTTAGACAGCCTGTTATTTTGTTACTCATAGTCTTTCATGTAAATTACACATTTTCACCTGTTATGAATCTATTCCCTCCTATCCATCCTTAGAGTGGAGCTTTTGTCAATGCCCTCATCATCTGGGCTAATCGAATGCTCCTCTCATCACTCATCTGTCATTCTACTGCTCTGCATATTGGCTCCACGCCAACACCTGATAAATTAGAAAAGATTTAACTTGTCAAAAAGATGTCCTTAAGATCCTATATAATTTGGCCCCCATTTGCCCCTTTCATTTGGTCTCTTTCCAGGCTGTCACCTTGGAACCTAATTGTAACCGTTGCAAGTTTCATAGTTTCTAATCACACCAGGCTGTTTCCTAAGTGCTTTTGCTCATGTTCTTCTTTGTTGAAAGTTATGCCTACTTCCTACCTTCCTTCACTATGCCCTTTCTTTTGCTGGCATACTCATTTTTCAAAATTTAGATCAAATAAGTAAAATTGATAAACCCCTTTCACGTGTCCTGTATACACGTAGGTCTTTCATGGGACCAATGCTGTTTCATTACACACATCTAGTTACTTGTCTGTTTTGTCATGATAGAATGAAAGCCACTCAAGTGTAGATACTCTGTTTTATTCATCTTCATATCTTAAGAAACTTGCAAAGTTTTAGAAAAAGGGTAGATGCTTAATACATGCTTTTTGAGTTGATAGGTAAATTAACAAAAGTTAATACCTGCGTTTTCAATAGGTATTTCAGGTGGGAGTCATATTTTTTGATTATTGTTGAGAGGCACTGTCTGGAATGAAAAAAAAAAAAACTTTGCTTAAAATTGGGTGGGAAAACATATTCACTTTAGCACATTTATCACGAGTTCTCTTTGTCTATGATTCTATAGCAAACTAGCTTTTAAAAGGATAACTGCAGATCACTCTGTAGCCCATATCAGGGACCCCAGGATGCAAGAAATGGCTGACCTTGCCCTGCACCACAGCTCACCTCAGGAGGCCCCAGAACCAATATACCTGGTGGCCAGCTTCAGACCATACCTGAGTCCTACCCAACTACCTCAGTGAATGACACACCCAGAGGGCGGGCAGACTTGGCAGGTCCCAGAGCACTGTTAAAGTGAATCCTGCTCTGCAGGGTCAACCCCTGCACAGCAGCTCTTTCCCTGTAGTCAAGGCCAGTCCTCACAACCAATCGGCTTGTGGCTCAATCACTTCCATGGACGTGCCAATAGTAAGCAAGACTCAATTCCAACAGAAGGGACACAGGGAGAACTTAGCTCAGGTGACCACAGAGACTGTGCCATGGGCTTCACAAGACACCTGTCAAAAGTCCTTTATAATCCTATTCCTTCTATATAACCATATGGTGTTAGGCTGAATATTTTGGCAGAAAAAGGAGAGGCATGCATGGAAAGACAGAATAGTTTAATAAAAGAATATGTTCTTTGCAAATTTCAGACAGCATTGATTTCAGTCCTGCCACCAACAAACTAAGTGATTTTAGGCCAGTTAAATTATTTAACTTCAAATTTCAGAACTGCAGAATCACATGAGAGAATGTATGCAAAATGGCTAACAATGCCATGAAGTGATAGTTACTAAAATCAATGTTAACTCATCTTATTTTTATAGCAGGCTTTTCTTTAGTGATTTAATAACTATACCTCCCACACCCCATTATCTGCTCATTCAACTTAGAAAAACATTCATTCCAGATAAACCCATGCTGTACCACTATCTTGTCCCAAGTTAGCTTCTGAGTTAGGTTTAATTTTTCAAACAACACATGCGTACATTAAGATATTGAAATCAATTGAGATATGTACATTTATTATCACTTTAGTTTTCCAATTTGAATCCACACTCATTTGTGATATACTAGGTATTTTCAGAGATTTCCAGAAAGGGATTTAAAGCAGGAGATGGTGACTTTCAAAGTATGGCAATGCCATTATACAAAGATTTGTGACATGTGTAAGCTCAAATTCACAAGATGAATGTGAAAAAAATCATTGAAAATGTAATAAGTGGTAGCAGAGATATTTTAAAATGAATGTTAGATTGTTCTGGAAGGTGTTAGCAGCTCTTCAAGTGTATCTGAATAACTGTGAGGAACAGGTAATTATTAACAGAATTTGCCAAAAGGAGGTATCTATTAAAAAGTACAATAGCTTCTGAGGTACTAGTGAAAGAATGGTTTTCATAATCTCTTGAGAAACATTGTAATTTGGCACTTGAGGACTCAGTCAGAAGGTAGTCTTGGAACAGAAATAAAATGTCTTACCTGGATATTTTCCAAATGTGCATAAATTCAAGAAGTTGGTTCAGAAAAAATGGACTGTGGTCATCTTCATGCTGTAGACAGCAGAATATATTAATATTTATAGAGTGAATAGGAATGAGTACCAGATAAAAATAGCCCTGTAACTTCCTGCTGTCATTTAATTCACCTCTTTGATAACCCTCATTCATCATCTTAATACTTTGTTTTAAAGACCTTACAAAGACTCTCCTTAACTGTAAAGCATTCTTTACAAAAGTAAAACAGAGAGCTAGCTTTAGTTGGAGAGAAACCTCAAGGACAATTGAAGGACATCCCAATATCCCCGAGGTCAAAGATTAATTTATCCTGCATAGAAGGCAGCTTTTAGACACCTCGCACACACGTGTGCATTTTCTTTGCATTTAGGCCACAGTTTGCCAGATTGGCCACAAACACAAAATGAACACCTTCATTTTCAGCTTTACCACATCTTGCTGCCAAACAGTTGAGAACATTGCATTTCCTGAACATTTAATTGTGCTAATGATTTAAAACAGCCGATAGATAGAAATCCCAGGAGTTATCAGGTGAAATTATGATCATTCCCCCGAGAGGAGCAGGAACTACTCATGCAAATGATCAGTCCTACGATCCATGTGCCTGTGCTCCCACCTTCACACCAGAACTCCTTGAGCGCTTCTGCAAGGATGTTCATGAAAACCCTACGCCAAGTCTGCAGAGCATGCAATACACTATTTCACCACACGGTGGCGTTAAGTTTGGGAGCTGAGTGAGTTCCTTTAATGTTAGGGTGCATGCTGTCTTGTATGTCAATACACACACAATCTATTTTCAAAACTGCTAATTGGAGCTTCTGACAGAAGGAAAACCTTTATATGGCTTAAGGTTAAAGGTAAATTAATTTTTATATAGGGTTCTTTTGGGAGGAAGCTAAACTACATGGATAGAATCAGCTCATCACTATAATAAATAAGTTGAGTTCATGCTATTAAAAAACACTTTGTAAAGATGTTAAGGATATTGAAAACATGAGGTGTACTTTCTAGGATTTTACATCTATAGTCAGTGGGATGAGTACATTTGGAAGTGTGATAATGTTAAAGACATTTTTTTCTGCAATAGCAAAATCTAAACTTTAGGTATGGAAAGGACAGTAAGAGGGGAAGCAAAATAGAAAGTTAAAACTGGAATCAAGAAAGAGAGAATAAGATCTAAGCTGTAATATTTGGCACTTGAATTCTTTCAGAATTTAAAATCAAAACAAGCATATAAGTAACATGATTTATTCGCATCTTTCTGTACAGCATAATAATATTTATTTTATAACGACTTAACTTGGCTTCCAGAGATGATTGTGTGTGTGTGTGTATGTGTGTGTGCGCACGTGTGCACATTTAGGGTGACCTTTGTAATACTATAATTTATAAGAGAAAATTTTTATTTAAAGCATCTGAAAAAGTTGGAGGAAAATTTAAGCAGTTGTCCATGGAATATATGATGTACTTTACTCCAAAACTGAAGGCCATACTTTCATCTTAGGGGAAAAGCTAAAGCATTTTTTTCCACACAAAAATCTTTTGCTATAAATGCTCTGAATATTTCCTTGAGCTAGAAAGAGATCTTGAATTTATGATTAATATCTACTATGCTGATAATACTTTTGATCAAATTTAAGAGAGATAGAGGGAGTACAGATTTTTTTTTTAGGAAAGTCTCAATCATTCACATTACATCAAGATGAGGATTTTGACATTTGAAAATCTAGAATGATTTCTAAAGACTGTCAAACTGTTTTATGAATACTGTAGTGGAAGAAGAATTAAATTCCCTAATTTATTATAACACACGCACGTTTAAAATAAGAAAGGAATCTGAGATTAACTGAGCTTTGTAATGCCTTTTAGAATTCTGAAATATCTACTGAAAGGCAATGCTATCACTATATTTAATAGTATAATAATACTGATTATATTCTTAATATAATATAAAAATATTATCAAGCCATGTTTATGTTGTTTTACTAGAAAGAAAATATAATTGTTTATAATTTTTTCTTACACCTAAATTTATGAAAATCACATAAAATGTTGACAGCACTTTAAAAAGAGAATAATGAAAAAAAATAAAAATAAAAATAGAACAATGGAAGAACATTCATTATCTTATCATATAGAGTTTAATAGAAAAAAATAAAATAACATATAGCCTAACACCCTAATTTTACGACATCAACAACTAATAATTATATAGTCCTGGCTTAGTGCAGGAACTGATTTAAGCTTTTCCTTTATGTTTCCTAATTGAGTTCTTATAGTAACCATATTAGGTAAGTACTATTATTATCCACACTTTTAAATGAGAAAATTCAGGTGCAGAGAACTTAATGATATGTCTAAGAGCAGATATTTCAATTTGGCAATATGAATCCAGAATCTCTGCTTTTAAACAAGATGCCAAATTAATAAATTTAACACTCCTTATATCTTGTGGTAAAAGCTAAGCCTATATGCTCTAGAATGTATAAATACAAATAATTATCAGCACTACTCTTTCCTTTTCATTTGCATAAAGGGTTCCTACTCCAGACTCTAAAAGCATAGCTATCTTTCCTTTCAAAGCACATATTTCTATCAGAATCTTTGTGTTTATTTCTTTATTGTCTGTCTCCTTTACTAGGATGTGAACTCAACATTCTAGAACGAGTACTGAAATGTCGATGCTCAATTATTATTTGTTCAATGACCAAATGAGTAACAGTCAGTGCATATACAGTATGTGTTCTAAGACCTAATTCCAAATGTTAAGGAGGTTCACTAAACTGTTTATTCACTACATAAGATCTTTAAAGGCAAATACCATATACATAACATGTAAACAACATTCAATAAGTATTTATTGAATTAACAAATTGTTAGGTTTATATCATATAGTATACTTAGCATACATAGTACCTGGAAGTAAACCCTAATAGATTTTAATAAAATATAATGTCTTCTCTCTTGGAATGTGATGTTAAAAATATCCTGGAAGAGCCAGGATGTGGGGAGATGGAAACATGGAATGCCTTTTTCATAGTCTATGTGGAGGCTACCACTGTTCTTATTGAGAGTCAAAGGCAGTTGAATGCCCTGGATACTAAGCCCTCTTGTTGATTTTGATCACTACTCTACTTATTAGTGTAGGACCTACCCCACAGCAGTTCACGGTACATATGCATGAATGGTGAATATACAGATACCTATGCCATCAAACATATTATCAGGTTTTAAATAACAGTGTCACCGCTATGAAAAGTTGTGGATGAGAAAAAGCATTTATACTCTTTACCTATAAGTTGTTGAATTAGTTAAGCAAGAGTTGGTGATAGTCATTGTGGGGAGTAATGATTCATAAGTTGAACCTTGAGGCATAAAAAAAAAAGAACTATGCAACTTAATTCCTGCTATGATCCAAATGACAGCTTGAAGAGCAGGCATTTCTTGACAACTATAATTTAAATCCAGAGATGACTATACGCTTCTCTCTGGATATGATAACAATGGTGATGACAACAACTCAAAGATGCTATATTGGCTGTCACTAAAATATAGTGAGCTCTATGACCAGACTAGCTCTGCTGTAAGACATTGGGCCATTCAAATAATCTTTTAAAGTACTTCTATTTATATAAAAAGGAAAATAATAGTAAATATTACTTTTTTTCTCTTTAGTATTGTGAATAAATGTAAAACTCTGCTAACAATGTGTGGCACTTAATGTAATTACCACTGAACACCTATTATGCTCAAGACATTGGGGCATGTGTATAGAGCTGTGGAAAACAAAATAAAATATAGAAAAATATAAAAAGCTAGAATTTTGTCCGATTGTTCTGAAACTCACATCTAAAACTATTGAGTACGTTAAGTTGCTAGCATAAGGTATGGGCTAGGAAGACTCATTGACTGGGCTCAAATCCATGTTCTTCTTCTTTTTTAAATTTCTTTATTGATTAAGGTATCACATATTTGTCCTCATTCCCCCATTCCCATCCCAGACCCTTCCCCACGAATGCCCCCACCCCCCTGTTGTCCGTGACCACTGGTTAGGCTTATATGCATGCATACAAGTCCTTTGGTTGATCTTTCCCCCTTACCCCCACCCTCCCCTACCTTCCCTCTGAGGTTTGACAGTCTGATCGATATTTCCCTGTCTCCGGGTCTGTTTTTGTTCATCAGTTTATGTTGTTCATTATTTCCCCTAGATGAGTGAGATCATGTGATACTAGAAATACACTTATAAGAACCGAAAATGAGACAAGCAATAATGGTTATGCTGAGAGGCAAATGAATCAGTCTGTAGTGAGTTTCTTTCTGGGCCAACAGTTCTTTTGAGTTCTGCCCACCAGCTCCATGAATATGATCTGGGGAAAGTCACCTAGCTCCCTGTGACTCATTTCCTTATTTTTAATAGCATTTACCATACAGAATGATCGTAAACACTCAATGTAATAGAAATGTTCAAGTCCCAGACATAAAATACATGGAGTCATAGGGATTTAAGAATAAACCTCAATTTACATGTAACTGAAATGTTACTGATCTGTGAATTTATACGAATGAGATACATTCTTTTGTTTTTTTAGCACCATGAACTTCTAAACAAGAGAAGTTAAAATCATAGATTTTCTCTCTTCTTCCATGTTGAAATGAAACATGATGATTTCAACTTTTTTGTCAACATTGAGGACAATGGGAAGCCTTTTAGGCTTATTAATATTGAGAGTATTATGTTTCTGTGTGGAGATTTCAGATGCATAGCCCTGGAGCTGTCAACACTGGCTGAGTTAGGTAACCAGTTCCAAAAGATATTTCTAAAAAACTCTCTTTTGGCCTCATTATGTTATATTCCACATAGATACATTGCAGCCTAATGTACCATCTGACACTTTTTATGATGAAACACCTCCAAGTAGGAAAAAAAAGAGCTCTGCCCTGGAAATCTGCTATCTGATGTAAATGACAGGGTGCTGGGATTTTTGCTTAAAGCAGGTAATTGGAATATTCTACAGATAAAAACTGCCAACATATCAAAGTTCACTGCATACGGTGCAATTTGGGTTTGAGGTAACTCAAGACATCACACAGGGAATGAAATTCATATCTAACAGCATGAAACTGTGTCATTAAAACACAGTAATTCCTTTGTAGGTAGTTTTATTATTTATTATGAATATTAATCTGCCCTGTTTTAAACTGTGTTGACTCAGACATAAACAGTTTTCAAATAGAAAGAGTTGTTTTTCTTCTCTTCCTTTAATGATACCCTTTTCACAGTTTTCTATTACATTCACTTTCTAGTGGATTCATTGATGGTTTGAATACGATAACCTTAACAAGTTTCTCATAAATTTTCCAGTAGATTTATTACTTTACTGAGGTTGCAATAAAATGTCCATATAATTGCTTCACTTCATATTGTCAACAAGCATGTAGATAAATAACTAATTGTGTTTTAATAAATATACTCAAATGAACATATATTCATTACATTATATAATTAGAAATTGGTAACAATCCATAAAGATGGGAATGTTGTCCTTAAAATGATCAGTTTCCAAATTAAAACCAATATGCAGAAGGTCTTACCTTTCGAGATAACTTTCCTGGAGCTTCTCTATTTTTCTGCAGATTAAGTTGAATAACAGATTTATCTTTCTGAAATATCTTATGGCTCCCCAAAGAGTGATCACTGAAGAACAAAAAATGAGCAGTCATTTCCTTCCGTAATATCCCCAAGTGTTTGTTTTATTCTCTGACTTCATTTCTTTATATTTTTGGAGCTAAGTCTGGTAAAAGTTTTATATATATCCCTAGTTTTATATATGTTTGATATTTATTTTTAAATGACAAGATGTTATAATTATCTCCAAATGCATTATGCTAGAAAATGATTAGATGCTTTAAGAGTGTACATATCAGTTATATTATAGAATATTTTACATATTCAAAGTTGGTTTTGCCCAGCCATCTCAACACCGAGGACAGCATGCTTCCAGAGGGTCCAACTGATACCACAAAGTGTATGTGGGGACCACTGTACCAAAGACGCAGGGTGGTGAGGGGAAAATGTCATGGGCTTTGAGACAGCTCCATAACCCTATGAAGGTCAATTAAACTGTCTGGAACTCAATGTTTTCTTTTCTAGAGGTAGGATATTAATGTCTATGTCAAAGGATTGACAAGCAGATTAAACAAATAAAGATCCATTCATAGTTCAGAAATTTCTGAACTATGCAATATATTTTCTCCCTTCCTCCCTCCCTCCCTCCCTCCCTCCCTCCCTCCCTCCCTTCCTTCCTTCCTTCCTTCCTTCCCTCCCTCCTTCCTTCCTCCCTCCTTCTCTCCTTCCCTCTCTCTCTCTCTCCCTCCCTTTCTTCCTCCCTTCCTGCCTTCCTCCCTTCCTCCCTTCCTCCTTTTCTCCCTTCCTTCCTTCCTTCCTTCCTTCCTTCCTTCCTTCCTTCCTTCCTTCCTTCCTTCCTTCCTTCCTTCCTTCCTTCCTTTTCCTTCCTTCCTTCCTTCCTTCCTTCCTTCCTTCCTTCCTTCCTTCCTTCCTTCCTTCCTTCCTTCCTTCCTTCCTTCCTTCCTTCCTTCCTCCCTCCCTCCCTTCCTTCTTCTTTCTTTCTTTCTTTCTTTCTTTCTTTCTTTCTTTCTTTCTTTCTTTCTTTTCTTTCTTTCTTTCTTTCTTTCTTCTTTCTTTCTTTCTTTCTTTCTTTCTTTCTTTCTTTCTTTCTTTCTCTCCTTTTCTGATGCCTGCTTGATTTACCTTTTGTGTGTAAACATTTATTAATCTAAATCTGATTCTTTGTCAGTGAAGGGCTTTTACTATATGATCTCTTCTACAGCTTTGAATTTCTATATCTCTAGTGACTCTGAGTCATTAAAAGGGTAAATTGTGCTCATGTACTTGGTTTATGAATCTTGGTTAAATATATGAAGGATTTCAAAAGAAATAAACCTAATATTTAAAATCTGGGGCACTTAAGTGACATATTCATTTATTTGGAAAATTCACTAAATATTTGGGACCACCTATTTCCAATGTCAGACAAATAAAACACTATTATGTCAATATGCATTAAATTCTAAGTGTTTTTATTTTTACAATGACTACATTTTTAAGAAAACCCAACAACCTATCCATCCGCCCAAATGGTGAAAGCATACATATCATGTTCCATGCCCTATTATCATTTCTCTTATTAGTCTAAACTAGATTTCCATCCCAGTCTATCCATCTTGCTCTTTTATTGTTCCTTGAGTTATTTCTACTGCTAGTCTAGGCATACGGCAAGGCCTGTTTATTCCCTGCATTCCTGGAATCACTCACTCCTGGATTTTTCCTCACTGAAGTTCTGGCCCAATGGTCATTTTCATATTCTATCACATATAATCAACCTCCTCTCCTTTTAGCTCCTGCACCTTAACTCCTTCTTCCTCCCTTAGATTTCTGTTTTGATTCTGAGAAGCAATTAATATTATCAACCTAACTTGCTCTCTCCAAGCTTCTTTTCCCCAGTGTGTTGAAGTTTGGGCCCTCTACCCTCGTAATGAATTCAACTTCAGATATGGCTACTGCTTTCTCAAACTGACTTTATTTTACCCACCAGGTAAAACAGATGTCCAGTAAATATGAATTTCATATAATAATGAATGAAATTTTTAGTATTATTGTCTCATGTAATATTTGGTATGTACTTATATTAAGAATTAAAATTAGTGTTTTTGAAATTAAAATTAACTGAATATCCTGTATTTTAATTTCCCAAATCTTCCAATTCTACTTCTTTCTAAAAAGAAAGTAGTTCTTTCCTTATCTTTGCCTATGTGTGTGTGTGTGTGTGTGTTAGTGTGTGTGTGTGTGTGTGTGTGTGTGTTAGGGATTGGTAATTATCAGATAGATATTTGGTAATTATTAGATTTTAGAAGGATTTTACCCTTATAATTTTTCTCTTTTTAAAAAAGTTACATTTTAGGAACATATTTTCATGGAAAACATTTGAATTGTACTAAACTAGACAAAACAAAACAAGTAAGACAAGTTTTCTTTCTCTTTTTCAGGAATAACAAAGAGTTTATAGCACTTTTTTATTTTATTTTGTAGGCTAAGAAAACACACATCTTTCTGTTTAAAATAGATTGTTTTATTTCAGTTTAGACTGTAGCTAAATTTCTCTTAAGTCATTTTCTGAGACTTCACCTCTTACTCAGAAAATTTAAACTATTACACTCTTAACAATTTCTTCTCCTATGTTAATGTAGATTTATATTAACAATATATTTTAAAATTATTTTCCATCATTTATTGGGATTGAGTCTTCTTGAGACTCTATCTGTAGAGGATTGGGAGACAAATATATATTTAATCTTCCAGTGCTTGCCTAATTTTTAAAATGTGACATATCTTAATATTTTGATTCCAACACTAGTTTAATAATTATTTATATCATATTCTCAAATAAAGCTTAGACTTGTTCTATTCAGTTCTCTACAATTACCCTACAATTTCCCAAGTAGAGATCATTTAAATTTTAGTTTCAGATACTTTTATTACTTAACTGAAAAAATCAAGAAAAGTAGTAAATTGGTTGATCAAAAAGTTAGAAATAGAAATTATAAAAACAACATATAACTTAAAACATTTTATCTTTAAACTAAAAATACCTACATAGCCTTTCAATAGCCAAAGTTTTTATCTTAGAACTAGAGGCCTGGTGCATAAAAATTCATGCACTGGAGGGGGGTACCTCAGCCTGGTCTGTCCCTTCTCACAGTCTGGGAGCCCTCAGAGGAGGGAGGTGACCCAGCAATCAGGGGAAGGCAATGCCCCCATCACACCTCTGCTGCTGCCACTGCCAGCAGCGCAAGCCTCGGCCAGCCCTGGTTACGTGAGCCTCGGGCAGCTCTGGGTGGCTGGGGGCTGAGGGTGGGTCCAGCTGACCATGCACCTGCCAACCCTCCCCCTCCACCAGGCAGGGCTGAAAGGACTGGGGGACTCCAGCAGGGCTGATGGGACAGGGCACCACCATCTTGTAGCTATGGGCGCCACCAGCTTTGTGATGGTGTGATGGTCAATTTTCATATTCCCTCTTTATTAGATAGGATAAAGAAGGCCTTTGATAAAGGCGGAAAGGTCAATTGATTAAAATTATGTGTCTTATTTCTGGCAATTATCTCTTAATTTCCAGTTTTAGCTAACCTATTTATTTATTTTTTTTCAGTTATAGTTGATATACAATATTGTATTAGTTTCTGGCATACAACACAGTGATTAAACAACTCTACCACACCTTATGAGTGATCACAGCATTAAGTATAATACTCATCTGACACCATACATAGTTACATAGTATTATTGACTATATTTAACATACCATACTTTACAACCCTGTGACTTTTTTTCATAACTGGCAATTTGTATTTATCTCTTTCACCTTTTTCATCCATTCCCTCAAACAGTTCAGCTTCTTTAATAACGAGAATATGCTTCGGCTCAAGGAACAATATAAATGGAGAATTGGTTTAGACTTTTATATATATTTTTAAATCTTTTCAATTGATTTTTTGTTATTGTTGTTTTGTTGTTAATCCTCACCTGAGGATATTTTTCCATTGATGTTTAGAGAGAGTGGGAGGATATTTTTTCATTGATTTTTAGAGAGAGGGAAACATCAATGTGAGATAGACATATCAATTGGTTGCCTCCCCTACACACCCTGTCTGGGGCTGAGGATCGAGCATGCAACCAGAATCGAACTCGGGACCCTTCAGTCCACGGGCTGATGCTTTATCCATTGGGCCAAACTGGTTAAGGCTCAATTGACTTCTTCCACATTTAATTTAGCAGTAAACGTTTTGAATGATTACTCTTTATGAATAATCTTTAAAGAATTCAACTTAATTATTTCATAGCAACACTAACTCACTTATTTGATCTTTATACTTATTTCCTTAATCTATTTGGGATGCATTTATTAAATTGATATACAGCCTCAATTTTAGACATTTCTTTCAACATAATAGAAACTTTCTTATACATTCCTAATTAATATGAACATTTTTTAATCTCTGACCTATTTAACACATGACCAATTTTTATAAATAGCCCATCTATTGCTGGATTCTAAGCATTCCATTAATTCATCCATCTATTCTTGTGCCAATACCAAATTGATTCAATTATTTAATTTTATAGCATATTTTGAAGTGTGAAAATGAGTGAAAGCCACCATTTGAAAATATATTATCTATTTTTGCACAATTTCACTTCAAGAACAATTGTAGAATTAGTGTGCCAATATTAAAGAGAAAATGTTAATATTGTGTTGGTTTATCTTTTATTTATGGAGTTATGTGAGAAGAGTTGGCATTTTGATAATATTAAATCTACCTTCCAAGGAAAAGAATATTTCTACATGCACTCGGGTTCTCTTTCATGCCCTTCAGTAAAGTGTTAGTTTTCTCCCAGGATGTTTTATAGATTCTGTTCTATTATCAATCAAAGATCCTTCCATGATATTTATTAGTTGGGTTTTGTGTTCATTTTGCTAGTGCGATTCTG
This sequence comes from Corynorhinus townsendii, assembly GCA_026230045.1. NCBI lineage: Eukaryota > Metazoa > Chordata > Mammalia > Chiroptera > Vespertilionidae > Corynorhinus > Corynorhinus townsendii. Next base: position 190,312,674 of record JAPDVU010000003.1, read on the forward strand.
TTATAATCCCTAGAGGTTTGGTGCAATTTGCCTAAAACAAAATTTTCCATTCCCCACTGCTCATTGTTCTATTACACTGTTATACTTCTCCTTGAGCTAATTTTGAAAAATTATCATTCCTTAGAAAATTGTCTGCTTTTTAGAAAGCTGTCAAGTGAGTGTCCCAAGCCCCTCTTATTTTAACTATCTTTTGACATTTGCTTGGGAACTCTCCAATCCCCTTGCTATTGTTTTGTCCCATCCATGCTATTGACCTTAATTGTTTGATCAGGATGTTTTTCATTAATATATTTTTCCTGTCATTTCATGAGAATTTTGGTGGGTTAGTGGGTAGATTTGTGTTTTTGCTCTAACATATGGATTCAGTCTTGAAAATATGTAATTGTCATTTTAATTAGGGGAGTACCATGTATAATTTTGCATGAAGTGAGATCTCAAAAACTGGAAAGGAAGCATTGTAGCATTGTTCTTGCCCACCTCCCTCATTTTGCAAAAAAAAAGGACTCTGGTTTCAACAAAATAAGACCGTAGATTAGAACATAAATATTGGGAGTAACTATAACACACTTAAAAATTATTTATAGATTCAAGCATTCCTGCTATAATGTGGTACAAGTTTCTTCTTATAAAAGGAAAGGTGAGGTGTTCTGCAAATTGTGGGCTAGAAGTAACAGGCCTCATGGGAAATGAGATTGGGAGAGACCACTGACATCAGTACAGGTCTCTAACCAGAGCACGTGCACACGCACACACACAGAGGCACAAATCTTAGTAAAAACACTGGCATTGTTTTAGAAGGAACATCTAATTTCAGAAATATAAAGAAAGAAAGAAAATACAAAGGGTTGTAACAATGTATTTAGCTTGGTGGAAGAATATATAAGAAAGTTTTGATGCTGCTGAATGTAGACAACTGAAAAACACACAAATATTGTGCAGAATTCTATAGTAAGCTTTTTCAAGACAGAGCTTGAGGCCAAGTTGAAGGAAAAAAAATGCATGTTGGGTGATTGGTCACTTGTCACTGTGTACAACACTGTCTCCCATTGCATTAAACCACTGTTAATTAGTGGAGCAAAATATTAATATGCCAAATTCACCTGTATTAAGTTGACTTCTATGAACAAACTGATTCATGTTGCAGGAATATGGTATATTGCAGAAGAGATTGCATTCACTACATCATTTCTCCAGGCATCATGTTTAAAATACCATGTAGTCCTTTTTGTGTGTGTTAGCAATAACAAAAACTATTACTAAGCCAGAATTGTCACTTAGTCTTTGGTTACCTAAAAGAATACAGAGCCTCCAATAACATCACACTTTCTAAGAGCTGTAAACTGTTCACCACTTTGCCATTACTCTATTTGGCAAGACTACCATTCTAAAGAATTTGTTTTCAATGATCCAAGGTTAGCCTCTCCAATGTAATAACCACTAGACCATGTGGCTACTGAGTACTTGGAATGTGCCTAGTTCGAATTAAGATGTGCTGTAACCACTGAATATATTCTTGGGGGGATGGGGGATAAGTAGCTAATTTGAACAAATTGATTATTTTCAAGACATTCAGAACAGCCTAAGTATTTCAGTAATATAATCTACTAAGTTATAACTGTCTAGACCTACTTTGAGCAAGAAATACATTAAGGTATGTTTCTCTTTTACATGACTTTGCTCTTCTAATGATAAACTATTATCTTAAAATTCATAAATTATAACCTAGCCTTTTCATTACTGGTAATTAATAGTCTTATTTTTACTTTGAATAAAAGGCAATTCTAATTTATAATAAAATTATTAAAGAATAAATTAATGCAAACTATTACAGGATTAGCTAAAACATTTTTTTAATAGTAGAAGTTTTCTTAAGAAGATTATTTTAAAATTCTAATTATATTTAATTCCTGAAGAGGACTATTTCACACTAATCAATGGTATTCAACATTTTCTCTATTATGAAGGATCAGAAGACAGAAAAGAGACCCACAAGTAGAGAGCCAGATCATACAAATCAATGCTGGTGATGAATAAAGAGGTAGATATTGTCTTCATAATTTAGGTTTAAGAATCTATATGATAATTTCAAAGGAAGATTATTAATGAGCATAGTTTTTTTTTTAATCTTATTCTTCTGGGTTCTAACATTCTTAACAAAAGTCAATTAAAAAGTAAAGAAAAGTTTTGTTTTGGTAATTTTTAAAAATCAAGACCATAAAACCTGGCCCTAACTATAAGCCCAAGCAGGATTTTCAATGAAGATGATTCTGTTCCTTTAATTCTGCTCCTGTGGTTTACTACTCACAACACAGTCATGATTTACTCAGGAAAAGCTTTTAAGTGCAATAAATTTTACTGTTTCACACTGCAACTGATAAGGACAATTATTTTTAATTTGAATCAGAGAGTAAGACCAACAGCAAGATTTTTGATAGAAGAAATTACTTAAATCACATAAGTTAGGAGTAAGAAACACAAAACCATGCACTCCTAGTAAATGCACTAGATACTCTATATATGTAAAAGCCTAAGTGACCGTCAGACTGTTTGACCATCAGACTGGTAGCTATGAAATGCACTGACCTCCAGGGGTCAGACCCTCAACGCAGGAGCTGCCAAGCTGTGGTGACTTGGTAGCAGCAGTTCTCGGGTGACACATCCGGAACCAGAGAGGAGGGAGCCTGATTCCGGGGTGCATCACCCAAGAACTGCCCTTTAGCAATACTGGACGCCTTGGGGAATGTCGGAGAGCCGGTTTAGGCCCAATCTCCACAGGCCAGGCTGAGAGACCTCACCAGTGCACAAATCCGTGCACTGGGCCTCTAGTAAGATATAAATTATGAAGTAGCATTAAACTTCATATATTATAAACATATTTATAAATAAAAAAACTCATGGTATGGTTGCAAGTCCAGGTGAAGGGATGGTTATTGTTACTCCTGGATGCAGAACAGATGCAGGGCCACCTTAGGGAACAGTCCAGTTGTCCTCTATTTGTCCTGCCCTCAAGCCTGCCTCTGTAGAAGCCCAGTAGAGTGTCTACTGGATAAGATCATGGGAAACAGGGAAATGGAATAAAAAAAACCACTGCTACCATGGTAATTAATGTGGTGTATTCAAGACCAGAACATGAAGGAAACTGTTAATATTTTTTGAATGAACAAAATGACTTCTGTTATTTCTCTATTTAATTTATTCTGACTTAATTTGGTTTTGCATGTCATTCTTTATATCGCTGACAACCTTGCATTAAGCTACCATAAGCCTAGGAGAAAATTAATGAATTTTCTGTTCTAATTCTTTAATTTACTCTTTGGTCATCATACATTATTTAAAACTGTTTATAAAGCAGTTTTTGAAACTATATTTGATACAATATCTCATTTTTGAGAATAGTTATGCAAACATGATATTAATGTTTGTTATTGTGCTTGTAGAAAAAGTTAACAAGGAGAGGGAGAGGCAGAACAAGAGCCAGAGAGAGAGAAAATGTAATATTGTAATTGACAGAGAAAGTTTGTGATACTAAATTAAGATGGATATTAAATAAGTTGCCATAACATTATAGTTGATTTATCAAAGTCAATTTTGGCTTCTAGGAAAGTTATCTTTCTTACTTTCACAATATGTCACAAACATATGAATTTTGTGCATAGTCTAGATTCTTAGTTCATTAATAGCCTCTAATATCTTGCTACTTGAAATGTGAACAGGGGACCAGGAACATCAGCATCACACAGAAACTTATCAGAAATGCAGTCTTGTCTTGGGCTGCAGCCCAGACAAACTAAAAGAGAATGTTTTTTAACAAGTTCCTCAGGTGGCTAGAATGCACATTTAAATCTGAGAACACTGTTTTAACAAATCAATATAAATGTAAATAAATGTGTAGGTTGTGTCTATTTATCTATTTCCCTACCTACCTATCATCATCATATTTATTTACATTAGCTCTCTTTTCAAGATTTTATGTATTTACTAAACTTAATAAAAAAAAGAAAGGAAAATATGACTTAAGGAAGAAGTTAAAAATAGAGCATTATAAATATACCATTGTCAAAATTGTAAAAAATATCCTGACCATTGACATTTTAACTGCGAGTACAAAAGGTTGGGCTACTTCCTCAAAACTTGATTGATTTGATTGATTCTGCAAGTAGTTACTTGTTGTGACTATTTTTTTTAAATTTAAATTACATGAGTCTTCTTTTCCCCCATTAACCTCTCCCCAGCCACTCCCAACCCTCAGCTCATGCCCTCACCCACCTACTGTCTGTTTCCATTGGTTATGCTCATATGTATGCATACAAATCCTTTGGCTGATTTCTTACACCCCCCACCCCCGCCCCCGCTTTCCATCATAGGTTGGGCAGTCTGTTCAATGCTTCTATGTCTCTGGTTCTATTTTTGTTCATCAGTTTATGTTGTTAGTTATATTCCAAAAATGAGTGAGATCATGTGATACTTATCTTTCCCTGACTGGCTTATTTCGCTTAGCATAATGCTCTCCAGTTCCATCCATGCTGTTGCAAATGGTAAAAATTCCTTCTTTTTTATAGCAGCGTAGTATTCCATTGTGTAGATGTACCACAGTTTTCTAATCCACTCATCTGCTGATGGGCACTTAAGTTGTTTCCAAATCTTAGCTATGGTGAATTTGTGCTGCTATGAACAGAGAGGTGCATATATCCTTTCTGATTGTTTTTTCTGATTTCTTGGGATATAGTCCTAGAAGTGATATTACTGGGTCAAATGGGAGTTCCATTTTTAGTTTTTTGAGGAAACTCCATACTGTTCAACACAGTGGCTGCACCAGTCTGCATTCCCACCAGCAGTGCACGAGGGTTCCTTTTTCTCCGCATCTTTCCCAGCACTTGTCATTTGTTGATTTGTTGAAGATAACCGTTCTGACAGATGTGAAATGGTACCACATTGTTGTTTTGATTTGCATCTCTCAGATGATTAGTGACTTTGAGCATGTTTTCATATGTCTCTATATGAGGACATACAGAGGCCTTCTGTATGTCCTCTTTTGAAAAGTGTCTACTTAGGTCCTTTGCCCATTTTTTAAAAATTGGATTATTTATCTTCTTTTTGTTAAGTTGTATGAGTTCCCTATAAATGTTGGAGATTAATCCTTTATCAGAGATAACATTGGCAAATATGTTCTCCCTTGAAGTGGGCTTTCTTGTTGTTTTGTTGATGGTTTCTTTTGTTGTGCAGAAGCTTTTTATTTTGATGTAGTCCCATTTGTTTATTTTTTCTGAGTTTTCATTGTCCTAGGAGCTGTATTGGTAAAGATATTGCTACAACATATGTCTGCTATTTTGCTGCCTATGGATTCTCCTAAGATTTTTATTGTGACTATTTTAAAATATATACCATCTGAATGACAAAAAGAGTTTAAATTTAAAGGATTTAAACTTATCTAATCCAAAATAGATGAGAAACTGCAAAAAGTAGCAACTAAATATTATGCATCTCTTTCAACAAGACAGATGAAGCATCGTTCTGATAATATAAGGAAAGCTTAAAATGAAAAATCTTTGTACATCATACTATAAAAGTAACAGTTTTTTTTTTTTTTTTTGGTGGGAAAGAGATACCTTTCTACTTAGTTCATTATATTGTAACAACTATATATTTTTAATGTCTTAAGTCCCACATTTTATAGGAACTCAAAACAATCCGTACGTAATGACAAAACTAGTAGAGCTTAATTAAAATTTGTACATTTGGAATTAAAGATCGCTAAAATGTAATTCTAAAGCCCATTTGTAAAGTAGAAAAAATATATTAACAATTTAATTTTTAAAAGGTAAATAAACTGAAGTCAAAGTGAAACCGAAATGTGGGGTGTTGGAGTCCAAATCCATCGTCTCTCGCAATCAAAGAATGAAGTCGTGGACAAAAATGGTTAATGGAGACAAAGTTTCTTGAGAGCACATGCGAATTAAAGCACATTAGTCCATGTGTAGAGTCCCACATGGCCATAAGCCACGTGGGCACAGAGATGTGTCTCTCCCCCGCCCCCCGCCACACACACACAGGAACATCAGGAAACATCGTGTTCCCAGGTAAAGAGGGAGGGCGAGAGGAAGTGCGTGTCTTTTCATCTAGGGGGTGGATACAGACTTGCTAGCTGCTAATTGGTCTTTTCAAAGAACTCAGCCTTAATAACATTCGTGGGATTGGTTATATGCCTCACTGTATTGTGATTGGTTATCTGCAAGCTGCCTGTCTTAGCAACATTTATAAATGTTAAGGCTTATGTCTCTTGTGCATGCCCCTCCTTCCTAGCGGCATGGGGATGTCTTAGTAACTCCACCTAGAAGGGTTCCCGGGTTTTTATCCCCCACACAAGGTCCCAGTCCCTGTATATCTAGTTTCACTTTGCCTCCTCAAAACGAGGTTAACTCAGTTCTCCAAAGCAACTGTGATAGGCAGCAGCCTTATCAATAGAGGATAGAATTTGTTTGATACTATTTATTTGCTTAAACGGTCTCAAAATTCCAAAAACAAATTAATTTTTGTTTAATCAGAAAACTGTAAATGACATTTGAAGTCCACTCTTAGTGATTATAAGTTACCTTTATTTTGGTCAAACTATTTCTAAACATTTCCTGATTATAGATTTTTTTTTATTTAAATGTCAGAAAATGAGTGTTCTGTGTTTTTTCTTGTGTTTGACCTAAATGCTATATGTTGAATTACAAGCCTATGTTTAATGCACAAATATATTATCATTATCCCCAGTAAAACTTCCCTTTGACTTTTGTTTCCAAGTTACCATTTGTCATGATTGGAGGCTTTGCTATAGACTGGAAAGACTGTAGACTTCAGACCCAAATAAACCCGTGCTATCCTGACTGCTGCTTCCAAATTTTATAACATTTAGTAAGTCACTTAATTTCTTAGCCTCAATTTTCCCATCTTTAAAATGGGAATAATCATGCTTTTCTCATATGAGGATGAATGGTGCTAAATATGAAAATTCTAGGTCATAAGAAGTTTTCAGCCTTAAAATAGATTCTGTTACTGTTTTTTAATTATTATTATTATTATTACTACCAATACTATCATCCCCATGCCACTTCCTTAAGCATCCTTACTTTTATCAGAGTTCCAGTTTTCCAAAAGCAAAGTTATCTCTCAAGGTATTAAATTTTTAAAATTCATATTCACCTGAACTCCTATTGGTCTTCCTAATGCCTTCATCTGACTTCTTGATACCATCTTCTGTTATTTCCTTATGGAATTTGATTCACCATTGATCTGTTCTGTGCCTTCTATCCCTTTCTCTCCATTAGATTTTCCCCTCAACTCATATATATTATCAGATATCTCTTATCTACATTCCAGAATAATCTGAAAAGTCTGAAAAATTAGATACTGGAACAAATAGTAATGGATATTCTACTTATTAAAATAATAACGGATATTCTACTTGTTAAAATCAGTATATAAAGGCTGTTGGTCTCAAATAGTAAGCAAGTCCTAGATATATACATATCTTAAATTTCCATTAGGGAATAAATGACTATAATTAATCTAAAGTAATACTTGGCAACTTTCCTATTTTAATAAAACCCAGGTAAATGAATTTTTAATAGAAACAAATGACAATGAAAACAGTTTAGAAATCTATTATGTTCATATTAACAAGGAAAAAAAGAGTAGAATGATATGAACAACATTTCCAGCAGTCAACAATTGAGCTATCTATTTATGGATGACTTATCCTTTAAAACAATAATTAAGTCAAGGTCCATTATAAATGCTCTCCACATTATACTTTTCCAAATTTCTATTCTTCAATTCTTTTGCTTTTGGAATGATGCTTCCTACTGATAATATTAAATAAATATATTTAATAAAATTTCTTGTTTTTTACATCAAATGTTTGACATCTGCCAGATTTACATTTGGATATGTACATTCAGAAGGTGAATTTTAATGAAGACTCAGTATAAGATTGTTACTGAAGTGTTTCTCCTTGCTCATTGGATACACTGTCAAAAATATGTTGATGGAAGGAGCAATTTAGTCACTGAGTGTTGTCAATCTTTTGATACTCATAGAAACACAAAGGGAAAATGTAAATGGCAATCTACCTTATTAAACATTTTATTCTTTATTTCTTTCCTGCTTAGAATAACTATACAATACCATAAGATGAATATTTACTTTCTTATGGTTGTACTAGTGGCCCGGTGCACAGATTCTAGAGGCATGCCTTGCCTGCGCCCTCTTACAATCCGGGACCCCTCAGAGGATGTTGGATTGCCAGTTTCTGCCTGATCCCTGCAAGCCAGGCTGAGGGACCCCACCAATGCATGAATCCATGCACCGGGCCTCTAGTATGCCTATAAGATCTTTGGTTAATCTCTTCCCACCCTTACCCTCACCCCTTCCCTCTGAGATTCATTTTTCTGTTTCATGTTGCCATGCCTGTGCATTGAGCATCTGCCCCCTGGTGGTCAGTGCGCATCAGAGCTACCAGTCAAATGGTCAAACGGTCACTTAGGCTTTATGTATATAGATTATATTTTCAAGGTTTGTCTTCAAGGAATTTTATGACAAGACTTATTGTGGCACATTAAGAGAAGGTGAATTTTCTACCAAATAAGTATTTGCAATTGACATACATAAGAACAGGCTTTTCTTGTTGTTTTAAAAGCTTCCTGAATAAAGAATAAAGAAGGTATTATAAGACTTACTATTTTTTGGAAATATTATTTGGAAAAATTTATTTACCTGGGCTTTATTAAAATAAGACAGTTGATGATGTTAATACAGATTAATTATAGTAACTTATTCCCTAATGGAAATTGAAGACTGTGTATATATCAGGGATATGCTTACTATTTGAGTATATCAGCCGATGTACATATTGATATAACTTCTTTTAATAAGCAAGATTTTTATTATTATTCTTTACAATATCTAAATCACTGATATTTTTTAAGTTGAATTTATTGGGTTAACACTGGTTAATAAAATTACACAAGTTTCAGGTGCACATTTCTAAAGAACGTTATCTGTACGTTGTGTTGTGTGTTCACCACCCCAACTCAAGTCTTAATATACTCATACTCAAACCCTATGTGATTTTTAAAAATCAGAATTTAACCCTAGCCAGTTTTGCTCAGTGGCTAGAGCATAGGCCTGTGGACCAAAGGGTCCCGGGTTTGATTCTGGTCAAGGGCAGAATCAATTGCAGGCTCCTCCATGGCCTGGGCCCTGAAGTCAGGGCCATGCAGGAGGCAACCAATCACAAAATAAAAAATAAAAAGTAATAAAATAGTTTTTAAAAATCAGTATTTAATCAACAATCTAATATTATTCTAAATTTTAAAATTACATGTTACAAAATAATTTATTTTTAAAATTGTGATAAGTATTAATAAGCTTATTATAGATAAAGTGACTTGGTTTGCTAAGGATTTTCTTGATGTCTCATGTCCTGGGAACCCCCTAAGTCCTAGAAAAGCTGAGGTGGTTGGTCACCCTAGTTACAGGTCAGTTAAATACATGTTGCCATAAGCACACAAAATACAAAATAAAACCAAGAGTTAAAATGTCAATATGATTTATAAAATTTTAAATTCACCTTAAAGTGTGCAAAATTGATTTAATTATTCTGATTAGGAGAGTATAGTGCTGTACAAAGTCTGATTAAAGGGGAAAAAAGTCAGCACTGCTTAACATACTAGTATGTTATAACAATGATCAAAATTTACCTTAATCAGATACTTACTTCTGTAAAAATTCTTCATAGCCACATATACTTAGAAGATAATTTTTGTGGAATAAATGGTCATTTGTCCAAAAATGTAGAATTTCTGCAATTAGGTCTTTGACAAGATAATTAGCTAAAAACAAAGGTGAATAATAAAGTTAATTAGCTTATCATATATTGGCTAAGAAAAAGTATATAAGCACAAAAAAATGATATACAGATTATGATGGAACTGTCTAGTTCCATCAAGAAAAATTAAAATGAGATTTATTAGTTTAGTTCCATTTGGAGGTGTTTTTGAAAAAATTGTATTTTGTTTGATTAGTCTGTCTTCATATTATATAATAGAGCAAGGTATCTCATTCTTGATATCAAAATATTTGGTATATTGTAGCTGTGCATAAAAATATTCTACTGTGACTTCCCTTAAGGACTTCAGATAGCCCAATAAGATCACATAGTGATAAGTGGCAATCCAGGAATCTAAATTAAATCTGTCAATTTCAATTCTTTTTTTTTAAAAATTTTTTAATTGATTTCAGAGAGGAAGGGAGAGGGAGAGAGAGATATAAACATAAATGATGAGAGGGAATCATTGATTGATTGCCTCCTGCATGTCCCACAATGGGGATTGAGCCCGCAGAAACCCAGGCAAAAGTCCCAGTCAGGAATCGAATTGTGACCTCCTGGTTCATAGGTGTACACTCAAACACTGAACCATGCCAGTCAGGCTCTATTCCAATTCTTAATGATTCTAACTCTCTAAAGCTGATTTTTCTTCCTTTCCAAAGTAGGAGCTCCTTGAGAAGGGTCTGCTTTGAACAACATTATAATAACCTTAATGAACACGTGTTTTCCTTCTCCACCTTCTCTGGAACTCAAAGTGTAAGCATACTATAATGTAAAGGCTTTTGTCTTCTCATATTTACATTCTATAACCTCCTTCCTAAGCTTTTACATGCATATGCCATTTAGTAGTGGCCACAACCATGCTGCATGTTACAATATATGTCTATGAAATATGTTTCTAATTATAAATGATAAATAGTATAGGGCTCCTATCTTGTCATAAATAATAATAGTTGAAAATTACATATATCCTCCTATATAATAAAAGCCTAATATGCTAAGTGTCTGGTTGTTCAGTCGGTTGTTCAACCAAAGCATAATATGCTAATGATATTCTAAGGCTGCTCAACTGCTTGCTATGACGTGCACTGACCACCAGGGGGAGACGCTCCAACCATAGGTTAGCTTGCTGCTGGAGTCCAGTTATCGGATTGGATTGAGAGAGATGGGCCAGACACGCCCTGTAGTCCTCCCTTGGTCCCTCCCTGGGGGCCAACCTCCCTCGTGCACTGGTGGGGTAGATATTTATAGATATCTACCTCTATCTCTTTCTCTATCATATATATATATCATATATCAGATATCTATATCTGTATCTGTATCTGTATCTGTATCTATATCTATCTATTTATCATCAATATTTATGTCATTTCCATGCTTTGAATGTGGTCTTATGTCTCAATCAATGTAAGCAAGTGCAATAGGCTTTAGCCAGTGAGAACTTGAGCAGCATATTGCAAACACTCAATTGCATTCCTCTGAGTAGTGTTTTGTTAGCAATTATATGTTTACTTTGCTGTGGCTCCTTTTACTGTCACAACTTTTAGTTTGTAAGGAAAAAAACTGGCTACTGTGCAAATTATACTGCTGGACCTGTCACAATGAAAAAAATAAAAAAAAATAACGATTGATTTTAAAAAATACGTTTTTATGGTAGATCAAGACATTATCAAATAAATGGTTGAAGAAACAAATGGTAATGATAATCAGGGAATTATGGATTGTGGAAATGCTTTGACCTGGGAGAGAATATCTTAAACATACTGCTAGTTGGGAGTATTGACTGAAATAGTGTGAATTGAAGCTAGAAAAAGTTATGGCCCCAGGCAAATCATGACTATAACGGCTTTGACTAGTAGGGGAGAGCATTGCCAGTCGATGACACAGGAAAACATCTTCAAAGACACCAGTTCACTTTAATTAACTTCACTCCCATTCCCAGGACTGCATCCCTGTGCTATACCGGGCATGCATGAATTCCCCACTTCCACTACAATCATCTTTCACTTACATCAAAGACTTCATAACCCAGTTTCCAGCTACTATTCCTCCCCTGTTCTTTGCTTTGATATCTCTTAGTACCAGATTCATGTTACTCTGGAAGTTTTATTATTACTTCAAGTTCGGTATATCTAAACCTGAATTATCACCTTTCTCTTTGCAGCCTACCTTTAAGTATGTGAGTTAAACTTCTCATCCATTTTGTAAGCCAACAAGAATTACGGCTTTTTAAAAGTAGATTTTATACCTGTTCCTTCATTTTGGCAGCTAATAGAATCCTTTTCCCATTTCTTCTAGGCTCTCACTCCATGCAATTCTTCTCAACCTGTTGACCATATTGGAAAGGCTAAGGCCCATTTGAGATTCTTTAATTATAGTACTCTGCACCTTAAATATAATTTTTATGCATTCCCTTCTATTCCTTTACACCTTTGTGAGATGTAAAGTATAACTGCTTTTTACTAAATCTTACTTCTTCACTGTTATCTCTCTTATGCTTGGGCTCCAGTGCCATTAATTAAAGGGCCTTTTTTTTTTTTTTTTACATATTGCATATCCACTCCAATACCCTGTGAAAGTTGAAATTAAGTGGAGCCATTTCAAAATAGATTCTGAAATGTCACTCCAGAAGTACCTTGCATGTTTTGCTTCTTGAAAGTTTGAACTGTTTGGACTGGGCCAGACCTTGAAATTGGGCTAACACCAAGATTGTTTTGCAAGCTATTTTTGATAAAGCCATCAGAAGAGCAGACATTCTGACTACAAGGACTGATGATTATGGACTCTCTGTCTGAAGATAGAACCAGTAGCTGATCCTGTAAAGCTCATGAGTAACTCAGCTTCACAGTAGCAATAGAAATTCTTTCTTCTTTTTCTTGTAATTATTCCTTTCCTCATAAAAGCTCCCTCCCTTCACTCTGTAATCAAGGCACTACTCTATCTGAATCCATACTTCTCAAATTACTTTTCTTTGATCCCAAATACAGGTTGTGGCTACAGTTGTTTGTATGGAAAATACTGCAATAATTATTAAATAATAATACAAGAATAAACTGTATTTTGTGTACTCATGACTGTAAACCTACTCCCCCCCCCCACCCTTAAAACATTATTGTCTCTCATTTTGGCTTTTGAATTTTAAGTTAACACTCTAATCTAAATAGTGGATTTTATGTAACCCTCCTTTGATTTGAATGTATAAGTTGCAAGATTGTCATTCACAAAAGCTTTTTCTCATTCCATTGAGATTTTTGTTTCCCTGAAATTGCTGTCATTTGGCTCAAATAAATTTATAAAAATTATCTATACATTTGGATGTTGCTTACATCAACAATACACTATTCAGACTTTTGTTCTTTACAGAACATCTGTATTACTAGTAAAACACTAACATAAAGTTGGGAAGGGATTGTAGTTGAAGGGGTTCAGAACAAACCTCCCCAAGATGTGCTACTTTGGCATGTGGATTATTTTGAGCTGAAGGCAATCCAGACCCTGGAAGCTCATGAGAAACTTTTACCTCCCCTTAAATCATTTAAATTTGGGCTTGTCCATAATGAGAGTTAGATTTGGGCCAGGTAAAATTTTTGATGACCTATGTATATATGATAGGGCAACCATATTAACTCTTCAGCTGCTGGCTTTTTTTTTTTTTTTGTCCTGTGAAAGACTTTCCTCTCCTCTGAAGCCCCAAGTACCTTAACTCATCCTTAGCTCAGAATTGCTACGACAGCCCAGCTGGGCATGGAAAGAAGGGCACACACGAGAAAAACTTTAAAAGACAAACTTTGAAATGTATGGATTATTGCTAAAACGGGCAGCGTGCAGGTAGCCGATCACAAGGCAATAGGCATATAAACCAATCCCAAGGATGTTGCTAAGGCAGAATTCTTTGAAAGAACCAATCAGGAGCTAGCAAGACTGTATCCACCCCCTAAATTAAAAAGTGCCACTTCCTCTCATGGGCTCTGTCTCTCCTCCCTACACTCAATGGATTCCTGACATTCTTGTGGCAAGGGAACACATCCCTGGCTCTCACGTGGCTTATGGCCATGTGGGACTCTACACATGGGCTTACAGACTTCAACGCCTGACTGTAACATGGAAAGGAAGCTCTGGACACTGGCCTGCTCCTGGAACCCCAGCTGCACCTTTTCCAGGACTGGCTGCTCTCAATAAACTTGGCCTCTGCTAACTGTTTTAGTCCATGACTTCATTCTTCAATTTCTTGAAACAGGGAACCCAGACTCAAATCTCACATTTTTGTTTCAGTATCATGTATGTGGAGGTCTCTGACTCTCATGTATTTGGAGGTCCCATGTGTACATGTCATTAAATTTGGTCACTTTTTCTTATTAATCTTGTACATTGATTTTATTATTAGACCAGCCAAAAAACCTAGAAGGGTAGAGGAAAATTTCTTTTTCTCCCACACAGTTTTAGCCACCAAGATTATTTTATAGTGAAGATATTTGAAATATTATTTGACCTTTTCTTATCTGACTACGGCAGAGAAAAACAGATCACTTAAAATATAGCTACCATTTTTCATTTTGAGCTAGTTTCCTGCAAATTTCAGGAAGCAGGAAGGAGAGAGACTGCCTATCTATTAGTATAAGAAGACAATATACCAGTAACTCTCCATACTTTTCTATGAAAACTCTAAAGCTCCCCTTCACCCGTCCCAAACACTTTTACATTAAATGGGTATAAAAAAGTTTACCTCTGCGTATTCAGCAGGTAAATTATTACTGAGTAACTTTTATGCACAGGTAAATAGGCCTTGTCTTTTCTCGTTAATTTGTTCATTGTCAGTTAAGTCACAATACCTGTCCCCCTTAAAATGTAAATAGAAAGAGGCTAGCATAGGCTGGCTACATTGTGTATTTTAATGAATGTGTTCTTTCTCCTCCTCTTCTTCTCTGCTTCATCCCTTTTTCCTTTTCCTCCTTTTTCCTATAAATACTTTTAATATTTTTGAGAACACAGACATCCTTTTTACCACTATACATCTCTAACAGTAGACACAATGACCTAATCACTTTACTGAAACTTCTCATATAAGTAAAAAATGGACTTGGCTGGTGTGGCGAGGTTGGTTGGAGCATCCTCCCATGCACAGAAGGGTCAAATGGTCACAAGTTCGATTCCTGATCAGGCTAGAGTGGTAAGCTTGCGACAATGTTTCTCTCTCCCTCTCCCTTTCTCTCTCAAATCAATAAAGAAGATGTTTTTAAAAAATGTTTAAAATTAAAATAAAAGTAAAAAATGAGCTCTGGCTTGCTTAACAAAGAGATATCTTGAATGTGTGGTGGAGGTGGGGAGGGAATGTTAGAAATTAAATATTGTAAATTGGAAGAAGAGTATTGGTCTCCCTAGTTCACAATTATTTCATTTCTGCAGTAACTGAAACCAACATGACCCTAGCCATTCTGATTGGATCAGGTAGCAGAACCACTGAACTTGGCTGCGCAATCAGAATCCTGCTTTTATAAATATGGAATTGGATCCAATGGAGAGATTGAAATTTCTTTAGGTAGCTGGCCAAATAGCATTTAAGCTTGAGAACTTGGCTTTACATATGTTCTGGAAAAGCAAGGGGAATGTGAAAGGCAATTAGATGAAGAGGAAATGAGGCGAGAGGCATACAGAGAATTTGGACTGCTTGTTTATCTGCATATTACCAATTTTTGCTGAACTCTTACTCTTAAATTCTGTAATAAATCCCTCTATTCTTTAAAAATGTTTATTAAATTCTGTAATAAATCCCTCTATTCTTTAAAAATGTTTATTTTTTTTTCTGCCAAAGCCAGCAGAAGTTGGTTTCTGTTAGTTTCAAACCAGATGGTCCTATTAACATTCTAACATATTGTTATATTTGTAGTCACCTGTATTCAGAGCCTTGACTGGAGTAAGAAAGAAAAATGAAAAGAATAAAAGTAAAATAATCAATGAAAAAATATTTATTGTGTCATTATTTGTCAAGAAACAATATTTGATATATAGAAACTTAGTAGCAACTAAATTTTGTTCAAAGAATTAATATTGTTTTGCAAAATACTTGACTATAGGTGAAGTAATATAGTAGACTACTTTACAGACATTCTAAAACTTTAGAGAAATAAGAATTATCTAGTGAATTTAATGAAATACAGATCCTTAGGATCCATTCCAAGAGACTTTGAGTCAATTTGATTCAGGAATTATGTTGGGCTGTTCAGAGCTAATACAGTGCTATGTATCAATGTATATTCTTCCTCATAACTTATTTATATTTCAATTAAAGTCATTTGTAATGCATTTTCATTCACATATATATCTAGACTCTCTTTGAAATTGGTTTTTAATATGCTAAAAACTTACTATACTTGCCATCTTTTAATAGCAGGAAGATAAGGTGTCCTAGACTGCGCTACCAGTATGTGAAGAGAGGTCTTCACAATAGCTAAACAAATGTTAACAAAACGTTTCTAGTTGTTTTCCTCTTACTTCACTTCAGGGCAAAATACTACCTAATAATGCTGCATTTAATGATTTTCACTGGTGGACTCAAGGCTATGCAGACTATACCGGCTTTATATAGATTTTTATGCTTATTTGCAAGGTTGCTTACCACGTGGCATAAAATGAAGTAGCCGTGTTGAGTTACCAATAAAAATATTTATACTAAACTTAGTATCAGAAAAGAGTTGGTATGGAAATGCTGTAATAGTGCTCCAGATCTTCCCCGAATTGGAATGAATGTCAGCTGCATGATATGTTTCTCTGATTCTGAAAACATAGGTGAAAAAATTACTTAGGACAAGATTATAAGGAACATCATGCAGAGTTTTCTACAGAAGATAGGAAATATGAAAACAATAAGCAGCTGATTTGTGACAGAGTGCTATGAACGAGGCTAGGTTGGTAAACATTACAATTATACCAGAAACAACCACTGAGGACTGTCGTTGAAGCTTTTTCACAAGCACCTTATGTGAAGCAATTAAGAATACAGTGCCATTCATAAAACATAAAAATTCACTCTTTCTAATGATTACTTGCTTTGTTATCATCGCTTCTGAAGCCTCACCTCTTTGCCTTGGTTTTTGTTTATGCCTAACTTTTTTGAAGCTAGAAATCACTCATCTTAATATAATGATTTGGTAAACCAATTCTCTTGTTTATCAAATTGGTAAATGCCATTTTGGGCTGTCTACTTTTCTTAAATTATTGGATTTTACGCATCTTTGAATTTTACATAAATAATTGAACTCAAAAGTCATTTGTATATTCTGAACAATTACTTTTTGCTCAAATGAGCCAGAGAACTGAACAATAGCTTCTCCTTGGAGCCAAAAGTCTTGAGTTTAATCCTGGCTCTTCCATTTAGTAGTTTTATAGTTAGAGGCAAGTTATTTGACCGGTCTCATTGCACAACTAAGGATATTTATATCTATAGTGGTCCTCACTTAACCGTGGTTTTACTTTCTGTGCTTTTAACATCGTAATTAGCTAGTTAATATTAATTATAGGAGGAGAGTAAAGGGGAAGCCTGACATAAGCATGGTCATCTGGGCAGCTTCACCAGAAGGCTACAGCTTCACCCTCCCTAGGAGGCCACCCATCCATTCCCTGTAGATCACTGGCGAAAGGGATCAAAGAAAAGGGGATATGAGCACCTGTACAGGGAAGTTGGGATGATGTAGGGAAAGGTGCTTGCCTGTCAGTCTCGCAGGGGAACAATGGCTTGGTTAGGGGGTGGACCCCATCAGAAGTGCACAAAATCTTGGAAAGTTAAAATCCATAGAGAAATGAGCTTTCTCTCTCTGGCTCTCATTCTCTTGCTGTCACCTCACTTGCCCATCTGTTTGCATAGCCATGTGGCCTTAAGCAGCTGCATGACCCATGGCAGTGTGGAACCCCCCCGCCCCCCCCAACAGTGGTCTGCAGCTGGGAGTACAGACTAAACTAGCCAGATATTGGACTTGACTGGACATTCATATGAAACAGAAATTATGGGCAGTGGCCTTAATTCTGGCCTGCTGAAGATAAGACTGGACTTCTTCCGTGGTGAGATAAACAAAGATGGGAACTTCTTAATTTTACATCTTCAATAAAGCTTTCCTCAAGAGAAAATTTATTTGACTACAGACAACAAAAATAATGCCAGAAGTTGAGTAATGATCCAATTTGTCATAAATTTATACTTTTCATTGTACTGAAGATTACAAAACATTTTATATACACGTTAATCAGTTTAGTAGTGTTAAATAGACAAATTTATGCAGGTATGGAAATTTCAAATTTTAATGAAATAACAACACTTACTTTTTTACTTTGTCACAAAAGGAGGCCAGAGTCAAATTACTGCCTTCCGGTACTTCAATTAGCTGAATGGAACAACCTATCAGCTTAAAATAAAAATTGTTAAATTTATATAGTTTGGTGTGGGGAAAAGATTAATTCAATTCTACCCTTTTTATCTTGTTTTAAAGATTTCTACTGTTTTACTTTTTATTTTTTTAGATTTTTTAAATGCAGTAATACATATAGAAAATTGCACAAATCTTAAATATATAATTTAAGTTCGGAGGGATGTATATAACTGTTACTCAATATTCCAATTAAAATATAGAACATTTTCATTACTTTGGGAAGTTTCTCCACATCTCTTTTGGTCAATCTGGACATCTATTTGAAAACTATAGTTATTCAGATTTCTATTACCATTGATAAAGTGTATGTGCTCTTTTGTTTCTGGCTTCTTTCAATTAAATGACATGTCTTTTTAAATTTACCTGTATTGTCTCACATATCCATCGTTCATCTTTTTTATTGTGGACTAGAGGCCCGATGCACAAAATTCATACAAGAGTAGGCCTTCCTGCCCCTGGCTGCCAGCACCGGCTTCCCTTTGGCACCTGGGACCCTCGCAACCCCAGCCCAGGCTTCTTCCAGAAGGTTGTCCGGAAGGATGTTTTGTCTAATTAGCATATTACACTTTTATTATTATAGATTAGTGGCATACTAGTGCATGAATATTCCACGATTTGATTATCTTTCAGTTGATGGACATTTGGGTTAAGTTTTAGAGTATTGTTTAAAAAAACCTTAATTTTTATATGCAAATATTTACATGGTCGTGTTTTATTTCTTGTGAATCAAGTTATAAATGGCTCAGTCTTAGGGTGGGCGTACTATTAACGTTAAAAGAAATCCTTTTTGCCTTATGTGGTTTGAATCTCTGGTCAGGTACATATACATCTAAATGTGTTATGTCTTCCTGATTGACCCTGTTATCATTCCTTTTATCGTTATGAAATGACCTTTTGTTTTCTCTAATAATGCTTGGCATTGCACTTTTTCTGATATTAATAACCACACCGACTTTCTTTTGCTGTTTGAGTGTTGTCTTATTATTTCTTTTACTTTCAACCTATCTCTACCTTTGTTTCTAAGATTGTCTCTCGTAGATAGTAGCAACGTCTTTTTTAATCTAGCTTGTCAGATTTCTCCTTTTTATTTGGAATGCTTAGCCTCTTCATACTTAGTATATCTATGGATGTTTTTGGATTTCAGACTGCCATGCTGATATTTGTTTCTTCTATTTCATTTTGTTTTCCTATTTCTTCTTCCCTGCCTTTTTGGTCATTCAATACTTGCCCTTTTCTCAAGGATTGATGTCCTATACTGCCTGTTGTTCAATACCTAAAATTAGTTGCTTCACATATTTTGTCTAACTTCACAGCTGTTTTCAGTGGTAAGGGAAAGTTTTGTACTTGGTACATTGTCATGACAATAGTAGAAGTTCCTAAAATTCATTGACTTTCTATTTAGATTAGCTGAGGTGCTACCTCCTCTGCAAGTGGACATAATTAGTTGTTTCTTCTCCAATGAACTCATCCTCTTATTTGCTCTCTTACCTTTATTTGTTTGCAAGCTAATTTGAATAATATCCTACTCCTGAAATCAGGTGTCCTATATTTCCTTCTTTGAATTTTCTAGTTTATCATGTATATTTTAAGAATATAATAAACTAGAGGCCTGATGCACAACATTCATGCACTTGGTTGCGGGGGGGTCCCCTCAGTCCAGCCTGCACCCCGTTAGCAGTCCGGGAGCCCTTAGGGGATGTCTGACTGATGGCCAAAATCAGACATCCTTAGCGCTGCTGTGGAGGAGGGAGAGGCTCCCGCCACCACTGCTGCACTTGCCAGCCGTCAGTCTGGCTTGTGGCTGAGTGGCGCTCCCTCTGTGGGAGTGCACTAACCACCAGGGGGCAGCTCCTGTGTTGAGTGTCTGCCCCCTGGTGGTCAGTGCGTATCATAGCGA
The DNA here is from genome assembly GCA_026230045.1 of Corynorhinus townsendii. Classification (NCBI taxonomy): domain Eukaryota; kingdom Metazoa; phylum Chordata; class Mammalia; order Chiroptera; family Vespertilionidae; genus Corynorhinus; species Corynorhinus townsendii. The sequence continues at coordinate 190,332,859 of JAPDVU010000003.1, forward strand.
CTGGTCGTTCTATGGTTCAGTCAATTTGCATATTACCCTTTTATTATATAGGATAGTTGCTGAATAAATGAAGAATCCATTTGCTTCACTCTGTGAATAACAGTTGCAATAATATTTATTCTTCATACTTGGCTTCACTTGTGTCTAGACACAGTATAAGCAGAGAAATGTTCAAATTTGTGTAAGAAAGTCTATAGTTACTAAAATGATTGGAAAACTACTAATGAAACCATTAGGAAGAATTGCACAATTATTATTTAATTTCCTATTCTTGGAATGATCCCAATAGAATTTGTCTGCCAACAGCATAATTCAGGAGCATCTGAGTAAAGGGACATTTCTCCTAAGAATAATAATCTAAAGTTTTAATTCATGATAGCGTGACTCAGAATATAAATGTAATGAAATTTATGTATGTTTCTCTGTGCATAATAACACGATAAAATAGAAAATACTATCATTGAAACCTCCAACTGTGGTATTTTTATCTAATAAAATGTAAATACTATAATATTTTATTTAGATTTGATGAAACTAGAACTTTAAAAATTATATTATAAAAATTATATTGCCCTTTCTCAGAAAAAAATCATTAATTTAGGAACACAGGATTAGTGGATAATAAATGCTTTTTTTTCAACTGTAATATAATACATTTATCTATTTAAGGTAGTTACCCTCATTACTAAATTAATCCAGCATATTATTAAATAATTTATATTCATATTTGTAGGTCAACATATATAACTCATACCTCTTTGTCCTTTGGCCATGAACTTTCACACATCCTGGGTAGTAAAGAACCTTTAAAGAGCATTGAAGAAGGTTCCACAGTGTTTGCATTTCTATTCCTTTTATTCTCTTCTTTTGGCATGAAGTCAGTTGAGAAGGATGGATATGTAGAGGGAATGCTCCTTTCAAATCCTATATGGTAGTTATGATTTTTATTTTCCAGTTCTGTTTGTGAATTAATTTGATCCAAACTAGTGGATGAAGGAGCTGAAATATTGAGTCTGTAAACATCAGCACCATGACGTTTTCCTGTGGGGTTTCTCCCGGAGCTTTCTTTATTTATGTTTTGAGGATTTGGTAGTGCAGAAGGTCTAAAACCAATTACTGGTGTTTTTCTAACTTGGTAACAGAAGAGCTCTGAGCTTTCAGAATTGAATTCATTTAAGGATATTTGCTGTACTTCATCTAATGAATGCTTCGGTGAACTGGGCACAAAAACGGTGTTTTCTTCAATTTCGCTCTGATAGAATGGAATTTTGTTATTGATTCCGTCTACTAGCTGATCAAAACCCAGACTGACTTGGCTAGGAGAAGGGGGTTGGTTTACAGAGTGCAATTCCTGGTGCTCATGCTGCTCTTCATGTGATTCACTGGGATTTAGATCCGTTTTCCAACAATATGCCATTTTTATTGTATATAACTGAGAGGATTGACTCTGCTCCAAGTAACTCTGTAATGAGGTTTTAAAAATATAGGAATTTTCCTAGAAAAAAACATAAAGGGAAACAAAAAAGTTCTTTGATTAATTAGTAATTAAAGCTTGCAAGAAAAAAATAGGATGAACAAATATAAACAATTATTTTAAATTTTTTTCTTTAGTGCCCTCGCTGGTTTGGCTCAGTGGATAGAGCGTTGGCCTGCAGACTGAAGGGTCTTGGGTTAGATTCTGGTCAAGGCCACGTGCTGAGGTTGCAGACTCAATTCCCAGTGTGGAGCATGCAGGAGGGAGCAGATCTCTCATTATTGATGTTTCTATCTCTCCCTCTCCTTTCCTATCTGAAATCAATAAAATATATTTTTAAAAATTCACTTTAGCAAAATAAACAATTCCTTGAGCAATATAAAATGCCATCAAGACTCACAACATTAAAATCTGAGGGGGTGTATTGATTCGTAAAACTCCTGTGACAGAGAAATAATTTCCATTATGACAGGAGATTCATGAATCAAGCCAAAGTCCATAATCCCCTTGGGATTCCTCTTGTTACTGAAGATCCACCTGCCTATATCATCATCACTCCCTCTGTCTTCAATCATCTATATGCATGTTAGCATGCTAAAGGCTCTTTATTACTAGCTAAACAGTGTCTTCTTTATCAGCAATCACTCAATCTTATAAATATGCTCTTAACTTTTTCCTTCCCACCATAACAAATCTTCTTGTCAGTTGTTTAGAAGCTTTCTTCTCCTCCCAAAATTCTTTTAGGTAATTGCAAATTCTTGTATCGCTTCTACAAAATGACTTCCATTAAGTTCATCAGTAAGCTTCTTGTCAGTAAATTCAGCTACCATTTATTAGTTTCTATTTCATTTATCTCTGCAATATTTGCCTCCATTTGTCATACTTCTTATTTTAAAGTTCCTTGCTTCTTCTGTTGGCTTTTCTGAACCTATTCTCTGAGTAATTTTTTCTTTGCTTTTTCTCAAAAACTCCTTTGCCTATTATTCATTTTCCACTTGACCTTGTCAGAGTTTCTTTTCTTCCCAATTATTCTCTCCTTATAAGTTATTTTAATCATCCTGTAGCTTAAATTACCACTTATATGTCTAGACCATTTTTGTTATACCTACTCAGTGTCTCCTCTTTAATATTTTAAATCTCCAGCAGAAAAATCCAAAAATTAAATTATAAATCACCCAAGAACCTGCTCCCATTCCAGTGTATTCCATGACAGAAAATGGCCCAACCATCTACTCAATTGCTTAGACCAAAAACCAGGGTTTCATCTTTGAATCTTCCCTCACCGTTATACTTCTACATCTGGTAAACGACTAGGTCCTGTAGGAAAACTTCTTCCTCTCTCTGTTGATCGCTGTCACAATGCTAGTCCAAAGCTTTTATCGTCTCACCAGCAATGTTATATTGTCTCTGAAACTGCTTCTACATTTTCTGCAATCTGTTTGTGTGCCCTACAACTATTTTTAAATATTGTAATGATATATTTAAGAAACTAACTCAGTAGCATCCCAGGAAATAGGTTTACAATGGTTTTCAACTATTTCAAGATAACATCCATAGTGTGTATATGTAAGATTTCTCTTTCCCCTTAGATTACTGGACCATGTTAGTCTTTCTCACTTATAACTCAACTGAGGCCCAGTGCACAAATTCATGCACAGGTGGGGTCTGGCCACCCTGCCCTGATCAGGGCCTGATCAGGGCCCAGCTGGCTGGGGAGAGGGGCCATAGGCAATCGGTCAGCGCGCCCCACCCCCAATTGGCGTGGAAGGGCAATCAGGGGTGGGGCCAGCTTGGGGAGAGGGGCTGTGGGCTGATCAAGGTGGTGAGGGCTTATCAGGGACAGGGATGGCCAGGAGGGAGGGGCCACAGGAGGGAGTTGGCCGGCCGCCCTGCCCTTGATCAGGGTGGGAGAGGCCAATCAGGCAGGTTCGCTGGCTGCTGGCTGCAGTGGGCGTTATAGTGACTGGTCATTCCGCTCATTATGGCATTCCAGTTGCTGGCTTTTTATATATATAGATACCTTGTACTTTGCTTTACTCAGAGTTGTTGCTCATTTGTATTTGTTGAAACAGATGATTTAATAAATTTTGAAAACTATCATTTTTAAAATTTAAAAATTATAGTTTATAAATCATAACTGAGTATCAGAAAATAAAATTGAAAAGTATTTGTGTCACTTTTATGGACTTTTTAATTTCTTTAATGATTATATGGATGTTTGTTAAAGGCAAAAAATGTAAAGGATAATTATGATAATAGTTAACTATCAAATATGATTATTAGTCTGTTTTGCAATGGTAATTGATTTTTATTATATTGGCACTAAAGATTGACTTAAATTAATAACAGTAAAAATAAACAGAATATTATATTCTACTCAAGAAATTGAACTGATAAATTTGGGAAAAATTTTGAGTTCAATTAAGTCAAGAAAATGAACAGATAAATTTTTGAGAGATTTTCAAGGGATGCAACTAAAAAGTATATAGAAGAAAATGTTAACCAGAAAATCTATCTATAAAATATGATTCTAAACTATTCCAATTCATGGGTTACAGTGATACATAGCCAGAATCCCCAATTTTAGTACTTGCTATTTTTTAATCTCCATGTTTTCAGTGAAAGCTATGTTTCATTAAGCAAATTAACCTCCTTCATTTTTCTCTGTCATGGACCTCAGAATTTGTCAGCAGGGTATGACTTTGACAACCAGAGTTAATATCCTGTCCCAGGCTTCCTTAACCCAGTTTGCTCTCTCTGAGCTTAAACACAGTAAATGTGGCTGGCTATATCAAAATGACTTCCACAGTTTTCAGTGGCTTCAAAAGAACTGACTGAATTTTAAAAATTATTTCTTAATTTTGTAGAGTCATTAATGGAGGTCTTTTAAAAAGGTACTAGTGATCTGATGCTGAAGTTAAAGATTCATTTAGGCGGTGCCCCATTTGTTGCTGTGAATAATAATGATAATCATACCTAACATTTTTAAAACCTCTGTGCTACTGCTCTACATACATGTACATATTTACATATGTTAACATATTTATTTCTCATCTCAGCCTGTGATATTATTATTACCACTTAACAAATGAGGAAACTGAAAGGTGAATCAACTTACCCAAAGTCTCAGAATTTGTGTTTACCAATTTATTTTGAACAGGAATTAAAAAGAGGTATATGGGTGATCATGCCATATTCATAGGACATTTAGAGCATGCCTGGATTTAGGCACTGAAACACACATTAACTCAACTTGAACTATCGCTACTGAGAAGAGTTGAAAACTTTTCAATTTTTATTACTAGCAATATTTTTTCAAGCATTTTTGGCAGCACTAAAACTTGAAATGGGTTAGAAGCCTGGCTAAAAAAAATCTCATTATCATGAGATAAAGGGGAATGAGAAATACTTACTCACATTGAAAATGTAATAAAAACCAAACCTCTTCCAGATCTACTTTTTCAATATTACACTTGTGATTTTTAAGAAATTTCTCATAATTTAAAAGCTCTTGACCATCACAATTTAAAAACTGGAGTATTTCTTAGTTTATAAGCTAAAAGAAATGCCATTTAGTGTCAGCTGGTGAATATCTACACTTTGCATTATAAAATAATGCATAAAATAATTAAAGTCATATAACTTGAATTTGAGTCAGAACTGTACATACATATTAGCAGCAATTAAGACATCATTGAGAGGTTATCAGTTCCTGATTTAAATAAATGTAAAACGATAGAAAACATATAATAAGAAGAATAATGTCCCCACATCCCCACATACCCATGTCTTAACCCCTGGAACCTGTGAACATATAAGGTCACATAGCAAAAAGGGATTAAAGGTTGCAGGTGGAATTAAGTTTCCTGCCTCACTTTTTTCCATTTCTAATTTGAAATTTAGTGATGAGGGAAAACATTTTCATGACCTCTGATATGTGTTTTCACCTAAGTGAAGACAAGAGACAAGAGGTACTTAAGGAAAAGCTTAATTTCCAAATAGTCTCTATAGGTGCCTTTTTACATGAACAAGCAGTATTTTATTATTCATATACTAGAGGCCCAGTGCATGAAATTCATGCATGGGGGGGCGGCGGGGGGAGGTCCCCTCAGCCCAGCCTGCATTCTATCCAATCTGAGATCCCTCGGGAGATGTCCGACTGCTGGTTTAGGTCGTTTGGTCGCCCCTCACTGACCCCCCTGCCGGCCTGGTTGCCCCATGCAGCCTGCTTGTTCAGTCATTTGGTCGTCCCTCACTAACTGCCCAACCGGCCTAGTCGCCCCACACAACCTGTTTGTTCATCCATTCGGTTGCGATGGTCACTTAGGCTTTTATATATAGAGATAATCCAATAGGTACTTCACCTCTCATTAGCTTGCCTAAAACTTCCTGTACATGAAAAATTTGAAGCTGTTCCTTATTCATATTTTTGAGATGCTGACTTGAATAAAGCAATGTATCTATTCATGCATCTATTTACCCATTTGCACATTTGTTTATTCAGTAACTGTTTCCAAGTATATTATGTCAAACAGTGTGCAAAGCGCGGGGAATACTAAAGTGATAAAACAGCTCTTGCCCTCAAGCAGCTCATTATAGACACAAATTTATCATACAGCACAATATGAAAATTACTTTAATAGATGCAGGCTCCATGTTGATTGGGGGGATTTTATAGGGAATAATATTAAATGTGTTTTACCAGAGAAAAAGCAGAAGTAGCATTTGTGAATACCACAGTCATGGTTTGAATATTGGGTATGTTTTTGTTCAGAATGTACAATATATCACAGATAATGTTGTGCAAGTCATCGAGACCTAGTTACAAGGATGTTTTGATTTCTAAGTATTAAAATTAAAGCCCTTAAACATGATAGATAAAGCAGTTGAAGCAGTAATTCATTCAATTCTTCTGAGTAAATAATACAATAAAAAGTCAGCCCCCACCTCTGACATCACTTTGGGGGAAACAATCTAGTGGGAATGAAGCCCACTGCAAGCAAGGACAAGGACAACCAAAGAGTATATTTGACGCCAGTGGAAGGCCACAGACACAATTCTTATAGCATTTGCAGTATGACACCTGGTGGAGGGTCCCTAAACACAGCCTAGTAGAATTTTGTTAAGAGCCAATAATGTTTTAACTATTGTCAAACAAATCTACCTGGAAAACACACCAAGATGAGAATTTCAAAATGATCAAAGCACTTGTGGATACTGTTTTCCAGGTCTCCTTCCCCTTCGCAAGGGTCTGATATTGAGTGTTCTACTAGTAATGAATGGCTGAGTTAAACATTTATTTTTATTTTTAGTCTATTTTCTTTTAATGTAATTTCTTTTTTTTTTAAATTTCAGAGTGGAAGCGAGGGGGGGAGAGAGAGAGAGAGAGAGACATCAATGATGAGAGAGAACCATGGGTCAGCTGACTCCCCCTATTGGAGATTGAGCCCACAACCTGGCATTTGCCTTGACCAGAATCAAACCTGAGACCCTTCGGTCATCAGTCCACCGCTCTGTGCACTGAGCCAAACCGACTAGGGCTAGACAATTATTTTTAATAATTTATTGGATGCTCAAAGAAATCCATTACCTTAAACTTATAAACAATAGCACCAGAAAAGAAGATTGCAATTTATCAAAGTGAATTGGGTAAAGTTTCAAGAAGAAAAGATTCCTAAGTGAGGAGAAGGAAGAGCAGAAGTTTTCCAGGCAGGTTTGAAAAGAGGAAGAGGAGGGGCCAGACTTGTTTCCTAGCTATAGGATATGGATTTTGCAAAGACAAGGAGAAAAAAAAGTCAGATACACAGAAGCAGAAAAAAAGAAGGGATAAAAAAGATGTGAAATACAGTAAGGAATAAGATAAAGAAGATGGAAGAAAGATGAAGCATGAAAAGATACTCTGTTATAAACTGAGTATTAGGTACTGAATAATAGCAGTGAAAAGGAACAACATGATCTACAACCTAATGGGAAAGAGAATTGTCATCAGACTTTTTGGCACCTTGCGCTAGAAGAAAATTGAGTAGTGATATTTTTAAGATACGCAGTGAAAAAACAATTGAACCAAGTATATGTAGTCACTGAAACTGATGTCCAAATTAAAATTTCTCAAACAGTTATGACCACATAAGATAATGCATTAAAAACCTGTTAGAAAACAAACTTCAGATAATCAAATGGCAAAGATAAATCAACATAAAGACTCTTGGTGAGCATCAAAAATATGCATATTTTCTTAGAGAACTCAGGTAGACGAGGGATATGGTAAACAGTATAATGTGGCTATCTCCACTGACAATGTGGATACAGTTCAACTTTAATCAAAGGTGGGGGAAGTAAAAAGAACACGAACAAACCTGTTTGAAACCTCTTTTTATTGTTCATATAAGTGACTGTGTTAGAATTATTATCCTAAGAATATTTTGTGTGTAATGCTGGGTAAAACAAATAAGTAATTCTAGCATCCCCAGTGCCCCCCTGAGAATCAGTATTCTTTGTAATACAGATTAGGACTGAAAGTATCAGGATGAACTCATGAGGTTTTAAAAAAATCTCTATCCTCTATCTTATCTATCTATCATCTATCTATCTATCTATCTATCTATCTATCTATCTATCTATCTATCTATCATCTATCTGTCATCTATTTCTTGCTTGGAAAGGCCAAGAAATAATGCCCATCTCAGTAACAATGAATATCCTTAACATCTAGATTGTGATAGTTAAATACCACTTTCCACTAAAAGAAAGCAGGGCTACTGGAAGAACCAGTTGATTTTTGGGTCTAGGGAAGATAACATATAAGATGAATCTAGGAGCTCTTACATCACTAGTTAGTAAGGAAGCTATCAGAGAATGCAAGTGTGCATTAATAGGTCTTGAGAGCCAACTTGGAAAGGCTCTATTGGCTGATAAATGTAATAACTGAAATGGAGGAAAACACAAAATGTGTTTAAATGTATGAAATCAGAGTGACACAGATACACACATACAAGTCACTAATCACCTTTGTACAACACAAGGTTAGTGTAGTACATGCTCAAACATGTTTAAATCTTTTTTATATGAAATAATCACTGGATATGTATGTTATAAATGAGGCAAAGTCTTCTCTTTGTAGAAGAACTTCAACAAGTAAATGAAGAAATAACAAAATTGGGTTATCAGGTTATCAATATTTTATAGTAAGTCATGAATTTTAAAATCTTGGCATCACATTTGATGGCTGCTCACATTGCAAAAGAGAGGCAGCCAGGGATTTTGTGCTTTCTGATAAAAATTCAAAACTATAATGAAAAAGTCCTGCCAAAATATCTAATCTATTCTGATTAACCCTGTAGATCCAAACACCAATAGACAAAAAACACAAAGGGTAGAAGAATATGCTAAACTAAATCAGGGTAGAAATAAATACAGAAAAATAAGCTAGTTTCATTATCAAATAAATTACAAGGGGACAAGAGAGGTAGGAATACAGTAATTGCAAAAAGGGTGCAAAAACATACTCATCTGACACATCGAGAGAGAGAAAAAGGGTGACAGAGAGAGAGAGAGAGAGAGAGAGAGAAAGAGAGAGAGAGAGTGTGTGTGTGTTTAGGGATACACACTTGGATGATGAAACTACATAGAAAAGGGCAGAACTTATGTCAGAAATGTGTTTATTCTTGGGGAGAAGAAGGGTATTTAGGTTGCAGAGCACATGGAGGGTTTTTGGGTGGTTGTTAAGGTTTATTTCTTGACACCAAGGATGATTAGAAGGTTATTCAACTGATAATAGTGCACGAAGCTCTACATTTGTTTTATGTAGTTGCTAATGTAAATATTAAAATAGGAATTGGTAGCTTGATTTGTTGGGTATATGGACCTCAAGGATTTGTACAAAATTTAAGTAAAGATGCTGAGTATTTGCATATGTGATTCTTCAATTCAGGAAATAAATCTTATAGCTGAACCCATGAGCCTTAAGAGAGTTTGGGGATTAAGAAGAGATATAATCAATCTGAGAACAGAATCCCCGTGTGGGAGACAATGTTTAATGGATAGACTGAAAAAGGAACCATACAAAATAGTCTGAGAGGTAGGAAGAAAACTATGTACGTGACTTCCTTTCAAAATCCTGACTTGGAAGTTGCACATATCAGTCTGCTCACATCCATTGGTCTGAATATATAGCCACAAGGAAGGCTGGAAAAAGCAGTCCCTTACGATGTTGCCATGAGACCAGAAGAAAAGAAAAGAAATAATGTTCTATTACTGAAAGGAAGAAAGGGCCTTATTTTGAACATTTTTAGTGGGCTGGTCCTGGAGTTCTCTGGGAGACCTGGAGTGACAATGTGAAATCATGATGCTGAATCAGGTGCGAAGAGGAGCAAAAATCCTTAGAGGATGTTGAGGAACGAGATCAGTGGATGTTAGTGAATAGAAGGGACATAGGCAGTAGAGCAAGGTGTCATGGGTCTCTGAAGAGTGGAGTTTATACTGTGTTGGGAAGGATGACCTGTAAGACAGTGGCAATCTAGAAGAACGCTGGCCTTGCCTCATCTTCCTCCATATGAGGGACATGGGAGGAAGAACAGCTTTCACAGGAGAGATGCAAAGGAACAGAGTTCTTAGGGAGAGTCAGATTTCCCTTTAGGAAAAGAAGAGTGAAGATGGCTAAAGAAATTTCACAAGGCATCTTGCATAGATTAAATCTCAACTAGAAAAAATACCTCCCACCATGCATTTTACAAATTGTGATTTCTGTCACTTTTACTTTAAAAGGATATAGAATACAAAACACTAGTAAATCAGTTCAGCTCTAGTTCTTAAAATTATCTATTTAATTGAAATACATTAAAAATCTTTTTAAGTAATAAGCCAGTAACATCCTATATAATAAAAGCCTAATATGCTAAGTGTCTGGTCATCTGGCTGGCCTTTCAACCAATCAAAGCGTAATATGCTAGTGATATGCTAAGGCCACTCAAATGCTTGTTGTGACGTGCACTGACCAACAGGGGGCAGACTCTCTGACTGGTAGGTTAGCTTGCTGCTGCGGTCCAGCCAATTGAGACCAAGATTGAGCGAGATGGGCCAGACATGCCCTGGAGCCCTCCTGCAGTGCTTTCCAGCTGGCCAACCTCCTGCGTCTCTTCCTGGTCCTGATTGTGCACTGGTGGGCTCCCTTGGCCTGGCCTGTGCCCTCTTGCAATCCAGGACCCCTCAGGGGATGTTGGAGAGGCAGTTTTGGCCCAATCCCACAGGAGGAGTACCGCTTATCCAGAAGCTGGGTTCACAGCTGGCGAGCTCAGCGGCAGTGGTGGGAGCCCCTCCCACATCCAAAGCAGGGCTAAGGATGTCCAGGGCTTAAGCCATCACTTGGACATCCTCCAAGGGCTCCCAGACTGCGAGAGGGCACAGGCCAGGCTAAGAGACCCCCTGCCCAAGTGCAGAATTTCGTGCACCAGGCCTCTATTGTTAGTATGTTAGAATATTCTAGCAAACAACTTCACATTTATCAAAGTTACATTTTTAGAATATGTAATTTTGTTCTCTTATTCTTTGTATTTTTAAATAAATATAAAAGATGTACATTGTCATATTTATTTCTATCTAGTTTTAGCTTAATTGTTCAATACTAACAAAACTGAGCAAAATTTCCCATACATGCACAGGTTACTCTTATTTTTGTAAATATTTGAGAATAGAAGTGTAGCAGAAACCAGTTAATAAGTTTCTTCTTTTGAGGAATTCTAATTTGGATCTGAAACTGAATTGGTAAATAGTTTTATCTCATGAATGAAATTTCATTACATGGTAATGGCTTCTCAGGATTGCTTTGAGAATTGTGTAGCTGAGCAAAATTCGGGATGGTAATGCTCCATTAGCACATTCGGTGTGGACGTAGGAGAAGGGAGAGGAAGCATGCACCCCACACAGTATCCATCACTGTTCTAATAGCTAGAAACTTGTCTCTGTTTTTCACCAAATAAATGTAAATTTATAGGTGAAATAAATATTGAAAATATCATAGATGTGTAGAGAAATCTACTTAATTATACTTAGCATTAACATAATCATTAGCACAGATATAAGCTCTCAAGAAATCTAAATTTCAACTGAATCTTTGACAAACTTATGGCTATAATGAATTTGATTGAATATGATTTGGAGAAAATTCCTAGAAAGTTTTGAAAATCCATGTATAGGAAAAAGCCATAATTATATGAATGCATTGGTAATTTTTAATGCTTCTAAGCACATGTTTATTATACCAAACCATACAACGAAATATACATCAAGACGTTCCTTTTAAAATACGATTAATATGTGTGGCTTAAATGACCATATTTTATTTTTACTATTTAAGCATATATTGAAAGGCATTGATCATATGATTCATTGCATTAGGGCTACAACAATAGGAATGAATTGAAACATTAACATAGATAAGTGTTAAATGAATTAATGTATAAAGTTTGAATTTAAAAAATAAACAGCCAGACAAAGTTAGAAAACTTTAAAACAACCAAAAAAGCTTATAAATAACAAAAATAAAAGCTGGTCAACACACTGTGAGTTTAGTAAATGAGTGTAGTTCCATAATCTTAGAATAATGGTAATAATAAAATAAGTCAAGTGTTTTAAGATCACTTCAGTTGAATTTCTTTTAAAAAATTTGCCTCTCAGCATAACCATTATTGCTTGTCTCATTTTCGGTTCTTATAAGTGTATTTCTAGTATCACATGATCTCACTCACCTAGGGGAAATAATGAACAACATAAACTGATGAACAAAAATAGACCCGGAGACAGGGAAGCATCGATCAGACTGTCAAACCTCAGAGGGAAGGTAGGGGAGGGTGGGGGTAAGGGGGAAAGATCAACCAAAGGACTTGTATGTATGCACATAAGCCTAACCAGTGGTCATGGACAACAGGGGGGTGGGGGCATGTGTGGGGAGGGTTTTGGGATGGGAATAGGGGGATGAGGACAAATATGTGATACCTTAATTAATAAAGAAATTAAAAAATATGTTTTTATTGATTTCAGAGAGGAAGGGAGAGAGATAGAAACATTGATGAGAGGGAATCATTGATTGACTACCTCCTGCAGCCCTCCATTGGGGATCGAGCCTGCAACCAGGGCATATGCCCCTACTGGAATCAAACCATGACCCCCTGGTTCATAGGTCGATACTAAACCACTGAGCCATGCCAGCCAGGCCAGTTGGATTTCTTTAGAATTGAATCTGGATAGTAGTATGTATAGTAGATTTTAAAAACTAACCAAATGTTTTTTAAAGTGAAAAATCAAACAGTATTTGTTTATAGGATAACATTACCAATAAAAGAAGACTGTCAATCATTCATCCAATCATCCACAAGTAAAGTCAAAGCAGATTAAGCTGAAATGGAATAACGCTGCCGGGGGGGGGGGGGGGGGGGGTAGGGGGGCAGTGGCGGGGGGGTCGAGGAAGCAACTCTGGCACTTGCTTTATTATCTGCCAGCCTGCAAAATGGTAAGGAGATGACTCATTTCCCTGCTACTGACTAACTGGGAGATCCAGGCTTATCAACTCTCCCTATCCCCACCCCCAAAATTATCGCTCTGCTGCATTTCAACACCTTTCATTGGCAGCCAGAACCCCTTTAGCATTCCTCTACCTACATTCTTTCTAAGACTACAATGTGCTTTAATGAAAAATATCCGGAGTCCACAGTGACTAAGCATTTGACTTGATTTATTTGAGAATGTGAGATAAAATACCATGAGAAAGTACAAAGGTTGACCACTTCTGGCAAAAGCAGAACTATATGTTAATTAGAATCATGTGGAAATATGCTTACCTTCTCAGAGTAGTCAAACAGAAAACAACAGCAAGATAAATGAAGTCCAGAATTTAGAGAAATTAAGTGACTGCTAGTGACCAGTAATTAATTAGACTAAGTCTGTTTACATTCACTGTCTAAGTGAAAATGAGAAATGTGTTCTAACAGCAACCAGGTAAACAATGAAAGTAGTCAGATGAAGCTACAGACATTATTTATGAGTAATCAGTGGAGACAACTTTCATTCCTACAGGATGAGTAATTGGAAAAAAAGTAACACATGTGGAAATATTCCACAAGGACTGAAATGACTGTTTAACAGTTGAGACAAAAGAGGAGAAATTAGTTTTGAAAAACATGCTAAGTAACCATGATAAAAATTAACTACATAAAGCAGAAAGATAAAATAAAAACTAAAATAATAAAATGAAGAATAAAGATATAGAACAAATTGATTGAGAGATTTATTAAAAATGGAGCTTAATGAGATATTGATATGTAAAGAAACAAAAAATTCACTAACATTAAAATTGTCATTAAAAACAGAATTGACATACAAAACTAAGTGTTGAAATAGCATTGAGAAACACTCTATGAGCACTGAGAAAAATGAAACCAGGATAGAAATGAATGACTGGCACTATTGCAATAGCAACAGTCAGAAAAAAACACCTGAATCATACTATTGAAATCCTAAATATAATCAGAACAAATGAAAAGAAGTAACATTGAAGGTAGAAAAAAAAGGAAATCTAAACTAAATAAATCTGAATATGCGTACATACCTGACACATACACACATGCAACCAGGAAAAATAGGTAATCTTTTAAAATGTCAAAAATAAAACATTTACCTATCAAAAAGAAAGAGGAAGGGGGAGGAAGAGGAAAAATAAATCAAAGTTAGCCTGAGTATGGACTTCACCTTTAAATACTAACTGTCCCCAGGGAACAATAAATACATAGTTTTGGGGGTAAGTGTGTTTTACACCAAGTGTTCATTATCCATATATTAGTGATAGCAGCTAAAATATATTTTGCATGTATGTAACTGCTCATAAATTTTTGTATACTCTTCTAATGAAAACTGTTGACAATATTTTAATCAAAACAGGAATTTAAGAATAGGAAACTAAGATCAATTATTTAAAAATCAGATAACATTGACTTAGTCTAAATAATTATTACAAATATAATTTCCCACATAATAATTTCAAAATAATTCCATATTAATGAGCCATGTGAAAAAACAGAGACTAGTTCAACTAAACTAAAAGGCATGCTAAATTGTCTGTCTTACAAGAGGAAAGGGAAATGGAATATGCTATATCCTTTTTACCTATGATTGAGAAAACAATGCTACAAAGAGAAGCAACAACTGATACCGCAGTAATACAAAGGATTAGTAAGAAAACATGACTAACAACTACATGCCCACAAATTGGACAATGCAGGCAAAATGGATAAATTCCTAGAAACATACAATCTTCCAAAACCGAATTAAGAAGAAACAAACCAATTGCAACCAACAAAATCAGAGGAGTAATAAAAAAACTCCCAACGAACAAAAGTCCTGCACCAGATGCTTCATAGGTGAACTTTACCAAGCAATCAAAGAACTAACACCTACCCTTCTCAAACTATTCCAAAAAATTCAAGAGAAGGGAAGACTCCCTAGATCATTTTATAAGGCCAGCATTATCCTGATTCCAAAATGAGATAAAGACACTACAAAGAAAAAAATGTCCCTGATGAAATATCACTAATGGATATCTCTGATGCAAAAACCCTCAACAAAATATTGGCAAACCAAATTCAGCAATGCATTATAAAGTTCATATACCATTATCAAGTGGGATTTATTCCCAGGATTCAAGACTGGAATATCTTCAAATCAATTAATGTGATATACCAAAATGAAGAAAAAAATCATATGATCATATCAATAGATGCAGGGGAAAAAATTTGACAAAATCCAGCAACAAATTTATGATAAGAATTATAAGCAAAGAAGGAACATACCTCAACATAGAAAGGGCCCTCCCTATATCACAAACCCAAACCTAACATCATACTCAAAGGGGAAAAAGTAAAAACAGTCTATTTGATAAATGGTGTTGAAATATTGGACAAGTACATGAAAAAAATGAAACTAGAACACCTTCTTACACCATATACAAGAATACACTCAAAATGGATTGAAGACTTAAATGAAAGACTCAAAAATCATAAAACTCATGAAGGAAAACATAGGCTATAAAATATCTGACATTTCATATATATATATATATATATTTGGGCAAGAGAAACAAAAGAAAAGATAAACAAATGGGACTACATCAAACTAAAAAGTTTTTACATGAAAGGAAACCATGAATAAGTCAAAAGACAATTTACTAAATAGGAGAAGATATTCACCAGTGATACATCTGATAAGGAGATAATATCCGACATTTATAAAGAACTCATAAAACTCAACACAGAAAAAAATCCAATTAAAAGCTGGGCAAAGGACCTGAATAGACACTTCTCCAAAGAGGACATACAGATGGCCAAGAGACAAATGAAAAAATGCTCAGCCTCACTAATGATCAGATAAACGCTAATTAAAATCACAATGAGATATTGCTGTACACCTGTCAGATGGCTATCAATACCTTAACAAACAACAGATGTTGGTGATGATGTGGAGAAAAGGGAATCCTTGTGCACTAATGATGGGAAGGCAGATTGGTGCATCCACTATTGAAAACAGTGTGGAGATTCCTCAAAAAATTAAAAATGGAACTGCCTTATGACCTAGCCATTCTATTTCTGGGTATACAGTATATCTGAAGAAACCCAAAACACTAATTTGAAAGAATATATATGCACCTCTATGTTCAATGCAGCATTATTTACAATAGCCAAGATATGAAAGCAACCCAAGTACCCATCAATAGAAGAGTGGATTGAAAAAAACAAAACAAAACAACAACCTTAAAAATGGACCAATTTTATTATAAAAGAATTATCGATAAGATTTAATAACAGTGAAAATTAATTTGTGCATAAATAATTATAAGAATTCACTTTTTGCTATGATTCTCTGTGTCATTTCATTAGATCATAAATTTGGGGAAAAGGTAATTACTTATTTAGAAATACAATGCAATACCTTTCTGGACCGGAAATGACTAGTGTATCACTTTTTTTTCTAAGCTCCAAGGGAATTGTACTCTGCTTTTTACTCATTGAAGAGGCCTTCATCAGGACAATGATGGTTACTACTCTGAGAGAAAAATCTTGAAATTATGGCCTGGAGCCTCACACTGGCAACATATGAGTTTGTTGATTCAATGAATCAGTTAACTCATCTACATAATATGAGCCTTTTCTATAGGAGCTGGATGAAGTTGTCTTTATTTTATTCATTTACCAGCTCAATCACGGTACTATTTTCTTATGTTCCATTCAGAAACTTGCTTTTTCCATGCCTCAGGTGGTAGGTAAACATGTACGGAGTGTGATTAGCATGTCAGGGAAAGAGACTTGAGTTCCAACATCTTGATTCAAATCCGAGCTCTCAATGACGTTTTTAAGGACATAGGTGACATTATTCATAATGTACGTGACATGAATTCTTTAACCTCTCTAAGTCTGTTACCTGTCTACAATATTACATTAGATAATGCATTTTAAAAGTTAAACACTATACACAGTCACACATGATCATTATTTTTTAAGAGTGGGCATATTATTTCTATCTTCAATCCTAAGTATCAGATATCTAATTGCCAGGTAGGAAGGGGGTGATTGGGACACACACCTGTTCACAGTGGCCTTCAGTGAGCTGCCAATACAGAGGCAGACAGACAGGGCAGGGCAGGAGGAGCCCAGCGTGGAGTGACATAACAGAAAGAAAACAGCTGCTTTTTCCAGCAGGAACTCTAATCAGCTGGAAGCCCATATGTTAAGAATATCCACCCTTCACTTAATAAGAATTTCTTTTTGGAGTTGCCATCCGCATGCAGTCTATAGACGAACTGCATTAGCTTTAAGACAGAGGAAAATGTGCACAGAGAAAAAAATCTACCAGCAGACATGACTGAAATTGTCTCAAGACTCTGAGAAACATGAAAGTGAGCAGTTAGGAGATGATACAAAGTATCTGGTATCCATGCAACTATGAAGTCAGCCTTAGAGAGAGAGGGAGAGAGAGGAAGAGAGGAAGGAAGGGAAAGGAAGGGAAAGGGAGAGAAGGAATAACCCAAGCATAATCTGTACTTCTAGAAAAAGATCTATCTTCTGGAGAACAAATTGACTCGGATTTTGAACTCATCTACCACCTAAATTTCACAATATCATTAGCTACGTTGCTACAAGAATGCACTTGGATTAAAATATTCTCCTACGTATTTGGTGAAGTATAGGAAGTTTGTTGCATTCTCTTACCTGAAGTATATATCTTCCAGAAATGAAACATAATCTCGTTTCTTTTCAAGAGTGAAATATACAAGCTAAAGCACTTCTATTTCAAGGGAACATTATGCTTCCACTGGAAGCTTATATTCCTGTTTGGCAGGTTTGGCATGTTTGGGAACCTATTTTTCATCAAACACCGGAGGGTTGTATGGGAAAAAAAAAGGAGTTTGCATAATGAATAAGGATTTAAGCCAAAAAACGCAACAATGAAGTAGCTTCTCTGTGAGAAACAGATGTTGTGCCAAAATAGACTGAACAGCAATACGATGCAAAAGAAAAATATGTATTTTAAAACAGCTAAAGAGAGAATATTTCTCCTGGAAGTGCTTTTGCTCATGTCATCATGCATTTGAATGTGGAAGCGGATCAGGAAGGTGGAAACAGTGATTTTAATTCACCGAAGAGCTGAGCCCTTGAAAACGCTGCTCTAGCTTTTCTATTAGTTTCACTTTCAAATTATTTTCTTTATTTAATTAGTATTTAATACATTCACATTTTTGTCTAGCTTAAGAAACTGCCAATTTTGTTTGCTCAGCCTCAGGACCCTAATCAATTTCAATGTAAACATAATTTTTATCATCTAATCATACTTCAAAAATAGCAATAAGGAGAAAAAATTTACACGGTTAAGTAGAATGTAAGTGTGGGTAGTTTGTTGTCTTGGTATACTGCTGCTGAAGATGAGTCAGGCTGTTGTCTTGTCTCAGACCTTGGAGAGATTCTTCCACAGTAACCTGGCCAATATGATAGAATTGAATAATTCTCTTTCAAATGGAATACAAAGAGTTATGATCCAGAACCTCGAGACTGGCTACATGCATGCTTTATATATGCTCAGCATTTTCCTACCTTCCTACCCTCTCATTATTATTTGTATAAACCCTTTGAAAGTGGGACTTCACTGATTAAGTCAAGTGTTCCTCTAGAGCAGTGGTTCTCAACCTTTCTAATGCCACGACTCTTTAATACAGTTCCTCAAGTTGTGTTGACCCCCAACCATAAAATTATTTTCATTGCTACTTCATAACTGTCATTTTGCTACTGTTAATGAATCAATTGTCATGTAAATATCTGTGTTTTCCCATGGTCATGATGACACACAATCACACACTTCAAAACCAGTTAAAGACACATTAAAAATCTTGCCTGGAAAGTATTAACCCACCCGCTGTATTCACCAGACCTTGCTCCTTCAGATTACCACTTGTTCCAATCGATGGCACACGCACTTTCTGAGCAGCACTTCAAAACATACGAGGAAGTGGAAACTTGGGTCTTTTGAATGGTTTGCTTTGAAACAAGAAAAGTTCTATTGGGATGGTATCCACAAATTACCTGAAAGATGAGAGAATGTGTAGCTATCGATGGACATTGCTTTGAATAAAGCACTTTCGATGTTTCTCTTGAAATAATAGTGTTTTCTTTGATTACAAAACCTGCTCTTATTAACCAGTGCACCTAGCATATTAAACGTAAATTGTTTGCTCTTTTATTCACTTTAGCTTGACAGGAGGGAAAAATGAATCGATAGTATATGAAGTCTTTATAAAGATAGCACATTCAAACCTTCAAATATTGTATTAGTTTAAAATCTAGTATAAAGGGGCAAGAAATTAATATTGATATTCTTCAATCTTATACAAATTGAGTTTCTTGAGATTTTTGTGAAATTAATACAATCAGTTACTAAAGATTAAAAACAAATGATTTTATTTAAAATGATTATTCAATTACTAAAGATTAAAAACAAATGAAAATTTATTAAAGAGTATTCAGTGGTAATAAATACTGCTTTAACAATATCTGCTCTTTTGGGGCGTCTATTGTTCATTAGTAGCCTTGGAGAATGCCATGGATTGGCTCATTAAACACCTTGCCAGCTTCTTCCTTGTGTACATTTCTGGCTGTAGCGTCTAAAAAGCTTAAAGTGACACTTCCGAAGAGTCAGGATGAGAATTAGCTTCTACCATTAAAATATATTTGCACACATTTCAGAAGGTGGAAACAAAGAATATTTGTGTTGCTTTGTTTTGTGCTTTTTTTCTAATGTCAAGCAAGATCTCGGTTTCTAAAGCAATACTCTAGTGCTTGATCTGCACTTCCCTTGGCATTGAGAGGCAGCTGTGTCAAAAGTAGTGGTGACAGCTAATTCCCAGCTTTCCGACTTGGGGATTGCTTTGAAAGTGGAATGCTTGTACTCAGTAGTTCCAGTGAGGGCCTCAGTCCCTGGATGTGTCAGTTCTGTGGTGTACTGTTCCTATTTAAAGCCCACCGCATCAGCCCTTTTATTGTTTTGAAAGTACGTTATTCTCTGTGTTAAATTTTTCCTGTTCCAATATTCAGATTTGTTTCTGAACAAGTGAATCAGACTGCGAGTTGTTTCCCATTATCTGTTCTTAACCTCTTTCCAAGTAGATTTTCAACTGGTCGCCTCTCTAGCTAATTAAAAACTGCCTTTCTCAGCCCCTTCTTGAGATTGACCAAGTTCTAGGTAATATCATTAAAAAGATGTTATATTTGGTACCTCCGGTTTGTCCTTACAAGAGTAGAGCATACAACATCCTGGCGCCTTGCCCTCTTTCGGATCACGGTGTGACGGCAAAGGTTGAAGAACTTCCCTGGATCCAGAGACAGAGTCACACGTTGAGAATGGTAGAACGCTCTGCCAACAGGGAACCACTTAGCCCTGAACTATTTAATGACACATACATTTCTATCTTGTTTGAAATGCTGGATTTTAGATCCTCTGTTTCATTTTAATAGCATCTTAATCTGAAGTAAACCATAATTTGGTTATTAGATGTGGAACTCTACCATACTAAAAAAAAAAAAAAAATGAGGCGTTGGTCCAATAGTTGGGTAATGGGTGTCAGGAGCCCAGATATTGCAGGATGGAAAGCCAGTGATCCTATGATAAACACTTGGTAAGACTGTCATTTGTAATCCTCAAAAAGGTAGACTTCTTGCCAAAAGAACATGTAACCTCTGAACTGTTTGGAAAAAAACAAAACAAAACAGAACATTGGAAAAACTCAGAATGTTGCTATATCTCGTTGCGCAAAGTTCTGCCACAAGATACACTTGGGCTGGTTATAACAGGTGACTTTAAAGAAGCAGCTGTAGCAGTAAATGGGCCTCTGGTGTCCTCAAGTGCCTGTATTAAAACGTCTCAGTTATTGGGATACATTCCAGTTTCAAAGGTTAGATTAAGGTCAACAATTTCCTACCTAAACTAATATTTTCAGCTAGTTTCAAAGTAGAACCATTAAATTGAAGGAAAGCAAAAAGGTGCTGAGCAAAGAGACCAGTAAATAAAAAAGGCTCGTCTGGAAGCATAGCAATCCTGCCTAGATTAGATCTTTGGTTATGGTTATTTGTCCATGGATCTGTCTGTGACTAGAACAAAAGCGTACTATGTTTTTTAAAGGGAGTATATTGACCTTTAAAAACCAAGGTGTGTTTGACCTTTAAAGCAACTCCAGAAGCCGCTGGACTGACAATGCAGAAAATAGCCCATAAAATATGTGCAGTCTCCAAGGAGTAGGGATAGTGTCCAATCAATTCTCTCCCATGGAGATCTGGAGTAATTAAATGCTTCTGAGAGTTTTTTTGAGGGTGAAAGGGAACATATTTTTTTTTAGAAAGAGAAAATAAATTGAATGCATATATATACATACATATATATACTCCACATACATGAGTGAGTCAGATACCCCATATGCACAAGAGGTTCAGAGATAGAAAGGGAACATGGGTGTATGGGACATACTGAGCTAGGTGTGAGGTAAAGTGCATTGAGGACTTCTAAGGTTATTGCAGGATCATAAGAAGAGCAGACCTTTAGTCAATAGAGAATTTCCCTGCCTTATAGATAGGTCAAAAGAAGTTACCCCTGATAATCTCATATGAGTAAGGCTGCTAATTCTAATTTTTCTAAGTAATTAAGGGGGAAGTGCAAATGTTTATCTTGAGCCTTCAGCTAAATTTCCCTTTAACTCAAAACAATCTGCATATCACAGAGGCACATCTTGGTGTGACTCTTACTAGACCCTCACAAATCCCTCCTCTGAAAGTTCCCCGGAAGTTTCACATTCCAGGATTTGGGTGGGTGGACTGTTTTATAATCTCATTAAAGCAGCCTCAGTCTTGAGAAAGGCTCAGTTCAGTTAAGCAGTTGTGTTTCATTTTAGGAGGCAGTGATGCAGGTGGGCTCTCAAAGTTAAGCCTGTGGTGGAAGCACTAAAGTATTTAATAAGAGTCATCTCTATGGAAACAAAAGAAAAATAAAGGTTAATAATTGGAGTAGACTATAAAACGCAGCTTCTGAGTTCAGAAGGCCAGCAGCCAAGAAGAGTTCTAAATGCCTGTCTTAAATTATCCTCAGATGGAGTGAAGGTGGGCGGTTACAGTCAGACAGATTCTCCTGGTGTGCAGTTTGAATGCCAATGTCATGAAGATTTTCCATATAGGAGCTGCTGTGGTGATTCCTCTGCAGTCTACATTAAGTTGTCCCACTTCAGCTTGCATGGCCTTGAAAAGGGCAGTTTTACTGATGGTTCTCTGGATCCCAAGCCAAAGGATGGGAAAATGTAAATGCTAGTTGGGAGGGTTGCAGCCACATATTTAAGAAAACTAAAAAAGTCAGGATTTGGTCCAGTTAGTTGGTAGGGAAAAACAAACACAACTCAAAAGACAATGAACAGCACCAGACCCTGATGTCCACAAAGGTATATATGGTTTCTATTGAGATAATTTTTTTCTCTCTAAAATTACCCCTACCTCTACCAAAGATAACAAAATTAAGACATTTACTTCAAAACAAATTTAGTTTCAATAACTTAGACCTGATTATTTGTATAAGTCCAGCAAAAATAATAATTAACTGCATAGGACCTCCTAAATCTGCTTTACTGGAATTTTTATAAGGAGTCTTCAGATTTGTTGGGGAGCACAAAAAAACTTGTTTGGAATGTTGCAAGACATTCTGATAAAAGGGAAGTGTGCGGAAGGCCACCTGCCCTGTTTATTGGAATTCTGACTTAGGGGATTCTTGGAGCTGGTGCCTCTAATTATTCCTTGACCTTTCCAAGCAAGCTGGTGCATATGCAGACCCCTGGGTGTTTATTGGAATCCTTATGATTAATCCCTAGATGCCCTTGCCTAGAGGACAATGTAAACACATGTGTCCTCCCAAGATTACTCACCCTACTGATTGTATCCTATATAATAAAAGCCTAATATGCTAAGTGTTCAGTTGTCTAGTCCTCCGTTCAACCAATCAAAGCATAATATGCTAATGATATGCTAAGGCTGCTCAACTGCTCGCTATGATGTGCACTGACCACCAGGGGGCAGACAATCAACTGGTCAATCAGTTGCTATGACGTGCACTGACCACCAGGAAGCAGATGTTTCGACTGGTATGTTAGCTTGCTGTTGGGGTCTGGCTGATTGGGACTGAGTGAGATGGGTCGGACACACCCTAGAGCCCTCCCAGATCCCTCCCCAGCCCCAATCATGCATCAGTGGGGTCTCATGGCCTGGCCTGCGCCCTCTCACAATCTGGGATCCCTCGGAGGATGTCAGAGAGCTGGTTTCAGCCTGATCCTGCTCAACACAGGAGCTGCCCCCTGATGGCCAGGGTGCTCTCACAGGGGGAGTGCTGCTCAGCCAGAAGCTGGGCTCACAGCTGGCAAGTGCAGGGGCAGTGGCTGGAGCCTCTTCTGCCTCCGTGGTAGTGCTAAGGATGTCCGACTGCCAGCTTAGGCCTGTGGGGAGTGGACCTAAGCCATCAGTCAGACATCCCCTGAGGGCTCCTGGACTGCAAGAGGGTGCAGGCTGGGCTGAGGGAACCCCTATCCCCACCCTGAGTGCACTAATTTCATGTGCTGGGCCTCTAGTCTAAAGATAAAAATTCCAATAAAGGCCTAACATGGCAGGCAATAGAAGTTGCCCCTGGCTGCTAAAGCCAGGAGCTCCTTAGCCCTCTCTTTCAAGGTTGAACTGTGTCTGAGTAATCTGTTCATCCATCGTTCAGGGGCTGCTGGCACAGATTGAACTTAAAAAAGGCCTCTCAAGGCCAGAAAAAGATAAGCCACATGGTTGTCATCAGACTTCACCTGCAATATCTATAGGTTGGGGTTAATGCCTCTCTTTTTGAGGTCCCCAATGTACCCTGAGTTTCTTTCTTTGCATCTTTCTGTAAGAAATCTTTTATCCTTACCTCAAAAAACTACTGAGAAATGTGTAAGCAATGTACCAGGCTGGGTTTCCCCACCTCCCCAAGGGATTCTTACTGGCTTCCATAATCAACCTTAATTTCTTAAGGCTTTCTGATCATATCTGAGCTTGTGCATGTCTCCCTCGAATGTGGCATTCCAGTCAAAAAGTCTTGTAATAGAGCTAGTTTCTATTGTACCCTGTTGTAAAGAGAACAGATTCTTATTGAACTTGTATAAACAAACATATTCCCATGAAAACAAAAATACTTACTTGTTGAGAATTTCCAAAATTTGGAGAGATCAATTAGGGAAAAAAGTGTTTCAATACTGGTTACAAAGGCGTAATTTACAAAATTGCTCTAAGTCACATGTGAGTTAAGAGAAAGAAAAAAAAATTTCCTTATGTTGGTAAAAGATTTAAAAATCACTAATATTTCAAATAAAAAGTCATAAAATTGTAACCCTTCTATCAGTTCATTCAGTCCTGTGTAATTAAACTTGTTCTGCTTGAATTCAGTTTTCCCATTAGTTCTCTTGACCTTGCCTGATAACTGAGGGTGATGGGTCAGTGATAATTCTAAGAAGTTTACGAGGCTGTCTGTCAAGATTCATATGATTTTCTCAGTGAAGTGGGTGCCTGAACTACTAGAGATTGTGGAAAGTGGCTCAGCAGTTAGTGTTGGCCACCGCATCAAAGGGTTCTGGGTTCAATATCTGGTCAAGGGCATGTACCTGGGGTACAGGTTGGACCCTGGCCCGGGTTGGGGTGCATGAGGGAGGCAACCAATCAATGCATCTCTTAGGATTAACTAAAAAAAAAGGCAACAACCAAATCAAAATTACAAGGAAACCACAGAGCAACAATCATTTGGAACTGCCTGAAATCCGGCTGAAGGGAAGTCCTACAAGTAGAGAATTTAGACTTTCCAATGTTTATAATCTTATCAATCCTTACATTTCCATATTCTTCTAACCCAATTGTAGCCTGAGTCAGGGCTTCACCAATGGGTTTTGGTATCACAGTGGTTGGATTCTCATATCAAAGAGTCCTGGAAATCGCTCTTTTCTATCTCCTGACCATTTGGCCCACTCTTGAGTAAAAAGGCTTTGGGTCCTCAGTGAGGGGTCAAGCCAAGTGACCCCAGCCCTGGTATCAATTTTTACTCGATGTAACCAGCCTGACTGTTGTCTTAGAGATTCCTGGTCAGGTTTCTTATTGCAATCTCTTTTTCCAGTCTTATAAATTTCTCCTCAGTCCAGTAAACAGAGCAGAGCTGTTTGGGGACCTTTAATCTTTGGGGCCAACAGGAAGCCAGGTTGGCCCATTCAGCCTATGTAAGTACTGTACTACATCCTTCTTTTAACCCAGTGTCCCTCTTCTTTAGCCCGTTTTTCTAATTGGAAAATTCCTCAGAACAGCCATTGTAATTTTAGATTATACTTTCCTTGAGGGATGGCAGAAGTTTGGTGGGTCCCCAGCCATAAATGGAGTTCAGGCCACGTTTCTGTCTGGTCATATTTTGAAGCTTCCAGCCTGACAATTGCCAACCTCAGTTCTCAGGACATAAAATTTTCAGGTTGTCTGTTGGTGAAATCTCACCATTATTTTTCTTTCAATTTTCTCCTTTTAAAGTGCAGGACAATTGTACTTCCAGTGTCCTGATATTTTACAGTATTTGAAAAGGTCTGAAGGCAAATAGGAAGAGGTCTGAGTGGACTCTGATTTTCGTTCTAATTTCTGTCCTTTCATTTTAATTGGATAATCTTCATGACTAGCTATTTAACAAGGTGAGAGCTCTTTAACAACATTTTTTTCTATCTTTTCAATTTAGAAGTTTTTCCAATTAAAAGGACCCACTATCTGGCTTAGGATCTGTAGCGACTCAAACCAGAACTGTGGATGCAAAAGGCATGCCCAAGGAGAAAGGCAGAAAGATGCAACCCTCACAAGATAAAGTGTCCTCCCAGAGCTAGCCTAAGAAAGATGGGGAGCCCTGTGTTTGAACAGCTGTCCCAACACACAGGCAATCACATGCTTTCCCCCTGAGACCATGTCTGGGAGGAACAAGACAGACACAGAGTCTCTCATGGCTGGATAGAGAGCAAGGGGAACCTTGACAAGCACACCCTGGATAGTAGAAGCCAGAGAGAAAATTGTCACTAGCATAAGGCCAACTATTCAGGACATATTAACAAGATGAAAGGGGAGAAACAAGACAAAGACAGAAAAAAACAAACCCATGAATACTCAGACCAGGTGACCAAGAGTCACTAGTTTCACAAATATTTTCTTCTGACAATCAAAATTTTGAAAAAAGAAAAGGATTCTCACAGTTTCTGCTTCCACCGGATCCTGCAGAGGGTCCTGAGCACGTGTGGCTTGGTAAGAACCCTTACCTTCTGCTGGCTTGTGTCAGAGGCCCCAGGATCTCCTCATCTGCTGCACCGCATGGGGAAGTGCCGAGTTCCAGCCAGTGAGTTTACCTGCTCACCGCGCCACTGTGCAGGACGAACAAACTTTCCTCCACCCTCCAGGATCTTCTGGCTGGTCTAATAATCAAACAGACATGAGATGGACTAGCAAGAGAAGATAATCAAATGTAATACATACATATGTATGGGAACCCTGAATGTCTGAGTCAGAGACCCCACATGCTTAAGAAGTTTTTAGAACAAAGAATTCATGAG